>CM046965.1:5736439-6348882 GCA_025698475.1 Gossypium anomalum | reverse complement strand
TAATTTTTAGAGATTATGAATCTTTTAGTAGCTTATTTTTGGTCATTAGTTGTTTAAATTTTTCCCCATATGAACATTAGCTTTCAGTTAAATGAAACATACATTTTCCATAAAAATTACTTCTACTTTCCTCTTGCCTTTGTTGTTTTTCTTATAGCAAGTTTTTCTCAAAACTCCAGCAAAGTGGTATCAAAGCTATCTTCTTAAGAGACTTTTTGAGAGAATTTTTTTTTTCTTCTATGGATTCAGAAACCCCTTCCACGACACTTGTACCACCTATTTTTAATAGAGAAGGCTATCATGTTTGGTTAGCAAGGATGGAGGCTCATTTGGAGGCAAATAATCTCTGGGAAGTTGTTGAGGAGGACTCCGAAGTTCATCCCTTGCCTACAAATCCAACCATGGCACAACCAAAGAATCAATAGGAGAAGAAAACAAGAAAGTCAAAGGTTAGAACTATGTTATTTATTATAGTCTCACCAGAAATCTTAGTCAGAATTATGACAAAGAAATCAACATTTGAAATCTGAAATTCTCTGAAGAAAAAGTAAAAAAAGGAGATGAAAGGATAAGAGAATGCCATTTTCAACTTGATCAATGAATTTGAACTTCAAAAGGTGAAAGACTCTAAGATAGTTAAAAGAATTTGAAGTTCAAAATGTGATTCTAGATTGGTTCAAAAAATTCTTGTAACAGTCCCTGAAAGATTTGAAGCAACTATTTCCTCATTGGAAAATGCTAAATATTTGTCAAAAATTAGTTTGGTAGAATTATTGAATGCTTTGTGGGCACAAGAACAAAGAAGAATTTTGAAGTCTGAAGGGTTTGTCAAGGGCGCACTACCTGCAAGAGTTTAATCAAATCAAAGAGATAAAGGAAAGGAAAAAAAGTACAATAAGGAAAACTCAGGTTTTGATTCTCCTAAAATCAATAAGGAAACAAAATTTGTTTTTCCTCATTGCAAGCATTATGGAAAGAAAGGTTATCCACCATTCAAATGCTGGAAAAGGCCAAACCAGTAGTGTGAGAAATGTCAGAAGATGGGACAACATCAAAAGATTTGCAAAAGCAGCTTTCAACAAAATGAAGTTGCACAGATAGCTGATCAAGAAGAGGAAGAGCAACTCTTTGTAGCAATTTGTTTTGCAACTAGCAACTCTAGTGACGAGTGGCTTATCAATAATGGTTGCACAAACCATATGACATTTGTTTGTGATCTCTTCAGAGAGCTAGATACTTCGATAATTTCCAAAGTACAAATTGGTAATGGAGATTATATTGTTGTTAAAGGCAAAGGCACAATGGAAATTAGATGCCTAGCTTCAGGAACAAAGGTAATCAATAATGTGTTATTTGCACCTAACATAAAGCAAAATTTGTTAAGTGTTGGCCAGTTGCTTGAAAAGGGCTTGAAAGTTTTTCTTGAAATCGATCATTGTCAAATCAAGGATGTGGAAGGCAAAAATGTATTCATAGTTATGATGAAGGGAAAGAGCTTTATTTTGGATTCTTTAGAGTAGGAACAAAAAAGCCTATGCTACAACTAAGGTAAAAGTATGGCACAAAAGGCTTGGAAATTTCAATAATGTTGTTGTAATAAACCTACAAAGATCTAATTTAGGGGCTAACTCACCTTGAAGCTAATATACCATATTGCAAAACTTGTCAATTTGGTAAGCTGGCAAGGCTTTCTTTCAAAAAAAGCAACCTAGAGAGCTATTGAAAAACTAAAATTAATCTACACAGACCTAATTGGACCTCTAAAAACTTTGTCACTCAATGGGAGTAAGTATTACATAGTTTTCATTGAAGACTATACTAGGATGTGTTGGATTTCTTTCCTCAAATTCAAGTAAGAGGTCGCTGATGTGTTTTGGAAATTCAAGTAATGGGCTGAAACTCAAAGTGGTTGTAAGATTCAATCTTTAAGGTCTGATAATAACAATGAGTACACATCTAATCAAATCAATCTATTTTATGAAGAAGTTGGGATTAGACACAAACTTACTACTCTATATACTCCACAGCATAGTGGACTTAGTGAGAGGAAGAATCGTACCATAAATGAGATGATCAGATGATTGTTGTTTGAGAAGTGCTTGCCAAAAGAGTACTGGCTGAAGCTGTACATACTACAATCTTTATACTTAACAGGCTTCCAGCAAAAGCAGTGGAATGAAAGACACTATTTGAAGTCTGATATGGTTATAAACCTTATTTAAAATTCTAAAGGTTTTTAGATGCTTGTATTTTGTTTCTGTGCCATAGATCAAAAGAGATAAGTTGAACAAAATGAAAAAAGCTAAAATATTTGTGGGTTACAACAAAGTTTCCAAAGCTTACAAAATTTTTTAGCCTCATACAAGGAAATTTTTTATAATTCCAAAGCTTACAAAATTTTTAAGCCTCATACAAGGAAATTTTTTATGAGTAAAAATGTGCATTTCATGGAGGATGAACAATGGAATAGGAAAGAAGTTCGACCAATATCAATTCCAAAACAAAGTAAAAAGCTCTAGTTGAAGGAAGATAAACTTGTTGATGATGTCCCAATAAGAGGCACAAGATCACTTTTTGATATCTATCAAAGATGCAATGTAGCCATTTTTTAGCCAATAGATTTCAGGGAAGCAGAAAAGGATCCCAAATGGATAGCTGCAATGAGAAAAGAAATCATCAAGATTGAGAAGAATCAGACTTGGAAACTTGTGAAAGAATCGAAGATAGAAAAGTCATTAGAGTGAGGTGGATTTTTAGAACAAAGTTAAGTGTGGATGGCTTTATTAACAAGTACAAAGCCAGACTTGTTGAAAAAGGGCTATGCTCAAATCTTTGGTGTCAATTTTTTTGATATTTTTTCTCCTGTTGATAGATTAGAAACCATCAGGTTATTGCTGCCTATAGTTGCACAGAAGGATTGGAAAGTGTTTTCAGCTAGACATTAAATCCACTTTCTTGAATGACTTTCTTGAGAAGGAGATATATGTTGAGAAACCGAAATATTTTCAAGAAAAAGGCATGAAAATGAAGTGTATCAACTCAAGAAAGCTTTGTGGGGCTAAAGCAGCCACCTAGAGCTTGGTATAACAAAATTGATGGGCATTTGTTGCAACTAGGTTCTCTACATTTAAGGTGATGAAATAAATTTTATATTGTTTCGCTATATGTAGATGATTTTCTAGTTACTGGAAGCAATGATGAATTTGTTAAGAAGTTCAAAAAAGATATGAGACATACTTTCGAAATGGCAGACCTAGGAGAAATGATTTATTTTCTGGAAATGAAAATCAAACAAAAGCAAAATAAAGTGTTCATCTGTCAAAGGAAATATGCAAGTGAGATTGAAAAAGTTCATAATGGAAAATTGCAAAGAAACAACTATTCTAATGTGTCAAAAAGAAAAGTTGAGCAAGAATGATGAAGTTAAAAGAGTGTATGAGCCTCTTTATAGAAGGATGGTTAGCTCTCTCATGTGTCTTACAATTACTAGACCTAACATTTTACATGTTGTAAGTCTTCTATCTAGATTCACTAATTGTACAACTAACACCCATTTAGAGTAGTGAAAAGGGTGATGAGATATGTTAAAGGAATGCTAAATTTTGGAATCAAGTTCTATACAAGTAAAAATACTTGCTACAATGATATTCTGATAGTGGTTAGGCTGGTTCGTCGGATGATATGAAGAACACTTTTGGTTATTGTTTTAATCTTGGTTCAAGGGTATTTTCTTGGTGTTCTAAAAATAAATAAATTGTGGCACAATCTAAAGTTGAAGTTGAGTTTATTGCAGCTATAGCTGCTGCAAATCAAGTCTTATAGCTTAGGAAAGTGTTATTTTATATGAATTTAAAGCAAGAAGAGCATATAGAAGTGTTAGTAGATAATCAAGCAGTTATTACTATCTCAAATAATCTTGTTTTCATGGAAAAACCAAACATTTCAATATCAAATTATTCTTTTATAGAGATGTGCAAAAGAAAGTTTCAGTTGAATTAAAGTACTACAAAACTAATCTTCAATTAGCAGATATGTTTACCAAAGCTTTGCCTAAGCAAATTTGAATCTCTCATATAAATGCTTGGAACTTGCAAGAACTAGAGTAAGGAGAAGTGTTGAAGATCTACCTTAGCTACTTTTAAAAAACCTAGCTATTTTTTGTCATTTTCAATTTGTTACTGATTTTAAGATTTGTTTTAGTAGTTTATTTTTAGTCATTGATTGTAATTTTTTTTTCCTATATATACATTAGTTTACAATTCAATAAAACATACACTTCCTGTAAAAATTAGTTCTACTTTCATCTTAACTTTGTTTTTCTTTATAGCAAGTGTTAGGATTTCGACCCGATTAAGCAACGAACAAGAAAAATAGCAGAATAAATTGAGAAATTGAACACACAAATTTAACGTGGAAAAACCCCTCCAAAGAGGATAAAAAACCACGGGCAAAGATAATTTTACTATAATGGAAAAAGAACGAAGAGTACAAAAGATGGACATAAAAACTAAACCCCGAAAACCCGAAAACAAAGAACCCACAAAACGTAAACACAAAATTCTTTAAATGTGTTATGAGTTTTAATCTCTAATGGGCGTATTTTCTAAGGTTATAAAAGAGCCTATTTATAGGCTAAATTCATAAGTCAAATAATAATAAAATAATCTAAACTAATCAGTGTTTGATTGAAACAAGTAAACAGAGTTTAACTAAAAGATTATTTTTCAAATTTGACTGAAAATAGGAGTCATATTTAACAAATCTCCACCTTGACTCATATTTCCACAACCCCATCTTTGCCAAAGCCCGCCACGAGCCTATCTTGAACTATGCAGGGAATTAACTGAGTCGAATTTGTGCTTAGAAACTGGAAGACTTCTAGCCTTCGACTTGTACACTGCCAAATCAAAACTAACCCGGGTCTGATTTTCACGAATATAGTGCCCTACCTTTTCAAAACCTGCATCCAAAAGAGAACCTCTCTTCAACGAAACAGTCATACCTTTTTCCCTCCTATGACCAAGTTGCCTCCGCTCCAAACAAGTTGACTTCAACTCCGTAACGGACGAAGGACGTCCGATTTCACCAGTCACTGTTGAACCTTCCAGAATATAAAGACTACCGATTTTTTTACCTTTTAACAAAACGAGAGCTCCACGAGATACTTTAATGCCGCTCGACTCGATGTTGATTTTGCATCCTTTCAAGTCTAAAATACTTAAAGAGATGAGATTCTTTCGTAAATCAGGTACATACCTGACATCTGAGAGTGTCTTAATCGTACCATCGTGCATCTTAATTTTAACAGTACCAATACCAATTACCTTACTAGATGAATCATTTCCCATACGCACAACTCCACCTTCAACTGAACTGTATGTAGAGAACCATTCTCTATTGGGACACATGTGGAAAGAACATCCCGAATCTAGGACCCACTCGGACATGAGCTTAGTGTTATCGCTTGTTGACACTAACAAGAAATCATCACCATTTTCATCGGCCAAATTAGCACCAGCTACATCTTCCTCGTTACTCTCAGCAGCTTTTTTATTTCACAGTTTATAATAATCTGCTTTGACGTGACCTAAGTTTTTACAATAGCGACACATTTTATCTCGTTTCTTTGATGCTACCAAAACGGAAGCTTGCCTATCTATCTTGCTATCCAAATGAAGCTCATTGTCAAGTTTTCTCGACTCAACAAATGACCCTTCACATCTTCGAATGAGAGTTTATCTCTGCCATAAATCAGAGTCTCCCTGAAAGACTTGTATAAAGGGGGTAAAGAGCACAATAATAGCATAGCCTGATCTTCATCGTCAATATGAACCTCAACATTATTTAAATCATTTAAAAGAGTAATAAATTGACTGGTGTGATCTCTAAGAAGCTCATCTTCGTTCATGCGAAACGTAAATAGACATTGTTTCAACACTAAACGATTAGCCAGAGACTTAGTCGCATAAAGAGTTTCTAACCTTTTCCACAAATAGGATGAGGTCTTCTCCATCAATACCTCCTACAATACCGTATTCGCGAGGCACAACTAGATTGCAGACAAAGTCTTTTCATCAAGCTCTTCCCATTCTGTTTTATTTAGATTCTCAAGCTTTTTCCCAGTAACAACATTTTTCAAGCCTGATTGAACTAGAATTGCTATCATCCGAACTTGCCACAGATTGAAATTTGTCTCACCATCGAACTTCTCAATTTCAAACCTTTTTGTTGCCATCTCTAAACGGGCTGATTTATGAAAATTGAACTAGCTCTGATACCACTTGTTAGGATTTCGACCCGATTAAGTAACGGATAAAAAAAATAGCAGAATAAATTGAAAAATTGAACACACAAATTTAACATGGAAAAACCCCTCCAAAGATGATAAAAAATCACGGGCAAGGACAATTTTACTATAATGGCAAAAGAACGAAGAGTACAAAAGATGGAGATAAAAACTAAACCCCAAAAACCCGAAAACAAAGAACCCACAAAACGTAAACATAAAATTCTCTAAATGTGTTATGAGTTCTAATCTCTAATGGGCATATTTTCTAAGGTTATAAAAGAGCCTATTTATAGGCTAAATTCATAAGTCAAATAATAATAAAATAATCTAAACCAATCAGTGTTTGATTGAAACAAGTAAATAGAGTTTAACTGAAAGATTATTTTTTAAATTTGACTGAAAATAGGAGTCATATTTAATAGCAAGTTTTTAACAGTATATAAGAAAATTAAGAAGATTGTTAGAAATTTTTGGGGAGTTCAATAAATAGTGAGAGAAAGGTCGCTCTTGTTAAATGGAATAATTGTTGCCAACCCATTGAAAATGGCGGTCTTGGCATTCGAAGCCTTATGGATCAAAATAAATGTTTTCTTTTGTTTTGTTTAAATTGGGTCTTGGCATTATAACTAATTTTGATGCTTATTGGACTAGAATTTTGAAGAGCAAATACAAAATTATGGATGGATGCACTCGTTCGATATCAATAGCCAACTGTTCTTTTCTATGGAGATCCCTAGAAAATGTTTGGAATATATTTAGAGAACAAACCTGTTGGTGAATTAGAAATGGGAAAACTGTACGATTTTGGACAGATGAGTGGGTGTTGGACCTAGAGAGACTTAAGGACTATTTAATAATTTCTCATACTGACTTTTGAGGATATTAGCCTGGCTGATATGGTAGATGATAATGACAATAGGAGGTGGAGTGTTTTTGCTCATTTGTTGGACTCTTCTGCTTTACTGCACTTCGCAATTACGTCTCCATAATGCAACGAATCGGGAGAGGATTTTGTGTGTGGATAGGTTCAAACCAGAAACCTTTCACTGTTACTAATGCTTATAAAATGATTGCACAAGCCAATTTTGATATGAAAGATGATTCTTGGGAGAGAATTTGGAAATTACAAATTCCTCAACGTGTCTAATACTTTCTTTGGTTAACTATGAGGAATCGACTCTTAACTAATCAGAAACGTAGGAGACGCCATCTTTCCCCGGAGCTTTGTGACATATTTGTAGAGCGGACCAATAGACCATCCTACATGCTTTACGCTACTGTTATATTGCAAAGTCTGTCTGATCAAGACTTCTTTTCGTTGAAGGTAAACAAAGTTTCATTTCCTTGGATTTGGCTAAAAGGTGGATGGATGGAACTGATAATAGGTATGGTTGGAGTGTAGAATGCATTTCATGGCATTTTCATTTTCCAATTATTTGCTGGTATATATGGAAAACGCCTAGGAAGTTTATCTTTGCAGATCAGTCTTACAGTATAGAGGAGTTGATTAAGGAAAGTCCATGTTTGACCAAACATGCCGCTCATGTTTCACTTTTGGCATCGATTAGAGGAATGATTCAAATGATCAGAAAAGTTAGATCTTGCCTCCATCTAGTTGGATAAAGATTAATTAGGATGGAGCGGTAGCTTCGAATTTTTCTTGGGCGGGCTGCTGCTGGTGTTCTAAGGGATAAATTTGGCAATTGGATCGTTGGTTATTACAGATATGGGAGCTGGTTCAGCCTTACAAGCAGAAATTCTAATAGTTTGGGTGGGTTTGAATATCGCATGGCAAAGAGGTTACGGAAAGGTGGTGGTGGAGAGTGATAATGATGTGGTGGTTCAGCTGATATCTGAAAATTCGATGGAGCGATGTTCACCAAGTCTGGTACGGAATATTCAGGAGTTTTGTCGGCATAGTTGGGAAGTTAAGGTTGTAAAGATTTCCCTTGAAGCGAATAAAGCTGCTGATTTCATGTCTAAAGTTGGTACAACTCATGCTACAGAAGTTAGATACTTTGAGAAGCCAATCCCAAGCTGCTGGAAGATAATTTGATCAATTAAAATGCATAAAAAAAAACCAAGTAAAAAATAAATTCATGCATTCAAGTCCTAATCATACCTCATGTTCATCCACATTCAAACTATTCAAACTATCCTTATAAATTCATATAATAACCTAAGATAAAGTTAAACAGAATTAAGAATAATGCATGCCACACCATCTTAGCGTTTATGCGTCTTTTCGATGGAACCTTTACCATAGAACAGGTGCTTTGGTTTCAATGTAGGAATAATCCTATCAGACTCTCCACAACAAGAGTTCTTATTCCTTTTCTTAACAGATTCCTTTGCCAATTTAATGGCCTTCACCTTTTGTGTAGAATCCTTCAAGCTCTCTCCCACTGCTACTTCACTAGCTGATCGTGACCTTGACCGAGATGTAGACCTTACACGGAGCTTTTTGCTTACTTGTTTGCCATCTATATCCATAGCACCCTAGCGCTCCCTTTTCTGACCCCTTGACTTGCTACTAGCACGGTTAATTGCAAGAGAGAGATCAAGCCCCAAACAAGATAATTGATTGCTCATCCTCTCTGTTGTGAACTTTCTATCTGTGTCAAACTTTCTTGGTATAAAGGGCCGACTTTCTCCAGTGCTTTTCTTCAGCCTATGTTGTTGAATAAGCAAGCTTTTGTTTTTCCTGATCTCAGCTAGTGCTTATTGCTCTTCCGGGGATAATTCTTGACCATCCATCTCAAAGTCATCATCTTCTTCCTCTACTTGCCGAAGACCCTCTTCACGTTCCAACTCTTCAAGCCTTAACAAAATATCAGGGTCAATAAAGTTGTACAAATTATGACCATCAACAATTTTAGTCATTATATCCTCTTTCCATTCATTATTTGCCAAGATATAGTTCTTACTTAAACTAGCAGAATACACACCAGTGCCACCATTTTCATCCTCCAAATCCTTTTCAATTTTCTCTGCAACTTGCTTATGTTAAGTTTTAATCAAATGAACAACACCTAAAAAAAATTGTGTTTGAAAGCTCAAAACAGAAGCAAAAAACAAATGAACAACTGAAAGAACAAATTGGCAACTCTCCTTACTTCAATAAGAAAAATAATACATGAACTTAAGTAGCTAAATTTCACTGGGAGAAAATAAAACTTGCTTGTGCAATTAACTAAGCTATTAAATCAGCATAATGAGTACCTAAAAGCTACCATATCAGCTAAGTATCTAACTAATCCTTAGCAAATACAAAAGTTACATTGAAAACAACAACAAAAAAAAAAGGTTAACTATCACATGAACTAATTAACCGAATTACATAGTGGACAAAAGCTTGTTGTTGCTTCTTTGCTTGGTCACTTGCATGCTCGTGCATGATTGCATGCATGCTGCTGTAGTTGCCACCTTTGAACACTCCTCATTGGCTACAAAGCAGCAAACTCCAATTTCCTTCCTTAAACACTCCAACCTTGTAGGAGCCAATAGCTTGGTCAAAACATCAGCAAGCTGATCCCTCGAACAACAATAGACCAAGCTAATTTCCTTAGTCAACTCTACTTCCCTCACAAAGTGATATCTGATCTTGAAATGCTTCGTTTTGCCATGGAACACAGGGTTCTTGGCTATTGCAATACTTGACTAATTATCAACCTTAATCTCTATTGCTTCTGCTTGACCAGTATTCAAGCCATCCAACAGCTTTCTAAGCCAAATTGCTTGATTAACAGCAGTAGCAGCTGTAATATACTCAGTCTCTACAGTGGATTAAGCTATTGTTTGTTATTTCTTTGAACTCCAGCCTAGTGTCACCGACCAGAGTTCAAAGCTCGTGACCATTGCACTAAATGCATCCGATAGAGGTCTAATGCTTAGATGGGGATCATTTGGCCCACGAGAACTAGCCCAATTCAAGGAACTGTTGGAGAAGCCTGTCAAATTGAAGCCTGGTTGGCCCGATAACGAAGATATGACAACTTAAGTAATTATGGTAACTAATCTTAAAAGATAGAGGGAATCATATCTTGTAAGATTAGATAGGATTTGATATAGCAATATCTTGTAAATCCCTTAAATCATGGGATATGGTTAATCTCGTCCGTCGATGTAAATATATCTTGACCGTCAGTTTTGGGGGAGCTCAAGTATAAATAGAGAGCCTTCCCCTCATTTGTACTCACTCCATTCATTGTTTCATTATTCTTTGTGAATAAGAGAATAGAGAGCATTTACTCAAACGCTTTGCGAGCGTCCCTTTCTATTGTTCTTTTGGTTGCTTCTTTTGGCATAAGTTTGCTTCTGCTATTCAATTGGTGCCTTGGAGGAGTTCTTAAAGAATCCTCATTCGATCAAAGGCTGACTTAGGCGAGTTTGGATGAGCAAATCGCCTAAGGCCGCGCGGATTGCGAGATAAAATGTCTAGCCCTGTGACACTAGGGTGAAAAAGTAGCCTGATGTGCTCTTCATGTCATCAACTGAGCCAGCCCAATCACTGTCTGAATAACCAACAAGCTTTAGCTCCTCTGTTCTTCCAAACTTTACACCAAAATTTAAGGTTCCTTTGACATATCTTAGGACACTTTTTGCAGCTTTAAAATGTTCAACATTGCAGCAGTGCATGAACCTCGAGAAAAGGCTAACTGTATACATGATGTCTGGCCTTGTTGCTGTCAAATAGAATAGGCAACCAACCAAACTCTTGTACCCCTTTTCATCCACTTGAGCATGCTCACTGGTGCTTGACAGTTTTTCTCTTAGTGCAACATGAGTGCTAGCAGGCTTACACTTTGACATGCTGAATTTGCTTAGAACTTCCAGTGCAAATGTATGCTGGCTTATAAAAATGCCTTGATCTTCCTGATTTACTTCTATACCAAGGAAGTATGTCATCAAACCAAGATCAGTCATCTCGAACACATCTTGCATCTACTTCTTAAATTCCTCAATTAGCTCAATGTTACAACCAGTGACCAACGAATCATCAACATACAGAGACACAATCAGCAAAGTCTCCTCTCCAGCTTTCTTGACTTAAAGAGTAGGCTCACTAATGCTCTTTGTGAACCCAAGTCTTGACAAATAGGCATTTATCCTGTCATACCAGGCCCTTGGAGCCTATTTTAGGCCATACAAGGCCTTCTTGAGCTTGTAAACCTTGTGTTCCTTACCAGGGACCTTAAAACCCTCAAGATATTTTATGAAGATTTCTTCCTTGAGAAATCCATTCAAAAATGCTAATTGACATCCAATTGATGCACTTTCTATTGTTTTTGAGCTGCCAAGGTAAATAACAGCCTTATGGTATCTAACTTTGAAATAGGTGCAAAGGTTTCAAAAAAATCAATCCTTTGCTGCTGACTGTACCCCTTCACAACAAGCCTAGCCTTGCATTTGTTCAGTGACCCATCTGCATTATTCTTGGTCCTAAACACCTATTTGACACCAATAATCTTTCTATTTATTGGCCTATCAACAAGCTCCCAAATATCATTCTTGCGAATCATTCTCAATTCAACTTTCATAGCTTCTTGCCAGCAGCTCTCTTTTGCTGCTTCATCATAGCAGGAAGGCTCAACCATGGTCATAACACACATTTCATAGATGTCTACTAGTGTCCTAGTGCCTCTAATAGGTATATCATCATAATCACCTTCAGCTTCAATCTCAGCATGTTGCAGGTCAAGATTATTTTAATCTTCCTCAAGCAAACTTGCATCAATTGCATCCCATCTCCAACAGCTTGCTTTATTAAACTTCACATCCCTACCCACAATAATATTCTTTGTCAATGGAGTAAAGACCCTGTATCCCTTCTTCACACTGCTATAGCCAACAAACACTCCTGGCATGGACCTCCTCTTGATCTTGGTATTTTTTTCAACTGGCACCAATACATAGCACAAGCAACCAAACACTTTCAAGTGTGAAACAGTTGGTTTTTGTCCAAACCAGGCTTCAAAGGGTGTTTCACCCCTAACTACATTAGTTGGCAGCCTATTTAGCAAGTAAACAGGTGTGTTTACAGCCTCAGCCCAAAAATTGTTAGGTATTTTTGCCTCAAACAGAAGGCATCAAGCCATATCGAGGATTGTCCTATTCTTCCTCTCACAGATACCATTTTGCTGTGGTATGTAGATAGTTGTCAATTGGTGTTGAATCCCAGCTTCATCATAGATCTTTTGGAACCTCTAAGACACATACTTAGTTCCATTATTTGACCTTATGTACTTCAGCTTACAACTGGCTTAGTTCTCAGCCAATGCTTTAAATGTGCAAAAGAAGTCAGCCACATCTGACTTTTGTTTTAAGAAGCTTACCCAAAAAAATCTAGTGCAATCATCAATGAATAGTGCAAAGTACCTGTTGCCATTTAAAGAGGTGGTCTTCATAGGTCTACAGATATCTGTATGGACCAGTTGGAGCTTATCTTGAGCTCTCCAAGCTTTGTTGACAGGAAAGGCAGTCTGGTCTGCTTGCCAAGTTGACAGACCTTACACACATCCTTTTTAGGCTCGATCTTGGACATGTCTTCAACCAAATTCATTTTTTGTAGTAAGCCAAGTGACTTGTAGTTCACATGCCCCAGCCTCCTATACTACAAGCTTGCTTTATCAGCCTGAGCTGCATGTACCCTTGCTTGTAGTTGATTCACATCTACATTGGAAGTTCTATCATGCATGGCTACTATTGTTAGCACTTGATCAATAGCATCTTTGATCATACAAGTTTGACCTTCAAAACAGAGAGAGTAGCCCTTCTCTAGTAGCTGACCAACACTCAGTAAATTTTGGTCAATGTCAGGTACATAAAGAACCTCAGAGATAGTTTTGTTACCTAACTTGGTGCTAAGCACAACCTTGCCCTTACCTTTGGCCTCAAGGAGCTCACCATTCCTGATTCTGACTTTGGACACAAAGGTGGTGTCTAGCTCCTTGAACATACTTTTGTCTGAAGCCATGTGGTGAGTACATCAACTGTCAATCAGCCAATTATTGCTGACTTTGCTCGACCTTGCAAAACAAAAGGCTGTGAAGACATGCTTTTCATGTGCTTCAACATCCTCAACAGCCTGAGCTTGGTTCTGGTGTTGTGGTTGTGCTTTTGGCTTGTTTTTCCAAACTTTTTCAATGTGGCCAAGCTGTTTGCAGCCTCTACACTGAATGTCTGGCCTGTACCAGCAGTATTTTTCAAGGTGAGTAGTTTTCTTGCAATGAGTACAAGGTGGAAACTTTTTCTTGGCAGCATCTTTCTTGCCTTCCTCTTTTTTCTTTATCCAAGGTTTCTTGCCTTTGAAATTTGAGCTTGAGCTTGAGCTTTCTCTGTTCCTAGCCTGAAAAGCTCCCTCAGAGTGCTCCTTCATTCTGTTTGCTCTTCTTTGCTCTTATGCATAGAGAGCGTTTATCAGCTCTGTCAAGGGAATGGATGATAGATCCCTCGAGTCCTCCAAAGAAGAAATTTTTGATTCATACCTCTCTGGTAAATTTGTTATGAATTTCTCAACTACCCTTTGGTCACTGAACTCATCCCCAAGCAGTCTTATGTTGTTGGTTGTGGCCATAATCCTGTCAGCATACTGCTTGATGGTTTTTGAGTCCTTCATTCTCAAATTCTTGAAGTCCCTTCTCAATTTGATCAGTTGTTGCTACCTGGTCTTGTTTGACCCCTAAAACTCCTCACTGAGTTTGTCCCAGGCCTGCTTTGGAGTGTCACGGGCCATTATCTTGAGAAGATAACATCTGAAACTCCACTCTGAAGGCACGACATGGCCTTGTACTTCTTGGCACAGTCTTCATTATACTGCTTGATCTGAGCTATGGTCAGATTTGCTCTCAAGGGAGGTGGCTCTGTGTCATTCAGAACAACATTCTACAGGTCATGTGCCTATAGGTATGTCTTCATTTTCACAGTCCAAATGTTATAATTTTCACCAGCAAAAATAGGTGGAAGAGGTGGTGAAAAACTCATCTTTGCAGCAACCAAACAAACCAACAAAAATAGCTCCTGCTTCTTTTTTTTCAAACACGAGTTACTCATAAACAAAGCACAACCAAGGCCCTCAAAGACAACAGGCTCTTGATACCATTTGTTAAGTTTTAATCAAATGAACAACACCTAAAAAAATTTGTGTTTGAAAGCTCAAAACAGAAGCAAAAATGAATGAAAAATTGAGAGAACAAATTGGCAACTCTCCTTACTAATAAGAAAAATAATACATGGATTTAAGTAGCTAAATTTCATTGGGAGAAAATAAAACTTGCTTGTACAAGTAACTAAGCTGTTAAATCAGCATAATGGGTACCTAAAAGCTTCCATATAAGCTAAGTATCTAACTAATCCTTAGCAAATACAAAAGCTACATTGAAAATAACAACAAAAAAAAGTTAACTATCACATGAACTAATTAACTTAATTACATAGTGGACAAAAGCTTGTTGTTGCTTCTTTGCTTGGTCACTTGCATGCTCGTGCATGGTTGCATGCATGCTGCTGTAGTTGCCGCCTTTGAACAGCTTAGCTTTAGCTTCCAAAACTTATTGAGGTATGCAAAGAGGTCGTTTCTTCTGATCATGTGGTTTTCGTAATACAACATGAAACTTATTAAGATAGTAGTTCATCTTTATTTTATTTCATCTTCAACTCAACCTTTTGATTTAATAACCCTTCGCAGGCTGCATTCTTCACACCAATCACTCCATCCTCAATCAAAGTGCTCATAATCAATAACACCCCTTCACCTCCTTGACCAATCAAAGTCTTCATGGCTTCAGCTTTTATCCCCATAACCAATTTTTTGTCTTCCTCAGATATGCCATCCAATGGCTGCAAATTAGTCATATTGCAAACAATGATTAAGGGTTTATGATAGGCGTCAAAACTACCAAAAATAATTTTTACAATTAAAATAACTCTAAATAATAGTAAAGAGTATAATTATTGCGTTGGATGTAATAATTGAGTTAGGGTGGAGGGGAACTGGCTCGATTATTATTAAATAAAGACAGGAGACCTTGGTCGCAACAAGCTACATTTGTAGATTTGGAAAGGAGGCTAGCTTGTGTAGATGAGGTAACATTTTCAAAAGCATAGCCAAATGGCAATGAAATGGCAGATACATTAGCGGTAATAGGAATTAAAAGGCCTGGTATGTTTAAGGCATGGTGGTAATTTTTGGAGTGATGTTGTTATGTTCGTTCAGGTGGGTCGGTATGCTATTATGGGGTTTTTTGTGTTGATTTTGTATTTTGCTTAGAGAGCTATTTAACAAAAGGGATTTTGGGGTTCTTGTAGGTGATTGTTTGCAGTTATCAGTTTTAGTTTGGTTTTTTTACTTAGGTGTGGGTCGTTTTAGTTGGGTTATGATTGCATTTGGTAGTATGTTAGCATTTTTGCAAAAGCTGGAAATTGTAAAATCTTAATTGAGCAAAAAAAAAAGTAGTAAGGTCAAGTCCACAGGGATTGAATATTATGATCAACTTTCGTACTTTTCTTATGAACAAAATTTTGGTTGAGTTGATAATCGTGGCAATAATCATGTCCACAACTCCAAACGAATCTGCTAAAAAATAAATTAGGGCAGTTGGAAATTTCTAGAAATTTAATAATCGAGAGAGCAGGAATAAGCAATTAAAGAAATCGGAAATAAAATAAAATTATAAATTAAATTTGAATTTTGTGAACAAAAATAATAAGCCTTAACCCTAGACTCGGTGAGCCCGATCTCTGAATCGATCCTCGAAAATAAGTTTTCTCCTCCAAACAATAAGCTGGTTATAGCAACTAATAACGTCCTAACCACCAATTCTTCCTCTCATAGTTGATTTCGGTATGCCCTGCAAACCAACCCTTACCGATTATTTAATCACGATATGCACATTTGCGATTCAAGACTTCGGTAGCCTTGCATTTTGACGAACTCAACTCGGATTAAAGGCCTCAACCGCATGGGACGTGTAAATTCGATCACTATCTACCTTAATTTGTTCATGAAAATCCAAATACAGCACGACTGACTCGTATTTTCAACTATACGCCAAAACGACGAATTGAAATCAAGTTAACTTTAAGGGATGAATTTGTCAATCCCGATATTCCGGAGAGATTGTGAATACCGATTTGAAAGATTTTTAGTGCGCATTCGTTTCTCACAATTCCTGACCAGAAAGAATACCGGCCTAAAACTAATTTAAATTTAGTGAAGCGTGAATTTAATAATGCTTTGATTGATTATGAAATTGGATTTGGATGGAAATAGTGATAGATGAAAGAGGGAGGGCTTGGGAAATAATTAAGCCAAAAATTGAAATAGAAACAAAGTTGGCAGGATGCATCCATATCTTTCATGCAAAATAAGAAAGAAAATAAATTGATTTCTATTCAATTGTGAGGCAAATCAAGGTGTCTTTTCAAGTCCGCCATACACCATATTTATATATAAATCATATACTAAAATTAGACTAATCCCACCTATAGATTTTTTTCTTAAATTTAGCTTTTATAAGGTCAAAAATCTGATTAGCTCTTAAATATCCTCAAATTTCTGATTTGACTCCTCTTCTATTGTTCATGCTCCAATTGAATCATTTTCTATTTTTTTTTGCATTAAAGCATCCGAATTTCGTTTCTAGCAAGATTTAAACATAAAATTCACCAATTATCAGGAATTAATTCAAGAACAAGTTGATTTGACCACGTAAAATATACAAAATAAACATGCTATCGATTTATTCATAAATTAAGATTTAATGTTGTGAAAAAGAGCTGCATGTTGGGCAATGTTGTACCCACATGACCCAGATACATCCAGAAAGAACAACACTGCAGCTCGTGGGTGAGCCAATGCTGTAATGCTGCACCTCTTGTTTCGATCTTTGAAAGGCCTGTCCAAAATTCCAGGGGTATCAATTACTTGATATCCAAGGTACTTATAATCCGTATGACCCACAAAGAGTGACTTGGTAGTGAAAGCATAAGGCTGAACATCCACATTAGCACAAAGAGTGACTTTGTAGTGAAGTTCGAGGATTGAGATTCGGTGTTTAGGATTTGAGTTTAGATTTGGGTTTAAATTTTGGGGTTCAAAGTAAAAAGAAAATACCAAAAATATATATCAATGACATGGAAATATTGTTAAAATGTTATTAAATAATTGAAAAGAAATCATAGATGTTGTGGTAGGAAGAATCCATAAAATAATTTCTCCTTCCAAAAAATGCATCTTCACCATGCAATCTACTACCTATTTATAGGCTCAATATGGCAGCCTATCCGAATAATACAAGTAGAGATAAAAACATCTTTAAGCAATTATCAACTTTCGATTTTAACAATTGATTTTAAAATTCTTAAACTATTGCACATTTAATGTTCAAAAAATAAAATAAAATTTTAAATACAATATAAAAATAATTTATCAAAATTTTTATGCACTTTAAAGTTTGATAAATTAGAACACTATTAACAACATAATAATTATAGATAAATAATCTCCAAAACTTATCCCAACATAAATTATGATTAATCAAGAAACATCAACATATAAATCACCAAGAAAAGAGGCTAAAGGATAAATGTAAGCCTTATTGGATAAGGCATGTCGATATCAATCTTCCTTAAGCCATCAATTCTGATCTCCAAGGTTTGAGACAACATAAAATACATCCTAGGATCCATTTGTTTATGGTAAAAACATATGTGAAGGCCTAAATAAAAAATGTGAACATCAAAAATTACTTAGGTTGCCCCAAAAGTCTATCTGGACGGGAGTTTAAACATGTTTAAGTAGGCTATTTAAACAGGGTGTTTAAACAAGAATTGAAACATCAGCATTGAACAGTCTTGGTCGATCCTAACAATCTTCTCTTTTGACTTTTTGACAAAACGTAAGCAAATGGTACACTCCCCTATCACCATGACACAAACACACATGAGATACCAAATATAAATTGAATAAGTAACTCAAGAAAGATGTTATATACATCATCAGAAAAAATAGCAGCATAAAGGTAGAAACATAGCAGTAAAATCAGAAAACCTATAAGCTCCCCCTAAACTTCAGCATGAAACAGAAAAATAATAGCAACAACCTATATAACTAGCAATAAATAGCATCACCAGGCAGAGATAGACCATTAGCAATAGATAGGACAAACTCCCCCTTACAGCAGTACCATAGCAACCAAATCCATTCGCTTATCAGCACCATCCACCATTTCACACAGGAGCATAAATAAATATCTCCAAAGTAGCAAGAACAAGAAAACTTCACAACAGTATTCAAAAATAGCTCAACTCCTCCCCCTAAAAACAATAAACATAAACCACAAAAATAACAGCCAATCAAACATCAACAACCAAAAAAGTAACAACACATCAAACTCAAACTCCACCATCAAAAACACACCATACTCCCCCTTGTCAGGGTGTCTTCTCAATGATACTCATCAACTCAACAAGCTGGAGTCCTTCTCAACAATGCTCTTTTCTCAAAATGTTATTTCATCTGTTCGATCTTCTATTCAAATCTTTTTGCACCAAGACTCTTGATAAATTTATCAGCCAGCTGGTTTTCTATTGAGATGTATTGAAGAATATCCCTTTTATTCAATAGGCTTTCGTATAAAGTGATGCTTTATATCTAGATGCTTCATTCGAGAGTGTAACACAGGGTTTTTGGAGTGTTTTTTTTTTTTTTTTTTTTGCATTGGTGTTATCACAATATACTGTCAATACCCCTATTTGAACAATTGTCTGGTCACCTGTTTGAACATTTGTTGTTTGAAAACTTGTTTAAAGACCATAGTTAGATAAGACAGATGCTTACTTGCATTTTCATTGCTTACCAATCTGTAGCAGTTATCTAAGGATCTTGCACTCTCATTACACACTGTCCACTAGCATTGATGACTTTCCAACCACCTTTCGAAAAATTTACATGGTAGCCTTGATCACATAGTTGGGTAGCACTAATCAGATTAGCTTTGTGAACGTTTTGAAGTTTAGGCAACCCCTACCATCTAAACAACCTTTTCCAATGATTCTCCCTTTTGTACCATCACTAAAAAGTGACCTTCTCAACATCACATTTTAGAATGTCCTTCAAGAAGCTCTTCTCTCATTTCATATGCCTGGAAAATCCGATGTCAAAGTACCAAATCTCCTTAGTCACAGCTTTCAAGTATGTACCAAATCTCTAAATTATAACTTTAACGGAATTAGAATAAAGTTAAAAAAATAATTTAATTGAGTGAATTAATTAAATTTATGTGAATTAATTAAATTTATTTTAATTAGTTAAAATATTAAATATTTTGAGAATAGAAAATTGGAAAATAATTTAATTGAGTGAATTAATTAAATTTATTTTAATTAGTTAAAATATTAAATATTTTGAGAATAAAAAATTAGTTATTGGGTTGAATAATTTATATGAATTAGTTTAAAGACAAAAAAAAAAAAAAAAAAAACATGGTTGTACACAATACATGAGACACACTCAATAGGCCTATATAGGTTGTGATGGGCAGCAATCCCTAGTCCTAAAGGAGTAAGAGGGTTGTCCCCACCCATAGCATAGTCTTAAAGAGACTATAGGTATTTCCTATAAAAATATTATTGTTTTGTTATCTCTTGTTGAATTAGGATTCTTGTGATTTTTTTCTATAAATACTGACAATGGGCTAGGTCATAATATACCACAGTGAGTGTTGTTATCATGTCATTGTATAATGACATTTATTCTAAAAATAATTTTTATCTTTCGAGTGAGCTCAACCTGTGATTCTAACCCATAGAATGAATTAATTTTTTCCATTAGAAAACTAATACTTTTCATTATGTGAAATCAGTTTGTGATTTTTTTTTTCTTTATTCAAACTGATATGTTGTAAATACAACAACTGTGTCTAGGTACCAAAGTCACACTAATGTAAACCAAGAATTCGAGAATGGTGGAAAAAACTGTGTTGGTAGAAAGCCAGGAAAAGACCATGTCTATTTTGCCCAAAATACCTGTATTAATTTGGTGAAGGTTTTTTACCACAAATAACATAAAGGCTCGATTTTAGAAAAAAATTAATTTTTCGTTGTGCAACAAAACATTTTCTAAATCAATTTTTTCTAACGATATCAACATATTCATCTTTAAAGACAATGTCATTAATTCTTAATTGCCAACCCCCCGGGTCAAGCTCAACACCCTCAAAGAATGGGCATTAACCGTTTTAAAAACAGCCTTAGTAGTGACATCATAAAATTTGTAACGCCTACATCTTTCAGAGTGTCAAAAACTCAAAGAAAATAAGAATATCGCTGAACACAAGTTCTCAATTCTCTTGTTAGAGACATGACCTTTTCTCTTGTGCCACAACAAAACTAAATTCTTTGTAGATAATTTCTGTTTTTTACCTATTATGATAGTATGCAAAGGTTCATTAAATGAAAACAAAGTATCAAGTAAATATAGATTATCATAACCTAATAAAGAATCAAAACCAATCAAATTTGAATTATGAAAAAGATTAAAATTTAAATTTCCAAATGAACAAGAATAACTTAATTTATCCAATGATGTAATGGAAACCAAATTTCACCTAAAAAATTATACAAGTCTCATTCAAATCCAAATAAAATCCAGTTCTTAATAATAATAATAATAATCTAAAAGTTCCAATTTGACCGTATTACCATTGCCTACTAGATGTATCTTTCATCATCATTTGACTTTCAGTTGTTCTAGCAACCTTGCATAGACACATTAATGTAAGTTGTTACGTTGAAATCTATCCACCAAGTGCGTCTAGATACCAAATTCAAATTAACCTCAGAACAAACAAAATTAAGAAGTGCACCTAACCACAAGAGAAATAATCATCCTTAGTTGATTTGTTTCTTTTGTGATGTTGTATTTATAGCTTTCTTATTTTTCTTTGCATACTTCATTGAAATTAAATTTGTTAAGAACATGTAAATTTTAACATATTCATTCTTGACAAACCTCTTTTCAATGTCGCTTATGAATTCCTTAATCGTGGTAATCTTATTGAGCATAATGCCTTTAAATGTTTTTGGAATGACGTTCTTCATGATCATCATACACATGCAATTTATCTCTCCCACCTTTTTCATTAGAGTTACTCTCATATATAAGCAATAGACGAGAATCAACCTTTAATGCAAGGTCGAGACCCATGATTCCAAGAACTGTCTTAAGATTCTCTAGCCATAACTTGAATCAAACAATTGTAGTTGAATCAAACAAAACAATCTCACGTAAGACTTCAAATATAAAACAAAATAATAATTAATTCGAATAAAAGTAAACCTTAAGATACCAATCACTCCATTAATATTTCATCTTTGGACAAATATATTAACTTGTAAGTGATATTTTGGTATAGTAATTAAACATTGACAATAAACATTACATGTTTATTATAATAGCTCCAAATGTAATTTTATTAAATATTAGCATTCATTTGGGCCAATCAATAATAACATAACTTTAGTTACATGCACACAACTCTAAAAATATAAAAACATTATTATTATTTAAATATATTTTTAAATTTTTCAAAACTTTTTTAAAAATTTATGATTTTTTAAAATTTTTAGAATTATTTAAATAATAAACCTATTGAATCAAAGATCAGATTGTTAAATTCGATCAAATCAAAAATTAATTATTTTACTAGTTCACCCGTCCAATTTAAAATATCATGTAATAAAGTCATTCAATCACCCGTACAATTTAAATTGTGATAAACCATAAAGCTAAAAAAAAAAAAAAAGTTACAACAAATATGATTAATATTATTTTTTATATATACTTAATAAAAGTTAAAAAGGGAATTCTATTTATTAAATATTATTTTATTTAATAAAATATGATTACTATATTTTATATAAAATTGAAATATTTTATTGAAATAGTGTTAGCTAATTTTTATTATTTTTATTTCTTTATCAATAAAATTAATTTTACTAAAATTTGAGGTAAAAAGATGTTATAGAAAATTAAATTAGTAAAAGATATACTTCATAATTTATAGTTATTATAAATGAAAAGTTTTTGTAAAAAGATAAATATTAAATATAAAAAAATTAATTCTACAACAAATTTAATTGTTATAATGAAATATTTTTATAAATGAAAAACAAATATTATAGAAAAGACTTATTGAATATATTTCCAAGTTTGGACGCTCATAAAAAAAAAAAAAAAAAGTGGTCCAAATAATTTATTTATAGGGAAAAAAGTGGTCCTATTAATTTACCTCACATTTGAAATGTGTAATATGTAATAATATTAATATCTTTATCAATTTTGGAGGTTCATCCTTTCCTATCTCTATAAATTCGCATGGAGGAATAAAGCAATACATCAACACAATCTGTATATCCATGAAAACCACAACAGCTTCAGTGTTTCTTCTTTTCATCATCTTCTCAGTCACACCATCATCCTTTTTGTTTGGTGTAGCCAATGCTACAAACGAACCTGTACTCGACATTGATGGCAACGAGGTTCAAACAGGCACCCCATATTACGTTGTGTCGTCAATATGGGGTGCTGGTGGTGGGGGGCTTGCCCTAGGCAGGCCTAGCGGAAACAAATGCCCGGAAGTCGTTGCTCAAAGACGATCCGGTGACGATGGTATTCCGGTGATATTTTCTAATTCGGACTCCAACGATGGCGTTGTTCGCCTATCCTCTGACTTAAACATAGAGTTCATTCCCCTCAGACCCAAACTTTGCCGAACAACAACGGTGTGGAAGGTCGATGATTACGACCATTCAGCCGGAAAATGGTGGGTGATAACCGATGGGGTTAAAGGGAACCCAGGTGCCAACACTTTGACCAGTTGGTTTAGAATAGAGAAGGTGAGTGATATTGGTTACAAATTTAAGTACTGCCCCGCAGTATGTGGAACATGCCCAGCCTTATGCAACGAAATTGAGAGAGACTTTGATGGGGAAATGGTACGTTTGGCTCTCTCCACTGGCAATGGATGGCCATTTTACTTTAAGAAAGTTGAAAAATCAGCCATGGAGATTCAACAAGTTTTTCATATTTAGATTGAAAGCAATCATTATGCATGAACCAGTAGTTACTATATAATATTAGCTTCAAGTAAATAATGCTGAGAGAACTTATTGTTAAGATTGCCTTGTTTGAAGCGGCAGCATGTATATATATATGCTTGCTTACAAGGTTTGTCTCTCAGAGTCCTTCTCTTTGTACTCTTTTCACCTTAATGAATAAACTGTTTACTTATTTACTTCTTTTGTTGCCATTGGTTCTAGTAGCATTAGACTCGTTAACTTGAATACATTACCTTGTAATTAACCAAAAAGTTATATATATATATATATATATATATATATATATATATATCAAAGCCAAAAAAGAGTGTGAGAGAGGAAAATAGACTACCAAGCACCAAGTGAAAAATTGTAATACTAAATTTCCAGGTATCTGGCATTGTTTGTGTGTGACAAAAACCAGGTATAAATAGGTGGAAGTATGACTACTTATCAAGAGTGGAATGGTTCAAAAACTACCCCCATCGAATTATTTCATCCTACTCACTCGTTATTGATAGGAAGAAGGATACTTCCAACAAGAAATATTTTGAAGGGTTAGTGTCGAGTTAGCTAAAATTCAAATTTTATCAGAAGCTCGATCTAAAATTCACCAAAAGGAGGATTATTCAAAGCGGTTTCAATGGACAATGGGAATGGAATAGTCGTTGGGTGGTTAGGGCACCCTATCCTTTGAGATGAGGAATGGTTGGTCCATGTTCGGAGTTCGTGACTACTTCTCACAACAATGTCATTTTCAAGGTTTGAACATGTGTCATCCTTTGAACATGTAATGTGTCTTACCATTACACCCAACATTGTTTGTGATTTAGTTTATTCAATTCTTAATTAATAATTATGATATATATTATGTTTAAGTTGGATTTTCTTATTCATGTATATCAATTGAATCAAATATGTGTATTTAAATTATTAACTCGACATATCGAAGGTCTGCTACTCTAACACGTCTCTGATCTGCTGCTCTAGCATGTTTTGGTTTTTCTTTAGGGTTTTTTTGGCTTATTTCTCTTTGTTCTAGTGACGACGGTTCTTGGGATAGAATGTTTCTTATCAATGTGCTTGATTTTGATTCGTGGCAATGGAGGATGAATTGGCAAAGTTAACATTGGAAGATGAGGAATAGGAGACTTTGCAAGTACAAAAGGAAATTGATTCTGCGACGGTGGTTTATGATCTTTGTCTAGTTGGATGCTTTCTCACAACGAGTGTAATCCACTTTTCGACAATGAGAAGCAGGATGGCGAATCTACGGCATCCTCTGAGAGGAGTTCAAATATCTGATTTGGGGGATAAGAGGTTCTTTTTTTGATTTTTTTCATAAAATGGATATTGATAGGGTACTAAATGAGGATCCATGGGCTTTCAATAATTATCTTTTGGTAATTCATCGTTTGGAGGATGGTGAGGATCCGATAAAGGTATGCTAATCTATACGACTTTTTGGGTACAAGTGCATGATTTACCCATAGGGTTTTTTACTGAATCTATAGAAAAGAAGTTAAGCGATTTTATGGGTAAGTTTTTGGGATTGATGGCAAAAATTTGGGTAAGGGCGTGAGGAATTTCTTACATATACAAGTTCAGATGGATGTTAGACGCTCTTTAAAGCAAAAAAAGAAGATTATGTTTTCACTTGGCAAGTGTTCCTATGTCAACTTTATTTACAGATGGTTGACTCTGTTCTATTTTTTCTGTAGTTGTTTGAGACACAATGACTCTTTTTGTCAGGTTAGAATGGCTAAAGGCTTAGAAGTTATAGAGATGGGATGGTATTTGTCTCTAAAAGCCCAGTCTAGGAGAGCTGTTGCGATGAACAGTGTGTGGCTGCGGGAGGAAGGTGAAGGGGAGATAAGGGGAAATACCCTAGGACATTTTGATTTAGGGTAGGGATTGTGGTAGGATTGAAAGAAAGAATCTAGGATGCCCATAGATCCTGTGTTGGGGTTAAATTTGGAGGGTGATTTAAAATTAGTGTCGGGTATACAAGGGGACTCTTCAAAGATACAGGGTCAATCGAATATGGATTACGACTTAGAGGAATGCACTATAGAAGGTGGAGATGGGAAGAAAAGATCCAAAAAGGATAATGGAAATCACAGTGTTTCAATTGTGACAAATTCACTTGTGATTAGAGATGGGAGATCATTGGGACGAACTCACTTTTGATCGGTGGCTGCCAAGGGGCAAGATGATCGGTCGCAATGAAAATAATTAGTTGGAATGTCCATGGATTAAGGTGTCCATGCCCTATAAGAAGGCTTTAGCATATGCTGAAGGTGTATAATCCCCAAGTGGTCTTCTTTATGTAGACAAAAGTTAGTAATGTGTGAATGGAGAATATGCATAGAAGGTGTGGATTTTTAAATGGTATTGATGTTTCGGCCGATGGTTCACGAGGAGGTAATTTTTTGGCTTGGAAGGAAAATGTTAAAATAAATCTAAGGAGTCATTCTAGTAGTGATGTAGATGTTGTGTTTCAGGAGACTGATGGGGAAAAACAGTGGAGGTTTACTGGCTTCTATAGGACGTTGTATGCATGTAGCAAAGATGATTCATGGAATTTGTTGAGAAATCTAAGACGCTCTCAAGAGTTCCCTTGGCTAGTGTGTGGCAATTTTAATGAAATTATGTACTCTTTTGAAAAGATTGGGGTGCCAAGAGAGGAGAGGAGAATGGAGGTCTTTCAAGTAGGCTCAGAGGAATGTCAGTTAATGGACATTGGATAGTACTTTAGAGCTTGGCTTACTTGGGAAAAGGGAAACTTTCCGAAAACGAATATGAGAGAGCGACTAGATAGAAGAGTGGCGAATACTGAATGGATGAACATGGTTTTTAATGCAATGATTTAGCAATTACCACATTCTTTTTTGGGTTATTGTCCCCTTCTTAATCATACGGAGCAGGAGAGTAATAGGTTGAGGCAAAAAAGGTTTCAGTTTGAAACACGGTGGGTGATGGAAGAATCTTTTGAGGAGGAGGTTAAATGAATATGTCAGTCTACTTTGGGTGATATGTTGACTAAGATAGAAGGTGTGAGGAAGGGCTTGGTGAGATGGGCGAGTTTTGTTAGAAATAAAAGAGAGGGCTTTAAGAT
The DNA here is from genome assembly GCA_025698475.1 of Gossypium anomalum. NCBI lineage: Eukaryota > Viridiplantae > Streptophyta > Magnoliopsida > Malvales > Malvaceae > Gossypium > Gossypium anomalum. The sequence continues at coordinate 6,322,378 of CM046965.1, read as the reverse complement.
GGATCTGACTAGAAAATTAGAGGAGATGATGAGAAAGGATAGAGATGATGAGAATATTATTGAACTATCTTAAGATTCTCTTGTCATAACTTGAAGTTGGTGTCATTTAATATAAGAATACAATTAATGCATGCAGTAATGTTGGCAGGTATAATTGTAGTTGTATCAAACAAAACAATCTCACGTAAGACTTCAAATATAAAACAAAATAATAATAAATTCAAATAAAAGCAAACCCTAAGATACCAATCACTCCATTAATATTTCTTTTTTGGACAGATATAGTAATTTGTACATGATATCTTGGTGTAGTAATTAAGCACCTACAATAAGCGTCACATGTTTATTACAACAGTTGCAAATGTAATTTTGTTTAATATTAGCCTCCATTTAGGCCAGTCAATATTAACATAACTGAAGTTACATGCACATAATCCCAAAATTATAAAAGTCTTATGGTTAAATCGGTTTGGTTCCTTTGACATAGGAAAGCCGAATTGCATAAACAATCAATGTACCCCCTACTTTATTCATGTTTATCACAATGTTTGAAGGAGTGCTCACTCTTTTAGGGTGTGCTTACCATTGAGGTTGAAAAGCATCATTCAACCCAAACAATTATTTCAAACCAAACATTAATTTTAAATTAGAATTTTAAGCCAACCCAAAACTTCTAGCTTTTACCTTTTGGAAAGGTACTTTTCAATTAAAAACCTTTTTATTCCTCATTAAATCTTCTATTTTACAATATAATATCTAAAATAGAAATTTTTATTTTCCCAAAAGCACTTATAAACAACAATAATAAATACTATCATTTTTTCAAAATCACTTTTCTACTGCACTATTAAACTTAAATAATAATCTGGCAACCACTCCTTTCCAACAAAGAGCTTATCTCTTAGCAATAGTTTGGGCCAACAAAAATAATGTAAATATGAAAAACGAATATTGAATTTGAATGTCCAATCAATTTTTTGAATAATTAATTAAAAAGAATGTTTGAATTCAAAAAATCTAAAAAAATTTGATAAAAAATGTGGAAGCGCACACTTGTCCGATGAATAGCAATGATAATAATGATAGAAGTTGTTTTCTTGGCACAAGGAACGTATGGAATTCGTCCATTTGGTTCTATATTTGCCAAGTTGCTTGAGCGTTTAAGAGTAAAAGGACAAAATATTAAGTAGAAAACACCAAACGAATTGAATTATTTTTTTAAGATGGTGTGGGTAATGTATCAGGGATACCGATTTGAATTTTTAAAAAATTGAAAAAAATAATTAATTTTTTAGATTGAATCAGCAGCAAGAAAATAAGAAAAAAGAGAACTTTGAGCTTGAGTTCGGAGCCCCGAGATTATGTTTGGTGATCTAAACAGTAAGATGGTATGTTTAAATATAGGGAATAATATATATTATTCTAGTGACAATTTGATGGAGTGAAACAGAGATTGAAGAAAGAGTAGTTTGAAGCCTTAGTCATTGTTTTAAAGGATTTCAAGTCAATTTCTAAGAAATTTAAATCGTAGAAGTGAACATAAATTCTTCTTTGGTACCGCAATCGGCATAAAAGGCCATTCTGAATGGTAACATCTATAATTATTGAGTACGGCGGCTAAAATTTTCAATTGAAAAAAGAAAATAAAGAAGATAAAAGGAAATGAAAACAAAAAGAAAAACGTGAAAAGAAAAAAATAATAATAATAATAATAACAACAACAACGGGAACCATCTTAAGATTCTCTTGTCATAGCTTGAAGTTGGTGTCATTTAATATAAGAATACAATTAATGCATACAGTAATATTGGCAGGTATCATTATAGTTGTATCAAACAAAACAATCTCTAGTAAGACTTCAATTATAAAACAAAATAATACTTAATTCGAATAAAGGCAAACCCTAATATACTAATCACTCCATTAATATTTTATCTTTGGACAAATATATTAATTTGTAAATGATATCTTAATGTAGTAATTAAATACTGATAATAAGCGTCACATGTTTATTACAACAGTTGCAAATGTAATTTTGTTAAATATTAATCTCTATTTAGACCGTCAATATTAACATAACTTAAGACATATGCATTTTATCAAAAAAATAACTTAACATATATGCACAAAATCTCAAAATTATAAAAATCTTATTGTTATTTAAATATATTTTTAAATTTTTAAATATATTTTTAAATTTTATGATTTTTTGAATAGTAAACCCATCGAATCAAAGATCAGATTCATTGAATTCGATCAAAAATTGATTATTTCACTAATTCACCGGCCCAATTTACAAGATTATTATTATTATTATTATTATTATTATTATTATTATTATTATTATTATTACGTGTCACTCAGCATTTGATTATGAGAAGATAAGGAAGACGAAAACAAAGTGGACCTAATAATTAACCTCACATGTGAAATGTGTTATATATAAGGGTTAAATCATAATTTAGTCCCTAAAGTTGTACCAAATAATTTTTTTAGTACTTAAAAGATTGTATTGCATCAATTTGGTACCTGAAGTTTGAAAATGTTTATACCCATTACTCCAAAGCCTAATTCCATTAAAAAACAATTTTTTTAGAAATAAATTCAAAAATAAAAATAGATAAATAACAAAAAAAATCTCAATTTTTAAAAAAATTAAAAAATTAAAATTTATAAAGAAAGTCAGAAATTATGAGAATATAATTTTTCAAAATACATAAAATAAAAAATAGCGAAAATGTAAAAAGAAAAACAAAATAAAAAAATTAGAAAAACACTGAAATAATATAGAAATATAAATGTCTACAGTACTTTTTATTAACGTTGAATTTTCTAACTTTTTTTCCTAAAAAATTGCTTTTAGATTTTATTTTTAAAAATACATTTTTTTATAATTTTAGTCTCAGGGTTATAAAAATTCTTTTAATTTACCAATATGTCCTATTTTTTGTTTCTAAAAATATTTTAGTCTCTAAAGGTTTAGCCTCCACCAAAAAAACAAATCAAGAATTTGATTTTTTTCTCAAGTCTTCAGAATTTGTGATTACCGTTTTTAATAATGTTGCCACTTTATTCTGTATCTGCCTTATTTTACTATTGCACCCCACACTTATTGATGATTTAATTTTATTATTAATAATTAATTATGATATATATTACATTTAAGATAAATTTTCTTATTCATCGATATCAATTAAATAAAATATTTGTATTTAAAATTTAAACTATGACATTTAACTTTTTTTAAATTTAAATCGATTTGGTTCATTTTAACATAAAAAAGCCGAATTGCATAAACAATCAATATATCACTAATTTTATTATTATTTATCACAGTACTTAAAAGAATGCTCACTCTTATAGGGTGTACTTACCATTGAGGTTGAAAAGCATCATTCAACCCAAACAATGATTTCAAACCAAACGTTAATTTTAAACTAGGATTTTAAACCAACCCAAAACTTTTAGGTTTTACCTTTTGGAAAAATGCTTTTCAATTAAAAACCTTTTTATTCCTCATTAAATTTTTTACTTTATAACATTATGTTTGAAATAGATATTTTATTTTCTCAAAAACACTTATAGATATCACTATCAATTTTCTTAAAAGCACTTTTTAAGAGTAATGTTATTGTTAGTAATGTTAAACTTAAATAATAAACTGGCCTTTTAGCCACTCTTTTCTAACATATAGCTTATCTCCTAGCAACTGTTCGGGCGAATAAAACTAATGTATATATGAAAACGAATATTGAATTTGGATGTCCAATCAATTTTTTGAATAATTAATTAAAAATCTAAAAGAATTTGATAGAAAATGTGGGAGGGCACACTTGTTTGATGAATAGTAATGATAATAATGGTAGAAGTTGTTTCCCTGGCACAAGGAACTTATTCGTCCATTGGGTTCTATATTTGTCCACTTGCTTGAGTGTTTAAGAGTTAATAGGACAAACTTCTTCAATTCGTATGACCTCTATTTCTTATTAAACATCACATTTTACATTCGATATCATCATCACAATCATGGTAATTTACTTTCATGAATAAACTTTTATGTCCCATTTTAACCTGAATCAGTTTAAGATGGTGTCGTTGTCAAGCGACATTGATTTAAATTTTTTTAAAAATTATTTTAAAAAATGAAAAAAAATTACTTTTTAAATTGAATCAGCAGCAAGTAAAAAAAAAAAAAAATTTGAGTTCAAAACTCTAAAAATCTATTTAGGCTCCGTTCGGCCTTGCTTCTGGGATGGGCTTTTGCCCAAAAATCACTTTTTTTTTCTAAAAGCATTAAAGAACAGCCTCCATCTTTGACCATTTTTCAACTTAACAAAATCACTTTTTTACAGATGAAAAAGTAGCAAATTGGTGACTTTTTTTAAGCCAAAAGTGCTTTTGGCATTGTATGACTTTTTTAGCCTTATGTTTTATTCTTTCCAACCTACTATAAGATTACAGACCTTTTTTTTCCCATTTCTCTTTACTTTCCTCTCTGTTGTTTCTCTTGGACAGGTGAGCCTATTTTTCTTCTTCTTTTTTTTTTTGAAATACTTCTTCTTCTCTTTAGTTAGTTATTTTTGATTGTTTAATTTTATGAAATAATTATGAAATAAAAAAAGTTCTTTCACATTATTTTCAGCTTTTCTCTTTTGCTTGACCTTTGGTTCTTGGACTTGACAAAGTAAAAATCCCAGGTTTGTGAGCTTATTACTGTTCTTTTCATTTCATTCTTTCATGTTTGACAGACTTCCCTTTAAGTGTTATTGTAAAGCTGTCCACTTTCGCATAATTGGTCCTTACTTTTTCTTTTTTCAAGCTTTAGTAAATTGGTGTTGTATACTTGGTCAAATGTTAAATAATAGTGACTTGATAATTAATGTAGTAATTTCGTGAAATTTAAAATAAATGGGAAATAAATAGACTTCCCTCTGCTTGCTGTTTGCTCGAAAAAGAAATAAATGGGAAGGAAAATGGAATGAGCAGGTAAGGAGAAGCACATGAGAAGAATACCTAGGAAGATGGTATTGTATATTTGGTCATCATTTTGATTTATTAAACCGTCATCATTTTCTGCATAATTTTATACCTTAAAAGTTGAGGTAAAGATTATGCATATCATCTCTCACATTTCTTTACCTTATATTATTTTTTTAAAATAACAATTGATAAAATATTGTTCATAGTGACTTTTTAATTGTGTTTGATGCTATTATTAGTTGTGTTCTCTTTCTTGGTTATTATTCCGGTTTTGGAAAGTTGATTTTGATTGAGAAAAAAAATCTTAGGATCCTATATTGATTTTGATACACATGTAAAAAAATATACTTATGTGACATTTGATTTTCTTGATTGCTTTACTGGCTGAAACGAATATATTTGTAAACACAATAGATGAGTACTTCGGCGGTTGAAGTTAGTGGTGAAAAAGTCAAAGCAATGTGGGATAAGAGATTGACAGAAATATTTTGTGATATTTGTATTAAAGAGATATTGAAAGGCAATAGGCCTGGTACTCATTTCACAAAAGATGGATGGTTGAAAATAATGACCAACTTTGAGAAAGAAACGGGTAAGCCTTATTCACAAAGACAACTTAAAAATAGGTAGGATGCCCTAAAAAAAGAATGGAAGGCTTGGAAGAAACTTAAAGGCGAAGATACTGGTTTAGGGTGGAATCCTACAAAAAGAACCGTTGATGCATCGGATGATTGGTGGGAGAGTAGGCTAAAGGTATATTAATAATGCTGAATATTTTTGTTTTTTTTTTCTTATTTATGAGGTTATTGATAATTACTATTATTAAACTATCATTTTATATGTAGGTTGTGCCTGAAGCTCAAAAATTTAGAACATCGGGCATTGATCCTGAATTCGAAGGGAAGTTAGACCAAATGTTCATGGGGATAGTTGCAACAGGTGATAAAGCATGGGCACCTTCTTCTGGTACACTCCGTAGTGATTTTTTTGAGGATGTTAACAATGAAATACCTGAAGAGAACGAGGAAGAAAATGTGAGAAATGATGTTCACATTTTAAATGATGTTCAGATTTCAAATGATGTTCATATTTCAAATGATGTTCACATTGATGGAAACGGTCAAAAAAGAAAAACACCTGAGATATCAAGTTCAAATTTTAAAATCGGAAGAAAGAAATCCTCAAAGCAAATTGGAGGGGCTGCAAGATTGTCCAGTCAAATAGAAAAATTATGCAATGCAGCTGACAATATGAGTCAAGCCACATCTAGTTTGACTCCTGTTATAGATCCATATGGTATTCCACAAGCAGTCAAAGTGCTTGATAGCATGGCGGAAGAAGTTCCAGAAGCTAGTCCGCTATACTTTTTCTCACTTAAATTATTACTTAATAAGGATAAGCGAATTATGTTTTTATCAATTAATCCCAAGATTAGAGCCTTGTGGCTTAAGACGGAAATGGAGGATAGTTGAAAAATTTCCGATCTTCTAGGGTTCAGAGATATCTACTATGTGACTAAACAACAATGCTAAACTAGTTTTATCAATAGTTATTTATGTTTGGTTTTTGGATATTGAATTTATGTTCTACCATGTGTAATCTAGTTTTATCAATGGTTGTTTATGTTTGGTTTTGGATATTGAACTTATATTTTACTTACTTATGTGTAACTTAGTTTTATCAATAGTTGTTTATGTTTGATTTTTGTATATTAAATTTATGTTCTACTTTTGGATATTAAATTTATGTTCTACTTATTTATACTAAATTAGTTTTATCAATAGTTGTTTATATATGATTTTGGATATAAAATTTATTCACAGGTGATGAGTATAGTTGAGAATTCCAGCGGTGATGAAAGTGATGATGAAAGGGAAAAGAAAGAGATTTTACAACGCATGGAATGTTTTAACCGATTATTTGTTATTGCATCTTCTTCCGTGCAATTATATTACGAGAAGTATATATTGAAGCAACCATGCATGGATTCAAAACAGTCAGGTGAGACATGGATTCGAGAGATCCTTGACGGCCACGAATCACGTTGTATGATTAATTTTAGGATGTCTAAAATTGTATTCACAAGTTTGTTGAGAGTTTTGGAGACAAGATACAACTTGCAAACTGCAAGAAACATATCTTCTAGTGAAATGTTGGGAATTTTTTTATACATCTTGGGCACCGGTGCAAAAGTTTCCCAATGTCGAGAAAGATTTCAAAGGTCTGGATCAACAATAAGTCAATACTTTGCAATTGTGCTTGAGAAAGTTTCAAGGATGGCCATTGATCTAATTGCACCCGAAGATCCTTTTTTTAGTTCAATACCCGAACAAATACGTAATGATTCTAGATATATGCCGCATTTTAAGGTTAAATTTTAATTTTATATTATTATATTTTAATATTTTTGTTCGACTAAAAATATGCACGAGACTAATATGATTATTTGTTCAGGATTGCATAGGTGCAATTGATGGTACTCATATTGCTGCTATTCTTCCACCAAATGAACAAATTCCCTATATTGGAAGAAAAGGTATCCCGACTCAAAATGTTATGGCAGTGTGTGATTTTAATATGTGTTTCACCTTTGTCATGGCTGGATGGGAAGGATCGGCACATGACACTAGAATATTTCTTGATGCAATTCGAGATCCAAAATACAAATTTCCGCACCCACCAAATGGTTAGATATTTCATTTATTTATTTCTTTTTTAAATAATAAAGTATAAGTTCTTTAATTGATAATTTAAAAAAAAAAATTCTTGAATTAATTGTTTGTTATATTATGACATGTAGGAAAATATTATCTTGTTGATTCTGGATATCCTCAAATGAAAGGTTATCTTGGACCATATAGAGGTCAGCGATATCATTTACCTGACTTTCGTAGAGGTAGACCGGTATCTGGTAAAGAAGAGATATTCAATCATTCACATTCATCATTACGTAGTGTGATTGAACGAACTTTTGGTGTTTTGAAAAAAAAATGGGCCATTTTAAGGGATATGCCAAGTTATAGTTTTGAAAAGCAAACGATGATCGTTGTTGCTACAATGACGATACACAATTTTATCCGAAAACATGTCGGTCGAAATGATGCAGATTTTATGGAATACGAAGATATTAACAGGGCATATGAGAATATTGTTGATTCAGAAAATGCGCATGGTCGAGAAAGTGATGATGATGATGACGACGACGATGATGGTGATGATGACGGTGAATCAAACAACTCAAGTGGTTTTGAAATGGAATTAATAAGAGATGCTATAGCTTCTAGTTTAATGAATTCACTTTAAAGTAAAATTTTTAGTATTTATATTTGGTATATAAATATTATCCCTTTTTGGAACTTTAATCTAAATATATGTAATATTTTAATTTGTTAGGTTTATGTTTTCTATGTTATGTTAATATCTAATATGAGTTGTATATTCAAATTACATTTTAAAATAAAATAATACAAATGTGTTAAAATTATTAATTAAAAATAAAAAATCATTTTTAAAATAATACAATTGTGTCAATATCTAATTACAAATAATTAATGATTATATTTAAATATAGTTTATATATTCTAATTAAATTTAATAAATAATTAATATTAATTACTTAGAATTATTTAAAATTAATATTATATATTAAAATATTAACAATAAGTTATAATAAATTATTTTTTTATATTATTACTAAAATATCATAATATTAATTAATTTAAACATTATTTAAGTACATATTTGTTACTTTATAATATCATGTCTAAAATAGACATTTTATTTCTCAAAAGTACTTTTTGACAGCAATACCAAACACTCAAATTTTAAATTAAACTTTTCAAAAGCACTTCTCAAAAGTACTTTTCCACAGCACTTTTCAAAAGCACTTTTTAAAAGCATTGCCAAACTAGCCCTTAGTGATCTGAATGGTGATGTGGTGTATTTAACCATGAGGAACAATTTATATTCAACTAGTGATAATCTGATGGAGCAAAACAGATATCAAAAAATAAAAATGTTTGAAGCCTTGGTCATTGTTTAAAAAAATTTGAAGTCAACTTCTACAAAATTTAAATTGTAAAAATGAACGAGGAGAAAATCTCTTCTTTAGTGCAGCAATCAGCATAAAAAGCCACTGTGAATGGCAACATAGATGATTATTGAGTATGGTGGCTAAAATTTTCAATTAAAGAAAAAGGAAATAAATAAAATAAAATGATAGGAAAACAAAAATAAAAACGTGAAAAGAAAGAAAGAAAGAATAGTAATAAAAAGAGAATTGCGGGGGCGATGCTGTTGAACAAATCTGCAACTGCACGTGAAGTGGAATAAAAAGTTGACCATGTTGCTCAGCCTTGCGTCTTTCGAGGCGCCTCATCCATCACGAATGGGGCCAGATTTTTCAATGAGAGAGTGGTACTAATAATTTACCTCACATTCGAAATGTGTTATCAATATATATATGGATGAAATTTTTGCTACCATGCTAAAATTGAAGATTTTAATTTTGGTGGATTTTAATTTTTTATATATTTTAAAATTTTAAATTTTAATCTTGATTTAAACTGTAATAGTTAGATTTGTTGAGTCAAACTTTGTTATTAGACAGTTACTATGTATAAATTATCAACTTAATTTATGTATTTTAATTTAATCACTTTCAATTATTATATTTTTCAATTTTAAAATTTCGGTGCTACTTAAATAATAATCATTAAATCCATTTACTATAATGATATAAAATTTTTACGAATATTACGTGAAAATGACTACTTTTCACATTTTTAATGTATATACTTATTATATTGTATATATAAACTTCTCATTTCAACTACATTTATTTAATTTTAATAAATTTATTATATAAACTTTTTAAGTACGTCAAATATGTATCATTCTCTAATAATAATAACAATAATAATAATAATAATATTATTATTATTATATTAATATTATTATTATTATTATTATTATTATTATTATTATCTTCAATTCTGACGCACAAAGGCAGGCGTTCATTTTTAGTAAAAATACAATAATAGATCACTAAATTATTAGGCTCCTTTTATTTTGGTTACTGAATTTTTAACTTTTTTAGTGACAAAACTTTTCAAAATTAACATATTAATTAAGGTAATTAACTCACAAATTAATCTTAATTAGTTATGATCTAATGGCCATAAACTTATCATGAGAATTAGTGGAAATGTGTGGCATTGATAATGGTTTGCCACTAATCAAACTTTGGGCGCGGTTATATTGCAACAAGGTCCTTGGTTTAATTACACTTTAAGTATTTGCTAAGTTCTCTAATCAATTCCCACTAATTTGGTCACTTAAACAATTGGGTCCATGTACTATAGTTACAACTTATCCAATTTAATCAATTAATGATTTGACTTCATAATTTCATGTACAACACACAAACTCCTCACGTAAATTCTCAAGTTAGCTTAATTTAGAAATTCGGCCTCGAAATCCACCTTTTAAATGTTCACGAAAATTGAGTCGCTTCATTATGGTATTTGTTTTGTTCAACTTATTCGTCATGCTCTATATTCTTTGAACTTATCTTTGTTGACTTTGGTGTATGCTTAAATGAAAATGTGGTGAACAAGCATATGGACAAGGGGAGTGTATAATTGAGTATGGTTCTACCGGAGACGTATTCTTGTTTCCTTTAACTTGTTTAGATGATGTGCTAATTATTTGTTACTGTATTTTTCAAAATGATAAAGGGGAGATTGTTTAAACTTTGACTAATTTTCTTGTTTCACTTCATGTTCAAATAATAGATAAAAAAATGCTTTGGTGCATTCAAAGAATTTATGTTCGCATGTTTGATTTTTTAAGGATCTGGTTTATGGTTTAATTTTGTTGAGTAAGAAATGAGGAAGTGATTTTGTGTTATAACATGTGATGACCATTATCTTTCACTCAACTGCCTTGAAGAAAGACGGGAGGAGTTTGAACTTTTGTGGACTCTCATAGTATTTGAAGATGCTAAGATACTTGTTTATAAAGACTTTTATGATATATAATTCATGAGATAATTTTAACTTTTATACTGGAGTTTTAAACTTATGAAAACTATACTAGAAGGGATTTATATTGGAGAGCTTAAGTTGGATACTTTGGTGTATTTTTCTTGTGTTTTATTCGACACTCTTTTAAGTTTTATTGGGGAAATTTATTTGATTGTAAGTGAGGTATTTTTGGAGAGAGTCATTTGTAGTAATTTAGATTCAATATTGGGTTGCAAATAACGGTTGGTTAAGAATAATTTGGGCTTTAGCCAATAGTTGATCAAGACGAATTGTGGAGTAAAATCATTTTTTGAGCGAAACTCTGCAGAGTAGGATTATTAAATCCGAATTGTGTTAACAAATATTGCATCTTTTATTTCCTTACTTTGCTCATTTCTTTACCTTATTTTAAACTTGTTTTGTCATAATGTATTCTGTCTCAACCTTTCCAACAGAAATAAAAAAATAAGATTGAAATTGTGATAAAGCTAAAAAAAAAAAAATTACAACAAATATGATTAATATTATTTTTTATATATAGTTAATAAAAGTAAAAAAAAAAAAGGAATTTCGTTTATTGAATATTATTTTATTTAATAAAATATAATTAATATATTTTATATAACATTTTATTGAAATAGTTTGTTAGCTAAATTTTATTTTTTTCTTTACAAATAAAATTAATTTTATTAAAATTTGAGATAAATAATGTATACATTAGTAAAAAGTGCACTTTGTTATAAATATTAAACATAAAAAAATCAATTCTACAATAAACTTAATTATTATAATAAAATGTTTTTATAAAAAAATAGATATTGATTGAATTTATTTCCAATTTCCGACATTCATAAAAAAAAAAGGAAAAAGAAAAGTGGTCCTATTAATTTTGGAAATGTGTTTTTTTTTTTCCTCACATTTGAAATGTGCTATATGTAATAATATTGAATATTCTATCAATTTTGGATGTTGATCCTTTCCCATCTCTATAAATTCGCATGGAGAACTAAAGCAACACATATCAACACAATCTGTATAACCATGAAAACCACAACAGCTTCGGTGTTTCTTCTTTTCATCATCTTCTCAATCACACCATCGTCCTTTTTGTTTGGTGTAGCCAACGCTACAAACGAACCTGTGCTCGACATTGATGGCAACGAGGTTCAAACAGGCACCCCATACTACGTTGTGTCGGCGATATGGGGTGCTGGTGGTGGGGGGCTTGCCCTAGGCAGGCCTAGCGGAAACCCATGCCCGGAAGTCGTTGCTCAAAGACGATCCGGTGACGATGGTATTCCGGTGATATTTTCTAATTCGGACTCCAAAGATGGCGTTGTTCGCCTATCCTCTGACATAAACATAGAGTTCATTCCCCTCAGACCCAGACTTTGCCAAACAACAACAGTGTGGAAGGTCGATGATTACGACCATTCAGCCGGAAAATGGTGGGTGATAACCGATGGGGTTAAAGGGAACCCAGGTGCCAACACTTTGACCAGTTGGTTTAGAATAGAGAAGGTGAGTGATGTCTATTACAAATTTAAGTACTGCCCCGCAGTATGTGAAACATGCCCAGCCTTATGCAACGAAATTGGGAGAGACTTTGATGGAGAAATGGTACGTTTGGCTCTCTCCACTGGCACTGGATGGCCATTTTACTTTAAGAAAGCAAAAAAATTAGCCAGGGAGATTCAACAAGTAGTTCATGTTTAGATTGAACGCAATCATTATGCATGAACTAGTAGTTATTATATAATATTAGCTTCAAGTAAATAATGCTGAGAGAACTGATTGTTAAGACTGTCTTGTTTGAAGCAGCAGCATGTATATATATGCTCGCTTACAAGGTTTGTCTCTCGGAGTCCTTCTCTTTGTACTCTTTTCAGCTTAATGAATAAACTGTTTACTTATTTACTTCTTTTGTTGCCATTGATTCTAGTAGTATTAGACTCACAAACTTGGATACAATGCCTTGTAATTAACCAAAAATTTATATATATATATATATATATATATATATATATTTATATATCAAAACAAAACAAAAAGAGTGAGAGAGGAAACTAGAATACTAAGTACCAAGTGAAAAATGTTAATAGTAGGATTATTCAGAGTGGTTTCAACGGACGACGAGAATGGAATGGTCGTTGGGTGGTTAGGGCACCCTATTGTTAGAGATAAAGAAGGGTTGATCCATGTTCGGAGTTTATGGCTACTCCTCTCAATAATGTTGTTTTCAAGGTTTGAACCTGCATCATCATTTGAACATGTAATTTGTCTTATCATTACACCTAATATTATTGGTGAATTACTCTATTCTATTCTTAATTAATTATTATGATATATATTAAGTTTAAGATTTATTTTCTTATTCATGTTTATCAGTTGAATCAAATATTTGTATTTAAAATTTTAACTCGACATATTGAAATTCTGCTACTCTAGCACGTCTCTAGTATGCTACTCTAGCATGTTTTGGTTTTTCTTTAGGGTTTTTTTGGCTTATTTCTCTTTGTTCTAGCGACCGCGGTGTCGAAACCATTTTTTTTATTTCGAAAAAAAACAGTGGATCGACTTTTTGGAAACGAAAATGGAGTCGCCACCAATCTTTTTTGTATTTAGGTGTGATTGGATCACCTAGAAATTTGGCTGTTTTAATAAAACATTTTGGTTTACTAAAACTATGATTTTGGTCTACAAAATTTTGAGAAAATAGGTTCGGGAGTCAGTTACGCACGGGGAAGGGTTAGCACCCCCGCAACGCCCAAAATTGGTACCAAACCGATTAAATAACTGTCCTTGTGTCTAAGATTTGAAATGTTTTTGAAATAAGGTTCCTTTTTTATTACATTTGAATAATCCGAATTGATTATCAAAATTTCTTGTTTTCGAAGAATGTAACACCACATCCAGCACAGTAGGATGTGATCCTTTATATCCTCGAAAACACGATGTATTTTGACTTTCAAAAGTTCATAGTTCGTAAATTATGAAAGGATGTTCGACTATTTAGTCCAACGAAAAAACCGAAACCCAGCACAGTAGGGCACGATTCCTCGAATTTCTAAATATTCGAACATTACCTTGTTTTAGAAAACACGAGTAAAATTAAAAAGGGATATTCGATTATTTGGGACAAATGGGAGATCGCAACCCAACACGATAGGGTACTATTCCCGAGTTGCTAATCATCGAATATTTCCCTGGTTTTGAAAAGTTTTTAGAAAACATGAATGAAATTCTAGAGAGGTATTCGATTATTTAGAGCAAACGAGGAATTGCAACCCAGCACGGTAGGGCCCGATTCCTCGAATTGCTAAAAATCGAACCTCGCCTTTGTTTTAAGAAATTTCGACGAATAGTTACGAAAGCGACTTATAATATACTAATTCGGTTTGAAATAAAATGGGATAGTTGTTTTTAAAGGGTTATAAGTTGTAAACAATATTTTGAAAATCGGAAAAGAAATAAAAACACGGGATAATATAAATGTATAAGATGCTATGATGGATTGAAAGGAGATTAACATGATTCGTTTAATAAATTAACAAGATAGCAACCAAATTATCAATTTCCTAATCATGGACGAAGAAGGACTAATATGATGGCAATACAAAATGAAAATAATACACCACAATTATACATATAACCTAATACCACATTCAAATGTAAAAAAAAAAATACAAAAAAAAAAAAACAAAAGTGAAATTAAAGCAGAACATGTATATGTGATAAAATAAATTTTAAAGGATGAATACATACTATAAATTATGTGAATTATTAAACTAGAAACTTTTTACAAAATTTAAAATAGGAGTATGTATGTAATCATTAAAATATATTTTATAAAATGAACATTTAAATTGAATAATATACAAAGTATTATAGAGTATTGGTTTAAAATTGATAATTTACATATAAAGGACGATTCTGAAAAAAGAATACAAAGATAATTCAAGCATATAACAATTTTTAAGAACATATTAAATTTGCAAATCATAAAGATATATATTTATATGAATTCAAAATAAAAGGAATATATAGGTAAAATTAAGTTAGTGTTATCATGAGTTTTATAAGGCTTAGAAACATACTTGTATATACAAAGAGAACTATAAGTATAAAATATATGACTCTATAGGTTTAATATATATATATATATATATATATACTAACATTTTTATAATAATTTGAAATGACATGTAATATTCATAATTACTTTTAGTTAACAAAGATAAATTTTAAAATACATAAAACAAAAATAACTATATATATATGAAACAATATAGGGCTGACAATCTATATAGAATAAGGTTAACTTTATTTTAAAGTATATAATAATGCGTAAAACACTTATATAAAATGATATACAAATTACGAAATTACATAAATAAGTGAATGATGTAAACGGCAATCAACACGAATAAACAAACACAAATTTAGAATGATAATAATATTGTAAAAAATAATAATGATAATAAAACAATGTAATAATAATGTGATAATAATAATAGTTAATATGATGTTAAAATAATGCTAGGCATAATATGATAATTGTGATACAACACAAAATTATATTAATAATAATATTAAAAGAGGAGTAAATAATAAGTATAATAATATGAAAAAATAATAGTAGTAATAATAATACCTATAATAATAAATCTTATAATAAAAGGGTGATATAATAATCATATTGATATTAAAAGTGATCTATTTAATACTAAATGCATGAAAAGAAACAAAAAGGACTAAAATCACAACAAAAACAAAGTTCTAGTGCCAAATCAAAAGGTAAAAGTAAGAGGGAGGACCTGATTAAGACACAATTAAAACCAGTGGGCCGATTTATAAATAAAATAGTCAGGAGAGGATTAACACATGATGCGCATCAACATATAAGGGCTAGAACTGGAAATAAACCAAATTCTAAAATACAAAGCAGAGACACTGACCAAAGTGCGAAAACGCGCAAATTACAGAGCGAATTTAAAAGGAAATACATAAACAAATAAGATGCGATTGAACATAAGCACAAAGAGGGACGGACTTGGGGCGCAATTAGCCCTCAAAGGCCGAAACGCGCGGATCCCCTGGGTGTTGGGTCGGGTCGCACCATTGAGGCCCATACGGCACCGTTTTGGAGCCACTGGAACAGGCCCCAAACGGTGCCGTTTCATGTTTCAGGTTAAAAAAAACCCTAAAGCCTCCCATTTGGTTGCTTAAAACATATCAAAAAAAGGTTTCTTTTTCATTTGCTTAGCCGAACCAGAGAAGATAGCCCCAACCCCTCCGTTCGTCCCCTTTAGCCTCTCCGTCTCGCCTTCCTCGGCCGATTTGGATGTTCCCCTTCGAGAACGATAGCCTGCCATTAGGAACGGCGACCGGCGTTCGCAAACCATGGCACAACATTCTGTCGGCCTCGGATCTTTCCTCTTTTAGACTCCGATTTTAGCGGAGCAAAAAGGAGATCAATGGCCCAATTGCACGGTATGTTTTCTTTCCTTTCTTTTTTTTCTTGCATTTTATCATGCTATAGTATATATAAAACACGAAAAGGGAATAGATTCAGGAAAAAACTCAAGAATATTCACAAATCACCTTTTATATTTGACTGTGTTTCAATGTTTGTATTTCTTTTGTGTGTTTACAATTGTCTCTGTTCTGCTTTTTTTGTTGTAACCCCCCCTAAATACATTTTCCAATATATAGCCGAATTCCTCCCCTCCTGTTTTCTTCTTGCTCTTGCATTTAATCCCCGTCTTTTCTTTGCAGGGTTGGTGGTGAAGCATGTAGGGATGTCGGGGCTAGGTTCGGCGCAGCATTATCAATAGGGGTTAAGGGTTCTTTTTGTGTTTTCTAAAAATTGAGAATGGGCTAGGGTAATTGGGCTCATTTGCTATTAGGTTTAGGGTTAGTGGGCTATTTCGAGCTAATGAGCCGGGTAAATTTGGAGTGTCTACACGCGGTTCTTAGGAGGGAGTGTTTCTTATCAATCTGGTTCATTTTGATTCATGGATATGGAGGATGAAATAGTAGAGTTAACATTGGAAGATGAGAAAGAGGAGATTTTGCAAGTACAGAAGGAAATTGATTCTGTGACGGTGGTTTATGATCTTTGTCTGGTTGGATGCTTTCTCATAGCGAGTGTAATCCAATTTCCGGCAATGAGAAGCACGATCGCGAATCTATGGCATCCTTAGAGTAATAGGTTGAGGTAGAAAATGTTTTGGTTTGAGGCATGGTGGGTGATAAAAGAATCTTTTGAGGAGGAGGTTAAACGAATATGTCAGTTTACTTCGGGTGATATGTTGGCTAAGCTAGAAGGTGTGAGGAAGGGCTTGGTGAGATGGGTGGGTTCTATTAGAAATAAAAAGGAGGGCCTTAAGAGGGATCTGACTAGAAAACTGAAGGAGACGATGGGAAAGGAAGGAGATGTCGAGAATATTGTTGAACTATCTTAAGATTCTCTGATCATAACTTGAAGTTGGTGTCATTTAATATAAGAATACAATTAATGCATGCAGTAATATTGGCAAGCATAATTGTAGTTGAATCAAACAAAACAATCACACGTAAAACTTTAAATATAAAACAAAATAATAATTAATTCGAACAAAGGTAAACACTAAGATACCAATCACTTCATTAATATTTCATCTTTAAACAAATATATTAATTTGTAAGTGAAATGTTGATGTAGTAATTAAACACTGACAATAAGCGTCACATGCTTACAATTGCAAATATAATTTTGTTAAATATTAGCCTTCATTAGGTCAGTCAATATTAACATAACATAAATTATATGCAGACAACCAAAAAATTATAAAAATCTTATTTTTATTTAAATGTATTTATAAATTTTTTAATTACTTTTTGTTTAAATTTTATTATTTTTTTAAGTTTTTAATTTTTTTTAAATAGTGAATCTATCGGATCAAAGATCAAATTGATTGAATTCGATTAAATCAAGAAAATTTTTCACTCGTTCAATCTCCGGTCCAATTTACAAGATTATGTAATTTCAAGTATTATTATTATTATCATGAAAAAGAAAATAAAAGGATAGTAAAGATACTTCCAGCCCAAGGGAGCCTCCTATTATTATTATTATTATTATTATTATTATTATTATTATTATTATTATTATTATTATTACTATTATTATTATTATTGTTGTTGTTGTTACTATTACCAGGGGTGAAGCCAGGGGGCTGGCATGGGCCCTGGCGCCCCAAAAATATAAATTTATTCTTTTGGCCCTTAAAAATTTTTCAATATTTTAAATTAGTAAAGGTAAAATTACACTTTGGCCCCCCTAAAATTATAAAAATTCGATTTAATCCTTTACAAATTATAAAAATATAAACTATAAAAAATTAAAATTTTATCAGGCCTCTCTAAAAATTTGTTCTAGCTTCACCTCTGACTATTACTATTACTATTACTATTATTTACTATTAGTATTACTATTATTATTATTACTATATTACTATTACTATTACTATTACTATTATTTACTATTACTATTAGTATTACTATTATTATTACTACTATTATTATTATTATACCTAAAGTTTCAAAAGGTTTATACGCATTACTCCAAAGCATAATTCCATAAAAAAACTTTTGTTTTTGAAATAAATTCAAACATAAAAATAGAGAAAATAACAAAAAAATCACAATTTTTTAAAAAACTGAAAAAAAATTTATAAGTTATAAAAAAATTCAGAAATTATGAATTCATAATTTTTAAATATTGAAATATAAATGTCTACGTTACCTTTTATTAACGTTGAATTTTCTAACTTTTTTTCTAAAAAAATGCTTTTAGATTTTATTTTTAAAATACATTTTTTTTTATAATTTTAGTCTCAGGCAGTGGCGGATCTAGGGGGCTGGCATGGGCCCTGGATCCCTAAAATGTAAAATTGTTATTTAAGTCTTTAATTTTTTTAAAAAAATTTAAATTAGAAGGTAAAATTATATTTTGGCCCTCTAAAATTATAAAAATTCGATTTAATCTTTGAAAAATTATAAAGATATAGACTATAAAAAATTAAAATTTTATTCGGCCCCCCAAAAGATTGTTTTAGCTTCACCCCTAGTCTCAAGGCTATAAAAGTTCTTTTAATTTAGCAATATGTCATATTTTATGTTTCTTTTAATTTGTGATTATCGTTTTTTATAATGTTGTCATTAAAATTCTATTATATATTTTCTTTTGAGGTGTAACGTACTTTACTATTGCACCCCACACTCGTTGATGAATTAATTTTATTATTATTAATTAATTATGGTATATATTACCTTTAAGATGGATTTTCTTATTCATGGATATCAATTAAATAAAATATTTGTATTTAGAATTTTAATTATGATATTTAACTTTTTTTTTTAATTTGAATAGATTTGGTTAATACTAATTTGTATTCAATTCAAGGAGCAATATTAGTTTATTACTCTAATTTGGTAATTATCATAATTTATTAATCATTTTTAAATACATATAATTATAAAATCTATTCTTGAAAAATATGGAAAGAATGAAAAAGTACTTTAAGGAGTGTCTACTCCATGACCAATTGTGACAAACTAGATTGTTTTCGTATATGTGTTATTAGCAATTTATTGAATCGAAATTATGGGCTATGCTAATTAAGTGGATTATATCTAACACATCAATGAAGATCATATTACTTGTGGAAATATATTTAGAAGATTGGATCGAATTGGATCGCCCCTATCGAAATATTTTATATAATTCAGAGACTTGTATAGGTTATCTGTAACACCCCTAACCCGTAACTGTCGCTGGAACAGGGTTACAAAGTATTACCGAAGTTTACAGAACATTTTCAGATAAACTCAAGTCATTTACTATTCATTTTCCGAGAATAATTGTAAGTCCCTTGAATGGACCCTCGAGGCCCAAAACATGCATTAGAAACGAATTGGGACTAAACTAAAAAATTTGAGAATTTTTCTCGAAATTTTAAAATTTTCTTAGGTACAGGGCATACACACCCATGTGGTCTGGCCGTGTGGCTCACACGGCCGAATGACATGCCCGTGTCTTAGGCCGTGTGCTACTTGAGTAGGGCACACGCCCATGTCCCTAGCCCGTGTAACTCTCTGTCTTGTAATTTATTTTAAGTGCAGGGGTTACATGGCCAAGTCACATGCCCGTGTGTCTACCCGTGTGGACAAAATAAGGTTATTTTCCAAGCCTTATTTCTCACTCATTTAGTCTTCCATCTACACCAACACTTAAACACATTCAAGGTCCAATTCAAGACATTTAGCCAAGCCCTAATCAAGTTTTATGTTTGATATATCTTCACCTATATTCATATATATGCAAGTTTACTTATTTCCTGCATTTCATAGATAAGCATAATTTATCAACTTATTTATATCATTCAACTCATCCATGTTTTTACCTCTATTTACTATTTACACTCTCATACCATTAACATATTAAGACTGTATATAGATGTACGTCTCAATATATCAAAAACAAGCCATACCAATGGCTAGTTACATTCTTAACATGTTATATATTAACATTGGCCAATTAACCTATACATGTCATTATAACCGTAATTGATTTACCATTCATACCAAGATGAGCCGATGGATGGTGTGAGTGATCTCCTCTAATGCTTCCAATCCCTCGAGCTTCCGAATAACTATAGAGTAGAGGAAAACAAAACAAGGTAAACATATTATGCTTAGTAAGTTCGTATAACTTGGTAATTAACTTACCATTCAATATTACTTACAATAAACATGTAAAACATATTCCGTCAATTTGATCACGAGCCATACCACATATCCTCACCACCTTTGTTAGTCATATAATTAATATATATATCAGGAAACATATATGGGCACATCACTCATTAGATTTCAATATGCATATACTTTTCACATCATGTGTTCATATAACATATTCAAGACATACCCTTGTAATTCAAGTATGTTTTTATAATAATTTGCCTTGAATTCAAATTATTTCATGTCGGAACTTTGCCATTAAGTTATATGAAATATCTTTATCATATGATTAATACACTTGAGGCTTACAATTCTATACTCATTAATGAATACATTGATCAAACAACTTCCATGTTCGTATATCATCATCTCACATTTCCATATATCATTTATTATCATTTTCATGTATTTTCAGGCAAGTAGACGTACCAATTCATTTCATGTTCATATTTTTCTCATATCAAGATTTTGACAGTTGAATTTACTAGAAATATCGATGGATACTCTCATGTAGTACACTTTTAAGTGAACAAATCTCTCGAGCCACCTTTTCAAGTCATTCGGGAAAATCATATACTTCGATGCTCACTCAAAGCTACGGTAGTCCACAACATATGGGGAATTACTACCAATCACTATGCTAATGCCTCGATGCTCACACAGAGCTACGGTAGTCCACAACATATGCAGAATTACTACCAATCACCACACTTATACCTCGATGCTCACACAGAGCTACAGTAGTCCACAACATATGTGGAAATGCTCGAGAGACTTATCAGGATTACTCGTCCAAGCTAAATCCTGTTTGCAACACATGTAGAGTCACCTTTACACTAATCCATCAAAATTTCCTTTATTCAATCGAGACTTATTCCTTTTCTTAAGTAACGCCGAACATACGATCATATATTTTTATATATTAAATATTCAAAACACCTATTTCAAGTATATATTTATAACCTTTTTCATTTAATTGGAACTTAATACTTATAAATCATCATCGGATATGTAATTATTTTCATACACATAAAAATAATACAATCACATACACAACACTTAATTCAAACATATATTTATAACATTTTTCATTTAAAAGAGGTTTAACATTTATCAAGTATAGTCGAGCATGTGATCAATTTATACATAAGGCATTCATACAATTCACACATACAACATTTATTTCAAGCATAAAATATTCTAGATTTAGTTACACAAACTTACCTTGACAAATGTTCGTGTACATAATATCTACTAAATCGATATTTTTCTCTTTTCCTCGTTCTAACTCTGAATTTGATCTTCCCGGATCTATATTAATAAATTCAACATAAATTCATGTTTATTTCAATTCAATTTACATCTTTGGCAAAATTACCATTTCGCCCTAAACCTTTTAATAAATGATGATTTTGTCCCTAGGCTCGGAAAATGAAATTCATGCAATTTATTCCTTGTTCCAAGCCTAAATATTTTCATAGATATCAATAGCAACCCTTGAATTCCATGAAATTTTAGAATTTTTCATAAATTCAACAACTTTACAACTTAATCCCTAAATCATGATTTCACTTAAAATCTTTAGTAAAATACCTTTACATATCCATTAACATCTCAATTTCATCATCAAATAACTAAAATTATATGAAATTATCAATGGTATCTTCCAAAACTTCCAAAAAAAATTAAAAACCAATGAAATAACAAGTTGGACCTAATTGTAAAAGTCCAAAAATATAAAAATTTCAAGGAAAAAGCAAGAATTGAACTTACTTGAAGCTAAAATATGAAAGACCAGCTCAAACCCTCTTCAATGGCTGTTTTTGACAGAAAATTGATGAAGAAAATGTCTAGAAACTATTAAAATAACATTTGGCCATATAAACTTTATTTTAATTCCAATTTTGTCCCTAATCACATAAATATCTTTGATTTTTTTTTTTCACGTTATGACGCCTCAGCCATTTAAGATGGTCTATTTCCCTTTTAGTCCTCCTTTATTTACTATTAGGTTATTTAATCATTTTAGCAAGTTTTGCACCTTTTTCAATTTATTTCTTTTTAATTAATTGACTACTGAAACGTTAAAATTTTCTGAAAAAACTTGAATACTACCATATTGACACTCCGTAAATATTTATAAAAATATTTATGGCTCAGTTTATAACACCGAGGTCTCAATATCTCTTTTTCTCAATTAATTGACCTAATAAATTTTTATAAACACAAATTTACTAATTCAAAAATATTTTAAAAACCACATTTAACTCATAAATACTAAATAATAAAATTTATGAGCTCATTTTCCGGATTTAGTGGCCTCGAACCATAGTTTTCGACATCACTGAAATTCGGGCTATTAAATTATCATACCTAGAATTGAGAGCACTTAATTGGTTAAGATGAGTAACATTATTTGTGAAGTGCATTTGATTGTTTGTGTTGTGGATTTGTGTGCAAAATTCATAGGGTGAATTTAATTACTAGGGTCCTAGTATTCAAAGATACAAAAGTGAGGAATTTGTCATTAGGGTGTAATAGATTTAGAGTCACTTGTTATAAGTGTTTGAAGATAGTTGATACTTCTCGCTGAGTTAGATTCCATCGACATAAGAAAGCTGAATTACATAAACAAGCAATGTATCCCTTATTTTATTCATGTTTATCGCAGTGCTTGAAGGAATACTCACTCTCTTAGAATGTTTACCATTGAGGTTGAAAAGCATCGTTCAACCCAAACAATGATTTCAAACCAAAATATACGGTAAACAATCAGCTTTTCAAACCAAACATTAATTTTAAACTAGATTTTTAAGCCAATCCAAAACTTATAACTTTTACCTTTTGGAAAAGTACTTTTCAATTAAAAACCTTTTTAAACCTCGTTAGATCTTCAACTTTACAACAATGATAAATACTATCAATTTTTTCAAAAATACTTTTCACGGTACTGTTGAACTTAAATGATAACCTGGCCTTTAACCACTGTTTCTTAACCAATAGCTTATCTCTTAACAACTGTTTGGGTCAACAAAATTAATTCCAATCAATTTTTTGAATAATTAATTAAAAAGAATTTTTTAATTCCAAAAAATCTAAAAGAATTTGATAAAAAATGTGGAAGGGCACAATTGTACGATGAATAGTAATGATAGAAGTTGTTTTCCTGGCACAAGAAACTTATGAGATTCGTCCATTTGGTTCTATATTTGTCCACTTGCTTGAGTGTTTAAGAGTTAAAGGACAAACTATTAAGTAGAAAACACCAAACGAATTGGAAGGCTTTTGTCTTCTTCAATTAGTATGACCTATATTTCTTATTAAACTTCGCATTTTACATTCAATATCATCATCACAATCATGGTAATTTACTTTCATGAATAAACTTTTATGTCCCATTTTAACCTGAATCATTAAAAATTATTAATTTAATTATATTTTTAAGATGATACTGTTAATGTGTCAAGTGATACTAATTTAAATATTTAAAAAAAATTGTTTGAATTAATTTAATTTCGTTCGGTGATCCAAACAGTGAGGTAGTGTATTTAACTACGGGTAATAACATATATCCAACTGGTGACAATCTAGTGGAGTGAAACAGAGATCAAAGAAAAGAAAGAGTAGTTTAAAGCCTTGGTCATTGTTTTAAAGGATTTGAAGTTGACTTCTGAAAAATTTGAATCGTAGAAGTGAACGAATAGAAAATATCTTCTTTAGTGCCATAATCGACACAAAAAGCCATTGTGAATGGCAACA
Source organism: Gossypium anomalum (assembly GCA_025698475.1). Classification (NCBI taxonomy): domain Eukaryota; kingdom Viridiplantae; phylum Streptophyta; class Magnoliopsida; order Malvales; family Malvaceae; genus Gossypium; species Gossypium anomalum. The sequence continues at coordinate 6,297,827 of CM046965.1, read as the reverse complement.
TTGATAGTTATTGAGTACAGTGACTAAAATTTTCAATTAAAAAAAGGAATGGAAAGGAAAACAAAAAGAAAAACGTGAAAAGAAAGAAAGAAATAATAATAATAATAATAATAGAATTGAGGGGGCGATGCTTTTGAACAAATCTGCAACCACACGTGAAGTGGAATAAAAAGTTAAGCATGTTGCTCAGCCTTGAGCTTCCGAGGCGCCCAATTCATCACGAATGGGGCCAGATTTCTCAATGAGAGAAAGTGGTCCTAATAATTTACCTCACATTTGAAATGTGTTATAAATATATATGGATTGAATTTTTGCTATCATACTAAAATTGAATATTTTAATTCTGGTGGATTTTAATTTTTATATTTTTTTAAATTTTTAAACTTTAATATTGATTTAAATTATATAAAGAAAATATGCGTTATATATATAATTAATTATATACTTATACTTAATATATTATATATCTAATTCAAATTTTCATATTCTTGGGAAGTGGTGACATACGAGCAATTAATTCGATTTATTTGTTTATCTCCCCGTGACTTTTATGTTTGTAACAATAGGGAGAGAATTTCTTCAATTCCAATCGACTGGGCGTATTGTGTCTATTTTTTTTGAGTAATATGCTTGGAAATAGCCGCTGATTCCTTATTAACACCGTTTCGAACACAACTGGTACACTCCAAAACAATTGTTACTCGGACATCTTTACTCTTGGCTATGAACTGCCTTTGAGTTTTTAATTCACCCAACTTTTCTATTTTCCGATCAAAAGCAAAGCAAAAAAGGTGTAAGCGGGCCAATTTGCCCGGGCCCGTGCACACACAAAAAATAACAAAAACCGGCCCAAAACTAGAACAAATCCAATACACCCAATTTCAACCCAAACAAAAATTAAAACCCACAGCCCAAACTTATCAGAAAAAAGAGGAAACCCTAGGGTTCCTATGCTAGGCGCCGTGCCTCCCTCCCCCACGTGGTGTCAGCACATTTTGCGCCGGAACAGATGCCCGTCCCATCGCCTCTGTCGATGTACACGCAAAACAAAGGAGAAGCACGCAAAAAAAAAAAAAAAAAAAGGAGAGAAGAGAGTTTTTTTATAAGAGGGGGAAGCAGATTGTATGGGGGGATTTTTGGGAATACAAGAAAAGATGGTATTTTCACAAGATTAAGGAAAAAAAAAAAAAACAAAAAGGTTGATTTTAGATCTTGTTTTCTTGTTCTTTTTCTTTTGGTTTTCCTTTTTTATTTACTTAATTTTCTGCCCTTTTTTCCCTTTTACAAAAGTATAAATAAAAGGAGAAAAAGAAAACTTACCCGAACCCGAGGTTGCGTCACGAGTTTTTTTTTTCGTCGTCGGAATCGACGCAAGGAGAAGGTGGGGGGTTCTTTCTCCTTTGTTTTCTTCGGTCTAGAGAGGCCTCACCATTGAATCTCCCTTTAAAAGTGCCAAAACCCGGTTCCATGAGGCTTTGGACCACCGTTTACGGTGGAAGCCACGGTGGGTTCACGATGATTTGGTGACGGCTCAAAGGGGGAAGGTAGAAAACCTAGCAGAGAAAAGAAATTGAGGGGAAGGGGCTGCTTTCTTTATTTCTGCCGAATGAATAAAAAAGGGGGCTGTTGTTTTTTGATATGTCTTAAGCAGCCAAATAAAAGATGTTAGGGTATCTTAACCTAAAACATAGAGTTGGTATATTTCTTGTTTTGATCCCTGAATGTTGAAGCACATTGCGTTTCAGTCCAAAACTGATGACCCGATCCACTCCAGGGGGGAACCCGCGTGTTTTGCCTTTTGGGGATATTTATTCCTTTGGTCCCTCTAGTTTTTTAGTGCGTTGCAATTCTCTCCTATTTTCCTTTTCTTTCATTTTTTTAAATCTGCCCTTTAATTTCATTTCCTTTTTAATTTAACCTAGGCCCTTTTGAACAAAAAAGCGCAGACAATAGGATTAGGATATTATCCCATTTAATCCCTTCTAGCTTTTGCACGCGCAATTTAATCCTTTTTCTCTTATTTACTCCGGATTTGCCTCAAAACTTTTATTTCAAGTTCGATTTAATCCCTTTTAATCATTTTTCCTATTTTACTACCCAAATTATTGTTATTTTCATTATTAATATTACCATTATATTTGCTACCGTTATTTTTACTTCTATCACTATTATCTTTACATTTTTCATGTTTTGTTCCTTTTCTATTATTACTTATCATATTGTATATTATCATTATGTTATCCTTTTTTATATTAACGCATTAGTATTTTCTACTTTATTATTATTATTATTATTATTATTATTATTATTATTATTATTATTATTATTATTATCATTTTTATTACCCTTATTAATATATTAGCATTTTCTTATTAGTAATCTATTATTATTCTTATTAGTGTATTATTATTTCTTATTTATCATATTATCGTTGTTATTAGTATGTATATTATTATTTACTATTATTATAATTATTAATATCACTATTAGCATTTTTTATTACTGCTATTATTATTATTTTCGTTATTATTAATTTTAATTCTTTTAACACTACTTTAATTATTTGTAATTAGTTTAATTTAAATCGTTTGTCTATTTGTTTTTTATTATTTAAACTTTATTATTAATTTTTTTTTTTTGCTTGCTTATTAATTCCTCTTTTATTTTTACTTTCACCCGTATTATTGTTATTTTATTACTTATTCATTTACTTGTGCATATATGTATTTTCCTTTAAATTTATTTATGTGTCTAATCTGTTTATTTATGTATATTTTATTCATATTAAACACTTTCATAAACTAGCATATTTGTACATTAGGTTTTCAGTTTCATATGTGTCATTAGTTAAATCAATTTCTTTTATTTGAAATTATTCTATATGTTAATTTTTATATAATATATATTTTAATAATCATTCATATTCCATTAGTTTTATATACATATAAGTTATTTCAAATTCATCAACTCATCAATTCATGTATTATGTATGTTATGTGTTCATTCTTCTGAACTTATCTTTTATATATTTTAATTGTCATTTTGTTTTGCATATTTTTGCGCTCGATTGTGTTATAGTAGGTTATGCATATTCTCGTTGTATATTATTTTCGTTTCGTATTATCATTATATTGGTTATCCTTTATTCATGCTTAGGAAATTGATAATATCTTTAGATTGGTTGAATTTGATTGCTATCTTGTTAATTTATTAAACGAATCATGTTATCTCCTTTCAATCAATCATAGCATCTTATACATTTATATTATCCCGTGTTTTATTTCTTTTCCGATTTTCAAAATATTGTTTATAACTTATAACCTTTTAAAAATAACTATCCTATTTTATTTCAAACCGAAATAGTATATTACAAGCCGCTTTCATAGTTATTCGTCGAAATTCCTTAAAACGAAGGTGATATTCGATGTTTAGCAATTCGAGGAATTGTGCCCTACCGTCTTTGGGTTACAATTTCTCGCTTTGCCTAAATAATCGAATATCTCTTTAGAATTTCATTCATGTTTTCTAAATTTTTTAAAAGGGGAAGTATTCGATGTTTAGCAATTCGAATAGTACCCTATCGTGTTGGGTTGCAATCTCCCATTTGTTCCAAATAATCGAATATCCTTTTTCAATTCCACTCATGTTTTCTAAAATTCTAAGCGAGATAATGTTCAACGTTTGAAAGTTCGAGAATCGTGCCCCTCTTTGTCTTTGGTTTTCGATTTCTCATTGGACTTAATAGTTGAGCATCCTTTTGAAATTTCTAAATTATAAATTTTTGGAAGTCGAAATCTATCGTGTTTCGAGGATACAAAGGATCGCATCCTACAGTGTTGGATGTGGTACTATATTCTTCTAAAACAAGAAGATTTTGACGACCAATTCGGATTATTCAAATGTAATAAAAAAGAACCTCATTTCAAAAACGTTTTAAATCTCGACACAAGGACGTTATTTAATCGGTTTGGTACCAATTTTAGGCGTTATGGGTGCTAACCCTTCCTCGTGCGTAACCGACTCCCGGACCTTTTCTCTCAATTTTCGTAGGCCTAAAATTATTGTTTTAATAAATATAATATTTTATTAAAATGATTTACTTCAAGGTGATCCGACTACACCCTTAAAGGGTCGGTGGCGACTCCATTTTTGCTTTCCAAAAAGTCGATCCCCGTTTTTTCAAAAAATGGTTTCGACAGCTTGGCGACTCCACTGGGGACATTTAGAGAGTCAAGCCATAAAATTGATTATTTGCTGCCCTTTTGTCAATAAATTGAAAATTTATTTTGAAAATCATGGTTTCCTCATTCGCATTCAATTGTATGATTGTTATGGTTCGGATTTTGTATAATAATTTTGCATTGCATTGCATGACCGTTGTGGTCACACCTTCTAAGTGGGAGTAAGAAACTATGCTTTCGTGAGGTTTTCACCTCCGCATGGGCTAGTGGATTGCTTCCGGGGTATATCCGTACTTATAATTTCGTGAGATTTTCATCTCCGCATGGTCATAAGGAAATGTATCCCCCTGAACCGAACTCGATCTATATGAGCCTATAATGGGTGAGGATCGAGGAATCTATTGGTTCGGGTACCTTACTCTAGAACCGAGCCGCATATATAGAGACCTAGGAGCTTACCCTAGGAAGAGCCACTTCAAACCTCTAGTGATCACCTAAATAGATACTTTATTTGTTATTTATTTCTGTACTAACGTATTTTGTGTTTGTTTGTTTATAACTGCATTGCATTACATCATCATAGAAAGGAGGTGTTGGTTGACATTCGATTTCCAAATAGAACAGTTTGTCATAAGAAAACAATTTTTTTAATAAAGTGAATTACAATACGGTTGTCCGAATGTGGTCCAAGTGAACACGACAGAAGAAGGCTAACAGTTCGTAGAAGAAAATAAGACTTTACCTAAGGGTTCAAGCTGATAAAGATTATTCAAAAGCCGTCGCATCCCGACTTTCTTAAAGGAGCTAATCAACATTGCGAGGATAGTAAGTTGTGGCCTGAATCAAGCAAAAGCAGCTAGTAGAGGCATTTATCGGAAGCTTGCTAGATCAAGACTTTCACGAGGAAAAGATATCAGTGTCTTCGCCCGGAATATGAAAGCAAGGCCGTATACGTAAACCATTTTATGTAAAAGAATTTGTCTTCTAGAAAAGTTGTTCTAAGGGAATTTAATTCAAAATCAACATCTTTCTTTCCTTTGCATTCATCCCATGCATTTGCATTGCATTGCATCATTTGCATTACATTGTATCATTTGCATTAAACTTTCACTAAAGGGCCCTAATTAGGAAAAATTATTTCAGAACCAACAAAAGATATGGACCAAAGGTTAGAGAGAATAGAGCAAAGGCAAATACAGATGCAAGAACAATTGATCAAGATTCAACAAGATATGCGAGAACAAATGCTAGAACTCTAAAGAAATATGATGGGCCAGTTAACCCAGTTACTGGCCAGAGAATTTGGAAAGAGGAGCGGCCCAGTGGTCAACAGTGAGGATGGAAATGAAGAAATTGTCTATTCCCCAAGTTTTAAACCAATAAGCGTCCTGACCCAACCAGACATGCAAGGGGTACCCGCTGTTATCGGACACCAATATCAGATAGATACATCGGCATTGTTAAGCTTCCCGATAGGTTTAGGTTCTAGTCCGGAAGATGATCAAGCCAAACCGGTCATTCTAACAGAAACAAAGGAGAGGAGAGAGTGGACTTTAAAGGCCCCTAAGAAGAAGGAAAGGAAAGCAAATAGCACGGTTAGGTATGACAGGGGTCGTTCGGAGCCAATTATGGTAAGCCAGCCAAAGACAGTAACTACCAGCCATCAGGTCTCTCCAAGGCAAGAACCCAATTCAGGACTGAACTCAGAAAAACCCCAATTGGCGCCCATCCCAATCACGTACAAGGAGTTGTACCATATTCTGTTCGACGCACATGTTGTATCCCCTTTTTACATAGAACCAATACGACCTCCATACCCTAAATGGTACGACGCAAGTAGTCAATGTGAATACCATGCGGGAATCACAGGGCATTCCATCGAGAACTGTACAGCTTTTAAAAAGCTAATCGAAAGATTTATCAAATTGGGTATCGTGAAGTTCGATGACCCTCCGGAGCAGAAATCATTATCTAACCTTTCTGTTGAAGAAGTGGACATTATGAGTTCCGAAATGGATAAGGGCATGAGATCTAAGGGTGCATCAAGCCCAGGACTCTAATGCAAGACTTGGTATCGGAGAATCCAAACATTAATGACGTATCAGAAAAGAGAACACAGGAGTAGACTTTTCCAAGCCTCTGCCCTTACGTACTTAGGGTGTTTTAAACGATGGGACTGTGAAAGAGATTCTTGTATTTTTAGAACTAATCTAGAGTAATGTTTAAAACAAACTTGCTGTTTTAAGCCTAGAAGCAACAAGAATCCTTTTGTGAAATAGGCATATATCCAAAATCCTTATTTCAATGAAATGCATGTGTGTTATTACCATTCTTTCACTCCTTCCATTTCATACTGTATAAACGATTATTCTTATATTCTTTCATTCATGATCATATCATACGAATAATCATCCTTAGAATCATTTATTCTTCGGAATCTGCCTTCGTACCTACAACAGGTCTCTAGATATCAACGATATGAGCAACGTTGCTACTAACTCAGAGGCACCTTTTGAGCGAGATATGTGTCTAGAGGGATCTCAGAACCTTGAAGATGACAGAGATGCAGCCTATCTCTTGATGTGTTAAGGACGGTAGAATAAGATTAGAAAAGAGGATCCTACTTTACAAGAAGTCAGTGGTCAGCAAGCCTAAGACAAGAGAAAGAGGCAAACATTAGAGTCTGCATCACCACAAAGACCAAACAAGACATCATTGAGTCATCCCAAAAAGTCAAAGATGTTCTCACATGATCGTATCAAGATATGCTTGGGCTACTAAGGCCTATGGATGCTAAAAGGGTCTGTTTGAGTATCAAAAGGACACATGTTAATGGTTTTACGTTAGTCAAGCTAATCATGAGTTCTGGGTGCTGCTAATCCAACATAGAAGGGGATTGTATCAGTCAAGCTGTGAATGCCAAACAAAAAGACAGAACTTTCATGCCTCCTCAATGTCTTCACAGATTTTCTATAGGTGGGGCATGGATTTTATGGGCCGACCCCTTTGAAAGCTTCTAACAGGTACTGATTCGTCTTTTGGGTCGTCGATTACTCCGCGAAAGAGACAAAAGTTACTTCATATGCCAATGTCACTAAATCGACAGTCATCAAATTCCAAAAAAGGGGTGTAAAAAAAAAAAAGAAGAGGCCAGAAGAGATCATGTTCAACACAACTGCACAATGTCAAAAGTTTACAGTCTGTTCAAAGATTAAGTGCTATATTGCAAAAGCAAAAGCAAAAGCAAAAGCAAAAGCAAAAGCAAAAAAAAAAAAAAAAAAGAAAAGAGAAACCCAATAACACACTAAAGATCATGGGGAGATGACCGAGACTTGTAAAGATTGGCATAAGAAGTCACCATGTTTATAGAACGTCGGTCGGGATTTTAGCCGGGGCAACTCATTTCATTTGTCTATGGGATAAAAAAAGGGTTTTGAAGAAGAGATTCCTTGTCTCTGAGTCTTGTCTGAATTGAAATTGGATAAGGCAAAACGGATCCAATCCTGACACGATTAGTTGAATTTGAAGAAAAGAGGTTGAAAACCATCTGTCACGGTCCAATGAACGATGTGAGCTTACGATGAAGAGGTTCATCCTAGAGAATTCTATTAGGAGAACTTGATATTGAAGAAGATTCTTCCCATACAAGAGGACTTCAGAGGAAAGTGGATGCCAAACTGAAAAGGACTTTATTTAGTAAAGAAGACTTGTTTTGGAAAGGCATTAATATTGACCGAAATAGATGGCAAAGATCTGCCCAAATCGGTGAATTCAGATTTCGTCAAGAAGTATTTCACTTAGAAAGTGAGAGGTCAAGGCGAAAACCCGCAAAGGGAACCTTGAAAAAAAAAAAAAAAGGGGGAGAGGCCAAGGCGAAAACCAGCAAATGGCACCTTGAGACCAAAGGGGATTTGAGTTGAAAACCCGAAAAGGGCGGCTCAAATTTGGATCAAAGTGGGGCATACAACAGTCTTACTATGCCTGAATTAACAATAAAGAAGTATGCTACGTCTTGGGGCATCGACAAAGTACTCCGGATCCCCTAAACACATGTTGAGCTCAGAAAGGTCCTCGAGAAGACGGTACAGAGAAGCTTAAGCTGCGATATCTGGGGGCACCTAGCTTCCATTTTGCCCATTCTTGAATTTATTATTTTTGATTACCTTATTCTTTTCAAAATATGTCCAAATAAATTTATTTCTTATTGCATTTCTATCTTTGATTAACTTATTCATTTTGAGTTAATTTCCTTCTTGTTGCATTTACAATCTTTGATTAATTTATTTCGAGCTATACTCCCAATCAATTTCCTTCTTGTCCATTGTTTTGATCTTTTTCTAGCATTTTGCATTGAAATAACGATTAATGGACCAATGATACTTTCACAAAAGAAGTTCTGCATATTACTCTAGAAGCTTCTAAACAGTACAGGAACCTAAAACAGGACCGTCATTTGGAACTCACCATTGGAACTCACCAAGCCTAAGGGTTGAAGATGTTTCTAAATTGCGACTATCTCTTCGAATTCTCTGTCAAAGATATCAGTTGAATGAGGGGGCAAGATATTTCGCTAGTGATATAACCTCAACGAATGACGAGCGATGTCAACATAAGTGTAAAAGGGGATCATTCTTAAAAAAAGAAAAAAGAAAAAAAAGAAAAATGATACTCTGCATTCATGCAAATATCGAGCATATATAGTTGGTCATTACACCCAGGGAATGGTGTGACAAATCAAATTGGTCGGAGATCCTATACCTCCAAGTTGCAGCAAGATAGGTAGTGAACCTTATTCCTCTGAAGTTGCAGTGGGAGGTACAAACTTTATGTATAGCGGAATGGACTCTGAAATTATAGCGGGGCAAGCTTACTGAGCAAAATGTCATTATTTCTTCAACTTTTCTTTCAAGAATACCAGCCGAACAAGATGGCTGCGTAATATGTTAGTGATAATGTCCTGATGAACAACGAGCGATGATACCTTAAGCCTTGCAAAGGGATCATTTTCATTAATTTACCATTCATTTACCATTCATAGCACATCTAATTAGGAGCATTTGATTTATTTCGATCATAGCATCCCAATTATTTGACACATTTATAATACATCTAGTTAAGAGCATTTGATTCATTCCGATCATAGCATCCTAATCATTTGGCATCAGCATAGATACATGGAACTGATTCTATAGGTCATGTCCCTAGAATCGGTGAATTCACAAGCTTTAACCCCCTAAGCAGTAGGGTAACAAGCTAAAGATTGCAGATCTTGTCTCCCTGAAGTTACAATGGAACAGATCGAAGATGGTGAATCTCGTCTGCCTAACCAGTAGTGGAACAAATCTAAGCCACCATCCTATCTCCCTAAGCAGTAGTAGAGTAGGCTGAAGATTGAAGATCTATCTCCCTGAAGTTGCAGTGGAACAGATCGAAACAAGCTGAATTTGCAGATCTTAACTCCTTAAACAGTAGGGAAACAGGTCGAAGATGATGGGCTTTACCCCCTAAGCAGTAGGGTAACAAGCCAAATTTACAGACCTTAACCCTAAGCGTAGAGGGCAACAAAGTTGAATTTACAGATCTAAACCCTAAGCAGTAGGGTAACGAGCTGAAGATTTACAGATCTTAACCCCCTAAGCGGTAGGGAAACAGATCGAAGATGATGGGCCTTAACCCCTTAAGCAGTAGGGTAACAGGCTAGAAATCAAATATCTTCTCCCTGAAATGGCGTTAGAGCGGCTAAAAGCCACAGCAGATCTCCTTGAAGTTTCAGTGGATCTCTTTTCCCTGAAATGGCGTTGGAGGGGCTAGAAGCCACAGCAGATCTCCTTGAAGTTTCAGTGGATCTTTTCTCCCTGAAATGGCGTTGGAGCGGCTAAAAGCCACAATGAGATCTCCTTGAAGTTTCAAGTGGATCTCTTTTCCCCGAAATGGCGTTGGGCGGCTAGAAGCCACAAAGCAGATCTCCTTGAAGTTTCAATGATCTCTTTCCCCCGAAAATGGCGTTGGAGCGGCTAAAAGCCACAGCAGATCTCCTTGAAGTTTCAGTGGATCTCTTTTCCCTGAAATGGCGTTAGAGCGGCTAGAAGCCACAGCAGATCTCCTTGAAGTTTCAGTGGATCTCTTCTCCCTGAAATGGCGTTGGAGCGGCTAAAAGCCACACCAGATCTCTTTGCGCCAAGATTCAGTGGATCTTTTCTCCCCTGAAATGGCGTTGGAGCGGCTAAAAGCCACAGCAGATCTCCTTGAAGTTTCAGCGGATCTCTTTTCCCTGAAATGGCGTTGGAGCGGCTAAAAGCCACAGCAGATCTCCTTGAAGTTTCAGTGGATCTTTTTTCCCTGAAATGGCGTTAGAGCGGCTAGAAGCCACAGCAGATCTCCTTGAAGTTTCAGTGGATCTTTTCTCCCTGAAATGGCGTTGGAGCGGCTAAAAGCCACAACAGATCTCTTTGAAGTTTTAGTGGATCTTTTCTCCCTGAAATGGCGTTGGAGTGGCTAAAAGCCACAACAGATCTCCTTGAAGTTTCAGTGGATCTTTTCCCTCTGAAATGGCGTTGGAGCGGCTAAAAGCCACAGCAGATTTCCTTAAAGTTTCAGTGGATCTTTTCTTCCTGAAATGGCGTTGGAGCGGCTAAAAGCCACAGTAGATCTCCTTGAAGTTTCAGTGGATCTTTTCTTCCTGAAATGGCGTTGGAGCGGCTAAAAGCTACAGCAGATCTCCTTGAAGTTTCAGTGAATCTTAGCTCTCTGAAGTTGTAGTAGAGCAGATTCAAGCTATCATCCTAGCTCCCTAAAGTTGTAGCGGAGTAGGCTAAAATTTACAGATCTTGTTCCTCTGAAGTTGCAGTGGAACAGACCGAAGACGGTGAATCTTGGCTTCTTAAAGTCGCAGTAAAGCAGATTTAAGCAAGTCCTAGCTTCCTAAAGTTGTAGTGGAGTAGGTTGAAGTTTGTATCTTGGCTTCCTGAAGTTGCAGTGAAGCAGATTTAAGCATCCTAGCTCCCTAAAAGTTGTAGTGGAGTAGGTTGAATATTGTAGATCTGGCTTTCTGAAGTTGCAGTGAAGCAGATTTAAGTATCTTAGCTCCCTAAAGTTGTAGTGGAGTAGGTTGAAGATTGAAGATCTGGCTTTCTGAAGTTGCAGTGAAGCAGATTTAAGCAAGTCCTAGCTCCCTAAAGTTGTAGTGGAGTAGGTTGAAGATTGTAAGATCTGGCTTTCTGAAGTTGCAGTGAAGCAAATTTAAGCCATCATCCTAGCTCCCTTCTATTGTAGTGGAATAGGCTGGAGATTGTGAATTTCATCTCCCCTGAAGTTGCAGTGGAGTAGACTTAAGTAGAGCAGGTTAAAACTACGAGCAGTTGCAGTGGAACAGATCAAAGCAACAGTTTTTATACCCCTAGGGATACAGTGGATTGGAACGAAGCTACCTGAAGAAGAGAAGATACCAAGAGGTCAAGATTCTGCCGGACCAGGCAAATTTGGCCCTTTTTAAGTCTTTGCTCCATTCTCGTTACACGACAATAAGCAAAGAGGGGCAGCTGTAAGCGGGCCAATTTGCCCGGGCCCGTGCACACACAAAAAATAACAAAAACCGGCCCAAAACTAGAACAAATCTAATACACCCAATTTCAACCCAAACAAAAATTAAAACCCACAGCCCAAACTTATCAGAAAAAAGAGGAAACCCTAGGGTTCCTATGCTAGGCGCCGTGCCTCCCTCCCCCACGTGGTGTCAGCACATTTTGCGCCGGAACAGATGCCCGTCCCATCGCCTCTGTCGATGTACCTGCAAAACAAAGGAGAAGCACGCAAAAAAAAAAAGAGGGAGAAGAGAGTTTTTTTATATAAGAGGGGGAAACAGATTGTATGGGGGGGATTTTTGGGAATACAAGAAAAGATGGTATTTTCACAAGATTAAGGAAAAAAAAAGCAAAAACAAAAAGGTTGATTTTAGATCTTGTTTTCTTGTTCTTTTTCTTTTGGTTTTCCTTTTTATTTACTTAATTTTCTCGCCCTTTTTTCCCTTTTACAAAAGTATAAATAAAAGGAGAAAAAGAAAACTTACCCAACCCGAGGTTGCGTCACGAGTTTTCTTTCCGTCGTCGGGAATCGACGCAAGAAGAAGAGTGGGGGTTTCTTCTCCTTTGTTTTCTTCGGGTCTAGAGAGGCCTCACCATTGAATCTCCCTTTAAAAGTGCCAAAACCCGGTTCCATGAGGCTTTGGACCACCGTTTACGGTGGAAGCCACGGTGGGTTCACGATGATTTGGTGACGGCTCAAAGGGGGAAGGTAGAAAACCTAGCAGAGAAAAGAAATTGAGGGGAAGGGGCTACTTTCTTTATTTCTCACGAATGAATAAAAAAAATTGTCATTGTTTTTGATATGTCTTAAGCAGCCAAATAAAAGATGTTAGGGTATCTTAACCTAAAACATAGAGTTGGTATATTTCTTGTTTTGATCCCTGAATGTTGAAGCACATTGCGTTTCAGTCCAAAACTGATGACCCGATCCGCTCCAGGGGGGAACCCGCGTGTTTTGCCTTTTGGGGATATTTATTCCTTTGGTCCCTCTAGTTTTTTAGTGCGTTGCAATTCTCTCCTATTTTCCTTTTCTTTCATTTTTTTAAATCTGCCCTTTAATTTCATTTCCTTTTTAATTTAACCTAGGCCCTTTTGAACAAAACGCAGCACAATAGGATTAAGGATATTATCCCATTTAATCCCTTCTAGCTTTTGCACGCGCAATTTAATCCTTTTTCTCTTATTTACTCCGGATTTGCCTCAAAACTTTTATTTCAAGTTCGATTTAATCCCTTTTAATCATTTTTCCTATTTTACTACCCAAATTATTGTTATTTTCATTATTAATATTACCATTATATTTGCTACCGTTATTTTTACTTCTATCACTATTATCTTTACATTTTTCATGTTTTGTTCCTTTTCTATTATTACTTATCATATTGTATATTATCATTATGTTATCCTTTTTTATATTAACGCATTAGTATTTTCTACTTTATTATTATTATTATTATTATTATTATTATTATTATTATTATTATTATTATTATTATTATTATCATCATTTTTATTACCCTTATTAATATATTAGCATTTTCTTATTAGTAATCTATTATTATTCTTATTAGTGTATTATTATTTCTTATTTATCATATTATCGTTGTTATTAGTATGTATATTATTATTTACTATTATTATAATTATTAATATCACTATTAGCATTTTTTATTACTGCTATTATTATTATTTTCGTTATTATTAATTTTAATTCTTTTAACACTACTTTAATTATTTGTAATTAGTTTAATTTAAATCGTTTGTCTATTTGTTTTTTTATTATTTAAACTTTATTAATTTTTTTTTTACTTGCTTATTAATTCCTCTTTTATTTTTACTTTCACCCGTATTATTGTTATTTTATTACTTATTCATTTACTTGTGCATATATGTATTTTCCTTTAAATTTATTTATGTGTCTAATCTGTTTATTTATGTATATTTTATTCATATTAAACACTTTCATAAACTAGCATATTTGTACATTAGGTTTTCAGTTTCATATGTGTCATTAGTTAAATCAATTTCTTTTATTTGAAATTATTCTATATGTTAATTTTTATATAATATATATTTTAATAATCATTCATATTCCATTAGTTTTATATACATATAAGTTATTTCAAATTCATCAACTCATCAATTCATGTATTATGTATGTTATGTGTTCATTCTTCCAACTTATCTTTTATATATTTTAATTGTCATTTTGTTTTGCATATTTTTGCACTCGATTGTGTTATAGTAGGTTATGCATATTCTCGTTGTATATTATTTTCGTTTCGTATTATCATTATATTGGTTATCCTTTATTCATGCTTAGGAAATTGATAATATCTTTAGATTGGTTGAATTTGATTGCTATCTTGTTAATTTATTAAACGAATCATGTTATCTCCTTTCAATCAATCATAGCATCTTATACATTTATATTATCCCGTGTTTTATTTCTTTTCCGATTTTCAAAATATTGTTTATAACTTATAACCTTTTAAAAATAACTATCCCATTTTATTTCAAACCGAATTAGTATATTACAAGCCGCTTTCATAGTTATTCGTCGAAATTCCTTAAAACGAAGGTGATATTCGATGTTTAGCAATTCAAGGAATTGTGCCCTACCGTGCTGGGTTACAATTTCTCGTTTGCCCTAAATAATCGAATATCTCTTTAGAATTTCATTCATGTTTTCTAAATTTTTTAAAAAAGGGAAGTATTCGATGTTTAGCAATTCGGGAATAGTACCCTATCGTGTTGGGTTGCAATCTCCCATTTGTTCCAAATAATCGAATATCCTTTTTCAATTCCACTCATGTTTTCTAAAATTCTAAGCGAGATAATGTTCAACGTTTGAAAGTTCGAGAATCGTGCCCCTCTTTTGTCTTTGGGTTTCGATTTCTCATTGGACTTAATAGTTGAGCATCCTTTTGAAATTTCTAAATTATAAATTTTTGGAAGTCGAAATCTATCGTGTTTCGAGGATACAAAGGATCGCATCCTACCGTGTTGGATGTGGTGCTATATTCTTCTAAAACAAGAAGATTTTGACGACCAATTCGGATTATTCAAATGTAATAAAAAAGAACCTCATTTCAAAAAACGTTTTAAATCTCAGACACAAGGACAGTTATTTAATCGGTTTGGTACCAATTTTGGGCGTTACGGGGGTGCTAACCCTTCCTCGTGCGTAACCGACTCCCGGACCTTTTCTCTCAATTTTCGTAGGCCTAAAATTATTGTTTTAATAAATATAATATTTTATTAAAATGATTTACTTCAAGGTGATCCGACTACACCCTTAAAGGGTCGGTGGCGACTCCATTTTTGCTTTCCAAAAAGTCGATCCCCGTTTTTTCAAAAAATGGTTTCGACAAAAGGAATGAAAAAAAAAAAAGAAATAAAAGTTGCTAACTCAAAACCAAATCCTGAAAAATTTCATTGTAATCGGTATAGTAAATCAATATAGATTTATAGTAATAGCAAATAATAAGAATAAGTAATACAACGATTTCTAACTCTATTTAGAATCAAACCAGAGTATGGTATTTTCTTTAATCAGTTAATTGAATTCAAAATCTTCAATTAAATAAATTAAACCATATAAATTTTATAATTTTAAATTATTATTTTGTATTAATTTGAAAACAAAATAAATATTATATAAAATGATTAAGTTGCAGTGTGTCAACATGATAAATATGCCACGTATCAAATAATCAAAATTTCATGTCAGCTTGAAGTCTAAGACCTTGTAATATATAAATTTAATAGGTAATTAATAACTAAAAAATTAAATAGCAAAACTTCTCACCATTTTAATGTATGCAACTTATATATATATATATATATATATATATATATTATCATTTCATTTAAAATCATTTAATTTTTATATTAATTTTTATAAATTTAGAGATAAATCTTAAAATTATACATGAACTTTAATTTAATGTGCAATTGCATACATAAACTTTAATTTGATGCAATTATACACATGATACTCTAATTATGGTTCAAATATATACTTGAAACTTTAATTTTGATTTAATTATACACATTTAAATATATAAATGCACCAATTTATTTTTATATTGGGTAAATATAATTATTTATGCATGCAATTTATAACATAAAATGATGTTATATCAATAATTGTGTTAATAATTTACAAGAATTAGATCAAATCAAAATTTCATGTATAAAAGCACAAAAACAAAGTTCATGTATACAATTGCACATTAAAGCATAATTCATGTATAGTTTTGGTATTTATCCCATAAATTTATTACATAAACTTTTTACCTATATCATATATAGAGTTATCCATGAACCGAGCCAAGGAATGCCCGCTCGAAAAAATGAGAGGGTTTGGAAAAAATATATGTCCAAAAAATGGGCTTGGATAAAAAGAAAAGGCCTGTTTAAAAAATGAACGGGCCTCGGGTAAGGTTTTTTTTATCCAGGCTCAGCCCAACCCGAATTTTCAAAAAAAAAATCTTGTTTTTGCTGCTATTTTTCCATATTTTGGTGTTGTTTTCTCACTTTTTACCACTATTTTACTACCATTTCACTATTATGTTATTACTATTTTTTTTAATGTTTGGATATTGTATAACATTTATTTTATTGTTAATTTTGCCACTATTTAGAAGCATTTGTTTGTTATGTTGTACTTATCTTAGTTTTTATTCAAGTATAAAAACTTTTTAAAATTTATTTTCAATTTATTGATAAACATGTAATTTAATATTTTTAGTGTATTTGGTATATTATATTTATTAAATTTTATATAAAATTAAAAAAAAATACAAACCGAGATGGGAGTTTAGCAAAAAATTAGACCCATTTTTCAGGTCTGGCCAATCCCAAACTTAAAAATAGGATCTAAAATTTTGTTAGATCTCAACCCGTTCCATAGACAACTGTAATTATATATATGTCATTCTCTAATAATAATAATAATAATAATAATAATAATAATAATAAGTGGATAAAATAAAACTAGTAGTTAAGAGTAAGAAGACAAAGAATAATTAAGTGGATAACATAAAACTTGTGAGAACATTTATCTTCAATTCTGACACATAAAGCCAACTGGTCATTTTTTGGTAAAGTATAGAAATGGTCATTAAATTATTGTTGATGATCTATTTTAATTATTTAATTTTTAATTTTTGTCTATTCTGGTCATTAAACTATTTAAAATTAAAATTTTTGGTCATTAAATGTTAACAGCAGTTTAAAATTTAACAGAAATATTGACGTGGACTTCTCTTATTGATTTAATAATAAATTTAGCCTTCTAATATTTACACATTCTATCAATTTGATATTAAATATAAAAATTTAACAAATTTAACCCTCAATATTTATAAATTTTATTATTTTAATTCAAATTTTAAAAAAATTTAATAAATTTAACTCTCAACATTAAAAAAATTGATAAATTTTAATTTTTAAAATTTTGCAAATTCCTAAAATATAAAGCATCATTCTCCACCTCATAGGATTCCATGTGAATGGATTTTCTTGAAATCTTTACCAAGTTGTCTTATTTAGTTTGTGGAATGAATGGTATATAGTTAGATGTCACTGCAGCTGACAATGAAAGGTTTGACAAAGTTGATAAATTCAGAGGTTTTGATGCTGAGCTTCGAATTAATTTTACATTTGCCGATTGAGTCTTAACACGATTAGTATGGGTATTGTTGTCAATATAGGAGGAAATGAGTTCGAGTATGCTGAAACACATTATCTTCTTGTTGATGGATTGGGGAAGAGCTATGGATAGTTTTAAACATTGTATTAAAAAAACAAAAATAATTTAAACATATAATAATATTGTTCAAAAAAATTACCTAAAAACACGAAATCTTACTCCCTGAATTTTCTAAAAACACAAAATATTTCTCCCTGCCTTTGATGATGGTGTATACATGCATGGCCATGTCTGAGCTCCTGCATTTTAACTAATCAACACATATAATACCTTCAATGAGACATTAAAATTAACTTTTTTTATTTTTTATAAAATTTATAATTTAGAATTTCAATAAAAAAATCTAAGTCTAAGTTGATTCGAGTCCAAAAAATATGAAGCTGTAAAAAGTTTGATCTGAGCCTGCTCATTTACCACCTCTAATAACCATTTGATAGAGGTTTAATATAAAGGAATTTAAATTTTAGGCATTTAGAAAAATTTTAAAAATTAAAAAAAATTTATTTTGTAAATGTTGAGGATAATTTTATTGAAGTTTTTAAATTTTGAACTGAAATGTCAAAATTTGTAAAAATTGAATGCTAAATTTGTTGAATTTTTCTATTTAAGATCAAACTGATAGAATGTGTAAACATTAGAGGGTTAAATTTATTATTAGACCAATAAAAAAAAAGGCACAAGTTAACGCTTTCTCAGATTTCAAATTGCTGTTAACATTCAATGACCAAAAAATTTGATTTCGAATAGTTTAGTGACCAAAATAGAAAAAAATAAAAGTTTGATGACCAAAATAGAATGAGGGTAATAATTTAATGATATTTTTGTACTTTATCTATTTTTTATGATTATTTATACATATCAAGTGGAGTTAATTTAGGAAAAAGAATCAATGGTTAGGGTTGTTGTTGATACTTAATGATCAGGGTCCAAACTTTGCTAATGTAATTTTCCTTTTCATAGTTTGTATCTTAATTTTGTACCAAAAAAATTATTAGTAATAAATAATATATGCTCGAGAAATGTACGTATGATAGATTTAAATAATACATGAATAAAATAAAGTTCAAAAATAAAATAAATTTTTAAAAATCCAAAAGTATTTTTTTAATTTAAAAATACTTTTTTAATTATTTACTTGATGGATTTAAAGGATTTTTTCTATTAATTATTTTTATATTAAAATTTATTTTACTGTATGTATAACATTTAAAGGGTTTGTATATATGCAAACTCCCGAGTCAATTAAAATTTGTATTATATTCATTGAAATTTTTTTAAATATATAATTTATTTATTTATTTATTTGAGGCCCATAATAAACTTGTATTTAAAGTTATTGGTGCACACTATAAATTCATATATTGAAAGCAATAGGTGCTAAAAGTAACAAGTTTTAGTCTCATTCTTAATGTGTTTTTGGATGATTATTCGATATAAAATGGTTAATTTTATATTCCTAATCTTTTAAATTCATGTTATATACTTAGCAGAGCAATTGGGAGTAAAAGGAGCGAAAAACGAGCAAAAATCGAAAAATTAGAGCAAGTCTCAAAAGCCATACGGGCTGGGCCATTCCACACGGGTTGGACACACAACCGTGTGAGCCACACGGTCATGTGCCAGACTATGTGGAAATCATAAATTACACTCCAAACAGCGTGAAAACGTATTTTTAAGGTTTTTTTGAGCATTTTGATACTTATATATGTCAAAGATAAGAACAGGACAGAGAACCGATAGAAAATATTGAAGAAAACAATTTAAAAAAACACCATTGAAGCCAACTCTGAAGTAAATTCTCATCAAAATTGAAGATCTCATTTTGATTTCTTTGAAGTTTATTATGAATTTTTTTATTTCTTGTGATTATACTATCTTTAAGATGTTTTTATTTACTATCATGAACTAATTTTCTAAATACCTAGGGAGATGAATCCTATGATGAATTATGTTATTTGATTTCTATTTTTACACAATAAAGACTTAGATCTTATTCTCAATTATGTGTGCTTAATTCTTAGTTTAATATTTCTAGACTATTAATCCATGTTTGATGTGCTTAAATTAGATGAGGAATAAACCCTATTTAAGAGTGGATCTAGCGTAAATGAGTGGAGTTGCATGCAATCCTAAAAATAGGATGATATAAATTTACTGGATTAGAGTCAAATCTAATAGGGGAATCCATAGATTGAGTTAATACGATGATAGAGGTTTTAATTAGAAAGAAATTTCAATTAATTAACCTAGAGTCAGTTACTCTTAGTCTTGAAGAGAGATATTAGCATAATTTAGGGATTTCTATGGATCAATATACTAAGTGACAAAGTTGCGTAATATAGATTGATAATGACAATGAAGTCTAGGTGGATTCTTTCCTAGGTATTGTCTCGCTTCTTGGTTATTATTCGATTATTTTCCTGATTTGTTCTTTGTTGTGTTCTTTAGTTAATTAATTTAGTTAATTTTAGTTTCAATCAATCACTTCAATTTATCAGTTAAATAATAGAAAGATGGTAATTATTGGTACTTTTAGTCTTCATGAGAACGATATCTTTGCTCACTGTAGCTATACTATTAATTGATAGGTGCACTTGTCTTAGTTAGATTTTTAATTGGTTTATGATTGCAATCAGAAAACTCATTAAGTTAGCACAAACTGAGTTAATTATTCGTTGCTTGCTCTTTTTTTTTCCTCAAATTTCGAATTCGTCTTTCGTTATGTTCAATAATTTCAATATAAAAAAAATCAGATTCTCTACACTTAGTATATAACTTTGAAATATAAACATATGCATCAATTCTCTTAGGTTCCTAACAACTTACTTGTCCAAAATTCTCGTATCTTTCAATTCTCCCGATTGAATCAGAAT
Organism: Gossypium anomalum; assembly: GCA_025698475.1. Lineage (NCBI taxonomy): Eukaryota > Viridiplantae > Streptophyta > Magnoliopsida > Malvales > Malvaceae > Gossypium > Gossypium anomalum. The sequence goes on along the minus strand of CM046965.1, from coordinate 6,277,474 downwards.
TTGACTTTGTAATTATTTTTTAAGGACCTCAAACTATCAATTTATAGCATAAATTTTCAATAGCTTTCATTCTTTACAAATTGGTCCCTAATTAATCAACAATGGTCTTAAAGCTTAAGCTTAGGGTCCGTTTGTTTCACTGAAAATAGCTTCCGGAAAATAATTTCTAGAAAATGACTTATTTTCTTGGAAAAGTTAATATTTTCTGATGTTTGGATGAATCAGTGTAAAATATTTTCTAGTGTTTGACAGATTTCTTAAAAATATTTCATAAAATCTGCTTTCAATGAAACAAACATACATTTGAGATTTTCTTTTCTTTTCATTGTTTAATTAAGTTTATTTTATATCTATAAATTTATATTTTACATTGTTTTTGCATATATTAAAAATATATATTTTTTAAAATCAGGTTCATTACAATGTCACTTTTTAGTTACATGACTACCAAGTAAGTATTTTTTATTTAAAAATGTGACATCAATAAAATTGACAAAAACAAAAATTTAACAACGTCAACAATCGGACTTGATTTTCAAATCTGAAAAGTAGAGAGACTAATTTTTTGAAAATAAAAGTATAGAGACTAAATTGAAATTTTGTGAAGAGTACATAAACTTATCGCATATTTTAACTTTTATACTACAAAATATTTATTATTAATATATTTATAATTATAATAAATATTTATTATTAAAATATTATTATTGAATATTTTCAATAATATGTGAAGAATATTATTTAATATTATTATTTTTAAAATTTATTATTAAAATAAAATTGAAATATTAAATAACTTATTAAAATAATTAATTATATGACTAAATATAAATAATTAAATATGTATGTTTAATAATATTGAAAAATATAATATTTTATATTAATATTTTAAATATTTTTAAAAATAAAAATAAATTTTATTTTCAATATAATAATATTAAGCTTGATTTAAATTAATTTTTATATAAAAATAAAATTACCTATAGAGGAGTTCTTTTTCAGAAAATGACTTACACTTTTCAAAAGGATAAGTCATTTTATAGGAAAAAGAGTTTATTTTACGTTGACTTGTAAATCATTTTCCATTGACTAAACTGTTTTCTGTAAAACAAGCATAGAAAAATGTAAAAAATATTTTCCGTTAAACCTTTTACATGTAAACAAACGGACATTTAATTCAAGCTTGTTCAAACATAACCCACTTCACTATTAGCATGACTCTCCCTTATACTAAGTTTAACGATTAACCCTTCTCATGATTTCTAACAAAAATTCTCTAAGTTCTCTTTAATGGCAACTTGTATTAGCTTCAACAATAAGAAATTCAAACTATTGGGTTGGTTGTATCAAGTTTCATAGTTTTTAAAAATCTGTAAAAAAAATTTTGAGAAAACAATTTGTTTACCTTTGATGGCCTTGATGGAGAACAACTTGGTTTCTTCTTCTACTTATGTTCGGTGGGGAGAGAAAGAATGCATGAAGAAGAAGAAGATTTCCTCTCTCCCACTATCTTAAATATATATATAAATAACCTATTAATCAAGGTAATTAACTCACTAATTAACCTTAGTTATGATCTAATGGCCATAAACTTATCATGAGAAAATTAGTGGAAATGTGTGGCATTGATAATGGTTTGCCAATAATCAAACTTTGGGCGTGGTAATATTGCAATCAGATCCTTGGTTTAATTACACTTTAAGTACTTGCTAAATTCTTTAATCAAATCCCACTAGTTAGGTCACTTGAAAAATTGGGTCCATGTACTATAGTTACAACTTATTCAATTTAATCAATTAATGATTTGACTTTATAATCTCATTTACAACACACAAAGTCCTCTGGTAAATTCTTGAGCTAGCTTTATTTAAAAATTTGGCCTCAAAACCAGCTTTCCAAATGTTCATGAAAATTGAGTCGTTACATTCAACTTATTTTTTAGGCTCTATATCCTTTGAACTTATGCTTGTTGACTTTGGTGTTGCTTAAATGAAAATGTGGTGAACAAGCTTATGGATTGGAGGAGTGTATGATTAAGTATGTGTAACATCCCTAACCCACATCCTTCACCGAATTAGAGTGACAGAGTGTTACAATACAAAACAGAACATTCCATGACAACACATAAACAATTATGCAAATTATCACAATCATTAATTAACCATATTAAAATATAACATAAGTATCCACACAACCTTTAAATTGAGCTTATATGGTCCTAAAAATAACTTGGGATCAATCTGGGATCAATTTAGAAAAAATAGAAATTTAAAAAAAAACCTAAAAATTTTGGGAAACATGGGTCACACAGCCGTGTGTCCAGGCCGTGTGATATTGCCTAGACCGTGTGGGCATTCAAAATCAGGACGCACAGTCATGTCCCAACCCGCGTGAATATTCGAAATAGGGTCTCACGGTCGTATCGCAGGTCATGTGCTAAACCGTGTGTATATTCAAATTATGGACACACCGTCGTCTCACAGGCCATGTGCTAAACCGTGCTCAAAACTATTTTGAGACACACAGTTGTGTCTTAGACTGTGTGAAATTTTCACTTTAAATAACGACACACAGTCGTGTCCCTGGCCGTGTGCACCAAAATGTACCTTAAAAGTCAAATTTACCAAAATATGTTTACTTAGGCATCAAGCAACCTAATTACCATCAATTAAACTCATTCAAAACACAATTAAACAGGTTCAAAACATCCATCCTAAGTGCCTAACCATTGTGCCCTCATTAACACCACAATTCAATAATCAAATCAAGCACATTTAAACCATTTAAACATTCAAATTATAAAATCATCATTAACCATTCATACAAAACACTACAATCATTTCAAGTCATACACACCTAGCAATATTCACATACTTTATAAAGCCTAACTACCAATACCAAATAAGATCCATACACACATACATACCAAACAAAACACATATTCACAAGTATCATTCAAGATTTACAACTTTACATGTAATTAACAAAATTTCAAGTCACCTATTACATGTCATATATGTAACACCCCCTAACCCCGAACCATCGTCGGAATAGAGTTACGAGGCATTACCAAACGTATCAGACAAGTTATAAATAATTCATAACTAAAATAACATTCATAATTTAATTTAATTATTAAATCCCTATAATGAACGCTCAAAGTATAAAACATACATTTAAGTAAAACGAGACTCGTTTAAGTACTCTAAATATTTTTTTTTATAAATTTCGACAGCATTTCTGCTTATTTTTACATAAAACCCCCTGCAATTAAAACCATATTCATTTCAAACATAACCAATTCAACCAATTTATTTCACATATTCATTTTCTATTCTAAATGCCTTCTAATCAACTTAATCAATATAATATCAATTTAAAATTATCATTGTACTAATTAAATTGAAATGGATAAACTTTTTCATTATAATTCTTAGACTTGCAATACTAATATTTTAAAACATTTATATTCAAAACATAATAACATTTATATACATCCTATGTACATGCCACATTACCAAAAGAAAATATGCATCACCAAAAGTTTGTTTGAAGTCGGTCCGCTTTGGATGTTTGGTTCAAGATTTGACTTCTACGACTGCGCATGCGAAACAATCATGCGAGTATGCATATACTCAGTGGTATCACTATAATTCAGTTTATAATTAAATACATTAAATCACACACATACTCTTACATTACAATTATCATCACTTAATGAACAATTTCAATCTTTCCTGTTATCATTCAATTATATATATATATACCATTCTTATTTCTTTATTTCAATTCTCAACTTTCACATATGCCATATCATTCAAATTTAGTTTTATCAGTAGATTTATTTCATTTGTCCTTATTAACTTAACAAGTACTCGGTAGATACACGGATTCCAACCAACACACCAGTACGACACAATGTACCTTAACAGTACATAGTACCTAATCGATGTCGATAGAATCGGTAATGATGCGATAAGAATGCAATGATATTCAACACACAAAGTGCTGAATCTGCAACAGTAACGGTAATAGTATTCGACACACAAAGTGTCGAATCGGTAACAGTAATGGTAGTCGGCACATAAGTGCCTAATCAGTAAGCCGGCAAAACCCGTACTCTTCCATATCCTATGGCATGCCAACTATATCCGACTAGCCCAACTAGTTAATAGGGTATTTAAATCATTTTTCAGTACAATTTCCATTTTGATTTAATATTAATTATAATTTATTATTTTGATCAATTTTCCCAGTAATTCAGTAATTCACTTCATTAGAAATTTTACAGTTCAATGCAATATATGTAACATTATTAGGTAAATTCACAGTTCAATTCGGTATTCAAAACAATATTCAGAATCCCATAATTCAGTTCAGTATCAATCTCAATTTTAATACCCAATCACAAATTTTATTAGTTCATTAAATACTTACCTTAAAATACTTACCACATATTCATATTAAATTAAACACATATTAATTATAAAGCTTGAGTTATAGTGATACAAACCAGAATTCTCTTCGAATTTAATCCTCGACGATCTTTCCTTTTCCTTTTTGGGCCGATGCTTCAGGCTCGATATTAGCTACGAACAATTAAAATAATTTCACAATTATTAGCATAACACAATTTAAATGCTGAAATTTTCATCTAACTTTTACTTTAATTCCAATTTAATCCCAACTAAACCTATATATTTTTCTTTCTCAATTCATACCTTTTTACTACTCAATTTCTTACCAAACTTACATCTAACTACTTAATTTTTATCATATTTTCATAATTTCGAATTTATTTCAATTTAATCCCTAAAACTCAAAACTTATAGCTTAGTTTACAATTCAATCCTTTATTCAATTATAATCAAAATTTCTATCAAATAAACCCCTAATTTCATCATTTGTTCAACATAAACCCTACTCAAAAATCTATTAACTTTCAAAATTTCAACTTAAATTCAAGAGTATTTCACTCTAAGATTCCAAAGACATCAAATTTATAAGAAAAGGACTTAATTAAACTCACCAATTAAACTTCAAGCTTTAAAACCTCAATTTTTCCTTTCTTCTTTCTTGTTCTGTTTCGAAATGTTCTCTGTTTCTTCTTTACTTTACTTTATTTCATTTCTTTTATTCTTTTATTTTATTAACTTTATAATAATAATAATAATTATAAATATCTTATTTAATAACAAATATATATATTACAATTGGACACACATATATCTTACACTTGCCTATTATCATCACCATCCAATTATCCTTATTTTACTTAGTTTATATAATTTAATATTTTAATATGATAAAAATCTTTTTACTTAACTAAAAAGTAATTGAATAAATATATTACAAATGTATAAATATATGAATTACACTTGTATAATTTAATCACCGTACATTTGTCTTTATTTTAATTTATTTTTAATAATCATAATAATCACAATTTAATAATATAAATTATAATTTAATAGAATAATAATAATTAATAAATATCTATATACTTAAAAAAGTAATTAATAATTAAATTATATATATTTACATAATTAAAATCTAAAAATATCTTAGATTTTAACATGTTTGCCGCCTCAACTTATGCTAAATGGCTTAATTGCCATTTTACCCCTTTTTACTTTCTTTTAATCTATAATTAGACTTTTACTCTTTATTCAATTTAATCCTTTTTGCTAATTACTCTAAATTAAGCTAAATTTACTTAATTAAAACCTAATTAGACACACCACTAGGCTCATAAATATTTTTAATAATTATTTTTGGGTCGTTACAATATAACCCAAAACAAACATTAAACAAACTACCAATAGTTTCCCAAATAGTGTGATTCTTGAAATCAATCTGATCGCCCGAAGCCTCAAAAATGAATCTACAAAAAAGCATTGGAAGAGACACAAGTAAGTTTACTTAAGCTTAGTAATTTCCACGGATTTAAACAATCAATTTACCTAATAAACTTATCTAATATAGGGTATAGAAAAGTCATAAATCATAATCATGTCATCCATAATCAGATCACGAGTGAGTCCTAAACTTAAATACGAATGAATCAATTCAATCAATTACATTATATCACTAAATTATACTCGATGATTGTTGTAATGGATTTAAATACACGGTTAACCAACCTAACATACCAAATCACTCAAATGAGCTAACCATTCGAAAGTACACCTGGGCACCAAGTGCCAAGCCCGTAGGCTAACATCAGCCCCCGAAACACACTTGAAGCACTGCAATATAACGTGATAGTTCGCAACAAATGCTGAACTTTTGTATATTCAGTAAACATGAATAAGATCAGAATCATCATCTCCACATCAACCAATCTCGTACAACGCACGATATAACCTATTGGCATGCCAATTGTATCCTATCTTGTATTCATTGGCTCACATATTTATCATTTAACAACATTTAATACAATTTCTTTCCCAAATCATTTCACTTACCACAATTCAATACTTCCAAGTCGTTTAATAATTTCAACCCACAAGTAATTAAATATTTAAATTATACTAAAATTAAACTGTACGAACTTACTAGGGTCAAATTGCAGAAACAATAAAAGTTCAGGGACTAATCAACAACCTTCCCTTTTCCATGATTATCAACTTGATCTTGATCTATAATATAATTTATTTCAATTATTAGCCTCAATTTTCATATTCTAATCATTTCAATACATATTATCTCTTATTTACAAATTTACACAATTACCCCAAATTTTTACACATTATTCAATTTAATCCCTATGACCAAATCAAGCTTAGTTCTACAATTAAATTCTCAATCCATAGAACTAAATTTTAACCACATCCAAAACAATCCATATATGCTAAAATTTTCAAGAGTAACATGTCTATTTCAATTAAATCACTAAACATCAAAATTTGTAAAAATCACTCTACAAACTCAATACATATCATCACCAACCTTCAACCCAAACTAATTACTACTACAAATCTTCAAAATTTCAATACATAATTTCTACACTTCGATAACTTCACAAATAAACTCCAAAACTAGTTAAATTCCATTATCAATAGCTCAAAACTTAATAAATAAACCAAGAAAATACTTACATGCATTAAAAAATAACAAAAACCAAGCTCCCAAGCCTTAGAACAATGGTGTTTCGGCTAAACCTAAGAAAAATAAAGAAGATGACCACCACCCCCACTTTTGTTTTACTTTCCTTTTATTATAATCTTTATTTAGTGAAATTATAACATTATAAAACACCAATTTAATATTGTTTTTCTCTCTTTACCGTCCATATTAACTAATTATGGGCTAATTCCAACATAACCCCCCTTAGTTTACTAATTTAAGCTATTATATTAAAATAAATCAATAATAAGCAACTTTTCCACCTATTACAAATTAATCCTTTTTCTTTAATCAATTCACTATACGTTAAACTTTCTAAATCAAAACTTAATACGACACTGATGACTTTGTAAATATTAAATAATTAATGATTCTAGATTGACACATCGAAATGTAATCTTGAAACCATTGTTTTCGATACCACTGAAAATCGAACTGTTATAGTATGGTTCTACCTCTTATGGGGAGATGTATTCTAGTTTCCTTTAACTTGTTTAGATGATGTGTTAATCATTTGCTACTGGTTTTGTCAAAATGCCAAAGGGTGAGATTGTTTGGACTTTGACTTCTTTTCTTATTTTACTTCATTTTCGAACAGTAAATTAAACAATTTATGTTGACATGTTTGACTTTTTAATGAAATAGCTTATGGTTTAATCTCGTTGAGTAGCAAATGGGGAAGTGATTTTGTGTTATAACATGTGATGATCATTATCTTTCAATCAACTACCTTGAAGAAGAACAGGAGGAGTTTAAACTTTTGTGGACTTTCATAATATTTGAAGCTGCTGGCATACATGTTTATAAAGATTTTTATGATATAACTAATCAAAATAATTCGTGAGATAATTTCAACCTTTATATTGGAGTTTTAAACTCATGAAGACTCTACTGGAAGGGCTTTCGTATTGGCCTATAAATAGGCATAATTACCGCGCACTGAAAATAGGCTTTTGGAGGGTTTAAGTTGGATACTTTGGTGAATTTTTCTTGTGTTTTATACAACACTCTTTTTTTAAGTTTTACTGGGGATATTTGCTTAATTGTAAGTGAGGTATTTTGGAGAGGGTGATTTGTAATAATTTAGGTTTAATATTAGGATTGTAAATAACTATCGGGGTAAATGTAATTTGGACTTTAATCAATAGTTGATTAAGACAGATTATCGATTAAAATCATTTTCTAAAAGAAGTTCTACAGAATAAAACTAATGAATTTGAACTGCATTAACAAATATTGCATATTATTTTTCCTTAGTTTACTCAATGCTTCACCTTATTTTAAAATTGTTTCGTCATAATCTATTATGTTTGAACCTTTCCGATCGAAATAAAAAAAATGATATTGAAATTGTAATAAACAAGGTTACAACAAATATGATTAATATTATTTTTATATATACTTAATAAAAGTTAAAAAGGGAATTCCATTTATTGAATATTATTTTATTTAATAAAATATAATTAATATATTTTATATAAAATTTAAACATTTTATTTTTTGTTAGCTAAAGTTTATTATTTTTATTTTCTTTATGAATAAAATTAATTTTCCTAAAATTTGAGATAATTTTTTTTATAGAGAATTAAATTAGTAAAAAGTGCAGTTCATGAAAAAATTTTATGAAAGATAAATATTAAACATAAAAAATTAATTCTAAAATAAATTTAACTATTATAATAAAATATTTTTATATAAAAAATTAAATTATAGAAAAGACTTATTGAATATATTTCCAATTTTCGAAATTCATAAAATAAAAAATAAAAAAATTAAGTGGTCCTAATAATTTATTTATAGACAAAAAAAAGTGGTCCTATTAATTTACCTCACATTTGAAATGTGTTATATGTAATAATATTAATATCTTTTATCAATTTTGGACGTTCATCCTTTCCCATCTCCATAAATTTGCATGCAGAACTAAAGCAACACATATCAACACAATCTGTATAACCATGAAAACCACAACAGCTTCGGTGTTTCTTCTTTTCATCATCTTCTCAATCACACCATCGTCCTTTTCGTTTGGTGTGGCCAACACTACAAACGCTCCTGTGCTTGACAGTGATGGCAACGAGCTCCGCACAGGCACCCCATACTTCGTTGTGTCGTCGATATGGGGTGCTGGTGGTGGGGGGCTTGCCCTAGGCATGCCTACAGGAAAGCCATGCCCGGAAGTCGTTGCTCAAAGAGGATCCGGTGACGATGGTATTCCGGTGATATTTTCTAATTCGGACTCCAACGATGGCGTTGTTCGCCTATCCTCTGACATAAACATAGAGTTCATTCCCCTCAGACCCAAACTTTGCCTAACAACAACGGTGTGGAAGGTCGATGATTACGACCATTCAGCCGGAAAATGGTGGGTGATAACTGATGGGGTTAAAGGCAACCCGGGTGCCAACACTTTGACCAGTTGGTTTAGAATAGAGAAGGTGGGTGATCTTGATTACACATTTAAGTACTGCCCCGCAGTATGTGGAACATGCCCAGCTTTATGCAACGAAATTGTGAGAGACTCAGATGGAGAAATGATACGTTTGGCTCTCTCCACTAGCCATGGATGGCCATTTTACTTTAAGAAAGTTGAAACATCAGCCATGGAGATTCAACAAGTTCTTCATAATTAGATTGAAAGCAATCATTATGCATGAACTAGTAGTTACTATATAATATTAGCTTCAAGTAAATAATCCTGAGAGAACTGATTGTTAAGATTGCCTTGTTTGAAGCAGCAGCATGTATATATATATATGCTTGCTTACAAGGTTTGTCTCTCAGAGTCCTTCTCTTTGTACTCTTTTCAGTTATTGTTAAGGGTTGTTAGCAGGTGAGTCTCTAGTATATAAACAATGGCTTTGTACTAGTTGAAGTAGCTAAGAATTAATAGAAGATCAGATTTGAGTATTTCTTCTTAAATCAGTGTGTGTTTGTTATAACTTCTATCAAGCTTAATGTATAAACTGTCTACTTATTTACTTCTTTTATTGCCATTGATTCTAGTAGTATTAGAGTCATTAACCTGGATACATTGTCTTGTAATTAACCCAAAAATTATATATATATCAAAAAAATAAAAGAGAGTGAGAGGGGCAAATAGACTACCAAATAACAAGCGAAAAACTCTAATATTAGGGTTATTTAGGGCCAGTTCTTCATTGCTTTTCAAAAGTACTTCTGGCTTCAAAAGCACTTCTGGAAGAAAAGTGCATGCAGAAAATTCGCTTTTACTGAAATTTTTAGCTTTTTCAGAAGTGCTTTTCAAAAGCACTTCTGAAAAGGAGAAGCTAAAATTTTTAGCTTTTCCTCTCCCAAAAGCACTTTTAGTGATTAATTACTTTTTCACCCCTCCAATAACATAGTATTTTCTTTTTTTTTTCTTGATACTTAATTACAAATATGTTAAAATCATTAATTAAAAATAAAAAAATATTTTTAAAAATACTAATTACAAATATTTAATAGTTATATTTAAATATTTAAAATATAGTTTATATATTCTAATTAAATTTTATAAATAATTAATATTTATTGCTTAAAATATTTAAAATTTATATTTTATATATATTAAAATATTAACAAGAAGTTATAATAAATTTTTTATATTCTTACTAAAATATAATAATATTAACTAATTTAAATATTATTTAAATGCATATTTATTACTTGATAATAACATGTCTAAAATAGACATTTTATTTCTCAAAAGCACTTTTTGACAGCAATGCTAAACACTCAAATTTTAAACCAAACTTTTCAAAAGCACTTCTCAAAAGCACTTTTCCACAGCACTTCTCAAAAGCACTTTTCAAAAGCAATGAAGAACTGACCCTTAGAGTGGTTTCAATGCACAACGGGAATGGAATAGTTGTTGGGTGGTTAGGGCACCTTATCTTTAGAGCTAAAGAAGGGTTCGTGACTACTCAACAATATTGTTTTCAAGGTTCGAACCTGCATTATCCTTTAAACACGTAATGTATTTTACCATTACACTCAACATTGTTGGTGATTTACTTTATTCTATTCTTAATTAATAATTATGATATATATTAAGTTTAAGATGGATTTTCTTATTCATGTATATCAATTAAATCAAATATTTGTATTTAAAGTTTTAACCCGACATTAACTTTTTTTAATTTCTTCGTTTGTTGGTGGTGATTAGGAGATTCATGGCCGGTCTTTGTGGTTGGTAGCTTTTAACACAATGGCGAAGTCAAGGAGGCTTTAAATGAAATTTTTTTCATTTAAACTTCTTTATAATTTATAAAATTTTAAATTAATAATGATAAAATTACATTTTAATTTTCTAAAAATGATAAAAATGTGGAAGCACCTTTGTACGATTAATAATAATAATAATGATAAAATTCTTCCTACCACATGGAAATTTATCGAAACATCCATTGGGTTTTATATTTATGTTTTATTCGACACTCTTTTAAGTTTTATTGGGAAGATTTGCTTGATTGTAAGTGAGGTATTTTGGGAAGGTGTGTGTGGGTATATAGATTCGAAATTCTATTGTATAAAAAAATTAGAAAAAAACAAAAAAAATTTAAATTTAAAATTTGAGATCAAAATAATAAATGAGATTTGTGATAAAACATAAAGCTCAAAAAAATTACAACAAATATGGTTAATATTATTTATATATATACTTAATAAAAGTTAAAAATATCGGAATTCCAATATTATTTTTGTTTAACAAAATATAATTAATATATTTTATATAAAATTTAAATATTTTATTGAAATATTATGTTAGGTAAATTTTATTAATTTTATTTTCTTTATAAATAAAATTAATTTTACTAAAATTTGAGATAAGAGAATTAAATTAATAAAAGGTATACTTCGTATTTTATAGTTATTATAAATAAAAAATTATTATAAAAAATAAAAAATCAATTCTAAAACATAATGAAATATTTTTATAAAAAAAAAAACAGAAATGATTGATGGAACATATTTCCAATTTTCGACGTTCATAAAAAAAAAAAAAAAAGTGGTCCTAATAATTTATTTATTGGAAAAAAAAGTGGTCTATTAATTTACCTCACATTTGAAATGTGTTATATGTAATAATATTAATATCTATATAAAATTTGGAGGTTCATCCTGTCCCATCTCTATAAATTCGCATGGAGAACTAAAGCAACACATATCAACACAATTTGTATAACCATGAAAACCACAACAGCTTCGGTGTTTCTTCTTTTCATCATCTTCTCAGTCACACTATCATCCTTTTTGTTTGGTGTAGCCAACGCTACAAACGAACCTGTGCTCGACATTGATGGCAACGAGGTTCAAACTGGCACCCCATACTACGTTGTGTCGTTGATATGGGGTGCTGGTGGTGGGGGGCTTGCCCTAGGTAGGCCTAGCGGAAACAAATGCCCGGAAGTCGTTACTCAAAGACGATCCGGTGACAATGGTATTCCGGTGATATTTTCTAATTCGGACTCCAACGATGGCGTTGTTCGCCTATCCTCTGACATAAACATAGAGTTCATTCCCCTCAGACCCAAACTTTGCCGAACAACAACGGTGTGGAAGGTCAGTGATTACGACCATTCAGCCGGAAAATGGTGGGTGATAACCGATGGGGTTAAAGGGAACCCGGGTGCCAACACTTTGACCAGTTGGTTTAGAATAGAGAAGGTGAGTGATATTGGTTACAACTTTAAGTACTGCCCCACAGTATGTGGAACATGCCCAGCTTTATGCAACGAAATTGGGAAAGACTTTGATGGAGAAATGGTACGTTTTGCTCTCTCCACTGGCCATGGATGGCCATTTTACTTTAAGAAAGTTGGAAAATCAGCCATGGAGATTCAACAAGTTCTTCATATTTAGATTGAAAGCAATCATTCTGCATGAAGTAGTAGTTACTATATAATATTAGCTTCAAGTAAATAATGCTGAGAGAACTGATTGTTAAGATTGCCTTGTTTGAAGCAGCAGCATGTATATATACATGCTTGCTTACAAGGTTTGTCTCTCAGAGTCCTTCTCTTTGTACTCTTTTCAGCTTAATGAATAAACTGTTTACTTATTTACTTCTTTTGTTGCAATTGATTCTAGTATTAGACTCATTAACTTGGATACAATGCCTTGTAATCAACCAAAAAGTTACATATATATATATATATATATATATAAAGTGTGTGAGACAGGAAAATAGACTATCAAGTACCAAGTGAAAAATGTTAATACTAGGATTATTCAGAGTGATGTCAATGGACAACATGAATGGAATAGTCGTTGGGTGGTTAGGACATTTTTTCTTTAGAGATAAAGAAGGGTTAGTCTGTGTTCGGAGTTCGTATCTACTCCTTCAAGAATGTCATTTTTAAAGTTTAAATTTGCGTCATCCTTTGAATAAGTAATGTGTCTTACCATTACACCCAACAATATTAATGACTTACTCTATTATATTTTATCCTATTATTACTTAATGATTATGATATATATTAAGTTTAAGATAAATTTTCTTATTAATGTATATCAATTGAATCAAATATTTGTATTTAAAGTTCTAACTCCACATTATTTTTTTTTAATTTGTTCGTTTATTCGCAGTGATTAGGAGATTAATAGTTGTCTTTGTGGTTGGCAGCTTTTAACTCAACAGCGAACTCGGGGTTGATAAGGGTTCGACTCCACTTAAATAAAAAAAATTTCATTTAAGTCTCTTTATAATTTATAAAATTTTAAATTAATAATAATAAAATTATATTTTAACTCTCTAAAAACAACATAAGAATGTAGAAGCAAAATTTATACAATTGATATAATAATGTTAAGAAGTTGTTTCCTGCCACGTGGAAATTTTTGGAATCGTCCATTTGTTTTTATATTTGTCCATTTGCTCGAATGGTTAAGAGTAGAAAGACAAACTATAATTAAGTACACAAAACCAAACAAATTTTAAGGCTGTTCTCTTCGACTATTGTCGAAATTATGAAATAATCACTTAATTATAAAAAAATATACAAAATAGTCATCTAACTATTCACTTATTTTCTTTTTTATCCTCGCCGGACTAACGGTGGTAATTTTTATAGTTGGTATAATAATAATTTTAACCATTAATAGTTATATATTATGTCAATTTAGTCTTGACTTTTAAAAATATAATATTCAATATTTACCTATTGTGTATTTTTATAGTTTTACTTTTCTTTGTTATAGATATAGTATTTCTCTATAACAAATTAAATTGTTATAAAAAAGGTTTAATGTATTTTTCAATTTTCAATTTTCAATTTTCATAATAATAATAATAAAAGAAAAGAAAAAAGTGGTTCTATTAGTTTACCTGGTCATCTTCCCACCTTTATAAATTGACATGGAGATCTAAAGCAACACATACCAACACAATTGATCTATATAACCATGAAAACCACAAAAGCTTCAGTGTTTCTTCTTTTCATCATCTTCTCAGTCACACCATCATCCTTTTTGTTTGGTGTGGCCAACGCTACAAACGAACCTGTGCTCGACACTGATGGCAACGAAGTCCAAACAGGCACCGAATACTACGTTGTGTCGGCGATATGGGGTGCTGGTGGTGGTGGGCTTGCCCTAGGCAGGCCTAGCGGAAACCCATGCCCGGAAGTCGTTGCTCAAAGACGATGTGGTGACGACGGTATACCGGTGATATTTTCTAGTTCGGACTCCAACGATGGAGTTGTTCGCCTATCCTCTGACATAAACATAGAGTTCGTTCCGCTCAGACCCAGACTTTGCCGAACAACAACGGTGTGGAAGGTCGATGATTACGACCATTCAGCCGGAAAATGGTGGGTGATAACCGATGGGATTAAAGGGAACCCGGGTGCCGACACTTTGACCAGTTGGTTTAGAATAGAGAAGGGGGGCGTTCTTGGTTACAAATTTAAGTACTGCCCCGCAGTATGTGGAACATGCCCAGCTTTATGCAACGAAATTGGGAGAGACTCAGATGGAGATATGGTACGTTTGGCTCTCTCCACTGACAATGGATGGCCATTTATCTTTAAGAAAAAAGAAAGTTCACTTCGGGTGATTCAACAAGTTATTAGGACTTGATTGAAAGCAATCATTATGCATGCATGACTATGTAATATGAGTTTCAAGTAAAAATTTCTGAGAGAGCTTATTTTAAGGCTTGCCTTGTTTGAAGCAGCAGCATGTATATGCTTACTTGCAGGGTTTGTCTCTCAGAGTCCTGCTTTGTACTCTTTTCAGCTTAATGAATAAACTCTTTACTTATTTTCTCCTTTTGTTGCCATTGATTCTAGTATTAGACTCATTAGCTTGGATACATTGCCTTGTAATTACCAACAAAATTAGCCATAGAAAGAGGTAAGTGAAATTTTGTAATACTAAATCTCGAACATTGTTAGGAACATACTTGTGTGTATAGATACTGTTTTTACAAATGTCGAACATTTTTTTACTAAAAACTGATGGGATTTCAGAAGAATAAATGCATGTCTGCATGATTACAGGTGTCACCAAGTAAATGACACAAACAAACGGTGGCTGCATGAAAATTGCAGAAAACCACTAAAACCACAAAAGAGAACCAAACAAACAATCAAAAGAAACCCACCGTTTTCTGAGGAAACCTCCAACAGAACCAGGAAAAATAAACAAATAGTAAACCAACAAGACATTCCAAAACTGAAAAACCAGCAGCCCCATCTCCCTGCCATCCTTCAACAGCATCACTACTGCCATCGTCTTGCTCCCATAGATCATCAGCCCTCATAAATTACGATGGATCTTGTAGACACAAACCGTCGGAGTCCTTGATACTCATTTTCCCGACCCATTTCATCTTCATCTCAGAGTTCTTCTATCTTTTTTAGCCTCTGCTTCCACCCTTAGAGGCGCCTCCTCAATCCAAAACCTCGGCATTTATAGAAACATTGCATTATAAAAATAAAACGCGACATTTATAGAAACATACCATTAAAAAATTAAAATATATATATATTTGAAAATATACAATATCTAAAATTATATATAGTGTTTCGGATAATTCATTTTAACCCATTCGAACTCAAATTCTTTTATATTGATCAAAATATTCATATCATAATTTTAAGCACACTTAATGTATTACATAACAATTAATCCAAAATAATTAAATATATCATGACTAAACTTTTAAGTTCTATTTTAACCTGAATCATTAAAAAATATTAATTACATTATTTTTAATTAAAACAGTGATTTTTTTTGGGACAATGAAAATTAAAATAAATACATATTAAAAAATTAGCTTGAACTCCCAAGTGGGGATACTTCAAAGTTTCGCAAACCATAGTCTCCCCAATGTGTCAGCTTGACCAACATGTCCATGTCCTAATTTGGCTACTCTAGAGATATGCAAAATGCTCCAATGATTAAACTGTAATAATAATTGAAAAATTATTTTTATCAAGGTTGAGTTAAATCCTCCCATAGGTCTCTTTTATCAATCTGAATAATCAAGTGGTCATATCCCTGCTCAATTAAATACCTAAACCATTTAAGATACCTCAAAGTCCAACCTCAAAGCAGCTATCCAAAAATCTATTAAAGCCAATAATTCACTCCCCATTCCGATTTCTCACAATTCCCTCCACAACAGCAAAATTACTCTCATATATTACATATCCATCAAAACAATGATTTATTAAAATATCATTCTTTTCAAATTGAAACGGAAAAGAGTGTATTTATATGGTTACTCATTTATCAAAGTCAATACATACCCAATGATTAATACAACCGAATATAATTGTTTTCACTACCCATATAAGCATAATTAATTAAATGATTACTCAGTTATTTAATTTTATCATTTTCGGTCATCAATTATTAAATGATCATCAATAACTTTTCAAATTGACATAATAGTAATTTTAATCTTCAATATTTATACATTTTGTCAATTTAGTCTTGATTCTAAAAAAATTAAACTTCAACATTTGCACATTGTGTAATTTGATTTTTTTTTTTGCAGTTTTACTTTTTTTTTCTTTATGTCCATTTCACCTAAAAAGCTAAAAAAATAAATTCATTAGCTAAATTTGATAAAAAAATACCAAAAATGGAAACACAAAAGAAATCCAAGATATTAATTTTCTTATTTTATCATTCTTTTAAAATTAAATTTCAATGTCATAAAGAAAAGCAAAATTGTAAATATATATACATCAAATTACACAACGTGTAAGTATTAAGGGTTAATTTTTTTTTTTAGAATCAAGGCAACATTTATATATTGAGAGTTAAAATTGCTATTGTGCCAATTTTAAAACCTAACAAATCATTTTTCTGTTATCCAATTTAACAACTAGTGATCAAAAAGAAAAAAAAATGAATAATTGATAAGAAATTGTAACTTTAATAATTAAATAACAAAAAAAACTATCCGTATAGTTTATCCTTTTTTAAAGATTTTTATAAATAACAATTACTTAAATAATAGATGTTGGGGTAATTTACACATAATATATATAAACTCAAAATAAATTTATGATGAAATTTGCATAAAATAAGCAGTAAATAATTAAATTAATTAAATATTAATATTTTGTTAATTTAAGGTTATTTTATGCATATTTGATAATTTATAATAAAAAATGATTGATTTTTAAAAAAAAAAGTTTGAAACTGATAAGTAGATAAGCAATTATCACTTAATAACATTATATTACCTTTTAAAGAATAGATTTAATATATCATTTGATCCTGAAATTTGCTACCTTTTTCAAAGTGGTACTTGTGTCATTTTTTCATTCAATTTGATATTTGTATTTGACAAAAGTTATATATTTTGGTACCTAAAGATAACAGTCCTAACTTTTTAATATTTAATTCGGGGTTTTAGGGTTGATTTGATTATAGTTAATTTCCAATATTATTAAGTTTAAATTTTTATGATTTTGTTAATAGGATAATTTTAAATTTAGTTGTGAATTTATTTAATTTTGCGTTTAATTTGTCAAATATATTTTGGTACCCAAAGGTAACAGTACTAACTTTTTTAATATTTAATTCGGGTTTTAAGGGGTTAATTTGATGAAAGTTAGTTGCTAATATTATTAGCTAATTATGAATTTTCATCAAATTAACTCTAAAACCCGAACTAAATACTAAAAAGTTAACAATGTTACCTTCAGGTACCAAAGTGTATAATTTTGTTAAATACAGATACTATATTGGAGCAAAAATTAACACAAGTACCACATAAGGAAAAAAGTGTCAAACTCAAATATCAAATTATGTATTAAGCCTAAAGAATATATGTTTAAATTTTGATTTTGTTTAAAATAATGCAAAATGAATAAAAAAAATAAAAATTAAAATGTAAAATTAAAATTAAAATTTCATAAATTTATTAAATAGTTTAATTATATTTTGTAGTTAATTTTAATTAATATACTAAATAGATATACAACTTAAATTCATTACTTAATTTTCTAACATTTTATTTTTTAATTTATCAAACAACACCTTACTTTTATAACTTAATTTTTATACTCCATTTTAACCCCAATTATTAATAAATTATTTTTTATATGAACTATCATCGTTATCTGGTTCAATCTAATTTTTGTAATGACATTAAAAAACTAGTTAACATATAGCGTTAATCACAATATGTCACGTGACACATCTGACCAATCAGAATGTGCCATGTCACATTCAATTTTATTCAAATTAATTTTTTAAAATTTAAATTCAAAAATAAAAAATATTAAAAAGTAAATATTTTTAAAAATATCTTTGATCTTCCCTTCTTGATATTGTAATAATAATAATAATAAAATTATTATATAAGGTTTCCCTTCCCGTCCCCTCAAAAATACAGTGATCTCAGAGGTAATCCCATTAAAAACTCTATAAGACCCGTGAGATCCATCTTTCATCAAGACCCATTTTTCTTATGACTACTTGGAGATAACCTTGTTAATTGTTACAACACTTTGAGTGGCACAATAAGTGTTACCAATGTTTTTAAAATTGGATCAATGGTCAAACTGGTCAGATCACCAGTTCAATTAAAAAAATATTAAAATTTTAAAAAAATCTACCCAATCAATACAATTGATTTTTAACCAGTCCAACTGGTTTCATGCCATTCTTCAAATTAGTACCCTAACCGGTTCTCAATTTGACTGGTCAATCCTGTTCAGTTCAAACATCATTAATTACAAACTTAAAAACACTTCAAATTTAGGGTAAATTACACCATTCGTCATTAAATTAGGGGTAAGTTTTTATTTTTGTCACTAAACTAAGAAAATTTACAAGTTGGTTATTGAACTATTTAAAAGTTTTTATTTAAGTCACTGGGTTGTTAAGTTTTTTTAAAAAAATTCCGCCAATGAGCTCTAAAAAGTGATTTAACGATTGGTATGGTGGATCAGTACCAATCGATAAGTAAAAGAACATATACCTTAGATCCAAGTCAATCTAACGGTCAGTGTCGATGATTGGAGAAAAAAACTGTTTGAATTTTGACTTGTAGATTTGTGACGTCCAAAGTTGTTTCATGAAAAAAAAATTGAATTGTAGAAGAGAAGGGGAAATATAACTTTCGATTAATGCAGACAGTGCAAATAGAGAAAGCTATATAACATCAATTTTAACAATCCAATGACTTAAATAAAAAATTGTGAATAGTTAAGTGACCAAATTGTAATTCTTTTTAGTTAAGTGACCAAAAAAAAAACTTACCTATAGTTAGTGACTAATGGTGTAATTTACCCTACAATATAAGAAGAAAGAACCACGAGATCCCCCCGAGCAGTGCCATTGTTACAAAAAAAGAGCTTTATCTTTCGGCCCAATAATAACAGCGAGCTTCTCTTTTTGGGCTGTCAAAGCCCAATTGGAAGAAATAATGGTTCTTTATTTCGAAATGCTGGGCGCGGATGGATCAAATCAGGCAAATTAAAAAACTACGATTTCTATTCTGAAATTTGTTTGGAGTGAGGGAGGGATGTTGAAGGTAGGACGGCAGCTTCATTATTGTTAGTAGCACTTCAATTCAGTCCCCAAATCTGTTTTTTTCAAAAAATGAGTTCTAAAGAAAGTTGCAGAATCGAGCTCCGCACTGCTATTCGCCAACTCAGCGACCGTTGCCTTTACTCTGCTTCCAAATGGTAACCCTTCATAAAACCCTAAACCCACGCTACTCTCTCTTTGCTTTTTGATGAAGAAGAATAAGAAAGATTGAATTTTTTTTACTCTTTTACAATGAACCCATTTCTCTCAATCTCTTAGCATTTTAGAAGGTCTTAGAAGATCTGTAGAACACTTTGGAAATGGTGCTATATTTGGCTTCTTGAAGTAGAACTGAACTTTTTTCTTTGGGAGTCCAATGCCTTAATCTGGGTTGCTAATTTTGGCTTTGCTTTTCCTTTCAATGTGCTTTTTTAATGATTAAGTTATGGTTTTTTATGCTGTCTTCTGGGAGCAATAAGTCATTGGTTGGTTTGATTTACAGGGCAGCAGAACAGCTTGTCGGAATCGAGCAAGACCCAGCTAAGTTCACGCCTTCAAACACGAGATTTCAGCGTGGAAGCTCAAGTATACGCAGAAGGTTCCGCACCAATGAGATTACTTCCACACCTCCCACTGGTGTTGCCTATGTGTCCACTCCGGTGATGGAGGAAGATGAAGCCATACATGGTGACTTTTACCTTCTTGCCAAGTCATATTTTGATTGCCGAGAATATAGGAGAGCCGCTCATGTGCTTCGGGATCAAACTGGAAAGAAATCCGTGTTCTTGCGATGTTATGCTCTTTATCTGGTTTGTTCACTTCTCATTTCGCTGTCTTATAGTATTTTAAATGACTTGCTGTTCTTATGCTTCCTGGTTTTGATTGTGTAAAATTGAGTCTGATGATGTCACAGCTAGTTGAAATGTCAATTATTGTGTTCTGTATGCTTTAGTTGATCGCCTTTCTCTTGAGTAATAAGATTTGACAAACACCAGATTTAGTGAATGAGTGCTTTGTTTGTACCTCTATAACCTATTATAACAGTGGAAGCTTGCTTGTGGAGGAGAATAAGTTGTGGTGATTAGTTTTTCTTCATCGATGAAGAAGCTTATCCTTGCTTCAAAGTATGAAAATTGAGGTTATGCAAGTATTTTATTTGGACAATTATGTTACCCTTTTCCTTCTTTTTTTGGGCTTAATGGGGAAACATTGAGATTAGGTGAAGGAAATAACATTCGTCTTGTGTAAATATAGGTTCTCCTTGCCCCAATAAATTAAACTTAAGCCATAATACCCTTTCATAATCTTTTTGTTGTCATTATCGGTTCATTCTTATTCCTTGATCAAAATGTTAGAAGTACATGCATGGATGAACAACTTAGGTGCTTCCTTTCTTGATTAACGTATTAAAAATGCAGTTTTGATACATCATAAGTAATCCATACCAACATATTGCGATGTGGTTGGTAGAGTTGCTCCTGAAATTGAAAAACACCAAGCAAACTGATCAGAACCCATACCGAACTTAGTACTTGTAATGTCGCAATTACTTCTTTGAAGTTGATCTTAAGTTGGCATGTGGAGTTATTGTTGCTAGAAGGATGAAAATGGAAAGGGACCATAAAAAAGATTTTAGGAAACAACATTTAGGCTTGTTATTGTAATCTATGGAAATATTTTTTGGGAAGAAAAAGGGAAAAAGTGTAAAGCCGGTATGAAATACAAAGGCTAAGACTAGATGTGCGTTTGTGGCTGAGGAATATTACAATAGGGATTTAGTTTTATCTCTTTGATTTTCTTGCTTTTATCTTTTATTTTGATGTTTAAGTTTGTTGCCTGACAACTTCCCCTGGGATTTAAGACTAATCCACAGGGAGGAATCTTCTATCATTGATGCATAATCTAATATCAAAATATTTGTATCATATATCGTTAGCACTTAGCATTGAGTAAAGTATACATTACTTATAGGCCTTCTATTTCTGATGCCAATGCTATGTGATTTCTTCAAACTATCTTATGTTTCTGTGCTTTGCTATTTGTATCATCGAAGGCTGGAGAAAAACGGAAAGAAGAAGAAATGATAGAACTTGAAGGGCCCTTAGGTAAGAGTGACGCTGTTAACCGTGAATTGGTTTCTCTAGAGAGGGAGTTAGCAACTCTTTGCAAGAATAACACAATAGATCCTTTCGGGTTGTACTTGTACGGTCTTGTGCTTAAAGAGAAAGGTAATGAAAATCTTGCCCGCAAAGTTCTCGTGGAATCCGTGAATAGTTACCCTTGGAATTGGAGTGCCTGGTCGGAGTTACAATCCTTATGCACTACAGTTGACATCTTGAACGGACTCAATCTCAGCAATCATTGGATGAAGGAGTTCTTTCTTGCTAGTATTTACCAAGAACTCAGGATGCATAATGAGTCATTGTCAAAATATGAAAATCTACAGGGTATGTTTACTTTTAGTAATTACATACAGGCTCAAATTGCGAAAGCCCGTTATAGTCTAAGGGAATTTGAACAAGTTGAAGTGATATTTGAAGACCTTTTAAGGAATGACCCATATCGAGTAGAGGACATGGATACATATTCTAATGTGCTCTACACAAAGGAATGTTTCTCCGCCTTGAGTTATCTTGCTCATAGGGTCATTATGACTGATAAATACCGTCCTGAGTCTTGTTGCATTATTGGAAATTACTACAGTTTAAAAGGGCAGCATGAGAAGTCAGTCGTGTATTTTAGGAGGGCGCTCAAATTGAACAAAAACTATTTATCTGCTTGGACTTTAATGGGCCATGAGTATGTTGAGATGAAAAACACTCCTGCTGCAGTTGATGCCTATAGACGAGCTGTGGACATAAACCCTCGGGATTATCGAGCCTGGTATGGTTTAGGACAAGCATATGAGATGATGGGCATGCCCCACTATGCTTTGCATTATTTTCGGAAATCTGTTTTCTTTCAGCCTATTGATTCTCGGTTATGGATTGCTATGGCTCAATGCTATGAATCTGAGCAGCTGCACATGCTCGAGGAAGCCATCAAATGTTACAAACGTGCCGCGAATTGTAATGACACAGAAGCAATCGCCCTGCATCGACTAGCAATATTACATAGAGAACTTGATCAACCTGAGGAGGCTGCATTCTATTATAAGAAGGATTTAGAAAGAATGGAAGCTGAAGAGAGAGAAGGACCTAATATAGTCGAAGCTCTGATGTTTCTTGCTACGCACTACAAAACACAGAAGAAATTTGAAGAAGCAGAAGTGTATTGTACCCGTCTTCTAGATTATACCGGCCCGGTGTGTTTCACCTTTATTCTTTCTGTTTCAAAATCATTTAGCCTTTTTTAACAAGTTTTACTTATTTTGTTCATCTCTATTGTGATTGTAGGAGAGGGAAACCGCCAAGAGTTTACTCCGAGGTATGAGAATAGCACAATCTGGTTTTCCTTCCATGGATGTTGAGCATTTTCATCCCTGATTTTTCTTGTTCATAACCAAAAACACCAATGAAATCTTTGGGATATGCCAGTTCTAGTTGGCTAGTTCTTGGTTAGTAGCACTCTAGATGGCCTGGTTTTACATGTTTGTATTACTTGGAAAAGAATCATTGTATACTTTTCTATTGTTGTGTTGTAACATAACAACTCAAAACATCAGAAAAAAAAAATGGAGCTAGAGGATGGTGATTTAAAAAAAAAAAAAAAAATTTAATCAGGCCTTATAAAAATTCACCTTATTTGGTTTTATGAACTAGTAAATGTCAATTGTAGAGAAAGGCAGCCAGGGGCCATGACCATGATGCATCATTCATCATCTAATTTACATTTATTTTTATCTTTGCATTTTGATCTGTCATTCTAGAGCAGATTGGTTTTATGTTCCATTTCAATGTATCATTTTGAATTTATTGATATTTTTGAAATAAATATTAATATACATATATTAAAATATGTACAAATATCAAATGAATTATATTTGCTATAGTTGTCTCAGACATCATGATATATTATAATATGATATCTAGAAAATATAATTAAATTATTTTTATGCAAGTTTTTTTATTTTGATTTTTAAAAATTTATAATTTTATTTTGATATTAGAAAATTTATAATTGTGTTTATAATTTCTTTTTTACATTATGGATTGATAACTAGAATGAAATCTAAAGATTGAAATTCGAACTTAAGATTTTAAAATTTTTGAGCAGCAAAGTCCTAATAATAATGTCCTACCAGCAATGCGACTTAAATCTAAACTATACTTGAGATGGTGAATACCTTAACTATCAGACTAACACACGGGTTTAATATTATAGTGAAGGAAATGAGATATGAGTAAAAATTAATATTAAATTTATCCTTATAGTAACAACTATCTTATTCAAAGTTAAACATCTTAATCATCCGGCCATTAAAAAAATTGTTTTTCAATAAATATAGATATGATGGAAGTAAGTGTCATAAGCTTTTTGTATCTCCTCTGCAGAGAAGATCAATTTACAGCAAAAATATTATAAAAATCAGTTTTGTTCATCGTACTTTTCTAACCGATGCATACATTGCCAAGGCAGAGCTGTGGCTATTGCTAAAATCAGACATATTGCGAATATGGTCACCAGCAATAATATTAGCACTTGGTGGAACCTGGCGTCGTTTCCTTATCCTTCTCCTCTGCCTTCTCTTAGTCTTCGGAAAACACTTCCCACCCTATATCCAATCATTTTGAGAAACGAATGTTTAAGAGCAAACTTTGGAAGGAAGAAGAAATGAACCATTTAATAGTCCTGCATCATATTAGACAAGAAATAGAGTTCATGCATATGCACAGATGTGTCCAAGTCTAAATTTGCTCAACCTTATACTCCATTTTGCATCTACCTGAGTGATATGTACAACTGTTGGATTAGTAATGGATTATGCTTGGACATTCTCAACCTCTTCGATGTGTTAAAATTTGCCAATACAAATTTGTGACATTATATCAAATATATATAAGGCATATTGATCAAATAAACTTGAATCTGCAGAGCTTATCGTGCTTTCTACATTCTAAAATAATATAAAAATATTATATTAATTGTTATGAATATTTGATTATTCAGTGGATGTTTATTAAAATCAAGATAGATTTGATTTATTCTAAAACTTTAATAGTCATTAGAAGTAGAGTTTTATTTCATTTAAACTTCTTATGTCTATAAATATAAATTTTGGAGACACTCTATAAATATTTCTATTGATCAATAAAATACATACGCTCTTTTATTCTCCTATTTCTTATTTACTTCGAATACTCAATTTGAAATAACAAATAAACATATTCTTTTATACGATAGAAACACCCCATAAACACACTACATAATATTCAAATCCCAAAGGAAAGTCTGTCAGAAAACCAAGAATTATGCAGACTTCGTAATGTGGTAAACAAAGCAAGGTAAAGGCAGTAAGTTTGACATTCAAATCTCACACTTGACCGTACCCAAAATTGAAGTGACTTGTTGTAAACCAAAAAGAGATGACCCTAATATAAAAGTTAAAAGACTAATCATGAACAGATAAGCAAGAACGATCCACCCACTATTGGCCTGGTTAAATATGAATTGAAGAACAAACCCAATAATAGAAAGCTGAAGAAAAGCTCAGGTTTGCATGAAAGACGGCAAGGGCAGCCACTAGTTTTGCAATTTATGTATGGTTATGGAGAAAGGGATAGTGGGGTGAGGGATTTCTATGTATTATTTTTTTTTCAAAATTATTTATTTATATATATTTTTGGTTTTTATATATTTCTTTAAATTTTTTAGAATTAGAATCAAATTAATATCATTTGTAAATTTTGAGGGTTAATTTTTTAGAATTATGACTAAATTAATATAATATGCAAAAGTTGAAGACTAAATTTGTTATTATATCAATTTTTTAATTTCCACATCAGCTTGTCGCTTGTGATTTTAACGGGAGTGACTAAAATGACCGAACTATGGAACATGAATGCCTAAAATCGAATATATTTATATGAGCGGATTAATGGCTTTATGCATAAAATCATTTATTGCTCATATATCAGTTGTTAACGTTTAATTCTTATGTAATGCTGTTTAAAATTTAAAGGTTTAAACGCACTTAAATTATATCGAAAGTTGATATTAAATTTTTTTTAGTGATAAATTATACTTAAATTATATTTTGTTATCCAAATTATTCAGTCACTAAAAAAAATTTTTTTAGCTAATCATTTTGTGACACATAGTAATTTTAACTAAAAAAATTCAAAAAATAATTATTATTTCTTTAAATTTTATTAAATATTCATCTCTTTTGTTCTTCACCCAAAATTTAAGAATCCATTGAAAAACTCATCCAAACTCATTTTCAGCAATAAAACCCAGATTTCGATGAGCTTCTTCTTATTTTTAAACATTGATTTTGATGTCTTTTTCACCTTAATTCAAAACACATGTATTATTTTTCTTAAAAATAACTTTCTCGGACCTCTTCTATTATTTTATATAAAAAAATTTAATCCTACATGAACCTCTCTAATAAAAAAAACTCAGATAAAGTACAAAGTTCAAATATTGGGAAGAAGCTTGGTAGGAAAAAAGGTAAGAGAAATGCAAGAAAAATTATCCAACAATTAAAAAAGTGCAGTGAAGAAAGAAGCGTAGGACGATAGTATAAGAAAAATTGAAAAGTTTTAATTTAATTTTAATTTAAAATTGTCATGTGTTATAAAATGATTAACAAAGAGATCTTTTTAATGATTGGTTGGGTAGAGAAGTATAATTTAAGTATCAATTTGGATAATAAATTATAGTTTAAGTAACTTTTGTGACTAAAAAAATTAAATACCAACTCGAGAAAAATGTATAA
Source organism: Gossypium anomalum (assembly GCA_025698475.1). Lineage (NCBI taxonomy): Eukaryota > Viridiplantae > Streptophyta > Magnoliopsida > Malvales > Malvaceae > Gossypium > Gossypium anomalum. Next base: position 6,250,461 of record CM046965.1, on the reverse strand, counting down.
TTTAGTAAAGCAACCCGCATTTAATTTTCAGGATGGAATTAAATATCTTACTATTATCCTCTAAAATATAGTTTAACATTTGTGATTAATTTTTTAAAATAAAATAATTTAAATAAGTATAATAATTAAATAAAAATGTAATTAAATTATTATATGGTACATATTAATAGACAATTTTTATGTCACCAAAATTTATACAATATATTAATATGAGTTGGCATAAAATCATTTACGGCTCATGTTTTATTGGTAGCCTTTAATACTAAATGCAAGTCATCGCGCGGTCTAAAATTTAAATATAATAATTCTTTAGTAATTTAAAATTTGAAATTATTTTATATCCAATTTAAATATAGAATTATTATTTATTATTAATGTAAGGGTCTCTCTTATCTTAATTAATAGTCGGAGGTTTGATCCTCATCTTGAGTATGAAGAAACTTTGAAATTCGTGATCAGTATCACCCTTTAATGGGTCTACAGAATACAAAAGATTAATTACTGAACTCGCTATGAAGAAACTTTGAAATTCGTAATCAGTATCACCCTTTAATGGGTTTACAAAATACAAAAAATTAATTACTGAACTCGCTAAATACCTTGAAAAATAAAAATAAAAATTAATTATCTCATAAATTCAGTCACCGATTTAATTATTATAACATAGTATAAGGTTTACATCCAATATAGATATAGAGGTGTGCATGGGCCGGGCCGGGCCCATAAAAAATTTCCGGCCCGTTTTCAAGGCCCGGGCCCGACCCGGCCCGAAATATGGGCCTAAAATTTTGTCCAAGTCCGGCCCGAGAAAAAAACAATAGGCCCAAGCTCGGCCCGGCCCGGCCCGACCATATTAATTTTTTTTTTACTTTTTTTATTAAACAAAAAACTTTAAAATATTATAAATCAAATGCATTTAAAACATAAAAACAAATATTAAAAAAATGGGACTAAAATAATTCTTAAAATAATATATAAATTAAAAATATAATAAAAAATAATTATATTAAAATTAAAAAATTGAAACAAATTAGAACTAAATTAATAACTAAATTATATTAATAACAAAAATTTTACAATGTCAAAATAACATTAAAAACAATAAAAAAAACTAAAGTTACTTAAAATTTAAAATAAAAAATTTTAAAAATAATTTAATATTAAAATCGAGCCGGGCTCGGGCCAAAAAAATCTTGCCCGAGGCCCGGCCCGTTTTCTAAACGGGCCTCTTTTTTTGCCAAAGCCCATTTTTCGGGCCTATATTTTTACCCAAACCCTCCCATTTTTCGGGCGGGCCTTCGGGCCGGGCCGGGCGGCCCGGCCATGCACACCTCTATATAGATATTATGGAATTTGATATTATTTTCTTACTGCTTAATTATAATACGATAATTAATGAAAAATTGAGACTACTTCGAGATTAAGAGCTTTTCCCTTATTTAGTAATTTTTTTATTCTTATTTTAAATTAATAATAATTTTTTTTGGTAGAAATTAGTAATACATTATTGATCGAAGGAAAACAATAAGAAATAATTATTTATCTTATAAAATCAGAAAGGATTAGTAATTCCAACAAATTTTTAATAAATAAATTCGTTATAATCTATATTCCACCAATGTAATTTAACAATTAATTTAATGTTTTGTTTGAAAATCTAGATTTAGATTTTAATTATAATATAAATGATAAAAATGAAATGCATATATTTATTTGGAAATCAAAGTTGTTTTGTTATTATTATAAATTTAGGGTAGGAGAAAAAAGAAAACGAAATAGAGAAGAAGAGTAGGAAAAAAATTGATTTAAATTGTTTAAAAAGAAAAAGTATAAGGATCGAAGTGTAATTTGATCTAAAATTTTCGTAACGTGACACATCAGCTTGTTGTTACATTGTTAATGGCAATTAATGACATAATGATCAAAATATAGTAATTCAATAACTTTGGTGATTATATTATAACTCTTTAAAGTTCTATAACAACCCGAAAGTCAGTGGTGCTGAAAACGGTAGTTTCGAGATTCTATTTTCTGATGATAGAGTCAATAAATATTATTTATTAATATTTATGAGGGTATTACATTATTAAACTAAAGTTTGGTCTAACAATTTTGATTATTTGTGAAAGTTAGATAAAGTACAAGTGTATCGGTTATAAAGTCAATAGTTTTGGAAATTAAGGTATCGAGACCTCGTTTTTATAAATCGGACTCGTAAATATTAAAAGTGAATTGAATTTCGATTGAGTAATTTATCGAAATAGTATTTAATTAAGGTATAGAGACTAAATCGTAAAAGTGTCAAAAATGTGATTTGTTAAGGAATCCTTAATTGAACTTTTGTGAAGTACTTGTTAAGCATATATTATAGTGGACGGTAACATGTGTTAATTGTTATAAAGTTATAATAATTAATTAATGAAATAAAACATAATTATAATATAATAAAGATAGTGGAAACATAAAAAAATTTCATTCATCCGTTTCTTCTTGAACAAACCGAAACCAAAAAAAGGGGGAAAGAAACTTCAACGCACGGCCATGGTTATAAGTTTGAACATTTTCAATTGCTGCATTCACGAATTGTGCTACATGGTAATAATAAAAAGGTAAATTGGAAATAATAGGACGAGCTAGGTTGAACCGATTTGAATTAGTTATTTGTGATAAGAACTAAATTGAATAGATTTGAAAATATGATATATTGCTATAATTGTGCAATTGAGTTAAATTAGTGATGAATTATGCTGTCACATGTGTGATCTAATGATTAGTTGATGAAATTATATTGTAAAACTGAGAAATTGAGTATAAATGAAATTGAAATAAGGGTAGATAATGGATATTAGTTTATAAGCTTGGAATTATGGATTTGATATTGTACGATTTAATCAATTCAATTGAGATAGGGAAAAATGTATATGCTCAACTATGATAGCTCGGTTTAAGATATGTAAATAGATTGAATAATTAGGTGATGTAATAAGATTTGTAGATTGACATGTTAAAATGCATTATAGAATTTATATTATGTTTTAATGTTCAATTATAGAGATACCACTAAGTTATACTCAGCGTATGATTTTGTTTCCGTGCGCAGGTGAGGTACCTTACGATTCAATTGTCGACTCAACATCCAATGAAAAATCTCAAACTCAGATGTTGGTGATGTGTTAATTTTGGTATTGACATGTACCTAGGATGTCTTATGTTTATATGATGTTTATATGGATTGTGTTGGTATTTTGAGAAATTATATGTATACATATATATATGTGTGTATAAGTGATGGAAATGATCATGCTAATGGTATTTGGTTGAGTAGTTGGATCGCATAGTTGATAGCTTAATTTGTAACTAGGTAAGGTGTGATAAAATAGATGTGCAAAAAGTGACTCTTATGCCCATATTATGCTTGAAATAGTTTGGTAGTTTTGGTGTAAATGGGATGAAGTTGAATAGGAGTCAACTTGAGATTGTTTCAAATGGTTAGTTTGGTGTTAATTGAATCATTGTTTGAGGTGCCTTGGAGGCATATTAAAATGGTATGCACATAATATTTTAGTTTATTTTGGATTATTGATTGAGGTGTCAATTGTGGCATTTTGGTTAGGCATATAGGTTGGTTGTTCTAAATGATGATTTTTTTTTTATTTGATGCTTTTGAATTGGTTTGGATGTGATTAAATGGTTGTGTTGCTTAAGTGAATGTAAGTTGAATGGATTGAATTGGAAAGTATTTTTTAGGTACACACGGTCGTGTGCCATACACGAGCTTAGGGCATGGTCATATGGTCTGTAAAATTTTAAGTGATTTTGGTGCACACGCCTTAGAGAGTTACACGGTTTGCTCACGCGGCCATATGACCCACTCACATAGCCATGTAGCCTATCTCACTCAGGCGTGGCTCATGTACACGGTTTGGCAACACGGCCGTGCGGTTTGTCCCAGACAGCCTGAGCATTCACACATGGTCGTGTGACCCCTGTATGCAGATTTCTCCTTCTTTTTAAAACTTCCAATTTAATCCCCATTAATTGCCTGCTTAGTTTTGACCTTCCATAGGCTCGATATTAATTCAAAATTAATTGAATCACATGTTAATTTGATTAATTATGAATTTTTATAATTATTTGAGATTTTAAATTCTAATGTGCTTGTAAGTGTTGTAATTGCTTGTAGCACCTTATTACTGGGGTTCGGCGACCGGATCGGGTAAGGAGTGTTACAAGTTAAGTTACCAAAACATAATTTAAACCATATGTAAATGATTAAATATGTATTTTATCTATATATATAATTTCATATTAGAATGTCACATTTGGCGTTTGTACTTTCATAAAATATCCAATGTGGTACTTGAACTATTAATATGTGTTTTTTTATGGTATCTATACTTTTTATAAAATGCCTAATGTGGTACATGAACTATTAATATGAGTTTTATCATGGTACCTAGTGTTAACAACATTAGTGAATTGCTAAACTAGACAATGAAAATTCAAGTTTTTAAAAGGGTTAATATGTAGTTTATCCTCTAAATTTGTTCAAAAATATTTAATTGGTACTTGGATTTTTTTTTTTTACTTAGTTGGTACCTAAACTTGTATTGCGTCAAACATTGCCCGAATTTGTTAACAATCTTAATTTTTTAAGGGTTAACATGTAATTTTCTGCCTAAATTTGTTAAAAAAGTACCTAGTTGGTACTTGAACTTGTCCAAAAACTTCTACTTTTTTTTTTAAAATTAAGGGTTAATATATAGTTTGCCCCCCTAAACTTGTCTAAAAGTACCTAGTTGGTACCTGAACTTGTATTCCATCACCTAGGTTGGTACCTCTGCACTAACACCGTTAGTTTATGCTGATGTGGCATTGATGGTCAATCCTATAGTGACTGATAATAGTCTAGAATGACATATTTTTATATGCTAATTACATGATTATTTTGAGTATGATCCTACTAATTTGGGCTATTTATGATCTTTTATCTTTTAGGGATTAAATTTAAGGTAAATAGAAATTTGGGGGCAAAAGCGTGAAATTAAAGATGAGTTGGGCCAACATGCAAAGAAAGAGAGAAGTGGTGCCAAAAATGCAAACATGGAAGACCCAAGAACTAAAATGCAAAAGAAGAGATTTTATAGCACAAGACTCTATTCTAATTTCAATTATATTAGGATAATTATTAAGGATTTTTATTTAGATTTAATTTTAGGATTTATTTTCATTTATCTTTTTTTAGCTTTAATTATTTATTATTTATCTTTAATTTTACGCTTTTGCCCCCAAATTTCCATTTACCTTCAATTTAATTCCTAAAAGATAAAAGATCATAAATAGCCCAAATTAGTAGGATCATACTCAAAATAATCATGTAATTAGCATATAAAAATATGTCATTCTAGAGTATTATCAGTGACACGTGACAACCTCTCAGTATGACATATAGCGGATATAAATTAAAAAATATATAAATCTTTTAAAAAATATAAATTAATTTTAAAAAGTATAATCTTTTCGACAAGTTCAAGCACAACTATGTACTTTTAAGATAAGTTCAAGTATCAAATAAGTACTTTTAGACAAGTTAGGGGGTTTAAAAAATTAATGTTGATAACAAATTGGCGCAATGTATGTGATGGGATACAAATTAGGTACCAACTAGGTACTTTTGGACGATTTCAACGGGGTAAACTACATATTAACCCATAAACTAATTTATATATTTTTAAAGGTTTTATATATTTTTTAATTTATGTCTGCCATGTGTCACTATAGGATTGGGCATCACTGCCACACCTGCACACACTAACAATGTTAATGTGGAGGTATCAACCTGGGCGATGGAATACAAGTTCAAATACCAAGTAAAAAAAAAAATTTCAAGTGCAAACTTGATACTTTTGGACAAATTCATGGGGCAAACTACATGTTAACCCTTTCTAAAATAATCAATTCTTTTTCCACATCAACAATAGACTACCTCTTGTGTCTTCCTCCAAGATTACATACAGGTAAACTACCTTGTTAATCAATCTAAATATGGTCGTTCCTATTTTAGTCACCTTAAATTGTTTTTTATTATTTTGGTCACTCAAATAGAAATTAATCAAATTGGTCATTCCACCGTTAAATGGTAACGAAAGACTAACAGTGAATTTCCACCCAAAATCTTTTCATATAGATACACTATTAATCTTTCATTACCATTTAACAGTGGGGTGACCAATTTGATTAATTTTATGTCTATATCCTACTAGAGTAAAACGGTCAATAGAATAGTCATGCCTTTGGGATGCTTATAACTAACTTCTTATTTTATATGTCAACAAAGAATATAAAAACAAAAAAATTCTAGGGGCGAAGCCAATTTTTTTTTTAGAGGAGGCCGAAATAAAATTTTAATTTTTAATAGTTTATATCTTTATAATTTTTAAAAGATTAAATCAAATTTTTATAATTTTAGGAAGACTAAAGTGTAATTTTGTATTTACTAATTTAAAATTTTAAAAATTTTTAAAAGGCTTAAATAATAATTTTCTGGGGGCAGAGCCCACCTAACCCCTAGATTTGCCTATAAAAAATTCATTATCTAAATTTACCTTATCATGAATTAAACCTGCAGGAAAAAAATCATAAATTTCATTATCTAATTTTGCCTTTTATCATAAATTACACATGCAGAAAAAATCATTAAATTATTATGATTGAAAAAGAAAAGGTAATATGCTTTGTTTATTATATTTAAATTGCTCTGAACTTATGCAACAATAAAATTTACTTAGAAATAAGGTATTGGTGGAAATTAAAGTTCTTTTGATTATAAAAAAAAATAGAAATAAGTATAATTTAGATGTTAAGATAAGTGAATATTAAGATTTTTATTTATTTTTCATAACCAATAAAAGTGGATACCTTTTCATGAGAATCAATTATGGAAATTTAAATTTAAATTTCATATTTACTAAAAATAAATTGATAATATGTTACCTAAAGTTATAAAATATATAATTAATTTATATTTAATAATTTTATTACTTAAAAATTATAAATTTTTTGATTCCCTTCAAATTTCAAACATACTCTAAGTTAAACATCTTCACGGTCATAGTTAAGACTTGCAGCTCAAATTAATTATGCTTTAGTTCGGATGGATGGTGAGATTGACTTTGTGAGAATGAAAATAGCAATGGTAGTAAAATTAATTATGATAGCGGTGAAATTAAATTAATATTAAAATATATATTTGGATTCGAACGCAACAATAACGATAATGTGGAAGTAGAAAATGATCATTAAAGATATCAAATTAAAAACGTGTATAAGTATAATAAAAATTAAAAATGAATGAAATCATATTTATATATTAAATTGTAGTTCCGTTAAATATTAGTATTCTGTCCATTATTAGTGGAGGTTTTTTAACTCCACAAGCAGAATTTAATACATGACACATGTCTATTTTAATTTTTTTAATATTCCCTTTAAAAAATTAATCCCTAAAATAATAAATTTTCTTTATAATCTCTTTAAAAATTATGGAATACCATGGTTATTTTTTTTTTCTCAATCATCAATATTGATTAATAGAAGCAATCAAACAAAGTTCACAAATCAGGGCTTAGCCATCCCCACATACAAAAGAACGAATTACGATCAACCCTTGAGTTGGCGAGAGCATCAGCCCAACAATTCAGGCTTTTCGGAGCATACACGAATTTAATTTTAGAAATCAAACGAATGAACTGATCAATATTCTTGAAAGTTTCAGCCAACTTCCATGGTCTAAGGGCCGAATTAGAGCACCATGGCATAGCCAAAGCAGAATCCGACTTACAATCAAATTCTTTTTGTGCCCAACAAGCTAGTCTTTACGAATGTTTCTAGAGCAATACAAGTAGCCATTAATTCTGCCTCAGTTGGTTCAGAACTTGCAACAGGACCAGAAAAAAATTGTTAATACGATACAATGAAATTTTTATATTTTGATCTCCCTACATAAATTGGTACCTATTTATATTATTTTTTCTTATCTTGGTACATAAACTTTTTTAGTCATAAGTAGTACATAAATTACTATTTTTTCTCACGTTGGTATCTCCGTTCGTCAAATCGGTAAGTCTAATGATTTTAAAAGAAAATACTTAACCCATAAATTGGTACCTAAACTACATTCCCCTAAGTTGGTTTTTCTGTTAGTGTAATCATTAGTTAAACCGTTAATTCTATTTTTAAAAAAGATAATCAAGTAAAAATTGACATGTGACAAAAATGTAAAATTAATCACCAGCATCTCAACCTCTAAAAAGTGAAATTCGAGCATTGTTTGTATTGCCAAACATTATAAAAGAAGAAGAAAGGAAAACATAAATAATAATAATAATAATAATAATAAAGAGTGAGAAATAATGTAAAAGAAAAAAGGAAAAATAAAAGAATTAGTTTTTTTTTTTTTTTAAAGTTTATATGATGTAGTGGTAAACTATTATTGATTAGATTTTTTTACGGAGAAAACATTGTGGTGTAAAATGGGTAACAAAAAAAATAGTTTAGGTATCACTTACGACAACAAAAATTTAGAATTAGTGATTTGATTAACGGATATACCAACTTGATTTTATCCAAATACCATTTATGACAAAAATATAATTGAAGTACCAACTTAATTACGACTTGCAAATGGATGTCCACATTTAACCTTCTAAATATATAATTTTAAGTTAAATTACAATTAATTATTTGAATTATTTTATTTTATATTTTCTTTATAATTCTCGAATCAATGTATAAACCAATCAATTTAAAAATATTATTTTAAAACTAAATTAATTAATACAAAAGTTTTTCTCTAAGATGGATTACCTAAAAAAGTATTTAAATATATTTTATAATTGATTTTTAAAAAAATTGAAATAAATAAGAAACACATTTTTTAAAAAAAAAATTAATATCTTTCCTTTTTCTCTTTTCTTTATTTCCTCTTTCCTTCTTGGCCATCCAGCAAACCCTCCTATATAACGAAAGGGGGAAAAAAAGGCAGGAGTTGGCAGCTGAGGTAAGCACATCTCCATTGCTTTGCTACAATACAAATGTTTCTTACTTTTATATAATGTTGATAGATATAGCATTATGTGGTTGATTACTATTTTTCAAGAATTATTGCATTTGACCATTGAAATTAGATTTTAATAATATTTGTTCTTTTCGACATAATATCTAGAATTATTCATAGTTCTTCCTTAACCTATAATAATGCGCTTCAACGTGCTCGAACTCACATCCTCCTACATTAACAATAATACACATACCAATCAAGCTAATACCCGATCAACAAATTTAAAACTTTTTTTAAACCTAAGATTTCTTTTTCTTTCATATCATCTTTATGCATACATTTTTAAATTTTTTATTTGAAAGTAACATTGTTTTTTTCATATCTTTATGCAAACATTTTTAATTTTTTTATTTGAAAGTAACATTTCTTTGCTTTTTTTTTTTTAAATCATCTTTATGTATACATTTTTTAAAAGGAAAACTATATGCTGATAATTCGTACTCACAAACAATTGCCAGTTGTTGATTATTTTTTTAATATCTTTAATTAAGCTTACTATATTTTAAGGTCTAGAATTTAAGATGGCATATTAAATTAACTTTTAAATATGTTAAATCTAAAATAATAATACTAATATTATTATAATCCAAGGGCTTAGGATTGTCTGCCATTGAAGGGACTGTGAGAAAAATTCACATGAACAGTAAACTACACTTTGTGTCTTCCACAGCCACCATTGCTACCAGCCCATGGAGGCTTCATTGGAGGGTTATATAGTCTTTGAGGGAGGCACAAAGGATTTTTAGTTTTTCTTTTTACTAATATAATGAGTTTGATGGTTTTAGAAATCATCAAAATTATATTTTTTTTATTTTTAAAAACAAGTAATAGTAGATAAGAAAGTAAGGCCAATTTTACGGAGATTGAGATTGAATTAGATTGATCAATGTTTCGATATCTTGCAACCAAAATTTGTGGTGAGCAGAATCGTGCCCATGACTTGTGCAAACATGTGAAAATAAAGAAAGAGATTTAAAGTATAACGAAAATAAATAAATAAATAGAATCAAAACACGATGAAACAGAATTTAAATGATGATTCGAAATAAGTAGAATAAATCCTTCTTTAATGGTAAATTAATTGCGGGAACAACTCTACAATTAACTCTTATCAAATGAATAACTTTAGGAGCAATTCCTGCAATTTAATCCTTTGACAACCTTGCGAATGATAAGAACTCAATTGTCATTAAAGATCTCAATTGTGCAGATCAATTCAATTAGATTGCTTGATCTCATGGCTTTACTCAATCAAACCACACTAATTTATTCTTCAGTGAAATAAGAAGGCACTTACAGATTGAATTATTTTTACCAATAATTTATTATCCCAAACATTGAATAAGGGATCATTCTCAAAACAATCCTGAGAACGATATTAGGAGACAATCTTATCTATTTAGAAATCGAAGAAAAAAATGAACATCAAAGTGAAAAGAGGACAAAATGTGATTTTTTTTTAAACATTAATCTCATTATAAATTCTTATCATATCTGTTCTTTTTTATAAAATGCCTATAACTACCCATAGCCCCTCTTCAACTTTTAAATAGGACAATAATGCATTTCAACTCACTTAAACTCACGATCTCCTGTACTGACAACAATACCAATGCCAAAGAAAGAAAAATAACAATAAATACTCACAATTCAAAGACTGAATTTCTATCCATCCTAACAAGATCATTAGAATTTGACTGCTTGTAATAATGGAGAATTAAAAAAATAATAAACAGAAGCCTTTTATTGAAATTGAAAGTAAGGAAACAAAAATAAAGGTAGTCCAAAATCAAAAGCAAAGTCAAAAAAGAAAAAAAAAGAAAACGAAAAAAAAGGTAAAATGAAAAGCCAATCCCCCTTCTTACGACTACTTTTTTTTAAAGGGAAAGTGTTATTTTACAACTATAATTCCACTTAAATATTTAGCAAATAAAAAAACAAAATAAAGATAAAAATAAAAAAGAAATCTAATGTTTGATACAATCTCATCCCACAAGACATTAACTTTAAGTTGTCTTATTCCAAAAAGAGTCCAAGCCATGCAAATGCAAATCAATCTTTATGCGGCCACTTTTTATCTTTCAGGTTGTGCGACACAATGTCTTGCTTTCAGAGTCCCAATTGCCCTGTAATTCAAAAATGATGCATGTAGTCCCTACACATGATAGCATATACACATTTGCTTAGTGACAAACAATTCCAAATGAAGTAAATTTAGCACGGGTATTTGATGAATCGAGTTTTGGATCTTTTTTAGTGATCTGGGCACAAATGGAGGATTGGTTAGTTAAACCATTTAATTGTAGTGTTTAGTGAATAGAGGTTTGCAAGAGCTTGTTGGGCTATAATCTCCAAAAAAAAAAAAAAACGTTGAGATGATTGGGAATAAGATATGTGGAATGACATATATGATCATATTTGCTCAAAAATTACTCCCTTTGCCACATGTATCTATTTCTTAAATATTTATGTACTCGTAATTTATTTTTAATTTACTTGTATAAAATGATTTCTTATGCAATTTTATATTAATTGAAATATGCTACTTGACAAATTTATTCAGAGTGTGACATAATTATCACTAAGAATATAGTTTATAATTATATTGATACACTATTAATATTTATCAATTTTCACAAGGTTAATATTTGCGAATAAGGAACTTAAGAAATTTATTTATTTAAATTTTTAAATATATTCACTAATTAATTTTCATAATGGATATTTTAATTCCTTAATAATAGTGTTTTATTTCAATAATTTCACCCAATAAAAACTAAAGTATGATAAACAAATAAATACATAATAATAAAATGTGTTATGCCCTTAATTGTTATTTTACACATATTAACTTGTAGCTATTGGTTAAGTTTTATCAAATACTTTTAAATAAAATAGTTAATAAAATTAATTGGTCAAATCAATTAATAGATTCAGTTGATCAAACTAGCCACTACAATTAGTAATCAACTATCAATCAATTGTCAGTACATACGATTTATAGTTGACATGAAAAAATTTAACCTAAAAATTTATATTAATGGTGAAAGTTGATATGAACAAAATTTATATGAAAAAAATTAATACATTTTAAGTTAGGATTAGTTCTCATGCCTTTGGGATGCCTATCACAAACTTTATCAACAAGAAATATAAGAACAAAATTTTCATTATTTAATTTTGCCTGACGACGAATTGCACCTACGGAAAAAATCATAAAATTATTATGATTGGAAATTATAAAAAGGTGATACGATTTGTTTTATTATATTTAAATTGTTCTTGATGAAAAGAAAGCTTAAGAAATGAGGTATTGGTGGAAATTAAAATTTAAAATTATTATAAAAAAGTTTAAAATTTATTATTTATTTTAGTTATAAAGAAGAAAACTTTTGCTCCTTTTTCATGGTCAGAGTGGACACTTATCATGAGAAAGAGAATCAATTATTGAAATCAAAATCAAAATTTAGTATTTAGTAATAATAAATTAGTCATGTGTTATTAACATTACAAAATCAATTATTATTCCTTCGATGCCAAACAAACTCATGTATGACCATATGCACTCTTTAATATTATCATCATATATTCACTTTCGATAATGTTTAAATAAATTAACTTTATCCGTATCAACTGTTTAAATTTGATTACACTCTTTGACAAATACATCCTTATATGGGATGTATTATGATATTTGTATTGGCATTTGTAATAATCAATATTATGATGTGATAGTTTAGTTTTAAATATTTATTAAATTTAAAATTAAAAATAAATTGTTAACATTTAATATTTTTAATACTTTGCTTTAATCATAAAATCTAAATGTGAATTTTGAGTCATCATATATCATTGAAGTAAAAGAGATGTTTATTTTCAACTGTTGTGCATGTATATGATTGAAATATAGATTTGTTATCTCTGTCTCTGTTATGATTGAATCCCTTTATTATTTTCTTGATCATTTAGCACAAGAAGATACAATGCTGGGAATATTTATTAATTGAAACCTGGAATATTCAATTCAATTCTTAAGCTACAATCATTAGATTAGATTAGATGTTTATCTAAAATCTCTGCAATCAATTTTCATTTCATATTTAATTCAATTTTCATGTAGCAGAGGTTGATTTCTGATGTTCTTAAATAAAAAACTGAAAAACTTCCTATCTATTCCTAACAGCTACTTCGATTAGATTTTAGGGTCTCATCCCTGATCATCATTCTATAGTGATGAACTTAGGATCTGGATTCTCTATATTCCCTTTAATTGTAGCCATTTGCTGGCTGGCTCGCGTCACCGGAATCAACTCAGGATCTGGATTCTCAATATGACCATTAATTATAGCCATCTGTTGATCAGCTCGCACCACCATGATGTCCGGTGTCGATTGAGGTTGGTCCTTGCTCTTACCCCATAAGACTAGATACAGGCCAATTACAATAACAATGCTTCCTAGTACTCTGCAAAACAACAATACCATAGTTCCAAAAACCTTCAAAATTGCAAAGATTTTAATTGGATTTATATATTTTAGAAGAGAGATTGATTCGAACCTTCCTAGATACATGTCTTCAGCCAAGAAAAAGGAGCCCAAAATTGCAACAATAACCATGCTTAATGGATTAAAAGCACTCACAAAAACTGGTCCTCTTCTCTTCATTACTGACCCCATTGCATATAATGCGAAGGCAGTCACCAACCCCTGCACATACACCAACTGTTACTCCCCGAAACACCCGTGTTCAACGAATATGTACCCGATAGTCGAAAGAATTTCTTACGCCATAGAGAGAAGCTATCAATTTGGAATCGAAGCCAATGAGCCAGACTGAAGGGTTGCGCCATTCGACCGCAAATGAGAGAATGGTGCCTTCAAAGGTGCCCATGATGCATATAAGAGCAGTAAGGGAAAGCTTAGCTGGGTATGATTTTAGGATCCTTGCCTGTTAAAAGGGCCATTTAGCTTTTGATTATTGATTTAATGTGAATACGAGAATAAATTTTAATGAGTTCTTACTTGTGAAATGACGAAACAAGCCCAACAGCAACAACCTGCAAGGAGCAAAAGAGCACCCATCACCATATCTTGTTTGTGAGCTCCACTTGCACCATGTTGACCCAAGTAGTGGTTCCTTCCTTTTGTCCATGGTAATTCTAGGATAGGCCCCTTGATGAGAGTCATTATCATCGCTCCTCCGACCGCCACCGCAGTCCCGGCTACCTTTGCTTGGCTACGAACCTTCCCGATCTCCACTCTCTCGAGCCTTACAAAATCATCGTCACGACAGTTCGTACAAGAAATAAAAAGAATCTAAACCAAGTAAGAGTAGGAAATTACTTGACCATGCAAGCTAATGCAAAAGTTAAGGCAGGTAGAATGTTGCACATAGCAGTCGTAAACGTTGCCGTCGTATACTTCATCCCGGTGTAAAAGAAGTTATGATCAAGCACCGGCCTATTAACAAGTATTCACCAAATGATTATTTGATCATAATGAAAACTTTTAAAAAGGTGATGGATTCTACATTACTCGAGTAAGCTGATCAACATTATCTTGATAAAGATATTGAATGTCATCTTCGGCCTCGTTTTCCTGCAAAAGAACCAAGCCATGATTCATAAAAACCGGCGACAAAAAGATCCGGAACTGCAAAATAACAAGCATAACAGAGGAAGGGAAAGGGAGACCTTTCTAAAACAATGGCAAACGGCGTAATGATAACAGCGGCAACAGCCAACCGATAAGCTACCAATACATGTGGACTCATCCCTTGATTTAAAGCATATTTCGCGATAATCGACATCACGGCATAACTAGACTGCATTAAAATCATAGCCAAAAATGGTTTCCCATGGTTGAAAAGTTGAGTCCAGGACTCCATCGATTGTGTGTGTCTCTGTTTTGATATTTCTTTTCATTAAAGCTTTGCTGTTATTGAACATATAAAACTAATGAAAAAATGGAACAGTCATGTGCGTTAGTGTAAATTACGTGGAGAGCATTCTTTACTTTTTTGCAGGTATATGAATCTATCAATCAACTCGACAAATGCCACTTTCTTTGTGGCAAAAATGGATAACGTGAACTGTAAAAACATCCTTCAATATAGTACAAAAACAGTTTCATGCAACATCACAAACTTAAAACTTGCTAAAAGTGTCGGGTAATCATACTTTTGTCATGAATAAGAAATATTGCTTGGTGCTAGTTTGTTTATGTTCTTCCGAATTTTCATTTTCTAAAAAACGTCTTGTTTGATACATATTTCGATTTGAATTTAAACATAAACATGTAGACATGTATCATATCTGATTACGTATTTTGGTATTAAATTTAAAATTTTCGAAAAAATTGAGTTCAAAACTTTTGGAAAGGTTGAAAATATATTTTTAAAATATTGATGAACTAATTAAATTAATATTCCAATTCCATCCATTTCATTTTTAACTTACAACAGTGAGCCTTTTAATGTAACATATTTTGGGTTTCTAGTTGTGGAAGCATGAGTGCACTACAAACAAATCCGCATTAACCACCTTGTAGTCATGCATCATTAAGTGTGTGCGACAAATAAAAAAAATTGTTGGTATTAATATCGTCGTAAGTGTAAAAATATATGAATTAAAGCATATTTATCCTCTACGGATCATAAATCGACCATTAAACCAACATTCCAACTAAATTTGACGTTTGTAAATATTGTATCTAAAAGTGTATATTAAATTAAAATTAAAATAATATAAAATGATATAAAAAATATAAAATACAAAATTTTCTTGTATTCTTTCCTCTCATAACCCTACGACACCAATAACAGAACCACCAAAAACAAAGACGATTGCCATGCTTTAAGGGCAACATATCCACAACACCCTCATGCATTCTCCTTTAATATATGTTATAGATTTTTTGCTTAGTAGAAACAACAAATCTAATCTTCTTTCTTTTTTGTTCTGTGTAGTTTGGTATTGTTGGTTTTTAGGTACTCGAATTGTTTGAATATAACTATAAAATATGTGAATCTCTAACAAATATATTTACAATTATGTTACTAAATCAATAATATAAAAACAAGAATCAAATTTTGGTTTGTGAGCTTTTTCTCCAAAAATAGATGTAATTTTTCTTCCTGGTTAATATAAACAAAACAAAGAGTCCCCCTCGGAGAGGTTGTTCAAACAGAACTAAAACGTCCTCATTACTACGACCCACTTTTGCAACAAGATTTGCAACTTTATTTTCTTCTCTGGGTTCTTGTTGGATTCGTCATTGTCGAAACCATTTTTTTGAAAACAATGGGGGTCGACTTTTTGGAAAGCAAAAATGGAGTCGCCACCGACCCCTTTTTTAAGGTGTAGTCGGATCACCTTGAAGTAAATCATTTTAATAAAATATTATATTTATTAAAACAATAATTTTAGGTCTACGAAAATTGAGAGAAAAGGTCCGGAGTCGATTCACGCGCAGGGAAGGGTTAGCACCCATGCGCCCAAAATTGGTACCAAACCGATTAAATAACTGTCCTCGTGTCTAAGATTTAAAATGTTTTCGAAATAAGGTTCCTTTTTTATTGTATTTGAATAATCCGAATTGGTTACCAAAATTTTCTTGTTTCCGAAGAATATAGCACCACATCCAGCACAGTAGGATGCGATCCTTTATATCCTCGAAAACGCGATGTATTTTGACTTTCAAAAGTGTATAATTCGTAAATTATGAAAGGATGTTCGTCTATTTAGTCCAACGAAGAAATCGAAACCCAGCACAGTAGGGCACGATTCCTCGAATTTCTAAATGTTCGGACATTGCCTTGTTTTAGAAAACACGAGTAAAACTGAAAAGGGATATTCGATTATTTGGGACAAATGGGAGATCGCAACCCAACACGATATGGTACTATTCCCGAATTGCCAATCACCGAATATTTCCTTGGTTTCGAAAAGTTTTTTAGAAAACATGAATTAAATTCTAGAGAGGTATTCGATTATTTAGAACAAACGAGAAATTGCAACCCAGCACGATAGGGCACGATTCCTCGAATTGCTAAAAAACAATCCTCGCCTTCGTTTTAAGAGATTTCGACAGATAATTATGAGAGCGACTTATAATATACTAATTCGGTTTGAAATAAAATGGGATAGTTGTTTTTAAAAGGTTATAAGTTATAAACAATATTTTGAAAATCGGAAAAGAAATAAAACACGGGATAATATAAATGTATAAGATGCTATGTTAGATTGAAAGGAGATTAACATGATTCGTTTAATAAATTAACAAGATAGCAACCAAATTATCAATTTCCTAATCATGGATGAAGAATAATTAATGATATACGCGACAATCAACAAAACACAAAATACAATGATGTATAAAATTATGTATGAAACAAAATGGTGAATTAATGATTATATAATATACAAGTTGATAAATTTGCATAAAAACTTAAGATATACATTTATAAATTTAAAAAAAATTCAAAAACAAATCATGCATAAAATATTTAAAGCACAAATTTATTCAAAAAATGATAACTCACAAGATAATTTTAAATAAAATATTAAATATGAAGGTATAATGATATACAAAGTCAATTTATGAAACCTTTATATGCAAATAATATTGAGTATAATTATTAAAAAAAATAATGTATAAAAAGTGAAATGAATATAAGTTACAAAATATATATAAAAAAACATATGAATAATATGGAATACAATAAATTATAGGATTTAAGAGGATTCTTAAAATGTTATACATATAAATAATTTTAAAATAGGATATATATATATATATATACATATATATACTCATAGAAAAATATTTACGTAAAATCATATGAAAATGATAACATATACCATGGTAAAAAAATAATTTAAAATATGCCATATACATACGAAGAATGTTAGATAGAGTTATATGTATAAATATTTTAAATAAATTATGGATTATAAGGTTAACTTGATTTTGTTATAAATTATATACAGAACAAAAACGATTAATCACAAGTTTATTAAAATCTATAAAGATATCAAAGCTTTAATAATAGATGCAAATTAAATGCAAATACAGAATATGTTTAATAATAGTTTAATTAATTCAAAATACGTGAGATTCTTTTTTCGAAAGGAAAGATGTGTGAATAAGTTTAAAAGAAAATTATATGTATGAAAATATTAGTGTCTAAAGATGCATTTGAATTATACGTACATCAATTATTTTTAGTATATGTATACCTAAAATCTAATTATATGTATAGGACGTATGGTTTCAAAAAAACGAATACATATATATCATGTAGACTAGAAATAATTAAACATATGTATAATAATTTAATATTAACAAATATTCAATGGATAAAACCAATTATAAAATATATACATATATAATAACACATAAAACATTACATAAAATAATACACAACGAAATGGAAATTCAAATGCCCCAAATTTCAACAAATAAGTGATCAACAATACAAATAATATCATTAATAATAACATTACAAATAATATAAACAATAATAAGTACAAATGAAAATAAAACAAGAATGAATATACAACCTTAATGAAAGACTGAAAATATATAAGTAAATGAATCTAAATTTATAACATAAACCTAATAAAAATAATTAATTAAAATCCAAGTAAAACGAAAAGAAAAGAAAAAAGGAAATGTGCAAAGAAATGAAAATATGGATAAGACTTAATTGAAACAAAGTTGAAACAGGGGAACCAATTTATAAATAGAATAATTGTGAAATAGGGTCAATATGCCATGCGCACAAATATACGGGGACTGGAATGATAAATATTCCGCGCTTACAATGCAGTAATGGACTGCAGATCTAATTGAAACCATACACAAACTAACGGGCCAATTTTAAAACATGAATTAGGCGAATCAGGCGACGATTGAGGGCTGCGGGCAAAGGGGAGGGATCTATTGCGCAATTACCCCCTCACCGCAGAAACACGCGGATCCCAGGGGTCATAGATCGGGTCGCGCGGGTTAGATCCATACGGCACCGTTTTGGGGCCACTAGAACAGGCCCAAACGGTGCCGTTTTGCAATCTGGGTAAAAAAACCCTAAGTCTTTTCATTTAAACCCCCAAAATATCTCATACACAACTCTTTCATCCCTCCATTCGACCGAAACAAAAGGGGCAGCCCCTCAACCTCCCCGTTTCGTCTTCCACTGATCTATCCGGATAGTTCTTCTTCGAGAACGACGACCAGCCACAAGGGAAGGCAACCAGCGTTCGCAGACCACAGCGTATCACCTTGTCGGCCTCCGATTCTCCAATTTAAACTCCGATTTCCACGAAGCAAAGGGAGCAACGGCCTAATAGTAAGGTATGGTTTCTTTACTTTTTTTATTTTATTACTCTATAATATGTAAATATATTGTGAAAATGGAACTAGATTCAAAGAAAAAATCAAGAACATTCGGGAAAATCACCTTTTGTATTCAACCTTGCTTATATTACAATCTTCTGTGTGTTTTCTTAGTTTTAAAAGAAACAGAAAAGAAAGAAGAAGAAAAAAGGAACCCCCTTACAACGGGTCTCTTCAGCTTCCTATATAGCCGATTTTTACTGTTTTCACATTAACTCTTCATCCCCTTTTTTGCAGGTTCGGTGGTGGAGCAGGTGGGGGTTGTCGGGGCTAGGTGCGGCAGCTGAACATAGGGCTAGGGTTTGAAGATTTTTTTTTCTGATTTGGGTTTTAGTTTAGATTTGGGCTGGTTCTTGTTTTGTTTGGGTTGGGTTTGTGATGGGTTAGTGCTTGTTTTGGGTCTGAGTTGTAAAAGGATTGGGCTTGGTGTTAATAGGCCCGGGTAAATTTGGTGTCTACAGCTGCCCCTCTTTGCTCATTGTCGTGCAACGAGAATAAAGCAAAGACTATAGACAGAGCCAAATTTACCGGGACCTATCAAGTCTTGGTTTTTCTTGGCACTTCTTCTTTCAAGTAGCCTCGTTTCAATCTTGTTGTTTTACTCTGTTCCATTGGTTCACAGCAACTTCAAGGAAATAGGGTTTGTTTTGATCTGCTCTACTGCAACTTCAAAGAGATAAGATCTGTGATTTATAGCTTCAATCTGCTCCACTGCAACTTCAGGGAGATAAGATTTGCTATCTTTGGTCTGCTCCACTGCAACTTCAGGGAGATAAGACTTGCTATCTTTGGTCTGCTCCACTGCAACTTCAGGGAGATAAGACTTGTTTTGATCTTCTTCGTTGAAACTTCAAGGAGATCTGTTGCTTATAGCTTCAATCTATTCCACTGCAACTTCAGGGAAATAAGATTTATTATCTTTGGTCTGCTCCACTGCAACTTCAGGGAGATAAGACTTGTTTTGATCTTCTTCGTTGAAACTTCAAGGAGATCTGTTGCTTATAGCTTCAATCTATTCCACTGCAACTTCAGGGAAATAAGATTTATTATCTTTGGTCTGCTCCACTGCAACTTCAGGGAGATAAGACTTGTTTTGATTTTCTTCGCTGAAACTTCAAGGAGATCTGTTGTGGCTTTTAGCCGCTCCAACGCCATTTCAGGGAAAAAATTCGCTGAAACTTCAAGGAGATCTGTCATGGCTTTTAGCCGCTCTAACGCCATTTCAGGGAAAGTGATTGGCAATTCAGCCTATTACCCTATCGCCTAGGGGGTTAAGGCTTGTGAATTTACTGACTCTGGGATATGACCTGTGGAATCAGTTCCATGTATTTGTGCTGATGTCAAATAATTAGGATGCTATGATCGAAATGAATCAATTGTTCCTAACTAGCTATGCCATGAATGTTCTATAAATGCATGAGTGCAGCATGTTGTGAGCATGAATTCCCTTTTAATGTTTAGGTTACCATTGCTCTTTGTTCATCAAGGTTCTTTCACTGAATCGGTACCCTGTCTTCTTATTAAACTTAGATCCTTGCAGAAAACCCAATTTGCTGGCCCAAATTTAAACTCTTTCTTCTCAAGTATTTCCAATCTTTAAGTTTGGGTTAGTTCTAAATAATGGCCTGTTTGTGCTCTCTGTACTATTTAGAAACTCTCGAATCTCGTCTGAACTTCTTTTGTGAAAGTGTCATTAATCTATTAATCATCATTTCAATGCAAAATGCTCAAAAAGATCACAATAATGACAGAACCGCAATTTGTCAGAAACAAAACTTGAAAGGGATAAATTAATCATAGACAACTAGCGTTGTAAGAATACAAAATGAATAAAAAGAAGATAGGTGCCCCAGATATCGCAGCGTGAGCTTCTCTGTACGAACTTCTGGAGGACTCCCTTTTCGCCTAATATGTGCTTAGGGGATCTAGAGTACTCTTGTAGATGCCCCAAGGTGCAACATCCCTCTTCCTTGTTAATTTGGGTATCACATGCCCCACTTTTGATTAAAATTTGAATCGCCCTTTTGTAGGTTTTCAATTCAAAACCCTTTGGTCTCAAGATGCTCTTTGCGAGTTTTCACCTTGGCCTCTCCCCTTTTTTTTTTTTTTTTTAGGCGAAGTATTTCTTTACTGAATCTGAGTTCACAGGATTAGGTAAAGTCTTGCCATCCATTTCGGTCAATATCAATGCTCCTCCAGAAAAGGCTTTCTTTACCACATAAGGTCCTTCCCAATTTGGCATCCATTTCCCCCGGAAATCCTTTTATATGGGCAGGATCTTTTTCAATACTAGGTCTCTTCGTGGAATTCTCTGGGACGAACTTTTTTGTTGTAAGCACGCATCATTCGTTTCTGGTACATTTGGCCATGACGTATAGCCTTCAACCTCTTTTCTTCAATTAAATTCAACTGATCGTATCAGGATTGGATCCATTCTGCTTCGTCCAACTTTACTTCTGACAAAACTCTAAGGGAAGGAATCTCGACTTCAATGGGTAAAACTGCCTCCATTCCATAGACCAATGAGAAAGGCGTTGCCCCGGTAGAAGTCCTGACAGATGTTCGATAAGCATAGAGGGCGAATGGTAGCTTCTCATGCCAATCTTTATAAGTTTCAGTCATCTTTCCCACAATCTTCTTGATGTTCTTGTTGGTCGCCATTGCACACTGTTCATTTTCGGGCGATATGGTGACGAGTTGTGGTGCCTGATCTTGAACTGACTGCAGACTTCTGCTATTGTACTGTTGTTCAAATTTAACGCATTATCAGCTATGATTCTTTCTGGCATTCCATATCGACAAATGATTTCCTTTTTCAGGAACTTGCTAACTGCCGATTTAGTTACATTAGCATATGAAGCGGCTTCCACCCACTTGGTGAAATAGTCAATGATCACAAAGATGAATCGATGCCCATTCGAAGCTTTTGGCGAGATCGGCCCAATCACATCCATGCCCCACATCGAAAAGGGCCAAGGTGAAGTCATAACATGCAGGGGTGAAGGAGGCACGTTAATCTTGTCTCCATAGATTTGGCACTTATGGCACCTTTTGGCGTAGTTAATACAGTCTCCTTCCATGGTGGGCCAATAATAACCAAACCTCATAATTTGCCTGGCCATTGTAAAACCATTAGCGTGTGTCCCGCAAACGCCCTCATGAACTTCTTCCAAGATTTTCTTAGCCTCAATTGCGTCTACACATCTTAGCAGCACTTGGTCCCTTCTTATTTTGTATAAGATTTCTCCGTCCAAGACGTAGTCGCTAGCCAATCTTCTCAATGTTCTTTTGTCATTCTCAGTAGCTTGGTCGGGGTACTCACGATTCTTCACATATCGCAGGATATCGTGGTACCAAGGATGATCATCATTTTCTGCTTCTTCTTCGAGGTTGCAACAATGAGTGTGAGCCTCGTAAATACTCATTCAGATCGGTTTCACATCCTCTTGTTTGCTCACATTGATCATAGAAGCTAAAGTTGCTAGGGCGTTAGCCATCTGGTTTTCTTCTCGAGGGAGGTAGTAGAACATGATGTCATCAAATTCTTCAATCAGTTCGAGAATCAGATTTCTGTAATTGATCAATTTGGGATCTCTCGTCTCCCATTCGCCTTTGAGTTGATAAATCACTAGGGCAGAATCTCCATATACTTCTAGTGTTTTAATCTTGCGTTCTATGGCCGCACGGATGCCCATGATACATGCTTCGTATTCCGCCATATTATTCGTACAATCAAAATCCAATTTACTGGTGAAAGGATAATGATCTCCATCTGGGGATACCAAGATCGCCTCGATTCCATTACCCACGCGTTTGATGCTCGTCAAGTTTAGCTTCCAAGGATGACTTTCTCGAGGGTTTTCTTGGCCGGTTGCCACATACATCGATCTTCATTTGGGAAATCAAAGTTCGTGAGGCTCATAGTCTTTTAGAGCTCTCTTCGGCTAGAAAGTCCGCTATTGCACTCCCTTTTCACTTTTTACGGTTCACGATATCGATATCAAACTCGAGAGAGTAAAATTTGCCATCGGGCCATTCTTCCATTCAAAGCAGTTGACTCCATCAAGTACTTCAGAGGATCCAATTTGGAAATCAGCCAAGTTGTGTGACATAACAGGTACTGTCTCAACCTTCGGGTTGTCTAAATTAAGGCACAACATAATTTTTCAATTGGCGAGTATCTCATCTCACACTCAGTGAACTTCTTACTGAGGTAATATATCGCTCTTTCTTTCCTTCCTGACTCGTCGTGTTGGCCAAGCACACATCCCATAGAATTCTCAAATACTGTTAAATACAGTATCAGTGGCTTATTTGGACTAGGTGGTGTCAGCACTGGAGCATTAGACAAATATTGCTTAACCTTGTCGAAGGTCTTCTGGCATTCCTCGTCCCAAACACCAGGGTTATGTTTCTTAAGAAGACGGAATATGGGGTCACATTTCTCGGTCAGTTGTGAAATAAACCGAGTGATGTAATTTAGTCTCCCTAAGAATCCCCGAACTTCCTTTTGAGTGCGTGGTGGAGATAACTCTTGTATGGCCTTGACTTTATTCGGGTCAATCTCAATCCCTTTTTCGCTGACTACGAATCCTAGCAGCTTTCCTGACCTGGCCCCGAAGGTACATTTTGCTGGATTGAGTTTCAACTGGAATTTTCTCAATCTCAAAAATAATTTCTTCAAGACCTGCACATGCTCTTCTTCTGTCCGGGACTTAGCGATCATGTCGTCAACATAGACTTCGATTTCTTTGTGCATCATGTCATAGAACAGGGTTACCATAGCTCTTTGATATGTAGCTCCCACATTTTTCAATCCGAATGGCATTACCTTATAGCAAAAGGTTCCCCACAGGGTTACAAAAGTGGTCTTACTCATGTCTTCAGGATGCATTTTGATCTGATTGTACCCCGAGAAACCATCCATGAAGGAGAAGAGTGAGTAACCTACCGTGTTGTCCACTAAGGTATCAATGTGAGGCAATGGGAAATTATCCTTCTGGCGGCTTTGTTCGATCCACGTAGTCTCACGCACATCCGTACCTTTCCATCTTTTTTTGGGACAGGGGGCGATGTTGGCTACCCATTCGAGTATTCAACTACTTGTAAGAAACCAGCATCGAATGTTTTTTTGACCTCCTCTTTTATTTTCAATAAAACATCCGGTCTCATCCGTCGCAGACTTCGTTGAACCGCGCTTACATTCTTCCTTAATGGGAGTCTGTGTACCACAACGTCAAGATTTCTAGTCCGGCATATCTTGATATGACCATGCAAAGACGTCCTTGAACTCTTGGAGTAGCTTAATAAGGTTCTGCTTTGTCTCCAGGGATATGCAAGCTCCGATCTTTACTTTCTTCTTTTCTAGTTCATCCCCCAAGTTCACAACTTCTATTGACTCTTTGTGAGGTAGGATCTGTTTCTCCTCTTGTTCTACCATTCTTAACAAATCAGGGGATAAGTTACAGTCTCTGTCATCTTCAAAGTCCTGTGATCCCTCTAGACACATATCTTGCTCAAAGGAGACTCAATCATGAGTAAACGTTGCTCATATCATTGATATCCGGAGACCTGTTATAGGTATGAAGGAAGATACAAAGAACAAAATAATCTAAGAATGATGTGAATAGTATGGTTATGAATGAAAGAATAAAAGAATATTTGCACGAGATAAGACAAAAAGACGCATTTCATTGAAATAATGATTTTTGAACACAAGCCTATTTCACACAAGGGCACTTGTTACTCCTAGGCTTAGAGTAATAGTGTGTTTTGGGCATTACTCTGAATTAGTTCTAAAGACTACAGGAATCTCCTCCGCAGTCCAGTTATTCAGAACACTTCCCAGTTCGAAAGGTAGAATGCCCAATAAATTCTCTTCTCCAGTTCTATCCTCGTATGCGGCGTTAATGCTCAAGTTTCCCATCAGTTCTTCGGAAGATTCTTTCCTTGTCGCTCTTCCTTCGGAGTAAATGGTTCCTCCTGCACAAATGTTTTGGAGATGTGAGGAAAGCTCATCGGCTCCCACTTAACCTCTCCCCCACTTAAACGTGCTCTTCTCCGTTCTTGCTTCTTTTCTCTTCTGTTTTGCATCTGGCTTGAATCTCAAGCCAAAGCGATCTTGTTTATCCATGAGTATAGGTGCGTTAACCCTCCCTTGTAGACTTCTTCCAAGCCCTTTCCCTGGCAAAGCTCCTTTTCCGATCGTCAGTTGTAGGCCCATTCTCGTGGTCTTAAAGATTCTGGGTGTAGGGACCTTATTTCCTTCAACAACAAACGTCGCATTTACAAACTCTAATGACCGAAAAGAACATTCTATGGCCTCTTCATCTGTCCCCACATATGGTGCATTACTGGTAACAGATGCAATGATATCTTCTTCTGCGTTCACGGTCACTAGGCGGTCTTCTGTTATAAACTTGAGTTTTTGATGTAATGATGACGGTACTGCCCCTGCCGAGTGAATCCATGGCCTTCCCAATAAGCAGTTGTAAGAGAGCTTGATGTCCATCACTAAGAAATCTATCTCATATGTGCTTGGGCCAATTAAGAGGGGAATTTCGATCTTCCCCATTACTTTCCTTTTAGTGCCATCGAATGCCCTCACTATATTTTGGCACGTCTTCATATGGGAATTATCCACGGGCAACCTGTTCAGTGTGGATAGGGGTAGGACATTTAGCGCTGACCCGTTATCAATTAATACTACCGGCAATGTGAACCCCTTACAACGGGTGGTGATGTGTAGCGCTTTTGTTGACCCCATTCCTCCCGACGGTATTTCATCATCATTGAAAAATATGAAATTATCGGCGCTTATATTATTGACAAGGCGATCTAGTTTATTGACAGAGATGTCATTCGCGACGTAGGTTTCGTTCAGCACCTTCAATAATGCATTCCGATGTGTTTCTGAGCTCATAAGTAAGGCTAGCACTGAGATACGAGCCGGCTGCTTGTTTAGCTGTTCTACAACGCTATATTCATTTGTGTTGAAATTTCAAGAACTCTTTAGCCTCCTTTTCAGTTACGGGCTCATTGACAGGTGGTTCAGGTTTAGGCGTCTCTTCTCTTCCTTGCTCAGCAACTATAGATTTTCCTTTAGCAGGTTCTGCTTTTGTGTTCGGAGTATAACGCCTTCCGCTTCGTGTGTAGAAACCTTCATCTTGACCTTCTTCTAAAGTGCCAACTGGGCTCTCCTTTCCCCGTATTGTCACATTGCAATCATAGTTCCAAGGCACGCTCTTGCTATCTTTGTAAGAGAAAGCAACAGGTCTCTGGATTATGACCTTTGGCGTAATTGGTACTCCCGCTTTATCGCTTCTTGGTCGCGAAATTATCACCACTGGATGATTCACTCTCTGCACCCCTCCTACTTTTCCTTCTTCTGAGGCGTAAACCTCTCCTTCTTCCGTTTTTTCGATTTCTTCATAAAATTCTATCTCTTTATTGTCCATCAAATTTTGCACCATGGACTTGAATTCACCGCACTCTTGGATATCATGACTTTCATCTTTATGGAACTCGCAGTATCTTCTGGCTTCTCGAGGCTTTTCCTTTGAATGTTGTGCAACCAATCCTCTACCAACCATTTGTTCCCAAACCCAACTCAATGGGGTTTTCACCTCTGCCACGTCTGCCTTGATTCTTTTATTCCCATATTCGATTATCGCATTCACCCCTTTATGATCGGGCAACGGATTTCCTGCTACATTGGGGCCAGGTGAGTCATCGAACTTGATAACACCCATTTCGATGAGTTTTTCCACTAGCTTTTTGAACGCGGTGCAGTTTTCAATCGAGTGCCCCGTTACCCCTGCGTGGTACTCGCATTGGGCGCTGATATCGTACCATTTTGGGAATGGGGGCTGCAGAGGTTTCAGATAGAACGGTGATACCACATGGGCATCAAACAAGCTCTGATATAATTCTCTATAGGACATCGGGATGGGCGTAAACTGGAGTCTTTCTTTGTTAGGCCTTGGGTTAGAATCTTGTCTTGTAGAGCCCTGATGGCTGGTAGTTGCCGCCTTGGTTGGTTCACGATGAACTCGCTTAGAATATGAGCTCGTGTTGTTCACCTCATTTTCCTTCCTTCTCGGGGCTGACTTCTTAGCGTTTTCCCCTGCCTCAATCTTTCCGCATCTTATCACGTTTTCTATCATCTCTCCAGACATCACTATGTCTGAGAAGCTCTTAGTAGCGCTCCCTAACATATGGTTGATGAATGGAACCTTCAACATATTGATAAAGAGCATGGTTGTTTCTTTCTCCAAGAGAGGTGGTTGGACTTGCGTCGCCATTTCTCTCCACCTTTGGGCGTACTGCCTGAAGCTCTCGCTTTGCTTCTTCTCCATATTTTGCAACGTAATCCTGTCAGGGGCCATATCCATCACATGGCTGTACTGTTTCATAAAGGCTTGAGCTAAGTCTTTCCATGAGTTAATCTTAGTACGGCTCAATTGGTTGTACCATTTGGATGCTGCCCCAACCAAACTATCCTGGAAGCAATGAATCAATAGCTGATCGTTATTGACATACCCAGTCATTCGTCTGCAAAACATAGTGATATGAGCCTCCGGACAGCTCATTCCATTGTATTTTTCAAATTCAGGCATTTTGAACTTAGGGGGAAGGACTAGGTCTGGGACTAAGCTCAAATCTTTAGCATCGACCCCACAGTGATAGTCAGCACTTTCCATTGCTTTGAACCTTTCCTCTAACCACTTGCATCATTCTTCCAATTCTTTCGAAAGCGATGTCCTGACTCTCTCATTTTCTGCCATATTGTCCAAGTCAGGGATTGTAGGATTAACAGGGTTATCTCCTGGATTAGAGCCTGAGCCTGTTTGATAGTTGATTGGCATAGAAGTGTCGGCCTGAAATTACTGGGGCCTAATTGTTACGGACGGCCTTTGCGTGTGCAGCTCGGGTTGTGTTTGAGCATTCATCGGGGTAAAGCCAGGGGGGTAGGGAGGATCTTCAGTGATAGATGGCCTCTGTGTATGTGTCTCGTGCTGTATTTGAGCGTTTGCAGGAGCAAAACCAGGAGGGTAAAGGGGCTCTTCATTATTATTTCCAGTGTCAACCATAGGGCCCTTTCCTTTGTCTGGCCGATTAGTCAGTAATCGGGTCAGCTCTTCCATCATATTTCTTTGTGATTCCAGCATTTGATCCCTCATTTCTTGCTGGATTTTAGCTAACTGTTCTTGTACTTGTGCTTGCATCTCTTTCTGCATTTGCTCTAATCTTTCTAGTTTTTTATCCATTGCTTTAGTTCTTGTGCCGTAAGGATGCGTACTCGAGAGATTCTCGTCGGTTTCAGTTCATCAAACATTTTTAATTAATTAGAATCTTTTTATGGTCTTTAATGCATATGATGTAATGCAATGTAAATGCATGAATGCAAGGGAGGCATCAATTTGATTCAATTCCTTTTAGGAAACTTCACTAGAAAATAAAGATCTTTACATAAAACTGAGTTACAAATAAGACTTTGCCCTAATGCTTAGAGCTTTAATTTTCATGAACAAAGAAGCTAGCTCCTGTCCCCCGATCCGACTCAACTCGTACTTTACGCTCAGTGTCCGCTTGTACCGCCAAGGTTTGTAAGTGTCGGCTACCTCGCGAATGCAGGTTATAGCTTCCCCATAATATAGTCCTGTTTCGACTTGGTCTTGCGCATGATGAAGTTGCTCCTTCCAGCGCTCCTCATCCGCTTCAAGAACTGGATCCTCATCTCACGCTTTTGTAGTCTTTGCTTCTAACTCTTCTGTTTCTTTCTTTCATTTCTTCTATTTTGCTCAAGCTTGCCCTCAACTCTATCATAGTATTACGGTTTGGTGATTGATAAAGAGACTTTTCGAGTTCGCCACTCTAGCCCTTAGTTCACCTGTTCATTTCTCTTTCCGATAGACTCTTCTCTAGCTCTTCATTCCGTGTCCGAGTCTCTCAAATTTTCTTTCCCATCGATCGGCCTTAGTCTTTTCTCTCGATTTCATGACGCCATTGTTCGTAAGTTTTACCTAAACCAGCAGTTCTTATAGAGCAGCGCAACTTCTTATAGTCGGTCTTGGATGTCTAAATCCTCTTCGACCTTAGTTTTCCCTTTCTTCCACTTTTCACCCTCGACCTCTGGGACATCAAAGATCCAATCTCGTGTGCATCTTTTCTTCTTCCAATTGTTCAATCTTTTCCCAAGCTCTAAACTCTTCCTCTCAAAGTCTTGTTTGATAATTTCTAACTCGACTTTAATGACTCGTAGTTGTTCTACCATAGGTTGCGTGTTCTCCAAGCTTGGCCTAGGAACGTTATCATTAACCCTTTTCTTGAACCATCCATCATACTCGGGCGTCACTATGGAACCAACAGCCAACCTTTTCATCCAACGAGTTTGCTTCCAAGCATCGGATAACTCCCGAACTTTCTTCTTATAGTGGGTATCTTTAAAAGAGAATTCACATTGAGCCAGCCCATAAGTCGCGGGTATGAACTGCCTCGACTTATATTGCCTTAATGCTAACAATGGAGTGTACTCGGTGGCTCCCCAAATTCCTATCAAAGGCACCCAATCAAAGTTCCCACATCGATACAGGATCTAATCAGGAACCATCCAAAATGCTCTCCATTCTATATCTTCCTCCTTGAGATTTTGAAGAATCTCCATCCATCTCTCTTCTGAGATATCTTCTCTCCTTTGTATGGCTGCTTCCTCTTTTGACGGGGAATAAGTTTCAGAAAAGACTCGATAAGAAACTTTATCTACCTTCCAAAAGTGCCCGTGAAACCACACCATCAATAGCTGCGCACATCCAATAAACCGCCCATTACCTGACTTTCGACACATGCTCAAGGATCTGAATGTTTCAGCCAATATTGCAGGTACGGGCGTGATTCCTTTCTCAAGACGGTCAAATAAGTCGGTGACTGCCTCATCCACGTGTCTGAGAGCCTTAGGAAAAATCACCAATCCATAGATGCTTAGGGCGAAGATATCGATCCTCTTGCGTTCATCCGGATGTGCTAAAACCAAATCTCTCAAATTCTCCCAAGGGATACATTTACTGTCTCCCTTTTGTTGAATCCGAGCGGTGACCCAAGGCTCGCTCATCCCTGAAATGTTCATCAGTTTCTTCGTGAAGGTTTGACCATTAAGTACCTTGGCATAAGCTTTTTTAACTTGCACCTTTGGACACCTGAGTAGTGCAGTATATTCCTCTACAGTAGGCACTAAATCTACTTCCCCAAAAGTGAAACACTTGTAAGCAGAATTCCAAAATTGAACCATAGCTCGGAATAGGTGTTTGTCCACTTTAATGTCTAGCAAGTAAGATATATCACCATAGCTTTGGTAGAACATTTGTTTGGCCTCTTCATCCCAACGAGCCCAAATATCTCTCAATTCTTGTAACTCATTCTGTGCAGTGTTGACGCGAGTGAATTCTTGTAACTCTGATACATATCCTTCTATCAAGCTATCCCCTTTTTCTGATTGTAACTTTTCTGACCATGCACGGACAGCCGCATTGTCCTCAACTTTATTAAGAAATTCATTCTCCATGTGAAACTTTCTAATTCAGTAGTCGAATGCAAATCAACACCTCCTTTAGTATGCAATGTTATGTAAAAAAAAACAATCAAAACAAGATAAGTCAGTATCAAATATTAACGATAGAACACAAGTGGAATAAAGATAATTAAGCATATATGTACGGGTGACCACTATAATTTGACCTAGCTCCACCTAAAGAGGGTTCTTAGAGTTCTCTATATGTGGTTTAGTTCTAGAGTAAGGGTACCTGAACTAACGAATTCCTCGATCCTCACCCATTATAGGCTCATACGGATTGAGTTCAGTTCAAGGGAATACATTTCCCTATGACCATGCGGAGATGAAAATCTCACGAAATCATAGGTACGGATGTATTCCGGAAGCAATCCACTAGCCCATGCGGAGGTGAAAACCTCACGAAAGCATAGTTTCTTACTCCCACTTAGAAGGTGTGACCACAACGGTCATGCAATGCAATGCAAAATCATTATACAAAATCCGAACCATAACAATCATACAATTGAATGCTAATGAGGAAACCATGATTTTCAAGATAAATTTCAATTTATTGACACAAGGACAGCAAATAATCAATTTTATGGCTCGACTCTCTAACGTCCCCAGTGGAGTCGCCATGCTGTCGAAACCATTTTTTTGAAAACAATGGGGGTCGACTTTTTGGAAAGCAAAAATGGAGTCGCCACCGACCCCTTTTTTAAGGTGTAGTCGGATCACCTTGAAGTAAATCATTTTAATAAAATATTATATTAATTAAAACAATAATTTTAGGTCTACGAAAATTGAGAGAAAAGGTCCGGGAGTCAATTACGCACGGGGAAGGGTTAGCACCCCCGTAACACCTAAAATTGGTACCAAACCGATTAAATAACTGTCCTCGTGTCTAAGATTTAAAATGTTTTCGAAATAAGGTTCCTTTTTTATTGTATTTGAATAATCCGAATTGGTTACCAAAATTTTCTTGTTTCCAAGAATATAGCACCACATCCAAAGATGATGGGATGCGATCCTTTATATCCTCGAAAACGCGATGTATTTTGACTTTCAAAAGTGTATAATTAAGTAAATTATGAAAGGATGTTCGTCTATTTAGTCCAACGAAGAAATCAAACCCGGACACGAGGGGCACGATTCTCGAATTTTTAAATGTTCGGACATTGCCTTGTTTTAGAAAACACGAGTAAAACTGAAAAGGGATATTCGATTATTTGGGACAAATGGGAGATCGCAACCCAACACGATAGGGTACTATTCCCGAATTGCCAATCACCGAATATTTCCTTGGTTTCGAAAAGTTTTTTAGAAAACATGAATGAAATTCTAGAGAGGTATTCAATTATTTAGAACAAACGAGAAATTGCAACCCAGCACGATAGGGCACGATTCCTCGAATTGCTAAAAAACGATCCTCGCCTTCGTTTTAAGAGATTTCGATGGATAATTATGAGAGTGACTTATAATATACTAATTCGGTTTGAAATAAAATGGGATAGTTGTTTTTAAAAGGTTATAAGTTATAAACAATATTTTGAAAATCGGAAAAGAAATAAAACACGGGATAATATAAATGTATAAGATGCTATGTTAGATTGAAAGGAGATTAACATGATTCGTTTAATAAATTAACAAGATAGCAACCAAATTATCAATTTCCTAATCATGGATGAAGAATAATTAATGATATACGCGACAATCAACAAAACACAAAATACAATGATGTATAAAATTATGTATGAAACAAAATGGTGAATTAATGATTATATAATATACAAGTTGATAAATTTGCATAAAAACTTAAGATATACATTTATAAATTTAAAAAAAATTCAAAAACAAATCATGCATAAAATATTTAAAGCACAAATTTATTCAAAAAATGATAACTCACAAGATAATTTTAAATAAAATATTAAATATGAAGGTATAATGATATACAAAGTCAATTTATGAAACCTTTATATACAAATAATATTGAGTATAATTATTAAAAAAAATAATGTATAAAAAGTGAAATGAATATAAGTTACAAAATATATATAAAAAAAACATATGAATAATATGGAATACAATAAATTATAGGATTTAAGAGGATTCTTAAAAATGTTATACATATAAATAATTTTAAAATAGGATATATATATATATATATACATATATATACTCATAGAAAAATATTTACGTAAAATCATATGAAAATGATAACATATACCATGGTAAAAAAATAATTTAAAATATGCCATATACATACGAAGAATGTTAGATAGAGTTATATGTATAAATATTTTAAATAAATTATAGATTATAAGGTTAACTTGATTTTGTTATAAATTATATACAGAACAAAAAAGATTAATCACAAGTTTATTAAAATCTATAAAGATATCAAAGCTTTAATAATAGATGCAAATTAAATGCAAATACAGAATATGTTTAATAATAGTTTAATTAATTCAAAATACGTGAGATTCTTTTTTCGAAAGGAAAGATGTGTGAATAAGTTTAAAAAGAAAATTATATGTATGAAAATATTAGTGTCTAAAGATGCATTTGAATTATACGTACATCAATTATTTTCGTATATGTATACCTAAAATCTAATTATATGTATAGGACGTATGGTTTCAAAAAAACGAATACATATATATCATGTAGACCAGAAATAATTAAACATATGTATAATAATTTAATATTAACAAATATTCAATGGATAAAACCAATTATAAAATATATACATATATAATAACACATAAAACATTACATAAAATAATACACAACGAAATGGAAATTCAAATGCCCCAAATTTCAACAAATAAGTGATCAACAATACAAATAATATCATTAATAATAACATTACAAATAATATAAACAGTAATAAGTACAAATGAAAATAAAACAAGAATGAATATACAACCTTAATGAAAGACTGAAAATATATAAGTAAATGAATCTAAATTTATAACATAAACCTAATAAAAATAATTAATTAAAATCCAAGTAAAACGAAAAGAAAAGAAAAAAAGGAAATGTGCAGTAAATGAAAATATGGATAAGACTTAATTGAAACAAAGTTGAAACAGGGGAACCAATTTATAAATAGAATAATTGCGAAATAGGGTCAATATGCCATGCGCACAAATATACGGGGACTGGAATGATAAATATTCCGCGCTTACAATGCAGCAATGGACTGCAGATCTAATTGAAACCATACACAAACTAACGGGCCAATTTTAAAACATGAATTAGGCGAATCAGGCGACGATTGAGGGCTGCGGGCAAAGGGGAGGGATCTATTGCGCAATTACCCCCTCACCGCAGAAACACGCGGATCCCAGGGGTCATGGATTGGGTCGCGCGGGTTAGATCCATACGGCACCGTTTTGGGGCCACTAGAACAGGCCCAAACGGTGCCGTTTTGCAATCTGGGTAAAAAAACCCTAAGTCTTTTCATTTAAACCCCCAAAATATCTCATACACAACCCTTTTATCCCTCCATTCGACCGAAACAAAAGGGGCAGCCCCTCAACCTCCCCGTTTCATCTTCCACTGATCTATCCGGATAGTTCTTCTTCGAGAACGACGACCAGCCACAAGGGAAGGCAACCAGCGTTCGCAGACCACAGCGCATCACCTTGTCGGCCTCCGATTCTCCACTTTAAACTCCGATTTCCACGAAGCAAAGGGAGCAACGGCCTAATAGTAAGGTATGGTTTCTTTACTTTTTTTTATTTTATTACTCTATAATATGTAAATATATTGTGAAAATGGAAGTAGATTCAAAGAAAAAATCAAGAACATTCGGGAAAATCACCTTTTGTATTCAACCTTGCTTATATTACAATCTTCTGTGTGTTTTCTTAGTTTTAAAAGAAACAGAAAAGAAAGAAGAAGAAAAAAGGAACCCCCTTACAACGGGTCTCTTCAGCTTCCTATATAGCCGATTTTTACTGTTTTCGCATTAACTCTTCATCCCCTTTTTTGCAGGTTCGGTGGTGGAGCAGGTGGGGGTTGTCGGGGCTAGGTGCGGCAGCTGAACATAGGGCTAGGGTTTGAAGATTTTTTTTTCTGATTTGGGTTTTAGTTTAGATTTGGGCTGGTTCTTGTTTTGTTTGGGTTGGGTTTGTGATGGGTTAGTGCTTGTTTTGGGTCTGAGTTGTAAACAGGATTGGGCTTGGTGTTAATAGGCCCGGGTAAATTTGGTGTCTACAGTCATCGTATCGTCTTATTCAGCAATTGATGTATTCATCTAACCAATACTGAATTCGAGTCTCTTGCTTTGTTGTCTTGAATAATCTGAACTGCTTAAATATATATATAATTTTGATTTAATAGATTGAAACTTAAAAATACAAATAATGAAAAGTAATAATAAGTGTATAAAAAGTAATTAAGTATTGATTTAACGGTAAAGTTGAGACCTTTCGAGTCCCACCTTATTTTAATGAGTAGGTTTCTTCTAAATTTATTTCGGATAGTTAGCTAATTAATGACCAAAATTTAAATAAGTAAATATAAGTATACAAAATTTGATAAGTAAAATATAAGTATGCAACTAAGAAATGAATCGTGGAATTAGAATTTTGGGAAGCACATATAAGTGTGCAACAAAATAAGACATTAAATTTTTTTAAATGGGTTTGATAAGATGTTCACTTAGTTCAAATTTTTCAATAAAAATTGTTAAATTCAATATTTAGGTAGATAGCTAAAATTAAAAGGATTGTGTTGATTTTATTCTTTATTTTTAAAAATTACTATATTTAAAATAAATTATCTCTTTATTTTTATTAAAAATTGAAATAGTCGTGGATTGAATCTTAACTTGACTAGCATGGGTATTATTGTTAATGCAAGAAGATGTGGGTTCGAATGTGTTGAAGCCCATTATTCTTCTATTTATGGGGATGGAGAGGGGTTATGGGTAATTCTAGGCATTTTGTGTCAGAAAAAGTAGATATGATCGGAACCTATAATAAGGTTGTTCAAAAAAAATTTATCAAAATTATTTAAAACAATATAAAGTATTATATTAATAAAATTAAATTAATGAAATAAGTAAATTTTAATAACAAAACAAACAATTTTATAATATAAATTCAGCATTTATATAATTTTGTACTAAAAATTCTATACTTAATTTTTCTATTTATCTAACAAAACCTTAAATCCTTTTAGGATAGAAAGTGATGGTAAATACCATGGAGGCCACTGTACTAGAAACCAGAATGCATGTTGCCCCTTCTACTCAAAAAATAGATAAATTTCTCTATACATTAGATCAAAGAGTAAACGGGTCTTTCTATCAAAAAATACTTTCATTTCTACTATTAAAATCTTATCTTTGTACATCAACATGAGATACATATGACACGCTATATGTCGCTACTTAATTATTCCGTCAGCCAATTAGTTTTTAATAATACAAATTGAAGAAAATTTTAACAAAAATGATTGATTTACTCTTTGATCTAACGTATAAAGACTAATTTACCCAATTTTCAAATAGAGAGTAAAATACAATTTAACTTCTGAAACAGGAACCTTCATACTTCATAGTACTTTTATCGAAAGTTATCAATTTTATAGAAATAAAAATAAAAAACTTATGGCACACTTTTTTTCCTTTTTGAAAGAAACACTTTTTTCTTCCACTTTAGAGAAAAGGAAATCGCAAATGAAAATATTAGGGGTATTCAACCTTCATGATTGTCGTGGTGACATATCTGTGTTTTTCTCAATATTATGTTATAACAAATTATTGCTTTCCACGTCTCCTTCCTGGACATTATGTTTTTTCTTTTAATAATACAATTAAAATAGGAAAGGTTTAATGGTTAAAAGAAAGCTTTTAATAAAAAATAAAATATAATTATTGAGCCTAAGAAAAGTACACCATATTAAATCTTTAATGATAAAAAATAATTAAGCCTTTCAATAATTGGTTAAATTGGTAACGAAAATTATTAATTGACCAATTTGATCATTGTTTAATTGACAGCAACGACCAAGAGATGACACATGGTGTGCTACATCAGCAATTTTTCTTAATTTTTTTAAATTATAAAAATAGTTAATAAAAATTACATCTGAATTGAATCTGAACCTAGACAATCGATTGTCCATATTCATTTTAAATGAGTTCAAAAATATAAAAAATTAATAATTATTTAAAAATTTAAAATTATAAAAAAAATTATTAATAATTTATAAAATTATAAAATTAATAAAAATGCACGTATGGACTTAGACAAATGTTGTCTAGGTTCATTTGAATGTAACAACCATTTGTCCATATTCATTATGAATGCAAAACTATACAAATTTTAGAAATTATAAAAAATAATTCTAAAAATTTATAAAAACATAAAAATTATAAACTCATTTCTCTATTAAATATAGTAAAACTTAATTTTTATTTTTATGTCAATATTATCAATTTGCATGTTTGAAATTGGACCTGAAACAAGCTTTATGTTCGCACTTAGAAAATAAAACGAACAGAAAGGTTAAATGCAAAGGAGAGATAACACACAACGTTTGTTAATGCAGTTTAGACACAAAAGTCTACACCTGCGTAGCCTTGCTCAGTGAATGATTTTATTCTACAATTGTCCAGATCACCTATTGGTTAAGCTCACTCTATCCTTACACAAAAAAGTAATTGTAGCCTAAATCTACCCTTACACAAAGAAGAGATAACACACAATGCTTATTAATGCAATCCAGACACAATAGTCCTACATTTGTGGAGCCTCGCTCAATGAATGATTTTATTCTACAATTGTTCAGATCATTTATTGGTTTAAGTTCAATCTACCCTCACACAAAAAAGTAATTGTAGCCTAAATACCGATCCCAATTATCACAAATCATTCACCCAAATACCTCACAGTACAAACAATAAACTCTTCAAACATACTCCAAAATTGCTCTTTAAGTGACGCCACAAGCAGCATATTCATAGGCTAATACTAAGAGTCCATCCAACAAAGTTTTGCTAAATTTTAAACTCCTATTTAAAAGTTGAAATTATCTCCATAACTTAGTCTTCCAACTGCTCCAAAGCACTGTTAAAAGATAAAGATAAACATTATCTTCACTTTAAACTTCCAATATGACCAGTTAAAGGACTGAAGAATTTTAACCAAAAATCAACTATTGTTTTGTCAAACATGTCACTCTTTAGTTGGCCAGAAAAACATCAAACATGTATGGGTTGAAACAACTCACGGCCAAAGTAGAAAATTTGTTCTCGTTCTAACAAAACATGTAACAAGCAAGTCAACCCCCCCCCCCAACAAAAGCTATTTAAATTTAAATTTTATATTTTTAATTTTTTTCATATTTGAATTTTTTATGTCAATAAATTTTTAAATTTTTTTTTCATATTTTTATTTTTAGAATTTTTAAATAACTATTTTCATGTCAATTTTTTTTTATAATGTCATGTGTTATCTTCGTGACTACTATTAGCCATGTCAATATTATTAATAATCAAATTGATCAACTAACTATTTCCATTCACAAAAGGATCTATCTAATTGATTTTCTTATCATTAAGAACTCAATAGTGTGCATTTTTTAAGGGCACAATTGGATTTTTTTTATTTTGTTTTATTAGGAAATAGTAAATAGAAGTATTTCATACTATTAAGAGTTTTATCGAGATGATAAAAATACTATAAGTTTCAATAAATTTTGCCAACAATCTCCTGGCCAGTGATAAGGGTATTATGTTATAGACATGAGTATTATGTTGTTTCATAAGTGCTTCAAATTGATCTTAAGTAACCTCATTCCTAATTATAAAAAAATATTCAAGGCTACCCAAAATCCGAGTAACAGTCATGCAAATAAAATAAAGTTGTTATTCCTAATTCTTAAAATGATATTAAATTTTATTGAAAGTATATCTTAAAATCACTTTTGAATTAATTAAAATATGAATTTCGGGTGATTCATTTTTAACTTAAAAGAGTTACTTTTTTTGCATCAAATGTTCGGTTTCTAATTATGAAAGTATAAAAGGTTCTTCTCATGAAGAGAAGAAGTGCTACAAACAAGTAAACGAAATGTATTGAAAGTAGATAGAGAGGAAGATAAGAGAAGATCCAATAGCACTAAGAGCATGTAATGGTCGGTAAGGTGAAGAAAGACAAATTTAGTTAAAGATAAACCTAAGAAAAGAAAAAAGTCTGAGAGAATTTTAAAGAGAGAACTTTAACAGTTCAAAATGCTCAAAAAGTACCTTCACTAATTGTGAAAGAATCTTATTTATAGTGTTTGAAGAATGAGAGTTATAAAGCTGGCAATTAATAGGAGTAATAAATGATATTTTTCAATTACAAAAACATGAATTTTTTTTTAATAAAGGTTTTTGTTAGAAATGGTGAATAGAGAATTTTTATTCTTTATGTTTCCAAAAGAAGGGAGAAGCACTCAATGTTACATGAAAATGTTAAAAGAAAACTTCTCTATTACCTCCATATCCGATCCACCAAGTCAAGCTCTCCGGAACATCTTAAGAATAAAGATAACCCAAGAACTCTGCCATATTTTAGAGTTACTTTCACTTCTTCTACTTTGGTGAAGTAGTACCATATAAAATATTTTTGGCAGAACATCTCTTGAAATACAAGACAATGGTTATTCCTGAACATGGGATATTTTAACTTGTTTCAATCATGAGATGTTCTCAACATAGAGGTTGTTCCGAACAAGAGTAGTTCTATGATAATGATTTTTCTTAGAAGAGCTCGTTCTAAATAATGGAATTTCAAAAACACACAATTATTCTAAATAGAAATTGTTCCAAACAATGGTTGTTTTAAACTTAATTATTCTTGAAACATCATTATTCTAAATAGGAGATGTTCCAAATTTTAACTGTTCTCGACAAGAGTTATTTTCAAATAATACCTACAATAGATAACAGTTATTCTAACCTGAAGTACTATTCTGAGCAAAGTTTTTTCAAACGTAACTATTTTCAAACAAGGACGGCTCTAAACAACTATTTTGAAGAAGAGCAACATTTCTATTTGCTTCGAACTTGATAACACAAATTCTTAAAACAATAGCGAAAATTAAATATCTATAGGAAACATGAGAGAAAATTTATGCACTATTGACAAATGGACCTGACAACCACCTTGCAGTCATTTATTGTAAAACATAAACAAAAAAAAAATACATTTCAGACTCTTTGACACAAATTAACATAAATCAATAAATGTCAATACAACTATTGGTTCTCAAATCAAACAATTTGAAAGGAAAAAAAAAACAAGAGAAGCGAAAGTTACCATTTCTAGGATTGTTGAATTCCAACCTGAAATGAGGCTTTAATTGTTATAATAATTAGATATTAACAGGCTTTGAATGAGCTGCTTTAGTAAGGATACTTGATTGGTTCAGATTGCATTGCAAGGTTTATAATATCAGCCTGTTCATTTTGATGAATCTGCAATAAACCGGTGGCGGTGGCGGCAGACGGTAGTCTTCCGGCGTATTTGATGTCTTCTGGGGATCCCCTACCTAAGTTCCTCATGGCAGTCCAAAGGCGAGGAGCAATGTGGGTGTATGCACCCATGTTCATTGGCTCTTCTTGGCACCACACAATCTCAGCATCTGTTACAATAAAGAAATCAATGTTAACAGATTCAAATTAATGACAAATAACATTTTTCTACCTTACCCGGATTTCAAAGTCAGTTATAAATATATGTTTGATAAGGGTATGTCAGATTTTTCTATTTCTTTTATATATTATGAGTTTTTAGAGTATCATATCCTTATGTCGGACCAGTCAATTTTGATTAGAACACGAAAACTTAATTTGATTAATCTAAACTCAAATTGATCCAAATTAATTTGATTGTAAAGAAAGTCAACAATTCAAACTCTTCCAAGTCTAACCCAAAACTAACCTAGACCCAAAATGATAAAAAAAAAAAAAATCTAACTCAAAATGATCAAAATTAGAGTAATCTGAACAAATAACTTAAAATAACTCGAGCTCAAAGTAATTAGAACTTAAAATAATCTGGACCCATAATGACTAAATTTGAAATACTCAAATCTTAAACCCAAACGAGCAAAACCTAAAATGACTTAAACCTGGAATGGATCAAACCGAAAATAATTAGAATTTGAAATGACTCAAACTAAATTGACAAAACAAAAATAAAAACTAATGTTTTTTTACCGGTAAAGCTTCATTACTGGAACTCAGGAGTGAGTACTCAATTACCTATATTAATAAGGGTATTTTGATTTTTCTTTTATGTATTTTTTTTGTGCTTAGAAGATAATATTCTTATACTAGATCAATCAATTTTGATTCAAATATGAAAATTTGACTCGATCAAATTAAATCCAAGATAATTTAACCCCATTTTATCATAAAAGTTAACAATTCGAATCAATCCAATTCAAACTTATAAAAAAAAACTTAAACTTAAAATGATTAAAACTTAAATTGACTAAAAATGTAATGATCCAAATTTATAATGGTCCAACTTGAAACACTCGAACCTTAAACCTAAATGATACTCAAAATCATATCAACTTGAAATCAATCATGCCTTAAATAACTAGAATCAGAAACTAACACAAACCAATTTTACCCAAAAATTTTAAAATTCAAATTGTGGCTATCCATATTAACCCCTCCAACCCAATTGACAAGTCTTCCTTACATCCATACTCAAATATATGTCACACATAAATGTTAAATACATTACTCCAATCTTTTCTACTAATTAGACGATCATACTTATATCTCATATCTATGTATCCAACTCAAAAATCAGACACCAACACTTAAAAGAATGAAGTGCCGAAGCAACACACCCATAAAAGGACTGAAATTTTCACATAAATTCACAGTACATACTTGGATAACGCTTAAGCTCTCGTTGGATGAGATCAAAGGGGAAGGGACAAAGCTGTTCCACTCGACAAATCGCAATATCATCGGCCTTAAGCCTTTGACGCTCCTCATCAAGCTCATAATATATCTGAAAAAAAAAAAAAAACATACAAACATCAATTATAAACGACTTTTCAAATGCTTAATTAGATACAAGTTAACATGAAGAGTTAAACACTGTTGTTACCTTTCCAGAACAAAGAACCAGTCGCCTAACACCTTTTTCGAGATCCGAATGGTTGCTTTGGTCCTTTATAAGACGTTTAAATCTGGTTCCTTGTTTGTCAAATCCTTCATGGCCTTGAACGTCATCGAATTCCGATAAGTTTGATTTGCAGTTCTTGTAACGGAGCAAGTTCTTAGGTGCCATTACAATCAATGGCTTACGGAATTCCCTGTGCATCTGGAAATGAAAAAACTCTATTTATTATTATACTATGATGCTTGGATGCAGAGTAGAAATGCAATTTCACCATTGCTCATATATATATATATATATATATATATATATATTTGAAATACTAGTATCTGATACATATTTGAGCACGAATATGGGATATCATCTTGAGAAACATGGAGAAAATTGAATATGCTAATGTCAAACATATACTTGTATGCAAGGTTGACGATCGGATTTGAATATATATATCTAATCAAATTATGGTTTTGATTTATATAGTACACTCAATTAGAGGATTTAGCCTTTATAATTTAATCAGATTTACTTATTTCTTTTACTATTATTAATGTTATACTTTAGTCCAAAAAATTAACACTGTTAAAAAATGAATTTATTGTAGATTCATGTTGATTTTCTTTTTAAATTCGAAACTAGAAATTTCTTATATCATTTAAAAGTTCAAATGAATTTTTTAAAGGTATTGTTTGATTGATCTTAATAAAATTGATAATAGATGGATGATTAAATTATATCAAATTAAAATATATGAATGTATTTGGTTAAAAATATAGGACTAAATCCTCAAGTCCAATATAGTACAAGGATTAAAACTAAAATTTGACCTTTAAGAAGAGTAAAGAAGAATGATCTAACTCACCTGTCGCCTTATAACATGGAAGTAATTTGCAGGAGTTGTAGTATTCACAACCTGCCAATTGCATTTCTGTATTTGTTTCCGATGCGTTGCATCCATTTCTGGAATTTCGTAAGGATTCTCATCGCTCATCTGCCATTATCCATATCAAACACATACCCGTATTATATATATACATATATATTCAACATTACTCGAATCTGAATAGCATAGATCCTTGAATCCAAACCTGTAAGAACCGCTCGAGCCTTGCGCTAGAATGTTCGGGGCCTTGGCCGTCATATCCATGAGGAAGCAGTACTACAAGCCCCGTTTGACGAAGCCACTTAGACTCTCCACTGCTTAGGAACTGATCAAATATAACTTGTGCACCATTAGAGAAATCACCAAATTGAGCCTCCCATAGAACAATGGCGTCTGGATTTTCCATTGAGTATCCAAGTTCAAACCCAAGAACACCGAATTCAGAAAGCGAGCTGCCAACAATGATATTTATTCCTCCATTAAAGCACCATATATGATGAATAAACCGGGTTCTCGCGATTTGACCATTGCCCCCTATTTGCCCTTAAATCAAAGGACCTTGGCTCGAGCCAAGCCCATACATGGGAGAGGCGTCTTAGAACCCGGTCAGTACATCATACATATAGGACATCTAAATAGCTATTATAGTCCATCTATGTCAGTTTGACTTTTCGTTTTTCTTGAAATATTCACATCTAACACGTACTTAAATATAAATAAGGAGATACGACCCTTCAAATAACATACCCATGTCAAATACGTACCAATGTCAACACACATAAAGTCGAGTTAATGGACAAAAATAGTACTAAAGGTTAACAAAATTTTTGTACCTGTTACTCACTGTAAACATCTCATCATTTTGGTTCTCCATGATATGGTCTAAAGGGCAATAAATTTTGCCTGTTTCTTGATCATGAACTATTGCATGCCGATGACTAAATGTGCCTCTTTCAACATCTTGGCCACTCAATCTAACGTGCTTACCTTCCACCAACAACGTCCCGAAAGCCAGTGCCTCCCCCATCGCCCAATCAAGGCCCTCCCCGGTTTCTATCATCTTCGCACGATCTTCGTACACCTTCTTCACCGCTCGATGCGGCTTGAAATCTTCAGGCAGAATTGTTATTGCTCTCCCAACCATCTTTAGTACATCCGGACACACCCTGTCGAAAACAAAGGGAAGTTAAAAATTGTAAGAGAACTTGTGACGGAGATTGTGACGAAATTTCAAAATTTTGCGACGGAATCACTAAATTAGTAACAGTAGTGTTAAAAGAAAAACTGCCACTAACTCCGTCACTATATTTTAACCATGACGGGTTCTCCGTCACTGATCAAACCCCAGAGTTTGAAAAACAACTACATCAATAACATATGAGCCCAACCCGGTGTTTCGGATTCGGGAAAGCTGTTCGGGCGATTTGAATCCTCTCCAATTAGTTGAAAGCCAGTCCCTTCTTTGTTGAACATAATCTTTACTACTCATAAACTCTTCATTGAGAATGGAATCAACTTTTTTATGCATCCTATCAATGTCTTCTTCAGTCACCTCTCCTGATTCCAAAAGCTTAGTTTTATAGATTTCAAGCGCTGAGGGATGCTTTTGGATGACCTTATACATGTTCGGTTGGGTGAAAAACGGTTCATCGATTTCATTATGTCCGAATCTCCGATAACACACGATATCGACAACTACATCCGAATGGAAAGTCTGGCGCCATTGTGCTGCAAGCTCGCATACGTGAACGACTGCCTCTATGTCGTCACCGTTAACATGAAAAATGGGAGCATTTAAGGCCTTGGCAACGTCAGTACAATACTGCGAAGATCGCCCAGCCCTTGGATCGGTCGTAAACGCCACTTGAT
Source organism: Gossypium anomalum (assembly GCA_025698475.1). Taxonomy (NCBI): domain Eukaryota; kingdom Viridiplantae; phylum Streptophyta; class Magnoliopsida; order Malvales; family Malvaceae; genus Gossypium; species Gossypium anomalum. Next base: position 6,205,496 of record CM046965.1, on the reverse strand, counting down.
TATTCACTACAATGTGTATGGTTCCGCCCGTAGTGTAGTTTGGTAGTGCACTAAGGTGTAGAGTTTCATACACTACTCCTTGTCCAGCAAAGCTTCCATCGCCATGAATCAATACTGCCATGTTCTTAGTCCGATCCAAATCATCCGAAAAGTATTGCTTCGCTCGAGTCTTTCCGATGACAACTGGGTCTACGGCTTCTAAATGACTTGGATTTGCAACCAAAGACAAATGAATCCTCTTCCCACCCCTAGTGGGACGATCATAAGAAGTTCCTAAATGGTACTTAACATCACCGGTGCCTGTATATAGCCCGCTTTCATCTTCGAACTTTGAGTTCTTATCGAACTCACTGAATATCTGTCGTAACGGTTTCCGAAAAACATTACCTAAAACATTTAATCGGCCTCTATGAGACATTCCAACACATATACACTCGACCCCTAAATCCGCAGCTCGATCGAACATCTCCTTCATACCGGGAATCAATGTCTCCCCACCTTCGAGCCCGAATCTCTTTGCAGTTTTCATTTTTGTTGCCAAGAAACTCTCAAATTGTGTACTCCACATTAGTCTATCAAGAATTAGAACTCGGCGTTCCTTATTGTAATGCATAGGCGTCGGAGTTTCAATCTTTTCTCTTAACCAGTTACATTTCTCCCGTTCCTCGATGTGCATAAACTCGTACCCGATGCTCCCAGAATAGGATTGCTCGAGACGGGTCAATATCGACCTGAGTGTCTGAACTGGTCGGTTTTCGGATAAAAATCCAGACATACTCCATACACCTATGAAGAATTCACGGTCGAGATCACTTTCGGTAAAACCGTAGAATGCAGGGTCTAATTCATCAGGGACTTCCCTTTCTTCCAAGCCAAGGGGGTCTAATTTTGATTTCAAGTGACCATTAACTTGGTAGCCCCTTACAAGCAACATCAAGCGCATGCTTTCTTGTATTGTTTGGCCCGAAACTCCTGCCGGTCCCGATGCTTGTCCGACAAAATTCCTGAAGAAATTATCCCAAGATTCATCGACACTGTTCGGATCAGCTTCCCAAGCTCTTTGAAGTTCTTCCAAGTACACACTACTCGTCCCGTCAAGAAAGTTATCAGCTAGCCTCGAAAGCGGCACGGATCGCGGAACAGGTGACGTTTTTTGCTTCGGATTGAAGACGGTGGAACGAAAACATCGACTCCGTACATGAAAGATTTGGCTTCTTATTGCATATGATCCACTATGGGAAAGGGTTCTTTTGATTCCTAACTTTCCAATATATGAACTTGCTCTAAACCAAGCCATTCCTTTTGCCACAAGCAACCCCAAATAGAATTGCAAAAAATAAATCTATCAGCAAAATCACTGAAGGAAACCAAGAAAAAAAGTGATATTAATGGTGAAGTAATAATTTAGAATACTGAAATCACTGACATTTTTCAGTAATTCAGAAAATAATAAAAAAAAGAACCCAGTAATTTACTGAGTAACATTGAATGAGTTAATTTCTTTTTTCTAAGTATGAAAAATAATAATAAATTGAAAATTATAGTTCAAAGGATTAAGGAGATAAGTATGGGGTTGATAGTTAAGTGGTGCATTTTCCTTTATAAATGGAGACAGTTAGGGTCAAATGGTCACTTCTAAACTTAATTACCTTCTTTGATTTTTTTTTTTCATTATTTTTTAACAATCAAATAATTGAATTTTAATTTTAATGGGTATATTGCATTCATGGTCACTCGACTATTAATAACTGTACACTTTGATCATCCAATTATGAAAAAGTATAATTTGGTCAATTCAATTATTCGAAATTAATCATTTAAGTCATGTCAATATAGGTTGTCAAATCACTATTTCTTAAATATATTTGAGAAAACTACACCGTTAGTCACTCAATTTTTATTTCTTAGTAAGTTTTCATTTTGTTTATCCAACTATAATTTAATTTTTTGAACTATAGCATGTAATACATAATTATAATTATATTAATTTTTATCGATAATAAATTTACAGGAGTTATTTGTTGATCTAATGCAATTAATAGTTGATTCTGATTAAACATTAAAAGTATATTTATTTTCATTAATAGGTGAAGAGATCTATTATTGAAGGGATTCATTAGGGTATGATGTTGTGAACAAAATCAATGAACAACAAGAATATATGATGAAGACTAGGGCATGGCAGAGGAGCAGTTTTAGAAGAGTGCCATGTCAAGACACACTAAAAGCTAACGGCTTGCACGAAAACTGCAAAGTGCTAGAATGGTAAAGAGCTACTCATGGGATGGGAGAATATATGCTAAGTTATAGACACATAGGTACCACTTTTCACTACATAAGAGCTTCTTGCATTTCCTCTACTGTAATTGAACTATAGAACTTCTTAATTCTGATACATAAAAAGCAAATTACAATTCATATGAATGGAGCAAATTCACTTACTGAAAGATTTGCACCTTACATCCAACCTCACAACATATATATGACATGAATTAATGACTTCTGAAGACATTTCGAAGCATCACAACAAGAAGCACACACATATATGTAATATGAATTATGAACTTCCAGATTTTTTTTATTTTTTTTTTCAAGAGGAAAAAAAAAACTTGAATTTAGATTATCTTACATAAAGCAAATACTTTTTTTTTCAAAGCTATAAAGACAAATACTGAAATGCATAACAAAGGGTCATTTGAGTTCAAGAAGAATAAAGCCTAAGCCTGGTAGTTGGAGAAAAAGAATTAACAGAAAAGTAAATACATGAATTCACCATAATGTCATCACAATTCGATTTTACATTTGAGGGACTGCCAAAAGCCGAAGCTTCCACCAAGAATCTGGTATACTTTTGTTAATTCCTTTTAACCTCCGCAGCAACCCGACTTTTGAGCAGCTTGATCAACACTTGCTGCAGAGTCTTGTTGATTAATTTTTAGTGCCGCGGGCTGTAACCGAAAAACAAAGACAAGGAATCCATCATTTCGAACAAGCAGCAGTTGCAGGGGTTTATAACATTCCCATTTGTGTTGCCATCGACGTGGTTACTTATGGTGAATAAAGAAAATTAAAATTTTTTTAGAAGAGAGAATACCTCGGCCTTATTATCAGATTCAGTGAGCCTTTGTTTAATATCCCGGGCAATTGAGAAGAAAACCTCCTCAACATTCAAATTCGTCTTTGCACTCTGCAAATACATTATTTATCTTTTAGCCTAAAATAATTATCTGCAATAAAAATATCTGCACAGCAGCTAACATTCGACTTACAGTTTCAAAGAACTTGATACCGTACTCATCAGCAAGAGCTTGACCCTTGGATGTAGGCACGGCCTGGAAAAGAGATCATTTTGAATTATTACTAGAGAAATGTCCGGCTCGTGTGAATGTGTAAAGGATATATAGATTCAGCCACACCTTGTCTTTTCATATCACTTTATTATTACAAGAAGCAAAGTCAGTACCCAAAGTCAACAACAAAGAACACACACTCTAAACCCATGAACATAAAAAAGAAAAGCAATTTCTATAAATAATCAGAAGGGAAATTCTAACCCTTTTGCTCTCATCCATGTCAGCCTTGTTCCCAACCAGTACCTTGTTGACATTGTCAGAAGCATGTTGTTCAATGTTGCGAATCCAATTCCTAATATCTGTACATGAACAGAAGCAGGTTTTATAAAACTTGCAAGAGAAATAGGAACCATTGAAAGAAACTCCATTCCAACCGAGGGAGATCCTAAGCCATCCATCGCAACAAAAGCACTGATAAAGGATGATCGACAATTAATTTCACTGCTTAAACAATGAAAGACACAAGGCATAGAAATGACGGAAAACCTCACAAAAAAAAAAACAGAATAAAGAAATTTGAGAAATTACTGTTGAAAGATGACTCATCAGTAACATCATAAACCAGCAAAATCCCCATGGCTCCACGATAGTAAGCTGGAAGAGCATGAATCCACCAGCAAAGTCAAGCATCAAGCTTAAATATACTTTTTGTACTAGAATGAAAAGAAAACAGAAATGCAACCTGCATGGACTTAAAGATACCTGTCGTAATAGTTCGGAATCGCTCTTGACCAGCTGTGTCCCAGATTTGTAATTTGATCCTCTTACCATCAAGCTCAATGGTTCTTATCTTAAAATCGATGCTGTCAAGGAAAATAAAATAGTTGAAAAGAGAAATATATATATTCAAAAAAGTTTTGAACCAAACTTCTATAACTTAGTATCGAATGAGTAGATGCCTCGACCATAAATAAGGCAGAGAAACAAGTGAAGCAGCAGAAGTGCCATAATAGTTCAAAAAGCACCCTCTGGAAGAGTATATACTAGTACTCACATCGAATAACAATTACCAAGGGATTGCTTAAAACAGATAAATAAAAAAACTGAGATTATGGTACTGTAAACTCCACTCTATCCCTATAATGTTGCAGTTCTATTGGAATGAAAACAAGCAAAGCAAAACATCTTGAATTCTCCCCTGTTAATAAGCCCTTTAATGCTACATGGTTAAAGTGCTCCTCTCTGCATTCACGCTTCTCAAATCGTGAAATAATTTTAGCATATAATTTTCAAGAGTTGCCAGGGAGACAAACCCAATGGTGGTTATGAAACTAGTGGTAAAGGAGCCATCAGAAAATCGTAAAAGAAGACAACTCTTTCCCACACCTGCATAAACATAAGAAAGTCACAGTCAGGAAAATACCGAAGCTTGAAGACAAAAAACATAGCACATTATTTGGCTACCATGCTGGAATTGATAAATGATGCATGAAAAAGAAAATCCAGAGGAAACTCTAAGAATTCACCTTTAAACTAAATAAAATTTAGTTTTTGACGAAATTCATATTAAAATGTAGCTTTTAATGCATGAACAGAAATGATCAATTTCATCAGTGTAAGGTGTAAGGTGCAGATTCGAACAAGAAAGCCTACTATCTACCACATTGCGAGTTTACATGTTAGCATACACCATTTCGCCTAGGTGTTCAGTGAACTAACCAGAGACACAAATGAGCATAGCTCACTGACACCTCCCGTTCAACAATGCAGCCCATTTACAACTACGCCAATTTCATATGTTAAAGCACAAGTTCACAACAAATAACCATAAGCAAGTCTCAGCATCAAGATTCTATATCACAGACACTATGATTAAGAAAATCAACGAAGCCTGCTCCTGACTTTTACCATACCAAAACTCATGAATCGAGCCTATCAATCCAAGCCAGCTAATTCCCATTTCTGCGAAGTGCAGAAGACTTGCCAACTAAACATTTACTGTAGAATCCTAAAACAGCCCATATGATCAAACACTATTTACACATAACATGGGCCATGGCTAGTGAGAAGCATAAATTAATTACTCATAAAAAATCCCCTACCCACTGATCCGAAGGCAAAAATAAAAAATAAAAAGGACCCTACTAACCCAGAATTTGATAGTTTTCTATGTTACAATCAAACAAAGCCTCCTCCATGTTATTCCAATCCAAACTCACCATATCTAATGTATAGTGAAAATGTAGTCTAAATCAAAATTAGAATAAAACCCAGTTCTTAGAAACCAGAGAAAAGCTCAAAAACAAAAATCAAAGCAATCTGATCTCAAACCAAGAAACGTATAGTATCTAGTCTATTTGACAATAAAAATTCTAAATACCCATCGAAAACTAACAATAGATTTCAAAAAATTCTGAGTACCCATGTTTTATTTTCCAGTTATAACAATAAAAATCATTACTTCAACAGAAAAAAAAAAAAGGAAAAACAAAAACTTACCACTATCACCAATTAAAAGAAGCTTAATGAGGTAATCATAATCAGCACGAGCTCTAGCTGGTGGTGCAGCCATTGATCCTCAAAAACCACGCACAAAAAACCCAACTCAAAAATATAAAATAATATATCCTCTTATCTGCATTAAAAAATATATATCAATTTCAAAACGAAATAAAAGAAAACTGTGAAATCAGATCAAGAAAAGGAAAGGAAGCGAGAGAAAGAACCTGAGACGCTGAAGATAGCAAAGCACATGCGAGAGAGAAAGAGAGAGTCCAATGAATACGGGGAATTTCCTTTTCATGTTTCTTCACTTTTTTCTTCTTCTTTTTTATACTATTGTCACTTAGTCACGGTTCGGTTCCTCCAATGTAATTGGTTGTAACAGCTGGTTTATATAGGTTTGGCCTCATTGGATTTCAACATTCAAATATTAGATTAAACCTGTTCAAAATATGCATTGCATTAGAGTTTGAACATTTTAAATCCGGTTCATTTTTTAAAATATATTATAATATTTTTATTTTTTACTATACCTTAATGGCATTTGGTTTACAGAAATTTATGATAGTAATCTCATATTATCAATAATGTTAAGATTTTGAAATATAGTGAATAATTTCAATGTCACATTTTCCTTAAATAAAGCTTCTAAAATTTTGGATAATTTTGTCCTTTGCTTTTATTATTTTAATTAATTTCATCTTTTCTATGTAAATAAAAACTACTATTTTTATTTTCCCAAAAGTCATCTTAATTCTATTCTAAATTTATTAGTATTTTATCAAAGTAGATTGCAAGTTTTAATATAGATATTCTCAAAATTTATTAGTATTTTATTCAAAATTTTCAATGACCTAACTTCAATTTTATAAAATTGAGAAAATTATTTTATAATTTTTCAAAAAAAAAAAGAAATTAGTTCCTACAATATTCCCTATATGTTTGTGTATTAAAGGGCCATAAATAGGCCTGAAATTTCCTATGGGCCTTTAATTACTTGAAATTTTGTTCATGATGTCATTTCCTTGCATGTTTTTTTTTTTTAATTTGTTAGTAACTTTTATATCATTTTATTTTCTAATAATTTTCTAATCTTATTACAATTATTTTTGTCTTCTCTATAATTTTTATTATTTTTAAAATTTTAATAATTTTTCTATAAGTTTCCTATTTTTTTTATAATTCCTAACAAAAATTATAATATTTTAATAATTTTTATTAACCGTAATAATTTATCTACAATTTTTATAATTTTTTAATAATTTTTTAAAAAATTATAAATTTTAAATAACTTTTTTTTAAATCCACATCTTCACTTAATAACTCATAGAGATTTTAACATAAAACTATATTCCAAGAGTTTAATTAAATGTAAGACATAATTCGAGATAATAATTAAATGTTACTATTTATTAAGAATTTAATTAATTTTTAATAATCTTATTATTTGCTTTTCATTTAAGCCAACTTTTTTTTTGTTAAAAAAAATGCTTGAATTAAACACTTAATTAAAACTGTTTTTAAAAACAACTATACGAAAATAAGCAATAACATATCAAATGCTTGCATCTGGATTTGAAAAATGGATTTTTTTTATTTATTTTAATTCTAAGATAAAATAATGGAATGTTAATAAAATTAGAAGAAAGAAAATGTTGCGTACACAAAAAGAAAATTTCCCCACCAAAACAATGATACCTTGGAAAATGGAGATTCAAGAACCACCATAGCATTAAATTGCACTCATTAATTAGTGATAACATTTATAAATCATATAATTCATATTACATTAAAGCTGTACAAAGTAAATTTTATTATGCAAACATTTTGTACATTATTAAATTATGACAATAAAATAAGGAAATCATATATACTTACAAAGAAAACGATGAACAAAAATTAAACGACTAACAACTTTTTGCTGTGATCATCAGCAACCTCTGCATCAATTGACTGTCAAAGCAACATTACTTATCATGCCATTCTGAAGCAATCGGAAGATTGTGGTGCATTCCCAGTGGATAATGTATTTACATTCTGCATCCAAACACTCAAGAGCCAAATCCATACAACGATCACCACATTTGTGACATTCAAGATAATCATAAACCTTCTCCACAAACATGAGAGCGTGTGGATGATCACTTTCTTTGATTTTGCTCCCACGCTTGAGAAATAGATTATTTCGAAAAACACAAAGTAAGTGTGCTGAGTTATCACAAATTGGACAATGGTAAAACCAAGTATTAGGATTTCTTTCTTTTTCGCAAACATCACAATAATGATATTGTGAATAATCATTATCTTCATGGTATGTGAGGATCAAACAATGTCTGTCTGATTTGTGCCAAGTTGTTTGTGGTAGTGAATCGACACATCCAGAATGCACATTAAAATTGCAAGCCTTGCATCTATATACTGCATAATCACCAGTACTATTACCACAAGCATTACAGCACTGCCCAAAATACTTACGGTACCAGAGAAGAAGGTGTTCATGTCCTCCGCTCATGCAAGATAAAGGAACTTCAACACATCGAACACACACAAGTTCTTTGCACAAATAAAGCTCACATTTGAAGGCAAAACCACTACATAGGAAATCAAAAATTGAACATCTAAAAAGGTAATTTAGAGTGAGGACAGAGGGATCTTGGTGAACATGACCCCAAATTTGCTTCTTCTTAGGTAACTCAGCACAAGATTTGTGGAGAAAGAAATCACATTCTAAACAACCATAAAAGGAAGTCAAGATGAGTTGACTGCAGCCATCACAATACCTTCCTTCCTTCACTTCATCACTTAATACTAAATTATGTTGATGGCTAAAATGTTCTATCTCTATATTTATCATTTTTTCTCCAACTTTCATCATTTTACGAACAGAAAAGCTTGGATTCATAGTACCCACTTCCAACATTGCATTAAGCAGCTTATCAAAATCATCTTTTGACTCTATTTTGTAATACCACCAAGCCTCTTGTAGTGCACAATTCACATGGATAATGAAATTGCACTTAGGACAATAGTAACTCCCGCACTTTATATTCACCTCATGACAAACTAGACAATCATGTGTTGTACACTCATTGTCTACCACAAAGTATTTATGAGAAATAGGATGGCCGTGCCATACGCTTTTGATGAAGCGTGGTAGGGAAATGCATTTCTTATGGATGATTAGGCTACATGCCAAGCAAATATAAGAAACATAATTTCCTGAAGTGCCACATACATCACAATTGAATGGCAATTCTCTTAAACACCTTGTGAATGAGTGTTCATGACTACTTGGATCATCAATAGTAGGTGGTGGTGACACACATTCAATATGAAGGACAAACATGCAGGTTGAACAACAATAAACCAATCCTTGATGTTGGGTTTCTTGGCATATTTGGCAAGGGAGATGGTCACTGTTAAATTGTAAGAAAAGAGAATGGCAGCGATGGGAAAGGTGATTGATTTCAAGAGGTAACTCAAAGCATTTCTTATGTAGGTAAAATCCAGAATCATGAGAAATGTAATCAGACTTCAATAAGGACTTTTGACATGCAAAACATTGAACTCTTTCGAGTTCTTGTGGTTGACCCTCAAAAGAGATCAATGGGTCTTGATGGACAAGCTCTCTAAAGTTTTTTTCTAGAATTTTGTATGAAAGCAATGCACACTTGATGTGAAAGACCAAATTACAAGAACAATGATAAACAAACTTCTCACATATGTTATTGCAAAAACCATAAATAGGATTACCTTCAACACATGGAGAGCTTGCCATAAGCTTAAGGTTATGTTTGCGATGAAAGGGGTGGTTCATCTCAACAGGTGCCTCAGCACAGTTCTTGTCAAGATGAAACCCACAGTCCATGCAACTAAACCTTAGACTTGACACCAACTCCCCACACGCACAACAATAAACCTCCTCACTTTCATGGCTTCTCCCATCATTGAAAACCAGAGGATGAACATGGCTAAAATGTGGAAGAACTTCCATCTCTCTCTCCTTTCTTTCTATGTAAGTTTGTAGGTGTGATAGTTGTTGATGATTTTGCAAAACCAGAAGCCCAGATATATACTTCAAAATTTTCTTAATCCTTAGATTTAAACTATAAATTATTTTTTAAAGAAACTTCTAATGCATGTTTCTTTTCTTTTTTTTCAGATTACTATAAAGAAACTTTACTTTATTTTTATTTTTATTTTTATTTTGGAGAATTTTACATTTAAGAAAAAAAATTTACTTTACTCAATCTTTAAGTTTATGTTTGTACTAAACAATGTTAAATAAATTATCAGTAACCTGTTATGTATCCTTTTTATAGGAATAAACTCTTTTTCATATGTCACAATAGGTATAACTTGTCCAAAACTATAATATGATTCTGTTTACGCCTATTTTGTGGTTGTTAAAAATAAAGTAACAAAAAAAATAAGAAAAACAAAATAGATGTGGATTTTTTAAAATTGCTTTTATCTTTTGTGAGTAAAGTAAAAATCTCAATTTTTCTTCACTTTCAAGTTGTCTCATTATTAAACTCCCCTGATTGGTCTTAGACTTAACAAAATAAGCACAAGCTTAAAAGTTCATCAATGTCGATCCGAATCTGTAATGATTCGAGTTCTAGAAAGTCTGAGCTCGTGATAGATCTAAGTCCGAAAAAATTCGAGCCTGATAGAACTCGAACCTGTAGTAGACCCGACCCCAATAAAATATGGCCCGAGCTAGAGATAAATTTGACTCAAAGCCCGAAAAAGCTAGACTTTATAACTGAACAACCATAATAGATGTTAATAATTAATATAATTTTATGATATTATTTAAAATATAAATAAATGATAATTCTTTCTCTCTCTTTTTTGAAAATGTATTCATAAGCATTGCATATTTATTTTAAAATTTTACTGATAGAAAAAGTAATTAATATAAAATTTTTATGTTAAATTATAAAATGAAATAAATTTTAAAATATTAATTTAATATATAACATTTTTAATACTATAATTATATATGTAATATAATTATATAATATTAATAATTATTAAACCTATAAAATTAAAATTTAATGATAACATAATAATATATTATATAACTATTATCGAAACCAAAATTGATTACCTAACTTGACCTTAAGAAATTTACTAAATTAGTATATTATTAATACATAAAATAATAATATATTATAATGTATTACTATTACTAAAACTATTAATATATATAACTATTATTATAATATAGATTATAATAAAAAATATAATATTACATAATATTATAATGTTTAATCATTGATGCATATATATAAACTATTAACATATTATATGATATGATATAGCATTATATAATATAGTAAAAAGGATAAATTTTAAATGTATGAAAAGTATAGGGACTTAGAGTATACTTCAACTAGTATAATAATATATAATAAGTAATATATAATATACTACTATTATTGAAATATAGATTATAATAAAAGATATAGTATTACATGATATTATAACGTTTAATCATTTATGCGTATATATATAAACTATTAATATATGATATTGTAACAGCCTGTTTTTAGGGTTAATCGGAATATCAGGGGAAAAATGTAATTTTGCCATAAAATGATTTATGGACTGTTTTGATACCATGAAAATTTGGCTAAGCTTAATTATGGTTAAAAATGGTTAATTTGCATGTTTTGAGCTAAGGGACTAAAATGAATAAAAGTAAAACTTTAAGGCCAATTTTGTAAAAATGACAAAAATGACCAAATTGTATGAAATGAAGTGTTTTACTGTCTAAATTAATGTATTGAATGAAATTATTAATTTAGATCAAGATCGGGTGGAAAATCGAGGAAAATGGAAAAATTACCAGAATGCCTTGAACTTTGGTATCTCTACAACTTGGCCAAGTAAGTTCGTATATTAATAAGCATTATTATAATTGAGTTACAATGCTTTATATTGAATGGTTGATGAGTATAATTGTACGGAAATATTCGAGATAGCTTCAGCTATGTATTGGCACTTAGTGTGCAAGATCGAGATAGCTTCGGCTATCCATTAGCACTTAGTGTGCGGGATCAAGATAGCTTCGGCTATGCATTGGCACTTAGTGTCGTGATTAAGTTAGCTTCGGCTACTTATCGGCCCTTCAGGTACGAGTTATACCGATTTGGCTTCAGGCCATGCATATCGGTTAAGGTTACCTTAAATTGGCTTCGGGCCATGGTATAGGTACTTATCGTGTGAGACTTTTGAGTATTCGACTCTTATTCAGAATGGTTCAACCGGTAAATGAAAGATGTGATTAAGTATGAGATTGGTACGAGATGGTACAGGTATGTACGAAAATTGGTACGAGATGGTATAGGTATGTATGGAAATTGGTACAAGATCGTGCAGGTATGTACGAAAATTCAATTGAGTACTAAATCTATGAAATTGTGAGTTCATGATCATTGTGGAAATGAATACGTAATAATAATGTGATTAATGGTTTGGTAATATATTATGTTATATTACTTGAATGGTGATTGAATAATAAATTTGGTTGAGGATTACGTATTAGGCTTTTGGGTCAAAATGAGTTGTGATATTCTCCATTTTACTCATTTAAATTGTGGCTCAACGGTTATGAGAAAAAGGTAAAGATTGGCAATTCTTAGATTTGAATTGCTATGGAAAGCATGGAAAAGAATGAGTTTTTGGGATGATTTAAAGATATTTAGCCATATGCGTGATATGTGAATGCACATCAGTAATGTAAACTTATGTCATAATGCTTTATGATAATTTGCTAGCTCATGTGATTTAAAATTTAAAAGCTAATGTTTTTTAAGCTAAGGCCTAGACATGTTGGATTGACTTAAATGGATTATGCTTATAAATTGAAGTTATAAGCTTCATTTCTTTGAATTACAAACTTACTAAGCTTGTGTTATATTTTTATGTTTTGTAGTGCTTCAGATGTTTGCTCGGGTTAGAAGTCAACGGAGATCGTATCACACTATCTGTGTAACGCCCCTAACCCGAATCCGTCACCGGAAAGAGTTACAGAGCATTACAGGAGTTACCGATTTATTTATCAGATATTTTATTATTTCATCTAATATTCATATTCGGAACCAATTAAAATCAAACATATTGTCCCTTAAACGTACTTATTTTTCTCGATATGTTTTATTTGAATTTATTACTCGTCTCACTATACTTAATTTCCTTGTATCAACGTATCAAAGATAATCACAGATTTATATGTCATGATAAATATCATTCTCTTGCCATTTCTTCATAAACATAAATCAGGTAATTCATTATATTGATATTTCATGCATTTAAAAATACAGTTCAAGTTAAACTAACTTACCTCGTTGCTTGTTCATGTTTATAATTTCATTAATCCGATATCTTTTCTTTTCCACGTTCAAGTCTCGTATTTGAGTCATCCAGATATTTATAAATAAATTTGATCGTCGTTTTTATTTATTTCATATTCTAATACATTCAATTAATGCTCTAAACAAAATTACCATTTTACCCCTAAACTTTTAATTAATGACGATTTCATCCTTACGCTAAAAAAATAAAATTCTTGCAATTTAATTCTTATTTCTAGCCGTTATTCTCATACAAATTGATAACAACCCATGAATTCTATAAATTATTAGAATTTTCCATAATTTCAACACTTTTCAATTCAATCCTTTAAACATGTTTTTCCCGATCTTGAACTAAATTAATAATTTTTGTTCAATTTTGCAATTTTAAATAATAAAATAATCCATTTCATGCAAATTGGTCATTTCTAAATTTTTACAAAATTGCCCATAAAGTTTTACTCTTATTCAATTTAGTCCTTGAGCCTAAAACATGCAAATTAGCCATGCTAGCTAAATATTCATACATATTTTCCTCCTCCTCCTCCTCTCCATTCCACATCCTTAATTTACTTAACTTGCTATAAATAACATTATCAATAATTTCACTATTTACTTATATATATATATATATATATATATATTCAAAACTGTCCATTTGAGTCATAGTCACTAAATTATTTATATATTGAGCTACAGGACTCAAAATTAAGATCCTCTAATTTTCCCTGAAACTAGACTTACATATCTTCTTACGATAAAATTTTCAGAATTTTTGGTTTAGCCAATAAGTGCAGTTTATTCTTTAAAATCACCTTTGTTCTGCTGTCTGATAGTTCTACCCTTCTTCACTAAAAATTAATTATACCCTCGTACAGAATTCGAATGATGTTACCATTTGTTTCTCTTGAAAATAGATTCATTCAGGATTTTAAAAATATAAATTTAAGCCCATAATTATTTTTCTCTAATTTTTTATGATTTTGTAACACCCTGAATTTGGGTCTAGAAGTTTTGGGCCTTGAGCATGGGAGTGGTTGAAGGCAACTTATAATATTTTGTTGTGCATGTAAATTTCGTTAATGAAGGCTTGTTTTAGTGGTTAAGTGTGCTGAGAAGTGTTGGAGAAGTCTTGGGTTCAAACCTGGACTCTAGCAAAAATTTTGGTTTAAGGTGAATCAAACCCTGGGTGTAGTAGGTAGGCCTTAAGAATATTGTTGGAGAAATTGTGACACAAAAAGCCTTGTGGTCTAGTGGCAAAGTAGCACCACATAAGAGGCAGGAAGGTGGCATCATGGAGTTGGCAAGGAGGTCCAGGGTTCGAAACTCATGGCAAACAAAGAGCATTTATTTTGCTATCAGGAGGCGGCAAGAGTTGGTGTTGAATTTAAACTCTGATGATGGAGGGATCCCACATCGGGAAGCTAACATAAGAGTGGATGTAAAGCTGGCTTTAAATAGAGAGAACCATGAGGAGAGTAAAGGTACCTTTCTTGGCTGATCCCTTTCGCTTTATGGCGTGCTCGTTTGGGTTGGGCGTCGGCTCAGAGTGCTCGGAGCGCGGATTAACTCCAGTCTCCTATCAGGTGTGTATTTCTCAGTACTCTAGCTGTAGGATAGCTACTTCGGGCCGCGATGGGCCGAAAAGGGATATGTGGGCCCAATGGGCATACGGGCCCAATTGGATAAGTTGTTTGATTGTGTAGTAAATATTGGACTAGGCTAGGTGAATCTCATATCTGTGGCTAGATTTGGGCTAAGAGGGCCACACGAGCATGTGGGCCTATTTAGGCCAAGAATGGGCTTTAGGCCCATTTGTATTGTTATCCCTGTTTAGAATACTTTAGTATACCAAATTACCGAAATACTCATGTAGGGTAGAATTACCGAAATACCCCTGTAGGGTAGAATTACTGAAATACCCCTGTAGGGTAGAATTACCAAGATACCCTTGTGGGGTAAAATTACCATTTTGCCCCTAGGGTGTTAAATGACTATTTTGCCCTTTTGGGCAAGTGACTGACTTGGACTGTGTGGTTAACGGATTTGATTGTGAATATATGTTGGTGATATAGACAACTTTGGAAGAGCAGCAAGGTTTGGAGTAGCGGTTTGGATAAACTTGGATCGAATCATCGGACCTTGTGAAAGTAAGTGATCTATGGCTATTAGGGGTTTTTGGCAGAATAGGGTAAGGTGGACTTTGGGTTTGATTAGCATAAACTGTAAACTAAGAATGGTGGTGATTAATTGTAGGTTGTCGTGGGAGACTTTCTTAGCAAACGTCACAAAACAGGTGTGTAATAACCCCCGTAAGATCTTAGACTAATATTCGCTGAAAAGCCGAAATGCCTAAAATCTGGCATTTTGAGGAACTTGAGATTTTGTATGTGGTTTTAGATGCGATAAATATGAAATGATCAGTGTTGGATCGACGGTACAGGTAAGAGCGCAAATTTGTGCACGATGGTAAGTTGGGCCTCGATGGGCTGAAATTGGGTCCAATGCCGGGCCCATTTGGGCAAAATTGATAGAAAATGGAACTCGGATAAATTGCATGTTAACACGGTAAGATCTGTTGTAAAAATTGGGTTATGTGGGATTTCAGGGCTAAATCGGCATTCGTAGGGCCTATTAGGGGTTTTGGGCCCAAAAGCTCGAATTTGATAAAGTGCGTTAAAATCATTGTTAAACACTTGAAAATATTGATAATCGTTAATGAACGTGAAAAACCCATAATATTGATAAATTTACGAAAGTACCCTTACAATATGAGAAATGACTGTTTTGCCCCTAGGTAAAAATGACCATTATACCCCTAGGGTTTAATTATGAATATGATGCATGAAATTTTGATATACATGATATGACATGATATGCACATGATATGTTATGAAATGCACATGATATGCTATGATATACTCATTATATGCATGGCTTGGGTTTTATATGGATGGAGGAAGTGCAAAAAGGGCTTTGCCCCAGTTTACCGAAAAGGGCTTTGCCCAAGTTATTAAAAGAGGCTAGGCCTCCAGTTATATGATAAAGCAGCTATGCTGCCAGTGGAGAGTTTGGTTGGGTGGGTTGAGTTATTCTCCACATGGATAGCTTAGTTGGTACGGGTGGAGAGTAGCGGATGGTGGGTTGAGTAGTCTCCTCAAAATGGGCTTGCATACATTCATTGTTATTACATGTGTTATTGAAATGGGCCTAAGGGCCATACCGTTTACAGTAAAGGCTTCGGCCCAGTGATATGATTTATAAAAAGGCTTTGGCCCAGTAACCGTTAAACGAAAGGCTTCGGCCCAGTATTTGTCGAGACTGTGTTAGGGCTTAGGCCCATTATACTGATATTAGTTTGGGCTCTGAAAGGGGCTTGTTGCACACTGAGTTTCCAAACTCATCCCTTTTCCTTAACCTTGCAGGTGAGCCTTGATGTGGAGACCTGGAGCCGGAGGGGATTCAGAGTGGTCATGGTGTTCGCTTTTGAACTTTACTAAAAGTAACCGGTTTTTTTTAATTTAACTTAACTATTAATACTATTTATTTCTGGGTTGTAATAAGGCTATTTTAACTATTTCTCTGGGATTATTTTTATTATTAATAACTCTATATGTATCAGATAATAATTTGGGCTAGACTTAGTGTAACGCCCCTAACCCGAATCCGTCACCGAAATAGAGTTATGGAGCATTACCGGAGTTACCGATTTATTTATCAGATATTTCATTTTATCTAACGTTCATATTTGGAACCAATTAAAATCAAACATATTGTCCCTTAACGTACTTATTTTTCTCGATATGTTTTACTTAAATTTATTACTCGTCTCAATTTAATTAATTTCCTTGTATTAACGTATCAAAAATAATCACCTATTTACATGTCATGATAAATATCATTCTCTTGCCATTTCTTCATAAACATAAAATTAGGGAATTCATTATATCGATATTTCATGCATTTAAAAATACAATTCAAGTTATACTAACTTACCTCGTTACTTATACATGTTTATAATTTCATTAATCCGATATCTTTTCTTTTCCACGCTCAAGTCTCGTATTCGAGTTATCCGGATCTTTATAAAGAAATTTGATCGTCGTTTTCATTTATTTCATGTTGTAATACATTCAACTAATACTCTAAACAAAATTACCATTTTACCCCTAAACTTTTAATTAATGACGATTTCATCCTTAGGTTAAAATAAAATAAAATTATTGCAATTTAATCCTTATTTCCAGCCGTTATTCTCAAACAAATTGATAACGAACCATTAATTCTATAAAATATCAGAATTTTCCATAATTTCAACACTTTTCAATTTAATCCTTAAAATATGTTTTTCCCGATCTTGAGCTAAATTAATAATTTCATTCAATTTTGTAATTTTAAATAATAAAATAATTCATTTCATGCAATTTGGTCATTTCTGACATTTTTACAAAATTGCCCATAAATTTTTTTTTTTTTATTCAATTTAGTCCATGAGCCTAAAACATGCAAATTAGCCATGCTAGCTGAATATTCATACATATTTTCCTCCTCCTCCTCTCCATTCCACATCCTTTATTTATATAACATGCAACAAGTAACATTATCAATAATTTCACTATTTACTTATATGTATATTCAAAACTGTCCATTTGCGTCATAGTTACTAAATTATTTATATCTTAAGGTACAGAACTCGAAATTAAGATCCGCTAATTTTCCCTGAAACTAGACTTACATATCTTATTACCATAAAATTTTCACAATTTTTGGTTTAGCCAATAAGTACAGTTTATTCTTTAAAGTTACCCTGTTCTGCTGTCTGACAGTTCCGACCCTTCTTCACTAAGAATTAATTATCTCATCGTACGAGATTTGGATCATGTTCTCGCTTATTTCTATTGAAAATAGACTCATTAAGGATTCTAAACATATAAATTTAAGCCCATAATTATTTTTATCCAATTTTTGATGATTTTCCAAATTCAGAACAGGGGAACCCGAAATCATTCTGACCTTGTCTCACAAAAGTTATTGTAGCTCATGATTTAGAACTCCATTGCTTACATAATTTCTTTTATAAGAAACTAGACTCAATAAGCTTTAATTTCATATTTTATTCATCCTATAATTCGATTTCTACAATTTTTGGTGATTTTTCAAAGTTAGGCTACTGCTGCTGCCCAAAACAGTTTTAGTGAAAAATATTGATTTCCATTTAGCCCCAAATTTCATAGTTCATACAATTCAATCCTTGTTCAATTAACTCCTCAATTGAGATAATTTTTCTCATTTAATACTTTATTCCATCATTTTAAACTACTTCATAACCCTTGAAAACCAGAACTTTAACACTAGACCTTAATTCCAAACTCTTTCACAATTAGGTCCTAAACCAATTTTCATCAATTTTACTTGATAAAATCACCATATGTCAAAATTAAAACTTCAATTCTATGTTTATTCATCATATTATTCCAGTAATCATCCATAAAAACTTCAAAAATTAGCCATGGAATCAAAAACTAATGAAATAGTAAGTTGGACCCAATTGTAAAAGTCCAAAAACATAAAAATTTCAAGGAGAAAGCAAGAATTAAACTTACATGAAGCTAGAGTATGAAAACCAGCTTGAACCCTCATCCATGACTGTTTTTCAGCTGATGAATATGAAGAGAAATGAAGAGAATTCTAGATATTCCAATTTAGTCCCATTTTTATTTAGTTAATTTTGGCAATTTTCCAATTTTGCCCTTATTTCACCCATTTTCTGATTTTTCTCAGCTATTGCCGCCCAAAATATCTCCTTTGGGCTTATTTGCACTTTAGGTCCTTCCTCATTTGAAAATTAAGCTATTTAATCATTTTAGTAACTTTTTCACCTTTTTCAATTTAGTCCTTTTATTTAATTAGCTATCAAGATTTTTTAAAATTTCTTGACTAAACTTTAATACTAACTTATTAACACTCCATAAATATTTATAAAAATATTTATGGCTCGATTTAAAATTTTTGAGGTCTCGATACCTCGTTTTTGATTCTAATTATTTTAATATTTATATATATATTTTTTTTGTACACTATTCACTATTTCAAAATTTTTCCTAACTTAACATTTAACTTATACTCACTAAATTAATAATATTTCCTACTCATTTGTCGGATTTAGTGATCTCGAATCATTGTTCCGACACCACTGAAATTAGGCTGTTACACTTAGGGCGCGGTTTCAAAATGATATTCGTTTTCAAAATAACGCAACGATATAATTAATCGGTTTATCAAAAATATCTACTTAAATGAATTCCAACTCGTTTACCAAAGTGTGGCAATATTTTTGGGCATGTCCAGGAATGGATCCAATCAAAAGCTTGGTACTTAAGCAGCCTTCATGGCTCACCTCCTCTATTTCGGATACCTACCTGATGCACAGTTTCCATTCACTTTGTTAGCTTAACAAAAGACAACCTTTTAACGTTAAAACAAAGCATGGGTTTTCAAAACTTCAATGTGACACGTTAGAGTCGGCCATAACGTCTGGGCCAGGTTTGGGGTGTTACATTTAGTGGTATCAAAGCCCAGTTGCAACAACTCGGCTGTGGGTTTCTAAACTGGTTTAAAATCAAGAACTTCAAAACAAAGGTATTTTAAATCAATTTTTTTTAAAAATTTCTATTTTCTGTGATCAAATACATGTTTTTTAAGTTTAAAATGGTTTGAAGAAAGAAGTGGCACACTGAATCCCTGGCACCAAGTCTGTAAGTCTTCTAAATACTTTTGTTTGTTTAGAAATTGAAATACTGTGGATTCCTTAGATATTGATCTGAATTTAAATTTGGTATTTATTTTATGTGGATGTGATGTTCGGATGTAGAAATTGTATATAAGTGTGATAAATATGTGTCTGCTTCAGTGAATAAGTGTTGTATGTATGAGATGTTTCAAGCTCTAGTTAAAGTGTAATGGTGATAGTAGGATCAGAGTGCACAGCGGTAGCATAGTGGGGTAGATGTTACACGACTACCCTGTTAGATGGAAATTTCGGGACGAAATTTCTTTAAGGGAGGTAGAGCTGTAACACCCTAAATTTGGGCCTAGAAGTTTTGGGCCTTGAGCATGGGAGCGGTTGAAAGCAGCTTATAATATTTTGTTGTGCATGTAAATTTTGTTAATAAAGGCTTGTTTTAGTGGTCAAGTGTGCTGAGAAGTGTTGGAGAAGTCTTGGGGTTCAAACCTGGACTCTAGCAAAAATTTTGGTTTAAGGTGAATCAAACCCTGGGTGTAGTAGGTAGGCCTTAAGAATATTGTTGGAGAAATTGTGATACAAAAAGCCTTGTGGTCTAGTGGCAAAGTAGCGCCATATAAGAGGCAGGAAGGTGGCGTCATGGAGTTGGCAAGGAGGTTCAGGGTTCGAAACTCATGGCAAACAAAGAGCATTTATTTTGCTATCAGGAGGTGGCAAGAGTTGGTGTTGAATTTAAACTCTGATGATGGAGGGATCCCACATCGGGAAGCTAACATAAGAGTGGATGTAAAGCTGGCTTTAAATAGAGAGAACCATGAGGAGAGTAAAGGTACCTTTCTTGGCTGATCCCTTTCGCTTTATGGCGTGCTCGTTTGGGTTGGGCGTCGGCTAAGAGTGCTCGGAGTGCAGATTAACTCCAGTCTCCTATTAGGTGTGTATTTCTTACTACTCTAGCTGTAGGATGGCTACTTCGGGCCGCGATGGGCCAAAAGGGGCCATGTGGGCCCAATGAGCATACGGGCCCAATTGGATAAGTTGTTTGATTGTATAGTAAATATTGGACTAGGCTAGGTGAATCTCATATCTGTGGCTAGATTTGGGCTAAGAGGGCCACACGAGCATGTGGGCCTATTTGGGCCAAGAATAGGCTTTAGGCCCATTTGTATTGTTATCCCTGTTTAGAATACTTTAGTATACCAAATTACTGAAATACCCGTGTAGGGTAGAATTACCAAAATACCCCTGTAGGGTAGAATTACCGAAATACCCCTGTAGGGTAGAATTACCGAAATACCCCTGTAGGGTAAAATTATCGAAATACCCCTGTAGGGTAGAAATACCAAGATACCCTTGTGGGGTAAAATTACCATTTTGCCCCTAGGGTGTTAAATGACTGTTTTGCCCTTTTGGGCAAGTGACTGACTTGGACTGTGTGGTTGACGGATTTGATTGTGAATATATGTTGGTGATATAGACAACTTTGGAAGAGCAGCAAGGTTTGGAGTAGCGGTTTTGTGTCTCTTTCTTTTGATTGTGTAAGAGTTACCATAGACAAGAGGACAAGAGGACGTACAACAAAGGGCTTGAAGACTAATTCGGTTGGCTCTTCAGATCTAACCCATATTTCGGCAAAAGGTAAAAAAACTTTGGGATCTAAGGCTGTGTTGGCCGAGTATGGTAAGAGGTTAAATACGTAGTTTGTTTTCGATATTTAGATTAACGTGGTAGTAATCCAATTGTAGGCAGTTCGTGTGTGGATCTCGCCAACGTATCGTTCTAAATCAGGTGTGTAAACGATACCCACTCATAGACTAGATCGATAAAAGCCGAAAAGTCGAAAAGCCGACATTTGTGAATTTGCGAGCGTGCGAGCGCTTGTGAGGTGGTTTGGTTGTTAATTTTGGTAATCGCAAGCAGTATGATTGCAGAGTGCGTAATTTCGTGCACTTCGGTATATTTGGACTTAATGGGCCGAAAACGGGTTAGTAGGCCAACGGGCTCAATTCGGTAAAAACGCTCGATAAGTGCTTCTGTTAATGTGTTAATGGTTAGAATATGTATATAAACTCTAGAATAGTAAATTTTATTAAACTATCCCTAAGTATGAAAATTACCGTTTTACCCCTAGGTGCAAAATGACTGTTATACCCCTAGGGTTAATTTTGACTGAAATACATGATATTTTGATTCTGTTTGTTATATGCCATGACATGTATATCTGTTGCATGGGGTTGGGTTTTGTTATGGAGGAAGAACCCGTTCTGGTGGCTGTGCCACATATTCGATATATAAGCTTTTTGCGGATTATATTATAGTTAGTGCCGCAACCGGTGCTAACACTGTAAGTGTAGGGATGGCGTGGGTAATTTATTCCCCACATGAAGTGTAGGGATGGACGGAGGCAAGTGCAGGGTTGGATGGGGTTATCATGCATTAATCATATGAGACTGTTTTGTTATGGGCCAACTGTATTGAAATGGGTCCAACTGTGTTGATATGGGCAAGGCCCAATATATCTCGACTTGTAATAGGGCTACGGCCCAAATTGATACTGATATGGGCTAGGCCCAATATACTCTGATACTTTAAGGGGCTATGGCCCAGATTAATATTGATATGGGTTAAGGCCCAGTTAACACTGATTTCTGAATAGGGCTTAGGCCCAGTAAAGCTTGAACTGATTTGGGCTCTGGTTGGGTTAATTTACACACTAAGTTTCCCCAAACTCACCCCTTTATTTTCATCCACGTAGGTAAGCCCCAACCATAGTGGGCTTGGAGCTGTGAGGGATTCGGAGTGGCCACACGTTCTGCAAATTCGATTTTTCTTCTAGTGAACTGGACATCCTTTTATTTACGTTTAAAGTTTTGGGTTTTTAAATGTAATAAGGCCGCTTTAATTATTTTAATTATTTTAATATGTTTTTTTTCTAGAATAGATATGATATTATATTAATCGCTAAAATTGGATAGCTTTAGGGCGCGTTTTATAAAAGTTATTTATTTTCAAAGTAACACGACAACAAGCAAAGCTTCCGCAATGAAAATGTTTTCCAAAATTAATCACTTTTCCTAAAAAGGACTTAATCAAATTGGTTTTCTGAAAATATACATGACGTTAAGGTATGGCAATGGCGGTGTGCATGTCTAGGATTGAATCCGAAGGGAGCTTGGTACTTAAGCAGTCCAATGGACTCACCTCCTCTTTTCCGGTTTCCTACCTGGTGCACAGCTTCCATTCACTTTAACCTATAACGAAATTATCTTTTAAAACACTAAGTAAGTTTTTCTAGATCAACAATATAAAATGTTTTGAACGCTTCGATGTGGCACGTCGGATCCGGCCATAACGTCTAGGCTGGGTTTGGGGTGTTACATTAGGGGAACCCAAAATCATTCTAACCTTGTATAACTAAATTTGTTATATCTCAAAATTTACAATTTCATTGCTTACACCGTTTCTTCTATGAAAAACTAGACTCAATAAAATTTAATTTCATATTTTATTCAACTTCTAATTCAATTTTCACAATTTTTGGTGATTTTTCAAATTTAGATCATTGCTGCTGTCCAAAACTGTTTTAGTGCAAGATATTAATTACCATGTTTATAACACCCTTATTTTCTTTCTCTACAATATTTCTCATCACTTTCTCTTATTTTCTCTTCACTAACATATCAAGAACATAGGACCATATGTAAAGAAACTCTACATTAACATCAATCCCATACTTTTTCAATAATATCAAACTTAAAAATATATTGAAATCATGATGTTTATACCTTGTTCTATTGATTTCAATCTTCATCTTGATTTTCTCTCTCCTTCAGCTTCCATTTCTTGAATCCAACTTGATATTCTAACTTCCCATAGTCTCCTTAACGTTTTTCTCTCTTGGTAGCTATAGAAATTCTTTTGATTTTTAGGTGAAAATAGTAAATTTTTGGTAAAAAGACCAAATTGTAAAGAAAAGAAAATTTTCTTTCTTTTCTTCTCTTCCAACGTTGGTTGCATGGAAAGATGGATGGTGTTGTACTAAATAAAATAATAAAATAAAATAATAAAACAATAATAAATATCTTATTAAAATATTAAATAAATAATAATTATCTAATTAAATAATTATAAAATATCACCAACATCATCATTACTTTCTAGATTTCTCTCTCTTCCAATTGACCATTTTGCCCTTCATGCTATTTTAAAATTTCATTCTTGAGTCATCACTTAATTTAGTAAAATTGTAATTTAGTCCCTCATAATTCTTCACCTATTCAATTTGGTCCTAATTCATCAAATTTTCTTTGGTTTCTAGATCATTCGACCCTTAAAATATTTGCACTATTAGTCTTTCAAATTTTTCATATTTACACTTTAATCCCTCAAATTTTAAGTATTTACTCTTGGGCCACAAAACTTTTCTCACTTTTACAATTTAGTCTTTTCTGGAATTAATATGTCATAACATGCTTCCCAGTGACATAACTCAAATTTCCTCTTCTTGTCACTTTATTTCATTATTTTACTATATAAAGGATAATATCTTACTGTAAAAATTTTCGGGGTGTTACAATCTGGCTATTGATTTTCGGTATTTTTACACTCTAGGGCTTAGTATATGGCATGTATAGGCTAGTGTTAAGATGATATGTCTTGATGGTGATTTCGGCCATGTGATATGGCTTGTAAATGTTGATGTTATTGGTCATTTAAGTTGGCCTAAAGTATGTGTTTGATAAATGATATATGTGATGTATATAATGCTTTTGTGTTGGCATGTTTTAGTGTGAAGTATACATGATGAATTGATATGTTTAAGAAGCATGAATTAGGTGATGAAAGATTAAGAAAAATGCATAAGGAAGATAGGTAAAATTATTGATAATGATATGTTGTTTTGGATATGTTTAAGGTTGAGTTTTGAGTAGTGATTTGGATTGTGATATAATAGCTTGATATTGGTATAATGATTTGGCATATTTTGAATATGGAATTTAGTAGTTGAAATGGTTGTGGTTAGATGGCATGATATGTGTATAGATTAATATGCTTTGAATGCCTTTGAATGCATTGAAATGGTATGAGATGATGTGGTTTAGGTATGCTTGTGGAGGGTGAGAAATGTGGCTTAAACCAAGCCTACTTTCACACTGTAGAAGCCCAAATTAGCCTGGGCCTTTTACAAAAATAAACCTAATACTAACCCAACCCCCAAATACAATTTAAAGCCCCAAAGCCCAATTAAACCTACCCATCTAAACTTACTCATACACCACTAACCCAACACATTAAACCCATCAGCTCACCAGCCCAAAGCCCAGTACCAAACCCTAAACCGACTCAGCCACCTACCCTCCCCACTTGCTCTGCGCCCCATGCCTCTACCACCTGCCCCAGGGTCACTTCTACCGCCCGTCATTCACCTGCATGAAGAGACAAGAACATTTTTATAATGAATGTAAACAGGCTATAAAAGCCTGGAAAACAAATGTAAGAGGGTTCCCTTCGACAGTTAAAAAAATCAGAAATAAAAAAGAGGTTCGGCTTCTTTTCTATATCTTTGTATTTTCAACATTCGAGAGATCAAAAAAAAGATTACTAAGGTATAGTACACACGAGAAGCAGTGATTCAAACACTCAAAACCAGAAATTAAACCCTAAGGTGAATACTCTGTCATTTCTGTTAATTTCATTTTCGAGTTTTCTCCTAACACTTATAAATAACTAATAAATAAAGACAACCTTTAAAACATATAAAATATAAACAAAATAAAAAGCAAAAAAAAAAAGAAAAAAATAAACAATACCTCTCCTAAGCAGTATGTATGGGCGCGGCGCCGCCACGGTGGTCCGCGATCGGACTGTGTGATCGCCCCGTGGCAAGCTTCCTTTCTCCTTCTTCCCTTTCTTTTCTCCCTTCTCTTTTTTTTTTTTTTTTCTCTGTGACAAAATGAGTTTTTTCAAAAATTTTAACTTATATAGGGGTCCAAAACGCACCGTTTTGGACCCCCCTCTTTATTAAACAAAACGGCGTCGTTTTGAACGCGGGTCGGGTCGACCCGACCCGCACCGGAAGGATCCGCGTGTTTTTTTAGCGGAAGGGCAAATTGCGCGTTCAGCCCTTCCGCTTTTCTGGGATTTTACAATCAAGGTTTTTCTTATTTTTAATTTGGCCCCATAGTTTTCTGATGTCTTCAATTTAGTCCCCATGTCTTTGCAAATGCTTTAAATGGTAAGGGGAAATTGCTGCTATGACCCTCAACGTTTAACGCGTGTTCAAATGAGTCCCTTTCTTCTGTTTTTATTTTAAATTGGCCCCACAATTTTGTTTTTAATTCGATTTTAGTCCTGTTTTCATTTTATTTACTTTTTTTTATTTTATTTTCACTCTTTATGATATTATTATTATTATTATATGTAATATTGGTATATGTTTTATACATGTATGTGTATGTGGTATTATTTTAATTACTTTATTCTAATAATATTATCATATTATTATATTGTATTCAGATATATACATACGTATATTTTAAAATGTCTCGTTTTTTACTATTATGTATATATGTTATATTTGTCATTATTTTATTTACTTTTACTATTATATTTTTCATATATTATGTATTCTTTATATATTATATTATTCGCGTATTTTATTGTATTATATATTTTTTAAAAATAATTATATTGTATATATACACCTTTTCATATTGTATTTTTATATCATACTTATATATATATATTTTATTATTACATTTGTTTTATTCTTACCATATTTATCACTAATATTTATACATATATTTTATTCTTGTATATACATATGGTACTATTTTCCTATATTACATTCATTATTATACCTATTATTTTCACTTACTTTCTAGATTATATATACCCATCTTTTATTATTACTATCATGATCATTGCTAATATATGTTCATATATATATATATATATATATATATATATATATATATATATATATATTTATATTGTTTTGGTTCAATACTATTATTACATTTGATATAGCATGTATGATTATTGTTTTTTTTGAGATTATTATCACGATTATCATTTGCTTCAATATATTTCTGGTTATGTCAGTTATTCATTTTCATTCCAATTTGCTTTACATTATTTCGAAACTCTATTCTCGTTTTGCTAAGTAATTTCAATAATCAAGGCACTATACCGATTTAAGATTAAGTCATCGAGTTCATCGCTATGTTGGGTGAATGTCAATTGACTCGTGTTAAAGCGATATATCCTTCTCAAAAATCCAAAGAATTAAAAATTTCTCATCTTTTTAATCGGATCTCGACTAAATGTTACATTGAACTCGTATTTTTGAAAATCGAGACAACACATGTTTATGAGATACCAATTTTGGGCGTCGCGAGGGTGCTAATACCTTCCTCGCGCGTAACCGACTCCCGAACCCTAATTTTTCTCTGGATTTTAACGTAAACCTAAACCTAGCCTTTTATTTGTTTTTAAAGAAAAATCTAATAGGTGTCCGATCACACCTAGAAAAAAGATCGGTGGCGACTCCCAGTTTATTTTTAAAGCCAAATTTCAATTTCTAAATTTCTAATAAATCGCCACAATTAGCGACCGAACGAAAGTAAAATTTTTACGTCGCTACACACACCATACGGCCTAGACACACGGGCGTTTTCTACTGGCCGTGTGAGGCACACGGGCTGGCATATGGGCGTGTGGCAGGCCGTGTGACCCAATTCAGTATGTATGCCCTGTTTCCCCACGGCCTGGAAACGGGCGTGTGGATGACACAAAGGCTAGACACACGGGCGTGTGGTCTGGCCGTGTGAGGTAAGTCAGTGAGCTCTACGGGATTGAGCACGGGCTGGGACACGGACATGTGATCCCAATTCGAATGTCCACACGGTCTGGGACATGGGCGTGCCACTTGGTCGTGTGAGTGACACGGCCGGGGCACACAGGCGTGTGACCTTTACAGAGATGAAAATTTTCTAAGTTTCCAAAAGTTTTAAAATGTCATCAGTTTAGTCCCGAACCTCTTCCGAGCATGTTTTAAGGCTGTGATGAGCCTAGTAAGGGACAATTTGATTGTGATTGATAAAAGTTTTAAATTGTATGCAAGATTTATGACTCGAAAGTCTATAAATGTTATGAGGTAAGTCCGATAATGCCTAGAACCCTGTTCCGGCTTCGGATACGGTTAAGGGGTGTTACAGATATGATATAACATTATATAATATAGTCAGAGGGATAACTTTTAAATGTAAGAAAAGTATAGGGACTTAGAGCATATTTCAACCAGTATAATAAATAATAATATACGATAATAATTATAATGTTTAAATCCTCAAATTGTCTTCCTTTCCAAGTAATCTTTTTTTTTTCTTTTTCTTTTATCCCTTTCTTGCTGTTTTATTTTGAATGGTATAAATTCTTTTTTTCTTTTTTCTAAGTTGGAATATAAGAATATGGTATTGAATAAATTAAAGAAGAGATTTTCATTAAGTAGTGACTGGAAATTAAGATTTTAAAATTTAAATTTAATTTTTAAAAATAATGTAAATTGAGTAGTAAATTATTTAGAAATATAATATTTATGATAATTTTTTGAATCCATAGATTTGCTAGAGACCTGTTTAGAAATATACTTCAAAATTTTCTTAATCCTTAGATTTAAACTATAAATTATTTTTGAAAGAAACTTCTAACCCATGTTTTTTTTTTCTTCAGATTACTGTAAAGTATCAAGTAAATGATTTATGTTTTCAATTGGTATACTCTATTATTAACTTCATATCATTGTCACCACATACTCTTCACCATGGAAAGTAAATTCAAACCAATTTAAAGGATTATGTACATGTTAATCTAATGTTTAAGTAAATTATTTATTTAATTAGCGTATACTATTAAATTTTTTTTAACATTAATCTCATTATAAGTTCTTATCGTATCTGTTCTTTTCTAAACAATACTTAAAATTACTCATAGTCTCTCCCCAACCCTTAAATAGGAGGATAATGTACTTCATCGCACTCAAACCCATATCTTGCTACTCTGACAAAAATACCGATGCTAATCGAACTAAGACTCAATCGACGCGTATATCATTAGTTAAGTTTATAAATTTCATCACTATAAAATTATGACGTATTAATATTTTATTGCATTTTACATTTAAGAAAATAAAAATGTAAAAAGAAAAAAGAATTTTACTTTTATCTTTTTTTTGGAATAATTTTACATTTAAGAAAAGAATTTTACTTTATTCAATCTTTAAGTTTATGTTTGTACTAAATAATTTATATAAACTATCATAAACTTGTTATGTATCCTTTTTTATAGGAATAAACTTTTCTCTATATGTCTAAATAGGTATAACTTGTCAGAAAACTATAATATGATTCTTTTTATGCCTATTTTGTGATTGTTAAAAGTACAGTAACAAGAAAAAAAAATATGAAAAACAAAATATAAGAGCAACTTTTTTTAAATTTTGTATGCTTTTGTCTTTTGTCAGTTAAGTAAAAATGCTCAAATTTTCTTCACTTCTTATCTCATTATTGTACTGCCTTGATTAATTTTAGAGTTGGCAAAATAAGTTCTAGTCCGAAATTTCATCCGTGTCGATTCCAATCCATAATGATTCGAGTTCAAGGTCATAATAGATCTAAACCTGATAGAACTCGGGCCCTATACCAATATGGCCTGAGCCCAAGATAAATTTGATTCAAAACCTGAAAAAAATAGATTTTATAACTGAACAACATAATAGATATTAATAATTAATATAATTTTATGATA
The DNA here is from genome assembly GCA_025698475.1 of Gossypium anomalum. Lineage (NCBI taxonomy): Eukaryota > Viridiplantae > Streptophyta > Magnoliopsida > Malvales > Malvaceae > Gossypium > Gossypium anomalum. The sequence goes on along the minus strand of CM046965.1, from coordinate 6,175,791 downwards.
TTATTGAAAATACAAATAAATGATAATTCTTTTTTTAAATGTATTCATAAACATTGCATATTTTTATTAAAATTTTATTAATAAAAAATAAATTAATAATAATTTTATGTTAAATTATAAAATGAAATAAAATTTTAAAATATTAATTTAATAAAAAATATTTTTAATACTATACTTATATATGTATAATAAATATATAAATTTAATAAATATTAAATCTATAAAATTAAAATTTAATGGTAACATAATAATATATTATATAACTATTATCAAAACCGAAATTGATTACCTAACTTGACCTTAAGCCAATTTACTAAATTAGTATATAATTAATACATAAAATAATATATTATAATGTATTACTATTACCAAAACTAGTAATACATATATAACTATTATTATAATATAGATTATAATAAAAGATACAATATTACATGATATTATAATGTTTAATCATCGATGCATATATATAAACTATTAACATATTATATGTTATGATATAACATTATATAATATAGTAAGAGGGTTAACTTTTAAATGTATGAAAAGTATAGGGACTTAGAGCACATTTCAACTAGTATAATAATAAACAATAATATATAATATACTACTATTATATATAACTATTATTATAGTATAGATTATAACAAAAGATATAGTATTACATTATATTAAACGTTTAATCATTTATGCATATATATATATATAAGCTATTAATATATGATATGATATAACATTATATAATATAGTATGAGGGATAATTTTCAAATGTAAGAAAAATATAAGGGCTTAGAGCGTATTTCAACTAATATAATAAATAATAATATATGATAATAATTAATATATTATATATTACTCTACTATTATAATATGTGATATAGTATTAATGAAATAATACATTTTATCTTTTTATTATTTCTATTATCTTTTTTTTTTTCTATTTTCTATTTTTATCTTTTAGTAAGAGTAATGTTTAAATCCTCAAATTGTATTCCTTTCCAAGTAATCCTTTTTTTTTCTTTTTCTTTTATCCCTTTCTTGCTGTTTTATTTTTGAAAGGCATAAATTCTTCTTCTTTTTTTTTTAAGTTGGAATATAAGAATATGGTGTTGAATAAATTAAAGAAGAGATTTTCATAAAGTAGTGATTGGAAATTAAGATTTTAAATTTTAAAAATAGTGTAAATTGAGTAGTAAATTATTTAGAAATATAATATTTATGATAATTTTTTGAATCTATAGATTTGCTAGAGACATGTTTAGTAATGAATTTGAAATCCTTAAAATATGTTTGAATTTCATAAATCCATGTGTTTATACGTTATTGATATATATTAGATTGAATCTCACTTATTTTATCCATAATATATGGATTTTATTTTTACCGTTTATATAATAAATGAAATCCAAATCCAAATTTACAATCAGAGCATGTCTTTTATCTAAAGATTTTCTCTCAAATTACATTCTATGGAAATAAGAATTTAGAACTTAAAAAATTAAAAGTATTAGGTGTATAAAATTGGACCTATAATTATTATATATTAGAGAGAAAAAAATGGATAAAAGACAAGATTAAAATGCATTAAGATATAAAACATTCTCAATTATAATAGACATATTTAAAAAATTATGACAAGAGGACGCGTAGATACTAAAGGTGGCAAAGGTCCTGATCATTTTTCCATCGAGAGAGGGGGTATTTATAGCAGTCATTTTGTCTTATAGTGTGACGTGACAGGCCGTTATAGTGGATGTACTGATACAACGTAGTCAAGTGCGGACGTAGTGGGCCCAAGCAGTACAAAGTTGTTATTATTTAGTGGGGTCCAATCGTTGTTAAAACATGTCCACACTTAAAGATGCTTTTGCACCTAAAAGGCGGGGTGCCTAATAACATAACCTGTTGAGCGAATGGCCTTATTGTGAATGTAACACTCATAACCCTTATCCGTCGCTGAAACAGGGTTATGAAGCATTATTGGACTTTGCAGAATAAATAAGAACATTTTATAATATTTAATAAACATATCAGAAACCAATCATAAAATACTTATATTGTCCTTTGAATGAGCCCTCGAGGCATAATATACACCTTAGAAGTGAATCGGAACTAAACCAAATACTCAGGAAATTTTTCCCAAAATCTCAAAAACTTTCTTAGGAGCAGGGGACACATGGCCGTGTGAGCCAGGAGACACGCCTGTGTTTTAGGCTGTGTGGACATTCGATGTAAGGCACACGGCCGTATCCCACTCGTGTCTGTACCCATGTAACTCTCTGACTTGGGTCACATGACTAGCCACATGCCCGTGTGCTAGGCCGTGTGTAGGGTACAGAAGTCACACGGTCAAGCCACATGCCCGTGTGCTAGATCGTGTGTAAAAATCAGTGCATTCTGTTTTAAAATCTTAAGATGCAGAGGACACACGGCCAAATCACACGCTTATGTGTCAGGCCGTGTGTCACACACGGCTGAGACATACGCCCGTGTCTCTGCCCATGTAGATGAAAATAGGCCATATTATGGCCTCTTTTCTCACTCATTCTTGACTTTAACCTACACACCTCAAATTTCATACATATAGACCATAACAAAATCGCTAAAGCAACCAATTCCTAACGTTAATTTGATCATATTATCACTTATATTCTAACATTCTAATTAGAACATAAAACAATTCACACATGCAAATACTTATATCAACATGTTTTATCAATTTGTTCATCATTAAGCCTAGGAAATATCCATTCATTACACTAATACTATACCAAACGTGATAAAACCAAACATATATAAGTTAATTTGGTTAAATTGTTAAATAAAAAAATTCAATTGTTGTTAAGTGAAATTTAATGTAATAAAAATGAATTTTATAATTTAAGGTCATTTATGAAATTTGAGGTTAAAAATATTAAAAGAATTAAATTAGTTAAAAATAAAATAAATTATATAATAAGAACAATTTAATAAAATGTGCTTATACGTACTTTTTTTCTTTTGTTAATTTGACACTACTGATAATGTACCAAATAAGTTTTTATATCAAATATATTTAAAAAATTTAATAGAATAGTTTTAAATTTTAAACTAGACAAAGAATATTTTAAAGAAAAGAAATTGAAGAATGGTTACAAATGTACAGTGAAGAAAAATAATTCATTAACAAAGAGAGGGTTACAAATTTTCAGTGAATTAAATTTCTTGATATATTCCCAAAATCTTGATGAAATCTAACCTAACTTCAATTTTATAAAATTCAGAAAATTATTTTATAATTTTTCAAAAAAAGAAGAAGAAATTAGTTCCTACAATCCCTATATGTTTGAGTATTAAAGGGCCATAAATGGGCTTCAAATTTCCTATGGGCCTTTAAATACTTGAACTTTTGTTCTTGATGTCATTTCCTTGCATGTTTTCTATTTTTTTTAATTTGTTAGTAACTTTAATATAATTTTCTTTTTTAATAATTTTCTAATCTTATTGCAATTTTTTTTGTCTTCTCCATAATTTTTATTTTTTAAAATTTTAATAATTTTTCTATAAGTTTCCTATATTTTTTATAATTCCTAACAAAAATTATAAATTTTAATAATTTTTATAAACAGTAACAATTTATATAGAATTTTTATAATTTTTTTAATAATTTTTTAAAAAATTATAACTTTTAAATAATTTTTTTTAAAATCCACATCAAACACCTTATCAATAGTTACGTCGTCACTTAATAACTCATTAGAGATTTTAACATAAAACTATATTCCAAGAGTTTAATTAAATGTAAGACATAATTCGAAAGATTAACTAAATGTTATTATTTATTAAGAATTTAATTAATTTTTAATAATCTTATTATTGCTCTTCATTTAAGCCAACTTTTTTTTGTTAAAAAAAAATGCTTGAATTAAACACTTAATTAAAACTTTTTTTAAAAAGAACCATAAGAAAATAAGCAATAATATACCAAATGCTTGCATCTGGATTTGAAAAATGGATTATTATTATTATTTTTAATTCTAAGATAAAATAATGAAATGTTAATAAAAATTAGAAGAAAAAAAATATTGCACACACACACAAAAAGAAAATTTCACAATCAAAACAATGATAACTTGGAAAATGGAGATTCAGGAACCACCATAGCATTAAATTGCACGCATTAATTAGTGATAGCATTTATAAATTCATATAATTGAGATTACATTAAAGCTGTACAAAGTAAATTTTATTATGCAAACATTTTGTACATTATTAAATTATGACAATAAAACAAGGAAATCATATATACTTACAAAGAAGACGATAAACAAAAACTAAACTGACTGAAAACTTTTTGCTGTGATCATCAACAACTTCTGCATTAATTGACTGTCAAAGCAACATTATTTATTATGCCGTTCTGAAGAAATGGAAGGCTGTGCTGCATTCCCAGTGGATAATGTATTTGCATTCTACATCCAAACACTCAAGAGCCAAATCCATGCAACGATGACCACATTTGTGACATTCAGGATAATCATAAACCTTCTCCACAAACATGAGAGCATGTGGATGATCACTTTCTTTGATTTCGCTCCCACGCTTGAGAAATGGAATATTTCGAAAAACACAAAAATAGTGTGCTGAGTTATCACAAATTGGACAATGGTAAAACCAAGTATTGGGGTTTCTTTCTTTTTCGCAAACATCACAATAATGATATTGTGAATAATCATTATCTTCATGGTATGTGAGGATCAAACAATGTCTGTCTGATTTGTGCCAAGTTGTTTGTGGTAGTAAATTGACACATACAGAATGCACATTAAAATTGCAAGCCTTGCATCTATATACTGCATGACCATCAATACTGTTACCACAAGCATTACAGCATTGCCCAAAATACGTGCGGTACCAGAGAAGAAGGTGTTCGTGTCCTCCGCTCATGCAAGACAAAGGAATTTCAACACATCGAACACATATATTTTCTTTGCACAAATAAAACTCACATTTGAAGGCAAAACCACTACATATGAAATGACAAATTGAGCATCTAAAAAGGCAATTTGGAGTAAGGACAGAGGGATCTTGGTGAACATGACCCCAAATTTGCTTCTTCTTAGGTAACTCAGCACACGATTTGTGGAGAAAGAAATCACATTCTAAACAACCATAAAAGGAAGTCAAGATGAGTTGACTGCAGCCATCACAATACCTCCGTTCCTTCACTTCATCACTTAATACTAAATTATGTTGATGGCTAAAATGTTCTATCTCTATATTTATCATTTTTTCTCCAACTTTGATCATTTTACAAACAGAAAAGCTTGGATTCATAGTACCCACTTCCAACATTGCATTAAGCAACTTATCAAAATCATCTTTTGACTCTATTTTGTAATACCACCGAGCCTTCTGTAGTGCACAATTTACATGGATAATGAACTTGCACTTAGAACAATAGTAACTCCCGCACTCTATATTCACCTCCTTGTGACAAACTAGACAATCATGTGTTGTACACCCATTGTCTACCACAAAGTATTTATGAGAAATAGGATGGTTGTGCCATATGCTTTTGATGAAGCGTGGCAAGGAAATGCATTTCTTATGGATCATTAGGCTACATGCCAAGCAAATATAAGAAACATAATTTCCTGAAGTGCCACATACATCACAATTGAATGGCAATTGTCTTAAACACCTTGTGAATGGGTGTTCATGACTACTTGGATCCTCAATAGTAACTGGTGGTGACACACATTCAATATGAAGGACAAACATGCAAGTTGAACAACAATAAACCAATCCTTGATGTTGGGTTTCTTGGCATATTTGGCAAGGGAGGTGATCACTGTTAAATTGTAAGAAAAGAGAATGGCAACGGTGGGAAAGGTGACTAATTTCTAGAGGTAACTCAAAGCATTTCTTATGCAGGTAAAATCCAGAATCATGAGAAATGTAATCAGACTCTAGTAAGGACTTTTGACATGCAAAACATTGAACTCTTTTGAGTTCTTGAGAATGACATTCAGAAGAGATAGGTTTGTCTTGATGAACAAGCTCTCTAAAGTTTTTCACAAGAAATTTGTATGATAGAAAAGCACATTTGATGTGAAAAACTAGATTACAAGAACAATGATAAACAAACTTCTCACATATGTTATTGCAGAAACCACAAATAGGGTTACCTTCAACATATGGAGAGCTTGTCATAAGCTTAAGGTTATGTTTGCGATGAAAGGGGTGGTTCATCTCAACAGGTGCCTCAGCACAATTCTTGTCAAGATGAAACCCACAGTTCACGCAACTAAACCTTGAACCTGACACCAACTCCCCACACGCACAACAATAAACCTCTTCACTTTTATGGCTTCTCCCATCATTGAAAACCAAAGGATGAACATGGCTAAAATGTGGAAGAACTTCCATCTCTCTCTCCTTTCTTTCTATGTAAGTTTGTAGGTATGATAGTTGTTGATGATTTAGCAAAACCAGAAGCTCATATATATACTTCAAAATTTTCTTAATCCTTAGATTTAAACTATAAATTAATTTTGAAAGAAACTTCTAACCCATGTTTCTTTTTTTTCAGATTACTATAAAGAAACTTTATTATTTTTTTTGGAAGAATTTTGCATTTAAGAAAAGAATTTTACTTTACTCAATCTTCAAGTTTATGTTTGTACTAAACAATTTTAAATGAACTATCAATAACATGTTATGTATCCTTTTTATAGGAATAAACTCTTCTTTATATGTTAATAGGTATAACTTGTCCAAAACTATAATATGATTCTTTTTACGCCTATTTTGTCGTTGTTAAAAGTAAAGTAACAAGAAAAAAATATGAAAAACAAAATATAAGTGCATTATATTAAAAAATTTTGTATTGCTTTTATCTTTCGTGAGTAAAGTAAAAATGCTCAAATTTTCTTCACTTTCAAGTCATGTCATTATTGAACTCGATTGGTCTTAGATTTTGACAAAATAAGTTCAAGTCCGAAAGTCCATTCATGTCGATCCGAAATTGTAACGATTCAAGTTCGAGAAAGCCCAAGCTCGTAATAGATCCAAACCTGAAAAATCTGAGCCTAATAGAACCCGAGCCCATAGTAGACTCGAGCCCAATACAAATATGGCCCGAGCCCGAGATAAATTTGACTCACAGCCCAAACAAGCTAGACTTTATAACTGAACAACCATAATAAATATTAATAATTAATATAGTTTTATGATATTATTTAAAATATAAATAATGATAATTCTTTTTTTTTTTTGAAAATGTATTCATAAGCATTGCATATTTATATTAAAATTTTATTGATAGAAAAAGTAATTAATAATAATTTTTTATGCTAAATTATAAAATGAAATAAATTTTAAAATATTAATTTAATATATAAAATTTTTAATACTATAATACAATTATATGAAATTAATAATTATTAAACCTATAAAATTAAAATTTAATGATAACATAATAATATATTATATAACTATTATCAAAACCAAAATTGATTACCTAACTTGACCTTAAGCCAATTTACTAAATTAGTATATTATTAATACATAAAATAATAATATATTATAATGTTACTATTACTAAAACTATTAATACATATATAACTATTATTATAATATAGATAATAAAAAATATAATATTACATGATATTATAATGTTTAATCATTGATGCATATATATAAACTATTAACATATTATATTATATGATATAGCATTATATAATATAGTAAGAGAGTTAACTTTTAAATGTATGAAAAGTATAGGGACTTAGAACATATTTCATCTAGTATAATAATAAAAAATAATATAGAATAAGTAATATATAACATACTACTATTATTATAATATAGATTGTAATAAAAGATACAGTATTACACTATATTATAACGTTTAATCATTTATGCATGTATATATATAAACTATTAATATATGATATGATATAACATTATATAATATAGTAGGAGGGATAATTTTCAAATGTAAAAAAAGTATAGGGACTTAAAAGCATATTTCAACCAGTATAATAAATAATAATATACGATAATAATTATAATGTTTAAATCCTCAAATTGTCTTCCTTTCCAAGTAATCTTTTTTTTTCTTTTTCTTTTATCCCTTTCTTGCTGTTTTATTTTTGAAAGGTATAAATTCTTTTTTCTTCTTTTTTTCTAAGTTGGAATATAAGAATATGGTATTGAATAAATTAAAGAAGAGATTTTCATTAAGTAGTGATTGGAAATTAAGATTTTAAATTTTTAAAATAGTCTAAATTGAGTAGTAAATTATTTAGAAATATAATATTTATGATAATTTTTTAAATCCATGGATTTACTAGAGACCTGTTTAATAATGAATTTGAAATCCTTAAAATATGTCTGAATTTCATGAATCCATGTGTTTATACCCTATTGATATATATATTAAATTGAATCTCAATCATTTTGTCCATAATATATGGATTTTTTTACCGTTTATATAATAAATGAAATCCAAATCCAAATTTTCAACTAGAGAATGTCTTTTCTATCTAAAGATTTTCTCTCAAATTACATTCTATGAAAATAGAAATTTAGAACTTAAAATATTAAAAGTACTATAATTTTCAAGAGTTGTCAGGGAGAAAAACCCAATGGTCGTTATGAAACTAGTGGTAAAGGGGCCATCAGAAAATCGTAAAAGAAGACAACTCTTTCGCCTAGGTGTTCAGTGAACTACCCAGAGACACAAATGAGCATAGCTCACAGACACCTCGCGTTCAACAATGCAGCCCATTTACAACTACGCCAATTTCATATGTTAAAACAGAAGTTCACAACAAATAACCATAAGCAAGTCTCAGCATCAAGATTCTATATCACATACACTATGATTAAGAAAATCAACGAAGCCTGCCCCTGACTTTTACCATACCAAAACTCATGAATCAAGTATGTAAACACCCAAATCTGCCCAGCCCAGACTCAAAATAAAAATAGTCCAGGGTCCAAAATGCTAAACCAGTTTTATAATCCACTACCCAGTTACAGGCCTAAAAATAAAATAAACCTTAGCCCATCCCCTAATATTTTCAAAAAATACAAGAAAACCCTAACCCCTATTGACTGTACAGCGCCGAACCTAGCCCTGAAACCCTCACCTGCTCCACCACCAATCCTGCAAAGAAAAGATGGGGATTAAATGCGGAAACAAGAAGAAAATAGGAGAGAGGGGTATTCTGCTATATATTGGGGAAGAGAAAATCTATTAGGGGCTACAAAAAAAATAAAAAAGAACAGAGACAATTTGAAGCAAAAAAACATACAAACATTGTAATACAAAATAGGATAGTCGAATATCAAAAGGTGATCTCTTCCGAATGTTCTTGATTTACATTCTCTGAATCTGTTTCCCTTTTCATGATTTATATATTATAGCATAACAAAAATATAGGAAAAGAGAAAAAAATCCATACCTTACGATTAGGCCATTGATCTCCTTTTGCTTCGTTAAAATCGGAGTCTAAAGAGGAAAATCCGCGGCCGACAGAATGAGATGCCATGTTTTCGAACGATGGTCGCTGTTCTTAGTAGCGGGCTGTCGTTCTCGAAAGGGGAACCACCTGAATCGGCTGAGGTAGATGAAATGGAGAGGCTAAGGCTGCAATTTTCTTGTTTCAGCTGAATGAATAAAAAGAGGCTGCTGCTTTTGATACGTTTTAAATGTCCAAATAAGATGTTTTAGGGTTTCTTAACCCAGATAATAAAACGACACCGTTTAGGCCTGTACCAGTGGCCTCAAAACGGTGCCGTATGAGTCATACCCGCGCGACCCAATCCGATACCCAGGGGATCCGCGTGTTTTGGCCTTTGAGGGCTAATTGCGCCCTAGGTCCCTCCCCTTTGCACGCACGATCAATCGCGTCTTAGTCGTTCATTTATTTTTCTTTAAGATTCGCCCTGTAATTTGCGCGTGTTCGCGCTTTAGTCCATGCCTCTGCCCTGCATTTTAGAACTTGGTTTATTTCCAGTTCTAGTCCTTATGTGTTGATGCGCATCACATGTTGATCCTCTTCTGATTATTTTATTTATAAATTGGCCCATTCGTTTTAATTGCGTCTTAATTAGGTCCTTCCTCTTACTTTTACCTTTTGATTTGGCCCTAGGACTTTGTTTTTGTTGCGATTTTAGTCCTTTTTGTTTCTTTTCATGCCTTTATTATTAAATAGATTATTTTTAATATCAATATGATTATTATATCACCCTTTTTATTATTAGGTTTATTATTGTAGGTATTATTATTATTATTTTCTCATATTATTATACTTATTGTTTGCTACCCTTTTAATATTATTATTAATATAATTTTGTGTTGTATCATAATCATCATATTATGCTTAGTATTATTTTAACATTATATTAACTATTATTATTATTACATTATTAGTACATTATTTTATTATTTTTATTTGTAAACATTATTATTATCATTCTAAATTTGTGTTTGTTTACTTGTGTTAATTGCCGTTTACATCATTTATTTATTTATTCAATGTAATTTCGCAATTTGTATACCATTTTATGTAAATGTTTTACGTATTATTATATACTTTAAAATAAAGTTAACCTTATTCTATATAGATTACCAGCCCTATATTGTTTCATATATATATAGTTATTTTCGTTTTATGTATTTTAAATATATATCTTTGTTGACTAAAAGCAAATTATGAATATTATACGTCATTTTAAATTATTATTATGAAAATATTAATATATATATATATATATATATATTGAACTTATAGAGTCATATATTTTATACTTATAGTTTTCTTTGTATGTACAAGTATGTTTCTAAGCCTTATATAACTTATGATAAAACTAACTTAATTTTACCTATATATTCCTTTTATTTTAAATTTATATAAATATATATCTCCATGATTTGCAAATTTAATATGTTCTTAAAAATTATTATACGCTTGTATTATCTTTGAATACCCCTTTTTTTTAGTATTGTCCTTCATATATAAATTATCAATTTTAAACCAATATTCTGTAATACTTCGTATATTATTCGATTTAAATATTTATTTTATAAAATATATTTTAATGATCACATACATACTCCCATTTTAATTTTGTAAAAAGTTTCTAGTTTAATAATTCACATAATTTATAGTATGCACTCATCCTTCAAAATTTATTTTATATACATATACATATTCTTCTTTAATTTCTATTTTGTTTTTGTATTTTTTTTATTTTTTTTTTGCATTTGAATGTGGTATTAAGTTATATATATTATTGTGGTATATTACTTTCATTTTGTATTGCCATCATATTAATTATTCTTCATCCATGATTAGGAAATTGATAATATCTTTAAAATTTGGTTGCTATCTTGTTAGTTTATTGAGCAAATTATGTTATCTCTTTTCATCCATCATAGCATCTTATACATTCATATTATCCCATGTTTTTATTTCCTTTTCGGTTTTCAAATATTGTTTATAACTTATAACCCTTTAAAACTAATTATCCCATTTTATTTCAAAACAAATTAGTATATTACGAGCCGCTTTCATAATTATTTATTGAAATTCCTTAAAACGAATGCGATATTCGATGTTTAGCAATTTGAGGAATCGTGCCCTACCGTGTTGGGTTGCAATCTAAATAATCGAATATCTCTTTAGAATTTCATTCGTGTTTTCTAAAAACTTTTTAAAACAAAGGAAATATTCGATGTTTAGCAATTCGGGAATAGTACCCTATCGTGCTGGGTTGCGATCTCCCATTTGTTCCAAATAATCGAATATCCCTTTTTAATTTCACTCCTGTTTTCTAAATTCTAAGCGAGATAATGTTCAACGTTTGGAGGTTCGAGGAATCGTGCCCTATTGTGCTGGGTTTCGATTTCTCATTGGACTAAATAGTTGAGCATTCTTTTGAAATTTCCAAACTATAAATTTCTGGAAGTCGAAATCTATCGTGTTTTCGAGGATATAAAGGATCGCATCCTACTGTGCTGGATGTGGTGCTATATTCTTCTGAAACAAGAAAATTTTGACGACCAATTCGGATTATTCAAATGTAATAAAAAAGGAACCTCGTTTCAAAAACATTTTAAATCTTAGACACAAGGACAGTTATTTAATCGGTTTGGTACCAACTTTGGGCGTTATGGGTGCTAACCCTTCCTCGTATGCGTAATCGACTCCCGAACCCTTTCTCTCAAATTTCGTAGACCAAAATCATTGTTTTAATAAATCAAAATATTTTAAAAATAACCAAATTTCAAGGTGGTCCGATCACACCTAATAAAAGATCTGTGGCGACTCCAAATTTTCGTTTCCATTTTCAAAAACTAAGTCGATTCTCGTTTTCGAAAAAAATGGTTTCGACAGCTTGGCGACTCCACTGGGGAATTCGAGAGTCAAGCCATAAAATTGATTATTTGCTGTCTTTTTGTCAATAAATTAAAAATTCATTTTGAACATCATGGTTTCCTCATTTGCATTTGATTGTATGATTGTTATGTTTCGGGTCTTGTATAATGATCTTGCATTGCATTACATGACCGCTGTGGCCACACCTTCTAAGTGGGAGTAAGAAACTATGCTTTCGTGAGGTTTTCACCTTCGCATGGGCTAGTGGATTGCTTCCGGAATACGTCCGTACCTATGATTTCGTGAGATTTTCATCTCCGCATGGTCATAGGGAAATGTATTCCCCTGAACTGAACCCAATCCGCATGAGCCTATAATGGGTGAGGATCGAGGAATTCGCTGGTTCGGGTACCCTTACTCTAGAACTAAACCACATATAGAGAACCCTAAGAGTCTTCTTTAGACGGAGCTAGGTTAAACTGTAGTGGTCACCCATATATATATGCTTTGATTATCTTTATTTCACTTGTGTTTTATCACTAACACTTGATACTGACTTGTCTTGTTTTGATTGTATTCTGCATGACATTGCATACTAAAGGAGGTGTTGATTCATATTCAATTACTAAGTTAGAAAGTTTCACATGGAGAACGAATTTCTTAATAAAGTTGAGGATAATGCGGCCGTCCGTGCATGGTCAGAGAAGTTACAATCTGAAAAAGGGGATAGCTTGACAGAAGGATATACATCAGAGTTGCAAGAATTCACTCGCGTCAACGCAGCACAGAATGAGTTACAAGAGTTGAGAGATATTTGGGCTCGTTGGGATGAAGAGACCAAAAAGTTGTTCTACCAAAGCTATGGTGATATATCTTACTTGTTAGATATTAAGGTGGACAAACACTTGTTCCGAGCTATGGTTCAATTTTAGAATTCTGCTTACAAGTGTTTCACTTTTGGGGAAGTAGATTTAGTGCCTACCATAGAGGAATATACTGCACTGCTCAGATGTCCAAAAGTGCAAGTTAGAAAAGCTTACGCCAAGGTTTTTAACGGTCAAACCTTCACGAAGAAATTGATGAATATTTCAGGGATGAGCGAGCCTTGGGTCACAGCTCGGATTCAACAAAAGGGAGACAGCAAATGTAACCCTTGGGAGAATTTGAGAGATTTGGTTTTAATACATCCGAATAAACGAAAGAGGATCGATATCTTCGCCCTAAGTATCTATGGATTGGTGATTTTTCCTAAAGCTTTAAGGCATGTGGATGAGGCAGTCACTGACTTATTCGATCGTCTTGAGAAGGGAATCACACCTGTGCCTGCTATATTGGCTGAGACATTCAGGTCCTTGAGCATGTATCGGAAGTTAGGAGATGGGCGGTTTATTGGATGTGCACAGTTGTTGATGACGTGGTTTCACGGGTACTTTTGGAAGGTAGATAAGGTCTCCTATCGGGTCTTTTCTGAAACTTATTCCCTGCTAAAAGAGGAAGCAGCCATACAAAGGAGAGAGGATATTTCAGAAGAAAAGTGGATGGAAATTCTTCGAAACCTCAAAGAGGGAGATATAGAATAGAGAGCATTTTGGATGGTTCCTGATGAGATCCTGTATCGATGTGGGAATTTTGATTGGATGCCGTTGTTAGGAATTTGTGGGGCTACCGGGTATACTCCATTGCTTGCATTAAGGCAATATAAGTCGAGGCAGTTTATACCCACGACCTATGGACTTGCTTAGTGTGAATTCTCCTTTAAAGGTGCCCACTATAAGAAGAAAGTTCGGGAGCTATCCGATGCTTGGAAGCAAACTCATTGGATGAAGAGGTTGGCTGTTGGTTCCATAATGACGCCCGAGTACAATGGATGGTTCAAGAAAAGGGTTAATGATAACGTTCCTAGGCCAAGCTTGGAAAATACGCAACCTATGGTAGAACAACTACGAGTCATTCCGTCAGAATTAGAAATTATCAAACAAGACTTCGAGAAGAAGAGTTCAGAGCTTAGGAAGAAGATCGAACAATTGGAAGAAGAGAAGATGCACCTAAGATTAGATGCTGATGTCTAGAGATCAGAGGCTGAAAAGTGGGAAAAAGGGAAAACTAAGGCCGAAAAGGATCTAGACAGTTTGAAGACTGACTATAAGAAGTTACGCCTGTCTATGAGGACTGCGGGGTTAGGTAAGACTTTCGAACAATGGCGCCATGAAATTCGAGAAGAAAAGACCAAGGCCGATCGATGGGAAAGGAAATTTCGAGAAGCTCAGGTACAAAATGAAGATCTAGGAAAGAGTCTATTGAAAAGCAGAAATGAACAGGATGAATTAAAAGCTAGAGTGGCAGAACTCGAGAAGTCTCTTCATCAATACTGAGACCGTAATACTATAATAGAATTAAGGGCTAGCTTGAGCAAAATAGAAGAAATGAAAGAAAGAACAGAAGAGTTAGAAGCAGCACTACAAAACTGTAAGATGCGAATTCAGTTCTTCGAGGCAGGTGAGGAGCGCTGGAAGGAGCAGCTTTATCATGCGCAAGACCAAGTCAGAAACAGGGACTATATTATGGGGGAAGCTATAACCCAGATTCGCGAGGTAGCCGATTACTTACAAGGCTTGGCAGTACAAGCAAACATACTGAGCGTAAAGTACGAGTTGGAGTCAGATCGAGGACAGGAGCTAGCTTCGTTGTTCATGAAAATTAAGGCTCTGAGCATTAGGGCGAAGTCTTATTTGTAACTCAGTTTTATGTAAAGATTTTTATTTTCAAGTAAAGTTTCTTAAAAGGAATTAAATCAAAATTGATGCCTCCTTTGCATTCATGCATTTGCATTACATTACATCGTATGCATTAAAGGCCATAAGAAGATTCTAATTAATTAAAAAATGTTTCAGTAATCTGGAAACCAACAAAAATCTCCCGAGTACGCATCCTTACGGCACAAGAACTAAAGCAATGGATAAAAAACTAGAAAGATTGGAGCAAATGCAGGAAGAGATGCAAGAGCAGATGCAAGCACAAGTACAAGAGCAATTAGCTAAAATCCAGCAAGAAATGAGGGATCAAATGCTAGAATCGCAAAGAAATATGATGGAAGAGCTGACCCGATTACTGACTAGTCGGCCTGATAAAGGAAAAAGCCCTATGGCTGACATTGGAAATAATAATGAAGATTCTCTTTACTCCCTTGGTTTTGCTCCTGCAAATGCCCAAACACAGCACGAGACACATACACAGAGGTCATCTGTTACTGAAGATCCTCCCTACCCTCCAGGCTTTACCCTGATGAATACTCAAACACAACCCGAGCTGCACACACAAAGGCCTTCCATAACAATTAGGCCCTAGCAATTTCAGGCCGATACTTCGATGCCAATCAACTATCAAACAGGCTCAGGCTCTAATCCAGGAGATAACCCTGTTAATCCTATAATCCCTGATTTGGATAATATGGCAGAAAACGAGAGAGTCAGGACATCGCTTTCGAGAGAATTGGAAGAACGATGCAGGTGGTTAAAGGAAAGGTTCAAAGCAATGGAAAGTGCTGACTATCACTGTGGGGTCGATGCTAAAGATTTGAGCTTAGTCCCAGACTTAGTCCTTCCCCCTAAGTTCAAAATACCTGAATTCGAAAAATACAATGGAATGAGTTGCCCTGAAGCTCATATTACTATGTTTTGCAGACGAATGACTGGGTATGTCAACAACGACTAGTTATTGATTCATTGCTTCTAAGATAGTCTGGTTGGGGCGGCATCCAAATGGTATAACCAATTGAGTCGCACTAAGATTAATTCATGGAAAGACCTAGCTCAAGCCTTTATAAAGCAGTACAGCCATGTGATGGATATGGCCCCTGACAGGATTACGTTGTAAAATATGGAGAAGAAGTAAAATGAGAGCTTCAGACAGTACGCCCAAAGGTGGAGAGAAATGTCGACGCAAGTCCAACCACCTCTTCTGGAGAAAGAAACAACCATGCTCTTTATCAATACGTTGAAGGCTCCATTCATTAACCACATGTTAGGGAGCGCTACTAAGAGCTTCTCAGACATAGTGATGTCTGGAGAGATGATAGAAAACGGGATAAGATGCGGAAAGATTGAAGCAGGGAAAAATGCTAAGAAATCAGCCCCAAGAAGAAAGGAAAATGAGGTGAACAACACGAGCTCGTATGATAAGAGTTATTCTAAGCCAGTCACTATGAACCAACCAAGGGCAGCAACTACCAGCCATTAGGGCTCTACAAGACAAGATTCTAACCCAAGGCCTAACAAAGAAAGACTTCAGTTTACGCCTATCCTGATGTCCTATAAGGAATTATATCAGAGCTTGTTTGATGCCCATGTGGTATCACCTTTCTACTTGAAACCTTTGCAACCCCCATTCCCAAAATGATACGATACTAGCCCCCAATGTGAGTACCGCGCAGGGGTAACGGGACACTCGATTGAGAACTGCACCGCATTTAAAAAGTTAGTGGAAAATCTCATCGAAATAGGTGTTATAAAGTTTGATGACTCACCTGGCCCCAATGTAGTAGGAAATTCGTTACCCGATCATAAAGGGGTAAATACGATAATCGAGTATGGGAACAAAAGAATCAAGGCCGACGTGGAAGAGGTGAAAACTCTATTGAGTTGGGTTTGGGAACAAATGGTTGATGGAGGATTGGTTACACAACATTCAAAGGAAAATCCTAGAGAAGCGAGAAGATACTACGAGTTTTATAAGGATGAAAGCCATGATATCCAAGAGTGCAGTGAATTCAGGTCCATGGTGCAAAATCTGATAGACAATAAGGAGATAGAATTTTCGAAGAAATCAAAAGGACAGAAGAAGGAGAGGTTTACGCCTCAGAAGAAGGAAAAGTAGAAGGGGTTTAGAGAGTGAATCATCCGGTGGTGATAATTTCGCGACCGAGAAACGATAAAGTGGGAGTACCAATTACACCAAAGGTCATAATCCAGAAACCCGTTGCTTTCCCTTACAAAGATAGCAAGAGTTTGCGTTGGAACTATGATTGTAATGTGACCATCCGGAGAAAGGAGAACCCAGCTGGTACTTTAGAAGAAGGTCAAGATGAGGGTTTCTATACACGAAGTGGAAGGTGTTATACCCCAAACACAAGGGCAGAACCAGCTAAAAGAAAATTTAGAGTTGCTGAACAAGAAAAAGAAAAGACATCCAGGTCTGAATCACCTATCAATGAGCCCGTAACTAAAAAAGAGGCTAAAGAGTTCTTAAAATTCCTGAAGCACAACGAATATAGCGTTGTAGAGCAGCTATATAAGCATCCGGCTCGTATCTCAGTGCTAGCTTTACTTATGAGTTCAGAGACACATCGGAATGCATTATTGAAGGTGCTGAACGAGACCTACGTCGCGAATGACATCTCTGTCAATAAGCTGGATCGCCTTGTCAATAATATAAGCGCTGATAATTTCATATTTTTCAATGATGATAAAATACCGTCGGGAGGAATGGGGTCAACAAAAGCGCTACACATCACCACCCGTTGTAAAAGGTTCACATTACCGGGGGTATTGATTGATAATGGGTTAGCACTAAATGTCCTACCCCTATCCACACTGAATAGGTTGCCCGTGGATAATTCCCATATGAAAACATGCCAAAATATAGTAAGGGCATTTGATGGCACTGAAAGGAAGGTAATGGGGAGGATTGAAATACCCCTCTTAATTGGTCCAAGCACATATGAGATAGATTTCTTGGTGATGGACATCAAGCCCTCTTACAATTGCTTGTTGGGAAGGCCATGGATTCACTCGACAGGGGCAGTGCCATCATCATTACATCAAAAGCTCAAGTTTATAACGGAAGGCCGACTGGTGACCGTGAACGCAGAAGAGGATATCATTGCATCTGTTACCAGCAATGCGCCATACGTAGGGACAGATGAAGAGGCCATGGAATGTTCTTTTTGGTCATTAGAATTTGTAAATGCGACCTTTGTTGTTGAAGGAAATAAGGTCCCGACACCCAGAATCTCTAAGACTACAAGAATGGGTCTACAATTGACAGTTGGGAAAGGAGCTTTACTAGGGAAAGGGCTGGGAAGAAGTCTACAAAGGAGGGTCGACGCACCTATGCTCATGGACAAACGAGATCGATTTGGCTTAGGATTCAAGCCAGATGCAAAACAGAAGAAAAAAGTACAAGAAAAGAAACAAGAACGGAGAAGAGCACGTTTAAGCAGGGAAGAGGTTAAGTGGGAGCCGATGACCTTTCCTCACATATCCAAAACATTTGTGTCAGGAGGAACCATTTACTCCGAAGAAAGAGGGACAAGAAAAGGATATGCCAAAGAAATGTTGGGAAACTTAAGCATTAACGCCACATACGAGGACGGAACTGGAGTAGAGAATTTGTCGGGCATTCACTCTTTTGAGCTGGGAAGTGTTTTGAATAACTGGACTGTGGAGGAGATTCCTGTAGTCTTTAGAACTAATTCAGAGTAATGCCCAGAACACACCTATTACTCTAGGCCTAGGAGTAATAAGTGTCCTTTTATGAAATAGGCTTATATTCAAAAATTATTATTTCAATGAAATGTATCTTTTTGTCTTATCTCGTGCAAATATTCTTTTATTCTTTCATTCATAATTATACTATACACATCATTATTCTTAAATTCTTTTATTCTTTGTATCTTTCTTTATACCTACAACAGGTCTCCGGATATCAACGATATGAGTAATGTTGCTACTAACTCAGAGTCTCCTTTTGAGCAAGATATGTGTCAAGAGGGATCACAAGACTTTGAAGATGACAGAGACTGTAACTTATCCCCTGATTTGTTAAGAATGGTAGAACAAGAGGAGAAACGGATCCTACTTGACAAAGAGTCAGTAGAAGTTGTAAACTTGGGGGATGAACTAGAAAAGAAAGAAGTAAAGATCGGAGCTTGCATAACCCTAAAGACAAAGCGAGATCTTATCGAGTCACTCCAAAAGTTTAAAGACGTATTTGCATGGTCATATCAAGATATGCCTGGGCTAAATATTGATATTGTGGTACACAGACTCCCCATCAAGGAAGAATGCAAGCCAGTTCAACAGAAGCTTCGACGGATGAGACCAGATGTCTTACTGAAAATAAAAGAGGAGGTCAAGAAGCAATTTGATGCTGGTTTCTTACAAGTAGTTGAGTACTCAGAATGGGTAGCCAATACTGTCCCTGTCCCTAAAAAAGATGGAAAAGTACGGATGTGTGTAGACTACAGAGACTTAAACAAAGCCAGCCCGAAGGATAATTTCCCGTTGCCTCAT
Organism: Gossypium anomalum; assembly: GCA_025698475.1. Lineage (NCBI taxonomy): Eukaryota > Viridiplantae > Streptophyta > Magnoliopsida > Malvales > Malvaceae > Gossypium > Gossypium anomalum. The sequence goes on along the minus strand of CM046965.1, from coordinate 6,156,128 downwards.
ATAGACACCTTAGTGGACAACACAGCAGGTTACTCACTCTTCTCATTCATGGATGGTTTCTCAGGGTACAATCAGATCAAGATGCATCCAGAAGACATGAGTAAGACCACCTTTGTGACCCTGTGGGGAACCTTTTGTTATAAGGTAATGCCATTTGTGTAACACCCCAAACCCGACCTAGACGCTATGGCCAAATCTGACGTGTCACACATGTTTAAAAATCCATGTTTCGTTTGATTGACTAGAAAACCGCCTAAAGCTGGCTAACCAAAGTGAATGGATGCTGGGCACCAGATAGGTATCCGAAACGGAGGAGGTGAGCCATGAAGGCTGCTTAAGTACCAAGCTCCCGGATAGAACCAATCCTAGACATGCCCACAACCATTGCCACACTTTGGTAAACGAGTTGAAATCTCCTCTAAGTGGTTATCTTTGTTAAACCGATTATGTGTGACGTTGTGTTTTTTTAAAAATAGGTATCATTTTGAAAACGCGTCCTAAGTCTAGCCCATTTTATTTAATATCAGCCAATTTAAACAAAGTAATCCAGAAAAGAAAAGAAATAAAGTTAAGGTTAAAATGGACTTATTACAACCCAAAAATAAATGATAAATAAAATAAACTTAGTGAAAACCCATTTACTTATTGAAAAGTCCAAATGCGATCACCGTGGCCACTCTGAATCCCCTCCAGCTCCAAGTCCCCAAGTCAAGGCTCACCTGTAAGATAAGAAAGGAAGGGGGGTGAGTTTGGGAAAACTCAGTGTGCAACAAGCCCCTTTCAGAGCCCAAAACAATATCAGCTTACTGGGCCTAAGCCCAAATTTAATTACCACCTTTACTGGGCCGAAGCCTTTTTATAATTCATATCATAATACTGGGCCGAAGCCTTTTCATATCTCACATAACATAATACTGGGCCGTAGCCTTTTTATTACTCACGTTACTGGGCCGAAGCCTTATTCTGTAAACAGTATGGCCCATAGGCCCATTTCAATATCACATGTAATATTAATGCATGCATGCAAGCCCATTTGGGGAGACTACTCAACCCACCATCCGCTACTCTCCACCCGTACCAACCAAGCTCTCCATGTGGGGAATAACTCAACCCACCCAACCAAACTCTCCACTGGCAGCATAGCTGCATTATCATATAACTGGAGGCCTAGCCTCTTTTAGTAACTGGGGCAAAAGCCCTTTTAATGACTGGGGCATAAGCCCTTTTCGGTAAGCTGGGGCATAAGCCCTTTTGCACTTCCTCCATCCACATATAAAACCCAACCCAAATGCATATCATGAATCTATCATTTACATCTCATACATATCATGTGCATACCATACATGTCACGTGCATATCATACATTTCATGTGCATATCATACATATCATGTACATATCATACATATTTTTATCAAATCCCATGTATAAACCTCATAATTAACCCTAGGGGTATAATGGTCATTTTTACCTAGGGGCAAAATAGTCATTTTCATGTTATAAGGGCATTCTCGTAATTTTACCAAATACTAGGGTTTTCATACTCATTATCAATTAATAAAGCTCGTAGGAGCAAACGGTGAAACTGACCCATTTTTCCCGATTGGCCCAAAAACTCAATGGGCCTTACTTCGGCCCCTCGAGGCCCATCTTACCGAGTATGCCCGAAATCACATTTTTTCCCTTTTCCATTATTTTCGTTCATCAACTCTTCGACATCAAACCAATTAGTGAGCATCCGCTTGCTCACAAGTCCTCGAATTGCCAGAATTTCGGCATTTCGGCTTTTCGGCATTTATCGCTTTAAGCTAGGAAAGAGGGTAAGTTACACACCTGTTTGGCGATATTCCTCCACGAGATCTCCTACACGATTTCTCCTATAACCAACCATTAATAAATCAGCTTCCATAAATTAAATCAAAACGGAAACCATCTATTACTAACACTTACACATTCGGCCACCCTCCAAAATAGCCTTAAAAACCTTACATTGTCGTCACTGATTGACTTAGATCTATCCACTCCAAAGATTTAACCGAATCAAGTAGTCGATTACGTTGCTGCCCCTTCATCATAGAAACCATAAAAATTATTAAAAGAAACATCCCATGAGCCTACACCCATATTCGGCCACCTCCTAAAACATAGGGGTTTTTACTTGTTAATAGCCTTACATGAGATTGCTTAAGATTTGAGCACTTACCACAGTCTCCTTTTCTTGAATCCGTCTAGCCCTAGGAGATAAGGGAGTTGATCACCGACAAATAGAATAAAGAAGAAAGTTGGTTGTTGGAAAACAAAAATCCGCACCACCTTGACTTCACAGACTTTTCTAAACTTTTTATGCGTTATTTCGGTAAAAGTAGAGATAAAGGGAAGAACAATGGTGAATGAAAGGGAATAGTGGGCTGATTTGGAAGAAGGAGAAGGATAAAAAGATGGTAGGAGATGATAGGTTCGGCTGCAAAAAGAGAAAAAGAAGAAAGACCAATCTCCCAGAAAAAACGCACATGAAAAATACTTAAGTGCCGAAATTCCCTAACTAAACCTCTTAGCCGAATTTTCCCTTCTCGGACTCCCTTATTCGCCAACTCTCTCCCCTTATCAAATCCCTAAAATCTCTCCCCTTATCCCTCCTTAAATCATGCATCCGACCAATCCAAACTCCTCTTTAGCGAGAATCCACTTGGACTCCACCACCTTCCCTTTCTGCACATAAAAATAAATGCTTCTATTGCCAACACAGGAATCGATCCCATGTCCTCCCAAACCACTTACACGCCACCCTTATAGCTCCTAGTGGCGTCACTTAGCCACTTTACTACTAGAGGCTCTTTTTGTGATGCATTTTACCCATAACTCTATATAAGGTCACCTAGCTAAAACCCCTAACTCTTAAATCCAAAATTTCAAAAATTCAACCGGGTTTTGGCCAACACATGGGCCTTCCATAAGCCCATTTACCTACTCAAAATATTAATTTCACATCCAACTACAAAATTAAAAAAACTTTACAAAATATTGAGAATCGCGAATTAACTTAGAAAATCGAGGATGTTACAACTCTACCCTCCTTAAAGAAATTTCGGCCTCGAAATTTACCTTGTTCGAAAAGTTGAGGGTACTGTTGACTATCGCCTCCTCAGTCTCCCAAGTAGCTTCTTCTTTGCCATGGTTTCTCCAAAGTACTTTCACCAGTGGAACTGTCTTCCTTCTCAACACCTTGACGTTACGATCAAGTATTTGCACAGGTTCCTCTTCGAAAGTCAAATCCGACTGTACCTCGATTTCTTCAACTGGCAGGACATGAGTTGGGTCAGATCGATACCACCTCAGCATGGATACATGGAAAACGTCGTGGATACGATGCAGTTTCGATGGTAGTTCCAGCTGATAAGCCACTGGTCCAATCCGTTTAACAATTCGGTAAGGCCCAATAAACCGTGGGCTCAACTTACCCTTCTTACCAAACCTTAAAATCTTCTTCCAAGGTGAAACTTTCAAGAAGACCATGTCCCCTACAGCATATTCTACGTCCTTACGTTTCAAAACGGCGTAAGACTTTTGTCGATCCGTTGCCTCCTTTAACCGATTCCTAATCACCTTAACCTTGTCCTCAGTATCTGCCACCAACTCTGGCCCAAGTACTTGCCTATCCCCCAATTCTGTCCAACAAGTAGGCGAACGACATCTTCGCCCATATAGTGCCTCATAAGGAGCCATCTGAATACTTGCTTGATAAGCGTTGTTATCACGCGACTCGCTTAGCGGTAAGTAATCTTCCCAGCTGCCCCTAAACTCAATAACACAACCCCTCAACATGTCTTCCAAAACCTGAATAATCCTCTCTGACTGTCCATCTGTTTGAGGGTGAAAGGCCGTACTAAAATCCAGTCGCGTTCCCAACGCCTCATGCAACTTCCGCCAAAACCGAGATGTAAACCTTGGGTCTCGGTCAGAAATGATTGACACTGGCACCCCATGCAACCGTACTATCTCTGCCACATATAACTTGGACAACTTTTGGAGTGAGTAATCAGTTTGAACAGGTATGAAATGAGCAGACTTCGTCAGCCTATCCACAATTACCCAAACCGAGTCCTTCTTAGATGGTGTCAATGGCAACCCACTTACAAAGTCCATGGTTACCCTTTCCCACTTCCACAGTGGTATCTTGACTGGCTGTAACAATCCTGAAGGTAGTTGATGCTCTGCCTTTACTTGTTGACACGTTAAACATTTCCTCACAAATTCAGTCACTTCCCGTTTAAGCCCAGGCCACCAATATAGCTCTCGCAAGTCTCGATACAACTTGCTTCTTCCTGGATGCATCGCACAAGGCCCACCATGTGCCTCTTTTAAAATCATCATCCTTAAATCAGAGTCCTTCGGTATACACATTCTTCCTCGAAAACAGAGAACCCCTTCACTATTCAGTCCAAAGTCTGAATTCTCACCTTTCTCAACTTGCTGAAACCGAGAACCCAACGATTCATCCATCAACTGTTGCCTCTTAATTTGCTCTACCCAAGTCGGTCTCACTTGCAACTCTGCCAATAAGCTTCCATCATCATACAAGCTTAGGCGAGCAAACATCGCCTTCAACTCGCCTTGCACCGTTCTCACGACTCAACGCATCGGCTACAACATTTGCCTTACGGATGATATTCAATCAAATAGTCATAGTCTTTTAATAGCTCGATCCACCTTCGTTGTCTAAGATTCACTCTTTTCTCGAGTCGAATAAGTACTTAAGACTCTTATGATCTGTGTAAATGATGCATCTCTCTCCATACAAGTAGTGCCTCCATATCTTAAGTGCGAAAATCACCGCTGCCAACTCCAAGTCATGAGTAGGATAATTCAGCTCATGAGGCTTAAGCTGTCGTGAAGCATAAGCGACCACTTTGCCCTCTTGCATCAACACACAGCCCAAACCTACATGTGATGCATCACTATACACAGTGAAATCTTTACCGGATTCTGGCTGAATCAACACCGGTGCCTCAGTCAGAACTTTCTTTAACTTTTCAAAAGCCTTTTGCTGCTTATTCGTCCAAACGAACGGTGCTTCCTTCCTTATAAGTTTCGTTAATGGCGCTGCCAACACAGAAAATCCTTCTACAAACCTTCTATAATATCCTGCCAACCCCAAAAAGCTTCGAATTTCTGTTACCGACCTCGGTGGCTTCCACTCTAAAATCGCCTCAATCTTCCTAGGGTCAACCTTAATCCCCTCTACAGACACAATATGCCCTAAAAAGGTTACTTCAGTCAGCCAGAACTCGCACTTACTAAACTTTGCGTAAAGTTGCTTTTCCCTTAGCACTTGTAGCACAATCCGCAAATGCTCATCATGCTTCTCTTCTGTTTGTGAGTACACCAAGATATCATCAATAAAAACAACAACAAACTGATCCAAGTATGGATGAAACACTCGATTCATCAAATCCATGAATGCTGCCGGTGCGTTAGTCAAGCCAAAGGGCATAACCAAAAACTCGTAATGACCATATCGAGTTCTGAATGCCGTCTTATGGATATCCTCTTTTTTGACCCTTAACTGATGATACCCTGACCGAAGGTCAATCTTGGAGAACACTGAAGCTCCTTTTAGTTGATCAAACAGATCGTCGATCCTTGGTAACGGATACTTGTTCTTAATTGTCAGCTTGTTCAATTGGCGATAATCAATACACATTCGCATGGTCCCATCTTTCTTCTTTACGAAAAATACTGGGGCACCCCATGGAGAAATACTGGGTCTTATAAACCCTCTGTCCAACAGTTCTTGAATCTGAGCCTTCAGTTCCACCAACTCTTTTGGTGCCATCCTATAAGGTGCAATCGACACTGGAGCCGTTCCAGGCAACAAGTCGATTCCAAACTCGACTTCTCTGTTCGGAGGTAGTCCAGGAAGTTCCTCCGGAAATACATCTTGGAACTCCTCAATGGTCCTAACTGACTCAACGGTTATCACCGCAGGTTCCACTTGACTCACAAACGCCAAGAACGCCTCACAACCTTTCCGAATCAACTTCTCCACCCTTAACGCTGAAACAACATTAGACAAGTAATTCCTTCGCTCCCCAATGACCATTATCTCCTCATCGTTAGCAGTTCTTAGCACCATCCTCTTAACAGCACAGTCCACCGTGGCCCTATGCTTAGTCAGCCAGTCCATCCCCAAAATAAGATCAAACTCTCGAAAAGGTAGCTCCATCAGATCCCCTACAAATATCTCACATTGCGTTTCTAAAGGCACTTCTTTAAAGAGTTTATCCACCCTAACCGAGTGTCCCAAAGGGCTTATCACCGATACCCTATCCACAGACTCTTTAGGAAGCACACCCAATGCCCCAGATACATCACAAGCAACATACGAGTGGGTAGAACCCACATCAATCAAAGCAGTGTAAGGCTTGCTATGAATGAGGAACGTACCAGTTATAACATCAGGAGCGTCACCTTCTTAACGACATCGTGCAGCATAAACCAACGCCGGCTGTCGAGCCTCAGCTTATCCAGCACCCCTGCCAGGTGCCCCACGTCCTCGTCCATTACCGTTGCCACCTCTACCTTGCCCACGACCTCTCTGTGGCGGTGGTCCCCCTCGCTGTGGTTGAACTCCTCTTTGCTCTGCCGCTTGATCTTGAGCTGCTCTCCGAGGACAATCTCTAAACTTATGCTCCTTGGACCCACATCGAAAACACGCTCCAGTACGTTTCCAACACTCCCCCATATGTGCTCTACCACAGTCTTTGCACACCTGCGGTTTAAAAGTATTCCTCGGAGCTGGCTCCTCCACTCTAGCTCTTTTAGCATTTCTATCTGCAGTACCAGAGGGTCTAGAATCTTTTCTAAATCTGGGTCGATCCCTCTCACGGTTCCGCCGTTCTGTCTGTTTCACTTCCTCGGCTATCTTGGCCTTCTCCACTAGTGCAGCGAAGTCACGTTCCCTTTGTGGAGCTATCAGCACTCTAAGCTCATCGCGGAGACCATCCTCGAATCGAACGCTGCGCTCATATTCAGTCGCAACTATCCCGCTAGCATATCTACTCAGCCTTAAGAATTCCGCCTCATACTCCGCAACAGTCTTATTACCTTGAGCCAAATTCGAGAAATTCTTTTAGCGAGCATCCACATAACTCGCTCCAACATACCTCCCTTAAGCGGACTTGAACAGTCCCCAAGTCACACGTTCGATCGGGGTACTCTCCCTTACTGTGATCCACCACTGGTATGCCTCATCTCTTAGCAATGACATAGCTCCCTTCAGCTTTTGCTCCATCGAGCAATCGAGGTCGTCCATAATCCGCTCTGTCGCCTCTAACCAATACTCACCACGCTTGGGCTACTCCGATATCGCCCCTAAAACCTCTCTGCTCCATTAGCCCGCAGTCGCTCGAGAGATAGATCCCCATTTCTCGTCCCAGTGCTAGCTCCGCAACCCTTTCTAGAACCCTTAAAATTGCTTGGGACAAAGCATCGTCCCCGCACTCCGATCATATGACCCGTCTCAGTTGTGCTGTGGCACAAATGTCTCTCACCGGCCTATGCCTTGAGGATGATGATTCAGCTTGTGCTCTACCACGACCGCGTCCACGTCCGCGGCCTCGTCCACGCGTTCCCCTTGTACTCATATCGAATTTTCTAATTACGAGTTTTATGAAATTAGTCAAATATTTCAGTTTCTTTTAAGAGATGTTTTATGGAAATATGGCAATTCAGGGATTTGTTTTCGTGACGAAATAGCCTAGCCACAGTCCCAATCCTACTGTTTCATAATTCTACCCTAACTACAGTATCATAGTAGGGCCTCAGTTTAACATTTTATCAGAATTTACCAACAAAAGTAGGGGTACTTACAGACTTGGTGCCGGGGATTCAGTGCGCCACATCTTTCCTCAACCATTCACAACATACTTTTGATCAAAAATTTTCCAAAACTAATTTATAATACCTCTGTTAAAATTTTTTATTTTAAACCCATAAAAAGAACAGAAAAATTTAAACATTTTTGAAAATCTGCCATTTCCCAAAAATACCCTTTTTAGGCCTAAGTTTTTGAAAAAAAAATTTTCTTTGGACCCGATCCACAGCCGAGTTGTTGCAACTTGGCTCTGATACCACTAAATGTAACACCCCAAACTCGGCCTAGACGCTATGGCCGAATCTGACGTGTCACACATGTTTAAAAATCCATGTTTCGTTTGATTGACTAGAAAACCGCCTAAAGCTGGCTAACCAAAGTGAATGGAGGTCGGGCACCGTAGGTATCTCTGAACGCGAGGAGGTGAGCCATGAAGGTCTGCTTAAGTACCAAGCTCCCGGATAGAACCAATCCTAGACATGCCCACAACCATTGCCACACTTTGGTAAACGAGTTGAAATCTCCTCTAAGTGGTTATCTTTGTTAAACCGATTATGTGTGACGTTGTGTTTTTTTAAAAATAGGTATCATTTTGAAAATGCGTCCTAAGTCTAGCCCATTTTATTTAATATCAGCCAATTTAAACAAAGTAATCCAGAAAAGAAAAGAAATAAAGTTAAGGTTAAAATGGCCTTATTACAACCCAAAAATAAATGATAAATAAAATAAACTTAGTGAAAACCCATTTACTTATTGAAAAGTCCAAATGCGATCACCGTGGCCACTCTGAATCCCCTCCAGCTCCAAGTCCCCAAGTCAAGGCTCACCTATAAGATAAGAAAGGAAGGGGGGTGAGTTTGGGAAAACTCAGTGTGCAACAAGCCCCTTTCAGAGCCCAAAACAATATCAGCTTACTGGGCCTAAGCCCAAATTTAATTACCACATTTACTGGGCCGAAGCCTTTTTATAATTCATATCATAATACTGGGCTGAAGCCTTTTCATATCTCACATAACATAATACTGGGCCGTAGCCTTTTTATTACTCACGTTACTGGGCCGAAGCCTTATTCTGTAAACAGTATGGCCCATAGGCCCATTTCAATATCACATGTAATATTAATGCATGCATGCAAGCCCATTTGGGGAGACTACTCAACCAACCATCCGCTACTCTCCACCCATACCAACCAAGCTCTCCATGTGGGGAATAACTCAACCCACCCAACCAAACTCTCCACTGGCAGCATAGCTGCATTATCATATAACTGGAGGCCTAGCCTCTTTTAGTAACTGGGGCAAAAGCCCTTTTAATAACTGGGGCATAAGCCATTTTGCACTTCCTCCATCCACATATAAAACCCAACCCAAATGCATATCATGAATCTATCATTTACATCTCATACATATCATGTGCATACCATACATGTCACGTGCATATCATACATTTCATGTGCATATCATACATATCATGTACATATCATACATATTTTTATCAAATCCCATGTATAAACCTCATAATTAACCCTAGGGGTATAATGGTCATTTTTACCTAGGGGCAAAATAGTCATTTTCATGTTATAAGGGCATTCTCGTAATTTTACCAAATACTAGGGTTTTCATACTCATTATCAATTAATAAAGCTCGTAGGAGCAAACGGTGAAACTGGCCCATTTTTCCCGATTGGCCCAAAAACTCAATGGGCCTTACTTGACTTACCTCGAGGCCCATCTTACCGAATATGCCCAAATCACATTCTTTCCCTTTTCCATTATTTTCGTTCATCAACTCTTCGACATCAAACCAATTAGTGAGCATCCGCTTGCTCACAAGTCCTCGAATTGCCAGAATTTCGGCATTTCGGCTTTTCGGCATTTATCGCTTTAAGCTAGGAAAGAGGGTAAGTTACACACCTGTTTGGCGATATTCCTCCACGAGATCTCCTACACGATTTCTCCTATAACCAACCGTTAATAAATCAGCTTCCATAAATTAAATCAAAACGGAAACCATCTATTACTAACACTTACACATTCGGCCACCCTCCAAAATAGCCTTAAAAACCTTACCTTGTCGTCACTGATTGACTTAGATCTATCCACTCCAAAGATTTAACCGAATCAAGTAGTCAGTACACGTTGCTGCCCCTTCATCATAGAAACCATAAAAATTATTAAAAGAAACATCCCATGAGCCTACACCCATATTCGGCCACCTCCCTAAAACATAGGGGTTTCGGCCCTTGTTAATAGCCTTACATGAGATTGCTTAAGATTTGAGCACTTACCACGCCTCTCCTTTTCTTGAATCCGTCTAGCCCTAGGAGATAAGGGAGTTGATCACCGACAAATAGAATAAAGAAGAAAGTTGGTTGTTGGAAAACAAAAATCCGCACCACCTTGACTTCACAGCTTTTCGGCTTTTGCGTTGTTTCGGTAAAAGTAGAGATAAGGGAAGAACAATGGTGAATGAAAGGGAATAGTGGGCTGATTTGGAAGAAGGAGAAGGATAAAAAGATGGTAGGGAGATGATAGGTTCGGCTGCAAAAAGAGAAAAAAGAAGAAAGACCAATCTCCCAGAGAAAAACGGCACAGAAAAATACTTAAGTGCCGAAATTCCCTAACTAAACCTCTTAGCCGAATTTTCCCTTCTCAGACTCCCTTATTCGGCCAACTCTCTCCCCCTTATCAAATCCCTAAAATCTCTCCCCTTATCCCTCCTTAAATCATGCATCTGATCGAATCCAAACTCCTCTTTAGCAGAATCCACTTGGACTCCACCACCTTCCCTTTCTGCACATAAAAAATAAATGCTTCTATTGCCGACACAGGGAATCGATCCCATGTCCTCCCAAACCACTTACACGCCACCCTTATAGCTCCCTAGTGGCGTCACTTAGCCACTTTACTAGAGGCTCTTTTTGTGATGCATTTTACCCATAACTCTATATAAGGTCACCTAGCCAAAACCCCTAACTCTTAAATCCAAAATTTCAAAAATTCAACCGGGTTTTGGCCAACACATGGGCCTTCCATAAGCCCATTTACCTACTCAAAATATTAATTTCACATCCAACTACAAAATTAAAAAAAAACTTTACCAAAATATTGAGAATCGCGAATTAACCGAAAATCAGGATGTTACAATTTGGATTGAAAAATGTGGGAGCAACATATCAGAGAGCCATGGTAACCCTGTTCCATGATATGATGCATAAATAAATTGAAGTCTATGTCGACGACATGATTGCCAAATCTCAGACGGAAGAAGAGCATGTGCAAGTCTTGAGTAAATTATTTTTGAGGTTGAGGAAGTTCTAACTGAAACTCAATCCGGTAAAATGTACCTTTGGGGCTAGGTCAGGGAAACTGTTAGGATTCGTAGTCAGTGAAAAAGGGATTGAGATTGGCCCAGATAAAGTTAAGGCCATACAAGAGCTACCTCCGCCGCGCACTCAAAACGAAGTACGGGGATTCTTAGGGAGACTAAATTACATCGCTCGGTTTATTTCACAACTAACTGAGAAATGTGATCCCATATTTCGCCTCCTTAAGAAACGTAACCCTGGAGTTTGGGACGAGGAATGCCAGAAGACCTTCGACAAGGTTAAGCAATATTTGTCTAATGCCCCAGTATTAACACCACCTAGTCCAGATAAGCCATTGATACTGTATTTAACGGTGTTTGAAAATTCTATGGGATGTGTGCTTGGCCAACACGATGAGTTAGGAAGAAAAGAAAGAACGATATATTACCTCAGTAAGAAGTTCACTGAGTGTGAGATGAGATATTCGACAATTGAAAAATTATGTTGTGCCTTAATTTGGACAACTCGAAGGCTGAGACAATACATGTTGTATCACACAACTTGGCTGATTTCCAAATTGGATCCTCTGAAGTAATTGATGGAGTCAACTGCTTTGAATGGAAGAATGGCCCGATGGCAAATTCTACTCTCTGAGTTTGATATCGTATATGTGAACCAGAAAGCTGTAAAAGGGAGTGCAATAGCAGACTTTCTAGCCAGTAGAGCTCTAGAAGACTATGAACCTCTGAACTTCGATTTTCCAAATGAAGATCTGATGTATGTGGCAACCACTGAAGAAAACCCTCGAGAAGGTCATCCTTGGAAGCTAAACTTCGACGGAGCATCACACGCTGTGGGTAATGGAATTGGGGCAGTCTTGGTATCCCCAGATGGAGATCATTATCCTTTCACAAGTAAATTGGATTTTAACTGCACGAACAATATGGCAGAGTACGAGGCATGCATCATGGGTATCCGTGCAGCCATGGAACGTAACATCAAGATGTTAGAGGTATATGGAGATTCTGCCCTAGTGATTTATCAACTCAAAGGTGAATAAGAGACGAGAGATCCCAAATTGATCAATTACAGAAATCTGGTCCTCGAATTAATTGAAGAATTTGACAATATCGTTTTCTGCTACCTCCCTCGAGAAGAAAATCAGATGGCTGACGCCCTAGCAACTTTAGCTTCCATGATCAAGGTGAGCAAATAAGAGGATGTGAAACCAATCCAAATGAGTATTTATGAGGCTCAGCTCATTATTGCAACCTCGAAGAAGAAGGAGAAAATGATGATCACCCTTAGTACCACGATATCCTACGGTATGTGAAGAATCGTGAGTACCCCGACCAAGCTACTGAGAACAACAAGAGAACTTTGAGAAGGCTAACCAGTGACTATGTCTTGGACGAGGAGATCCTATACAAAAGAAGAAAGGATCAAGTACTACTAAGATGCGTAGACGTTATTGAGGCTAAGAAAATCTTGGAAGAAGTTTACGAGGGCATCTGTGGGACACACGCTAATGGTTTTACAATGGCCAGGCAAATTATGAGGTTTGGTTATTATTGGCCCACCATGGAAGGAGACTGTATTAACTACGCCAAAAGATGTCATAAGTGCCAAATCTATGGAGACAAGATTAACGTGCCTCCTTCACCTCTGCATGTTATGACTTCTCCATGGCCTTTTTCGATGTAGGGCATGGATGTGATTGGGCCAATTTCGCCAAAAGCTTCAAATGGACATCGATTCATCTTTGTGGTCATTGACTATTTTACCAAGTGGGTGGAAGCCGCTTCATATGCCAATGTAACTAAATTGGCAGTTAGCAAGTTCCTAAAAAAGGAAATCATTTGTCGATATGGAATGCCAGAAAGAATCATATCTGACAATACATTGAATTTGAACAACAGTATAATAGCAGAGGTCTGCAGTCAGTTTAAAATCAGACACCACAACTCGTCACCATATAGCCTTAAAATGAACGGTGCAGTCGAAGCAGCCAACAAGAACATCAAGAAAATTATGGGAAAGATGACGGAAACTTATAAAGATTGGCATGAGAAGCTATCATTCGCCCTCTATGCTTATCGAACATCTGTCAAGACTTCTACCGGGGCAACGCCTTTCTTATTGGTTTATGGAATGGAGACGGTTTTACCTATCGAGGTCGAGATTCCTTTCCTCAGAGTTTTGTCAGAAGTAAAGTTGAACGAAGCAGAATGGATCCAGTCTCGATATGATCAGTTGAATTTAATTGAAGAAAAGAGATTAAGGGCTATTCGCCATGGTCAAATGTACCAAAAACGAATGATGCAAGCTTACAACAAAAAAGTTCATCCCAGAGAATTCCACGAGGGAGACCTAGTATTGAAAAAGATCCTGCCCATACAAAAGGATTTCAGAGGAAAATGGATGCCGAACTGGGAAGGACCTTATGTGGTAAAGAAAGCCTTTTCTGGAGGAGGATTGACATTGGCCGAAATGGATGGCAAGACTTTACCTAATTCTGTGAATTCAGATTCAGTTAAGAAATACTTCACCTAAAAAAAAAAAGGGAGAGGCCAAGGTGAAAACTCACAAAGAGCATATTGAGACCTAAGGGATTTTGAATTGAAAACCCGCAAAAGGGCGATTCAAATATTGATCAAAGGTGGGGCATGTGATGCCTAAATTAACAAGGAGGAGAGATGTTGCACCTTGGGGCATCTACAAGAGTACTCTAGATCCCCTAAAACACATATTAGGCAAAAAGGGAGTCTTCAAGAAGTTCGTACAGAGAAGCTCACGCTGCGATATTTGGGGCACCTATTTTCTTTTTATTTATTTTGTATTCCTACAACACTAGTTGTCTATGATTAATTTATTCCCTTCAAATTTTGTTTCTGACAAATTTCAGTTCTGTCATTATTGTGATCTTTTTCAAGCATTTTGCATCGAAATGATGATTAAAGGATTAATGACACATTCACAAAGGAAGTTCTGTATATTACTCTGAAAGTTTCTAAATAGTACAGGAACCTGAAACAAGGCTATCATTTCGAACTTAAAAGATTGGAAACACTTGAAAAGAAAGAGTTTAAATTTGGACTACCACTTTAGGTTTTCTGTTCAAAGATCTAAGTTGAATAAGAAGACGGGGTACCGATTCAGTGAAAGAACCTTGATAAACAAAGAGCAATGACAACCTAAGCATTAAAAAGGGAATTCATGCTCACAACATGTTGCACTCATACATTTATAGATCATCTATAACACCAATAGTTAGGAGTATTTGATTCATTTCGATCATAGCATCCTAACTATTTGACATAAGTATAGATGCATGGAACTGATCCTACAGGTCATATCTTTAAAATCAGTGAAGCCATTAGCCTCATCTCCCTGAAGTTGCAGTAGAGCAGGTTGAAGTTACAAGTTTTATCTCCCTGAAGTTGCAGTGGAGCAGATCGAAGCCATTAGCCTTATCTCCCTGAAGTTGCAGTGGAGCAGGTTGAAGTTACAAGTCTTATCTCCCTGAAGTTGCAGTGGAGCAGATCGAAGCCATTAGCCTTATCTCCCTGAAGTTGCAGTGGAGCAGGTTGACATTACAAGTCTTATCTCCCTGAAGTTACAGTGGAGTAGATCGAAGCCATTAGCCTTATCTCCCTGAAGTTGCAGTGGAGCAGGTTGAAGTTACAAGTCTTATCTCCCTGAAGTTACAGTGGAGCAGATCGAAGCCATTAGCCTTATCTCCTTAAATTTGCAGTAGAGCAGGTTGAAGTTACAAGTCTTATCTCTCTGAAGTTGCAGTGGAACAGACTGAAGATGGCAAATCTTATCTCCCTAAAGTTACAATGGAGCAGATCGAAGCCATTTAGCCTTATCTCCCTGAAGTTGCAGTGGAGCAGGTTGAAGTCACAGATCTCATCTCTCTGAAGCTATAGTAGAGCAGATCAAAGCAAACCCTATCTCCTTGAAGTTGCAATGGAGCTGATCACAGTAATAAGACGCAGTGGGTTAGAAAGAAACTACTTGAAGAAAAGAAGCGCCAAGAGGAATCAAGACTCGTCAGGTCTAGGCAAATTTGGCCTTTTTTATAGTCTTTGCCCTATTCTCGTTACACGACAATGAGCAAAGAGGGGTAGCTGTAAACACCCAAATCTGCCCAGCCCAGACTCAAAATAAAAATAGTTCAGGGTCCAAAATGCTAAACCAGTTTTATAATCCACTACCCAGTTACAGGCCTAAAAATAAAATAAACCTTAGCCCATCCCCCAATATTTTCAAAAAATACAAGAAAACCCTAACCCCTATTGACTGTACGGCATCGAACCTAGCCCCGAAACCCCCACCTGCTCCACCACCAATCCTGCAAAGAAAAGACGGGGATTAAATGCGGAAACAAGAAGAAAACAGGAGAGAGGGGTATTCTACTATATATTGGGGGAAGAGAAAATGTATTAGGGGCTACAAAAAAAAAAAAGAAAAAGAACAGAGACAATTTGAAACAAAAAAAATACAAACATTGTAATACAAAATAGGATAGTCGAATATCAAAAGGTGATCTCTTTTGAATGTTCTTGATTTACATTCTCTGAATCTGTTTCCCTTTTCATGATTTATATATTATAGTATAACAAAAATATAGGAAAAGAGAAAAGAAGCCATACCTTACGATTAGGCCATTGATCTCCTTTTGCTTCGTTAAAATCGGAGTCTAAAGAGGAAAATCTGAGGCCGACAGAATGAGATGCCATGGCTTTCGAACGATGGTCACTGTTCTTAGTAGCGGGCTGTCGTTCTCGAAAGGGGAACCACCTGAATCGGCTGAGGTAGATGAAATGGAGAGGCTAAGGCTGCAATTTTTTTGTTTCGGCTGAATGAATAAAAAGAGGCTGCTGCTTTTGATACGTTTTAAGTGTCCAAATAAGAGGTTTTAGGGTTTCTTAACCCAGATAATAAAACGGCACCGTTTAGGCCTGTACCAGTGGCCTCAAAACGGTGCCGTATGAGTCATACCCGCGCGACCCGATCTGATACCCAGGGGATTCGCGTGTTTTGGCCTTTGAGGGCTAATTGCGCCCTAGGTCCCTCCCCTCTGCACGCACGATCAATCGCGTCTCAGTCGTTCATTTATTTTTCTTTAAAATTTGCCCTGTAATTTACGCGTGTTCGCGCTTTAGTCCATGCCTCTGCGCTGCGTTTTAGAACTTGGTTTATTTCCAGTTCTAGTCCTTATGTGTTGATGCGCATCACATGTTGATCCTCTTCTGATTATTTTATTTATAAATTGGCCCATTCGTTTTAATTGCGTCTTAATTAGGTCCTTCCTCTTACTTTTACCTTTTGATTTGGCCCCAGGACTTTGTTTTTGTTGCGATTTTAGTCCTTTTTGTTTCTTTTCATGCCTTTATTATTAAATAGATTATTTTTAATATCAATATGATTATTATATCACCCTTTTTATTATTAGGTTTATTATTGTAGGTATTATTATTATTATTTTCTCATATTATTATACTTATTGTTTGCTACCCTTTTAATATTATTATTAATATAATTTTGTGTTGTATCATAATCATCATATTATGCTTAGTTTTATTTTAACATTATATTAACTATTATTATTATTACATTATTAGTACATTATTTTATTATTTTTATTTGTAAACATTATTATTATCATTCTAAATTTGTGTTTGTTTACTTGTGTTAATTGCCGTTTACATCATTTATTTATTTATTCAATGTAATTTCGCAATTTGTATACCATTTTATGTAAATGTTTTACGTGTTATTATATACTTTAAAATAAAGTTAACCTTATTCTATATAGATTACCAGCCCTATATTGTTTCATATATATATAGTTATTTTCGTTTTATGTATTTTAATTATATATCTTTGTTGACTAAAAGCAAATTATGAATATTATATGTCATTTTAAATTATTATTATGAAAATATTAGTATATATATATATATATATATTGAACTTATAGAGTCATATATTTTATACTTATAGTTTTCTTTGTATGTACAAGTATGTTTCTAAGCCTTATATAACTTATGATAAAACTAACTTAATTTTACCTATATATTCCTTTTATTTTAAATTTATATAAATATATATCTCTATGATTTGCAAATTTAATATGTTCTTAAAAATTATTATACGCTTGTATTATCTTTGAATACCCTTTTTTTTAGTATTGTCCTTCATATATAAATTATCAATTTTAAACCAATACTCTGTAATACTTCGTATATTATTCGATTTAAATATTCATTTTATAAAATATATTTTAATGATCACATACATACTCCCATTTTAATTTTGTAAAAAGTTTCTAGTTTAATAATTCACATAATTTATAGTATGCACTGATCCTTCAAAATTTATTTTATATACATATACATATTCTTCTTTAATTTCTATTTTGTTTTTGTTTTTTTTTTTTTTTTTTTTTTTTTTGAATGTGGTATTAAGTTATATATATTATTGTGGTATATTACTTTCATTTTGTATTGCCATCATATTAATTATTCTTCATCCATGATTAGGAAATTGATAATATCTTTAAAATTTGGTTGCTATCTTGTTAGTTTATTGAGCAAATTATGTTATCTCCTTTCATCCATCATAGCATCTTATACATTCATATTATCCCATGTTTTTATTTCCTTTCCGGTTTTCAAATATTGTTTATAACTTATAACCCTTTAAAACTAATTATCCCATTTTATTTCAAAACAAATTAGTATATTACGAGCCGCTTTCATAATTATTTGTTGAAATTCCTTAAAACGAAGGCGATATTCGATGTTTAGCAATTCGAGGAATCGTGCCCTACCGTGCTGGGTTGCAATCTAAATAATCGAATATCTCTTTAGAATTTCATTCATGTTTTCTAGAAACTTTTTAAAACAAAGGAAATATTCGATGTTTAGCAATTCGGGAATAGTACCCTATCGTGCTGGGTTGCGATCTCCCATTTGTTCCAAATAATCGAATATCCCTTTTTAATTTCACTCTTGTTTTCTAAATTCTAAGCGAGATAATGTTCAACGTTTGGAGGTTCGAGGAATCGTGCCCTATTGTGCTGGGTTTCGATTTCTCATTGGACTAAATAGTTGAGCATTCTTTTGAAATTTCCAAACTATAAATTTCTGGAAGTCGAAATCTATCGTGTTTTCGAGGATATAAAGGATCGCATCCTACCGTGCTGGATGTGGTGCTATATTCTTCTGAAACAAGAAAATTTTGACGACCAATTCGGATTATTCAAATGTAATAAAAAAGGAACCTCGTTTCAAAAACATTTTAAATCTTAGACACAAGGACAGTTATTTAATCGGTTTGGTACCAACTTTGGGCGTTACGGGGTGCTAACCCTTCCTCGTGCGTAACCGACTCCCGAACCCTTTCTCTCAAATTTCGTAGACCAAAATCATTGTTTTAATAAATCAAAATATTTTAAAAATAACCAAATTTCAAGGTGGTCCGATCACACCTAATAAAAGATCGGTGGCGACTCCCAATTTTTGTTTCCATTTTCAAAAACTAAGTCGATTCTCGTTTTCGAAAAAAATGGTTTTGACAAAGTATATCAAACCAAGCCAGCTAATTCCCATTTCTGCCAAGTGCAGAAGACTTGCCAACTAAACATTTACTATAGAATCCTAAAACAGCCCATATGATCAAACACTATTTACACATAACATGGGCCATGGCTAGCATAAATTAATTACTCAAAAAAAAATTCACTACCCACTGATCAGAAAGCAAAATTAGATAATAAAAAGGACCCTACTAACCCAGAATTTGATAGTTTTCTATGTTACAATCAAACAAAGCCTCCTCCACGTTATTCCAATCCAAACTCACCATATCTAATGTATAGTGAAAATGTATCCTAAATCAAAATTAGAATAAAACCCAGTTCTTAGAAACCAAAGAAAAGCTCAAAAACAGAAATCAAAGCAATCTGATCTCAAACCAAGAAACGTATAGTATCTAGTCTATTTAACTATAAAAATTCTAAATACCCTTCGAAAACTAACAATAGATTTCAAAAAATCTGAGTACCCATGTTTTATTTTCCAGTTATAACAATAAAAATCATTACTTCAACAAAAAAAAAAGGAAAAAAAAAACTTACCACTATCACCAATTAAAAGAAGCTTAATGAGGTAATCATAATCAGCACGAGCTCCAGCAGGTGGTGCAGCCATTGATCCTCAAAAACCATGCACAAAAAACCCAATTCAAAAATATATAATAATATATCATCTTATCTGCGTTAAAAAATATATATCAATTGCAAAATGAAATAAAAGAAAATTGTGAAATCAGATCAAGAAAAGGAAAGGAAGCGAGAGAAAGAACCTGAGACGCTGAAGATAGCAAAGCACATGCCAGAGAGAAAGAGAGAGTCCAATGAATACGGGGAATTTCCTTCTCATGTTTCTTCACTTTTTTTTTTTTGACACTATTGTCACTTATGGTGAGTTTGGATGGACGGTTCGTTTGATTGCAGTTAGTGTAAAAACAGCGGTGGCGGTGAGATTAAATACTGTAACAATACTGTAGCGTGAGACAAAAAGTAAGCTAAACGCACCGCACCGCAGCCAATTGCCCATCCAAACTAGCCCTTAGTCACGGTTCGGTTCCTCCAGTGTAATTGGTTGGAACAGCTGGTTTATATAGGTTCGGCCTCATTGGATTTCAAGATTCAAATATTAGATTAGGCCCGAAAATAGTACCAAATAAAAAAATTAAACCCGTTTAAAATATGGATTGAACTTGAGTTTGAATAATTTAAATCGACTCCGATTTATTTTTTAAAAATTTATAATATAATATTTTTATATATAACGTAATTAATAATGCATATATATTATGTAATTAATAATATATAAAAATTATAAAATTTATAGTAAACATTAAAATTTTGCTAAGATATGCGTAGATATAAATATTTCCAAAAGAAATTTAAAAATAATATGACGGGCTTAAAATAGGTTTGGGTTAATAATTTATAAATATAAATGGATTTAGGTAAAATTTTAGACTTATATTTGGACTGAATCAAACTTTTGCAAGCATAAAGTGCATTATTATCATACTAAACCCGATCCAAACCGAAACCAACCTCGTCTATGAACACCTCTAACTATTAGTGAATCAAATAATTTTCTTAATATCAAATTGATCCATATTTAATCCACTATCAAAGAAATATTTTAATTCCGCAAGGTTGAAATAATGCCACATGTTTCGTTTTCTTTATAAATTTTTACTTTTTGCTATAACATTAGAGGCAATTGGTTTACGGAAACTTATGGTAATATAAAACAGTAATCTCATATTATCAATAATGTTAAGATTTTGAAATACAGTCAATAATTTCAATGTCACATTTTACTTAAAGAAAGCTCCTAAAATTTTGGATAATTTTATCCTTTGCTTTTATTATATTAATTAATTTCATATTTTCTATGCAAATAAAAACTACTATTTTTATTTTCCCAAAAGTCATCTTAATTCTATTCAAAATTTATTAGTATTTTGTCAAAGTACATTGCAAGTTTTAATATAGATATTCTCAAATTTTATTGGTATTTTAGCCAAAATTTTTAATGAATTAGATTTCTTGATATATTCTCAAAATCTTGATGAAATCTAACCTAACTTCAATTTTATAAAATTCAGAAAATTATTTTATAATTTTTCAAAAAAAAAGAAGAAATTAGTTCCAACAATCCCTATATGTTTGAGTATTAAAGGGCCATAAATGGGCTTGAAATTTCCTATGGGCCTTTAAATACTTGAACTTTTGTTCTTGATGTCATTTCCTTGCATGTTTTCTATTTTTAAAATTTTTTTTTGTAAATTGTTAGTAACTTTTATATAATTTTCTTTTCTAATAATTTTCTAATCTTATTACAATTTTTATTGTCTTCTCTATAATTTTTGTTATTTTTAAAATTTTAATAATTTTTCTATAAGTTTCCTATATTTTTTATAATTCCTAACAAAAATTATAATATTTTAATAATTTTTATTAACAGTAATAATTTATCTAGAATTTTTATAATTTTTTAATATTTTTTAAAAAAAATTATAACTTTTAAATAACTTTTTTTAAAATCCACATCAAACACCTTATCAATAGTTACGTCGTCACTTAATAACTCATTAGAGATTTTAACATAAAACTATATTCCAAGAGTTTAATTAAATGTAAGACATAAATCGAAAGATTAACTAAATGTTATTTTTTATTAAGAATTTAATTAATTTTTAATAATCTTATTATTGCTCTTCATTTAAGCCAACTTTTTTCTGTTAAAAAAAATGCTTGAATTAAACACTTAATTAAAACTTTTTTTTAAAAAAGAACTATATGAAAATAAGCAATAATATACCAAATGTTGGCATCTGGATTTGAAAAATGGATTATTATTATTTTTTTAATTCTAAGATAAAATAATGAAATGTTAATAAAAATTAGAAGAAGAAAAAATGTTGCGCACAAAAAAAGAAAATTTCACAATCAAAACAATGATAACTTGGAAAATGGAAATTCAGGAACGACCATAGCATTAAATTGCACTCATTAATCAGTGATAACATTTATAAATTCATATAATTGAGATTACATTAAAGCTGTACAAAGTAAATTTTACTATGCAAACATTTTGTACATTATTAAATTATGAAAATAAAACAACGAAATCATATATACTTACAAAGAAGACGATAAACAAAAACTAAACGACTGAAAACTTTTTGCTGTGATCATCAACAACCTCTGCATCAATTGACTGTCAAAGCAACATTATTTATTATGCTGTTCTGAAGAAATATTGGAAGGCTGTGCTGCATTTCCAGTGGATAATGTATTTGCATTCTGCATCCAAACACTCAAGAGCCAAATCCATGCAACGATGACCACATTTGTGATATTCAGGATAATCATAAACCTTTTCCACTAACATGAGAGCGTGTGGATGCTCACTTTCTTTGAATTTATTCCTGCGCTTGATAAATCGATCATCTCTCAAAACACAAGAAAAGTGTACTGAGTTATCACAAATTGGACAATGGTAAAACCAAGTATTGGGCTTTCTTTCTTTTTCGCAAACATCACAATAATGATATTGTGAATAATCATTATCTTCATGGTATGTAAGGATCAAACAATGTCTGTCTGATTTGTGCCAAGTTGTTTGTGGTAGTAAATTGACACATACAGAATGCACATTAAAATTGCAAGCCTTGCATCTATATACTGCATGACCATCAATACTGTTACCATAAGCATTACAGCATTGCCCAAAATACGTGCGGTACCAGAGAAGAAGGGGTTCGTGTCCTCCACTCATGCAAGACAAAGGAATTTCAACACATCGAACACATATATTTACTTTGCACAAATAAAACTCACATTTGAACGCAAAACCACAACATATGAAATGACAAATTGGGCATCTAAAAAGGCAATTTGGAGTGAGGACAGAGGGATCTTGGTAAAAATGACCCCAAATTTGCTTCTTCTTAGGTAACTCAGCCATCACAATATCTTCATTCCTTCACTTCATCACTTAATACTAAATTATGTTGATGGCTAAAATGTTCTATCTCTATATTTATCATTTTTTCTCCAACTTTGATCATTTTACTAACAGAAAAGCTTGGATTCATAGTACCCACTTCCAACATTGCATTAAGCAGCTTATCAAAATCATCTTTTGACTTTATTTTGTAATACCACCGAGCATCCTGTAGTGCACAATTCACATGGATGATGAACTTACAGTGAGAGCAATTGTAACTCCCACAAGCCATGTTTACCTCCTCGTGACAATTTAGACAATCATGTGTTGTACACTCATTGTCTACCACAAAGTATTTATGAGAAATAGGATGGTCGTGAAATACACTTTTGATGAAGCGTGGCAAGGAAATGCATTTCTTATGGATAATTAGGTTACATTCCAAGCAAATGTAAGAAACATAATTTCCTGGAGTGCCACATACATCACAATTGAATGACAGTTCTCTTAAACACCTTGTGAACGGGTGTTCATGAGTACTTGGATCCTCAATAATAGGTGGTGGTGACACACATTCAATGTGAAGGACAAACCTACAAATCGAACAACAATAAACCAATCCTTGATGTTGGGTTTCTTGGCATATTTGGCAAGGGAGATGGTCACTGTTAAATTGTAAGAAAAGAGAATGGTAACGGTGGGAAGGGTGACTAATTTCTAGAGGCAACTCAAAGCATTTCTTATGAAGGTAAAATCCAGAATCATGAGAAATGTAATCAGACTCTAGTAAGGACTTTTGACATGCAAAACATTGAACTCTTTTGAGTTCTTGAGAATGAAATTCAGAAGAGATGGGTTTGTCTTGATGAACAAGCTCTCTAAAGTTTTTCACAAGAAATTTGTATGATAGAAAAGCACATTTGAAGTGAAAGACTAAATTACAAGAACAATGATAAACAAACTTCTCACATATGTTATTACGGAAACCACAAATAGGGTTACCTCCAACATATGGAGAGCTTGTCATAAGCTTAAGGTTATGTTTGCGATGAAAGGGATGGTTCATCTCAACAGGTGCCTCAGCACAATTCTTGTCAAGATGAAACCCACAGTCCACGCAACTAAACCTTGGACCTGACACCAACTCCCCACATGCACAACAATAAACCTCCTCACTTTCATGGCTGCTCCCATCATTGAAAACCAGAGGATGAACATGGCTAAAATGTGGAAGAACTTCCATCTCTCTCTCCTTTCTTTCTATATAAGTTTGTAGGTGTGATAGTTGTTGATGATTTTGCTTTGCAAAACTAGAAGCCCATATATATACTTCAAAATTTTCTTAATCCTTAGATTTAAACTATAAATTATTTTTGAAAGAAACTTCTAACCCATGTTTCCTTTTTTCAGATTACTATAAAGAAACTTTACTTCTTTTTTTTTGGAAGAATTTTACATTTAAGAAAAGAATTTTACTTTACTCAATCTTCAAGTTTATGTTTGTACTAAACAATTTTAAAATGAAATAAATTTTTAAAATATTAATTTAATATAAAATATTTTTAATACTATAATTATATATGTATAATAAATATATAAATCTAATATTAAATCTATAAAATTAAAATTTAATGGTAACATAATAATATATTATATAACTATTATCAAAACCGAAATTGATTACCTAACTTGACTTTAAGCCAATTTACTAAATTAGTATATAATTAATACATAAAATAATATATTATAATGTATTACTATTACCAAAACTATTAATACATATATAACTATTATTATAATATAGATTAAAATAAAAGATATAATATTACATGATATTATAATGTTTAATCATCGATGCAAATATATAAATTATTAACATATTATATGTTATGATATAGCATTATATAATACAGTAAGAGTGTTAACTTTTAAATATATGAAAAGTATAGGGACTTAGAGCATATTTCAACTAGTGTAATAATAAAAAATAATATATAATATACTACTATTATATATAACTATTATTATAATATAGATTATAATAAAGATTTAGTATTACATTATATTATAACGTTTAATTGTTTATGCATATATATATATATATATATATATATATATATATATATATATAAGCTATTAATATGTGATATGATGAGATCATTATATAATATAGTAGGAGATATAATTTTTAAATATAAAAAAATATAGGGGCTTAGAGCATATTTCAAATAGTATAATAAATAATAATATATGATAGTAATCAATATATTATATATTACTCTACTATAATAATATGTAATATAGTATTAATGAAATAATACAATTTATCTTTTTATTATTTCTATTTTTTTTTCTGTTTTTATCTTTTAGTAAGAGTAATGTTTAAATCCTCAAATTGTCTTCCTTTCCAAGTAATCCTTAAAAATGCGTTTGTATATAAAAGGCGGGTGCCTAATAAAATAACCTGTTGAGCTAATGGTCTTATTGTGAAAGTGGGTAAACAAGGCCCACTTAAGGTGGAGTAAGAGGCCTAAGTCCTTTGGTGAGAGCAAGGGGAGGGATAGGTGGAGAGAGATCAATTCTAGTAGCTCATTGTGTTGACACATGTCCAAGTTTTGAAGGGTATAACATATTTTTAGGTAGTACTATACGTCTAAACTTAAAAAATTAATGAAAAAAATTGAAAGGATATTAAAGAAAAAAATCATAAAAAATTGTAAGTATCAAATTGGAAGAAAGTTTCAAATCTCCAATGAATATTTAAGCTTAAATAATTAACATTTTAAAAAAAATGAGAATATACATTTATAAATACATATTTAAGAAATTATAAAGTATATGACTAAATAAAACAAATCTCAAAATTAATTGCAAATTTTGATATTTGAATTATAATACCTAAAGAGAAAAATGTTATTATTGGCAAAAAATTAATAGTAACATTTTAATTTTGTCAATTGGCGTATATAGACCTACTCATGGGCCAAGTTATTCGCCCAAGTTTGAAGGTTCATTTGAAATTTGGAAGAGTTTAGGTAAAAATATTCGGCTTGAAAAATGAGTTTGGGCAAAAAATTAGACCCGTTTGAAATATGAGTCAAGTTTGGGCTTGAACGAGCCCTGCCCGACCCATTTTTAATTTTATAATACTTTATATTATGTTATTTTTATATATTTATAACACATTTAAAAAACAAATCTATACTAAATATATAATACTACTCTAATGTAAACATTAAAATAACGTTAAGATAATTATATAAAAAATTTCAATAAATAAAAAAAATTAAATTATTAAATATTAAATTAAAATAATATAAATAATTTTTAAAAAAATTTAAAATAATATAGACGAGTCTAAAATAGCTTTGAGTTAATCGTTTGCAAATATGGACAGATTTGGGCAAAATTTTAGATTCTTATTTCAAGCTGGGCAGAACTGAAGCAAATATAAAAATATTAATATTATTCTTAGACCGGACTCATCAGTAACTAAGCGTATATCTTATGAGATGAGAATGGTTCATATGATCTTTTCTTTGCTATTCTTTCATGCCTTTCGGATGCCTATAACTATAATTATAACTTTTCTTTTTAAAATTTGTCAATAAAAAATATAAAAAGCAATGGTTTTTCATTATTTAATTTTTCCCTTTTCATGAAATACACATGCAGTAAAAATCACTAAATTATTATGACTAGAAATTATAAATAGTTGTATGATTTATTTTATTATACTTAAATTATTTTGCAATTCTTTTTTTTTTTTTCTTAGAAATGAGGTATTGGTGGAAATTAACTTTCAAAATGTTTCTAATCCTTCTTTATTAACCTCTACTTCACATCCTGTTATAAGTTCATACCTATACTATTAATCTATAAATTAGTTTTTAGTTTTACTCTCTCAATATAATAATGTATATAATAGATATTATAATGATAAAATATATATAATATAAACAAAATTAATTTATAAGTGCCTAAACTTTTTATTTTCAGTAGTGATTCTTATTGTTATACAATTAAACTTTTTATTTTCAGTAATGATTCTTATTGTTATACAATTATAGTAAAAAGAATCCAACCCAGGGTCCAACCTAGAATCCGACCCGAACTCTCTCGGGAAATTCCATTTTGAGGGGTTTATCCTTATTCTTCTCTGTAATGGTCCGGTGAGCGTGAAATGAACTCATGAAGAAGATTAAAGAACTCATGAACTTTAAAAGGATCAGAAATTACTTTCAGAAAAGGAGGAAAGCAACGATGGAATCATCAAACAGCAACAACAAAATCTATGGAATCTTTGTTGAAATTCTTCCAAGGCTTGTGATTTGCACCATAAATATCGCACGCCATCATCACATTAGAAGCTATGGAATCATGGTCGATGATTGGTTTAAAGTTACTTCTTTGGTGGGAAGAAATAGAAACCCTAAATATTATATACCCACTTGGAGGATTTCTAATATCAGTGGATGCAATGATTAGGTGTGTTCTCTTCTTCTTGTTTCTTGTTTCTGCTTCTTTTCCAAATAAACTTCCACCATTAATAAACTTGGAAGCTGAAATCATTGTGTGTAACTATTGAAGCCAAAATCAACATGCAAAAGAAATTGCTTAAAGAATCTATAATAGATGAACAACTTCACTTGTTTCATTTCTTTTTTAAATATTTGAACGTAAAATGCTTCAAGAAGACTACTTCAAGAATCTGGATATAATAGAAGGAAAATAAATTTGAAAACGGAAAGAAAATGCCGATTGAAGACACAAAACAACAACTTACCTGATCTCGGAAAAAAAAACCTTTTAAAATAGAAAATTTTTCATTTAGATCCTTTTTAATTTATAAAATTTTGAATTAGTAATAGTAAAATTGTACTTTAGCCTTCCAAAAATGATAAAAATTTAATTTAATCCTTTAAAAATTATAAAGATATAAACTATTAAAATAGTAAAATTACATTCTTACTATCATAAAAATATATAATTTAATTCCAGCCCAAAAAATTTCTAACTCCGCCTCTAATCCTAGTAGGAGTGTAATTCGGTCAAAGCTACGTCTGCTCTCCCGTTTCCTCTGATCATATGCGTACCATTTTTTCATTTACTTCTTTTTGTTTAATTCTTTTCCTAAATATGATATTTGAGTTTTATTCTGTTGAATTAAATTGTAATGATTAAAGCTGCTTTTTATTGCTTCAATTGAGTTTTTTTTTTTCTTGATTCAATTTTCTCTATTAAATCCATTTCTTGCTTCGTTTTTTTAGCGAGAAATGTTATATTTTAGCTACCGAGACTTTTTGGATTTCCTTTGTATTTGGATTCTGCTTGCCAGTCCCATTTTTCATGCTTCGAAAGTACTGTGCTAGAAATTTTTTGATCATTTCTTTAAATTTCAAGTGAAATTATTAATTGGAAATTGATCGTATATAATGCTTCCAAATGTTGAATTATCATGCTATCCTATTTAGTTTTGTCTGTTGGTAATTAAGCATTCGATTGGCATTTTTATTGAATTAATAATGTCTAATTGATATATGTTTAAGCAATTTGGCTAGTATGTTTGTAAGGTTGGTTTATTTGAGATGGATTAATGCTATTCAATGGTGGTTTGTTAATGCTATTTGAAGTTTAAAATGTCAAGATTGATGATGGTTATATTAATATGTTGATTCAACTATTAAGATAAAACTGTTGTCTGATTCCCTTAACACCTTTAAATGTGGTATTGACCGTTAAATATTCTGATTTAATATCGTTAATGTTGTACGACCAACCCTAGACGAATGGAATTGCTAAAAAAATTCGACCTTTTGAGGGCGATAAAATGCTGTCTAGAATGAATGTCTTTGCAGCTCGATTTGTATATGATGAAACTGTCCAAATTGACATTTAGAACAATTCATTGTGTGGGTCATAAGGTTGTTCGAAACGAGGTTTGCTGCTACTCAATTATTCGGTAAGTGATGTCAAGTAACAGGTATGAATTGATGTAATAATGGGAATCAAGTTGTCTAAATGTCAACTGATGGTGTCTAAGTGAATGTAAGTCTAGGATGACAGTAAGTTTCTATTAAAATTTTATTTATGCTTGTTAAATGAAAGGTATATTAATGTTGGTATGGACGGATGGAATTATTATTAATGAAGCTATTTGGTGCATTGGGTATTCTAATAGCTCTTTGATTTAATATCGAAGTTGATATTATTAAAGTTAGCTTATTTAAGAACGTAACTTAAGTTTATTTGTAACATCATTGGACTTTGAAGAATTACATCAACTTGTTTAAAAATTTTTGTTTCAATCAAATTCAGAATGCGTTTCGTAAACATAAAATTTGGCAAAATTTGTCACAAGTGTTTAGAAAAGTTTATGTTCACAAATACCTATTTTAAACCCAGAATTTCATTGTCTTGTAAGTATTAATTTTGCCAAATTGTTCCCCGTTTTAAGGCAACATTCGTTAAAACTATTTGCTCACTTACGAAAAAAACATTCGAGTGATAATTTAATTCATAGCAAAAATTTTTGGAGTTTTAGTTTTGAAAACTGAAATACATTTTGCTAACTCGTGTGATTTTGCAGTTTCACTTTCAAAAATATCGATTACCAACGAAATAAACAGAAACCAAAACAAAGCCCAAAATAGATTACAGTCCCAAAAATCCAAAATAGATAATTACGAAAATCACCATATTTTAATTAATTGAGAAAACAATACAAGCTCCCGCACACCGTCCAATCTTAAGTCTGGAGTTCACCTTAAACGTACTAACAAACGGGTGAGTTAGAAACCTAGTGTGCAACTCGGCCCACAAAACAAAATTTTCTTTAAAACATACACAAATGTAAGTACCAATACATAAGTTTTACTTATAATATTCACACATATGAAAAATCATATCAGAATGACACCATACTAGAAACATATTATCAAAACAAAATATCATATTTCTAGAACATATATCATATCATATCGAAACAATTCCTACCCATCATTCGCTACACAATAACTCCGTCCAACCAATCACACCAATAAGACTACATGAGTCCATCCATCCAATCACACCGAGTCGTGGTGGTATGCCACTCATAATGGTGCAACTGAGCTGCCAAACATATATTGCAGTTTAACGGCCAAAATTGCAGTAAAACTGCCAGAATACACTTCCTCCTTTCAATATTAACCCAACCTCATGCGTGTGATATGACATACTGAAACAAAATCAGAATCAGAATCAGAACAATGACATCCTTATCATGCAATCACATATGGCAATTTTAGAAGTTTATGTCACACCCCAAAATTGAGCCTAGGAGTTTTAGGGATATTTTATGGCTTTTAGCTCTAGTGAGTTCGGGAATTTCGTAGCATGGTAAACAGGAAATATTTTCATCTATGGTTTTTTGAAAATTAAATCAATTTTTGAAAATAATACCGAAAAGACTTTCTATTTTGAAATAAAGACTGATTCGTAAAAAGGGTAAAAATTTGTGTGTTTATGTAGCAATAACCAACTTTTAAAAATACAACCTAATATCCCCACTTAGAGATTTCATGTTAGTTCTTCCCCTTTGCTTTGTTTTGCCATCACTTGCTCTCCCTAAACGCCAATCACTCAATTTTATTTTGCAAACTTAATTCATTTGATTTCTATCATTCCTCAAGCCATAAATCTTTATAGAATTTTAAGAAAACACTTAAAAACACCATTGGTTGTGTTATCTCTCAAGTTGTGGTTTTCTGGGTTTTCAATCAAAAGCTCGTTTTTCTTCCATCGAAGATAACGGTTCGATTTCTTATTATTTTTTAATGTTATCTAGTCTTTAAAACTGAGTTTTTGGCCATTAAATCACATGTTTTAAATAAAAGCTGAAAATTAGGTCGTCAATGGTGGATTTCAAGTAAAAACGTGATTTTAAAGTACTTTTTCAATTAGTTTTGATATGAATAGAAGGTTTCTAAACTTACTTTGAAGTTTCGTTATATATTTCTAAAGGATTTAATGAATTTTCGTTAAAATTGTCATAACATGTTGTAGCGACGTAAAAATTTTGGTTTCGGGTCGCTAGTTGTGGCGATTAAAAACTTAGAATTTGAAATTTGATTTTAGATTAAACCGGGAGTCACCACCGATCCTTTTTCTAGGTGTGATCGAACACCTATTAGATTTCTTTTTTTAAACAAAAGGAAGGCTGAGTTTAGGTCTACGTCAAAATCCAGATAAAAATTAGGGTTCGGGAGTCGGTTACGTGCGAGGAAGGTATTAGCACTCTCGCGACGCCCAAAAATTGGTATCTCATGAACACGTGGTGTCTTGATTTTCAAAAATGCAAGCTTTAATGTAACATTTAGTTGTGATCAGATTTAAAACGAAAACTTTCAATTTTTGGTTTTTGAGAAGGATATATCGTTTTAACATGAGTCGATTGACGTTCACCCAACATAGCGATGAACTCGACGACTTAATGTTAAATCGGTACATTGCCTTATTTATTGAAATTAAAAATTATGAGTAGAACATTATTTAAAATGAGAATTAAGTAAATAATACAAAACAACGGTAGCGATTAATAATGAAATATTAAAAGCGAGAATATTAGAATAATGATATTAATATTTACAAAAATAGAAATGATGTACTACCAATATGATAAGAGAAAAAAAAATAACATATTCATAATGATGATAGAAAATAACAATATACACATATATATGTATAATATAATTACATATAAAAAATACATACAACATATAGTATAATGAATAAACACGACATATATGGTATTTAAAATATAGCATTAAAACGTGACATAATGTATATATGATGTGGCATTTAAAGGAATTGTATAAATATAATGGTATTTAAGAATATATACAAATAATATGGTATTAAGGGTATATACATAGCTTATATAAAAATACAATATTTAAAGACACATACACATAAAGTATATAGAAACATACACAGTATATATATATATATATATATATATATATATATATATATATATTAGAAATGATAATAATAAAAAAACTATTAACATACTACATAAATATGTACATATGTAATAAAATATATATTAACACTAAGATTACATATATCTATATGTATTAAAGGTATACACCTATATAATAAAGTATATGACTAATATGATGTTTTAAAATATATATACATAATGCATAAAAAATATAACATAAAAAAAAACATAAGATAAGAACATTAAAATAAAAAAAAAGGGTAATAAAGAAATGAAAAAAAAAATAATATACATAATAATATAATAAGAAGATAATATTTTTATGCTAAGTACCTGAAAATATCTATGCACATATATGTATAATAAAAAT
Organism: Gossypium anomalum; assembly: GCA_025698475.1. Lineage (NCBI taxonomy): Eukaryota > Viridiplantae > Streptophyta > Magnoliopsida > Malvales > Malvaceae > Gossypium > Gossypium anomalum. The sequence goes on along the minus strand of CM046965.1, from coordinate 6,124,045 downwards.
AAAAATAAAGATAATAGTGAAAGCAAATAATATAATAATAATAAATACCTATATATATACAATAGTAAAAAAAAAGACATTTTAAAATAAATATACATGTATATATAAATAAATATAATATAATAATAACAAAATATTGATGATAGATATAATAATGATATTAATAAAATAAAATAGTAATAAATATAATATAAATAATATTTAAAATATAATAAAACAACAAAGATAATATAAAGGAAAAAACAACTTAAATTTTAAAAAGCAGGACTAAATTCGAATTAAAAATGAAGTTTTGAAGCTAATTTTAAAAGAAAATAAAAATAGAGGGCCTATTTGGACACGCGAGAAAACAGTGGGGACCAAAGGCGCAATATTCCCGTTTATTTAAACACTGCGTAGCAAGGAGGGACCAAATCGAATGCGGAGTAAAACAATGGGGCCAAATTATAATTAAAACAAAACTTGATTGCAATTCGTAAAAAAAGCGGAAGGGCTAAAGGTGCAAATAGCCCTTCCGTAGAAAACACGCGGATCCTCCTTGGAGCGGGTCGGGCGATCGGGTCGGAGGCTCAAAACGACGCCGTTTTGGGGTTAAATGGCAGCCCCCAAAACGACGTCGTTTTGGGGTGCTATAAAAGGCCCAAATTCTTTAAAAAATTTCATTTGTGCTGATAAGAAGAAAAAAAGAGGGAGAGAGGGGAGGGAGCGATTTCCGGCAGCAAGGCCGGTCAACGGTCGGTCACCGGACCACCGTCGTCGTTATGCGCAAACCACCGCCTGTGATGGCGGAAAAAGGTAAAAATTTCTTTTTCTCTCTTTTTTTATATTCTTTATATTATATATTTGTGGGAAAAAAACCTATAAGCAGAATTAGAAAAAATATATATATATATATAAAATGGAAATCACCTCTGCTATTTCGATTTGCTTCGTTTTTGAGTGTCTGTTTTAGTGTTGTTCCTTCAAATCACTGTTTGCATATATATTGAAATTGTTTTTTTTTTTTTGTATTTTGATTGTGAAATATCTTTTTTATTGACAAAATGCCCCCTTATACAATGATTTCCATTCGGTTTTATAACCGATTTTGCTACACTATCTTATTGCTATCTTTTCTTTGCTTTGCTATGTGCTCTGTTTGATTTTGCGGAGAGCGGTTGAGCAGTGGAGCGAGTTGGTGGCCATGGCGGAGGCGGGGATCGGCGAAGTGACAGAGGAGTCGAGGGTGGGTCAAAGGGTAGAGGCGGCTAGGGTAGATTAGGGTTTCAAAAAAATTTTGTATAATGGGTATTGGGCTATTAACATTTGGGGTTTGGGTTAGTGGGTAGTAGTTATTGGGCTGAGGTATGTTGGGTTTTGTTAATTAGTCAAAATTGGCCTGTAACACATGTCAAAAAATTTCGATAACATGAATTGGTTAGTTTTACGTAATTTAAAAGTTGAGAATCAGTCGTAACTGAATAATTAGATTAATGGAATTAATTTTACACAAAAAGATTAAATGTAGACCGAAATAATTAAAATTCAAATTTACTATATCGAAGGTTTCGGTTATAAGAGAATTTAGCTTAGGCTTGTGTTTTTTATTAATTTAGGAAAATTTTTGACTGAATGTTGATGGAAAGCTATATTCCAAAAACTTATGAGAGTAGGATATAATTCAAAAAATGAATAGTTTTTTTATTACGATATTTTTTTTATTTACGTCCATTCTTTATAATACCTTACGTGTGCTTTAGTTCTTGAATTAAGCATTTAATTAAAACTTTTTTTAAAAGAATTATACGAAAAGCAATCTGGATTTGAAAATGGCTTTATCTTATATTTTAATTTCTATTTTATATTTAAAAAGAAAATTCATTTTGAGATTAATATATCCAACTTAGTGGTTAGCCTCCACCTGTCTTTAATTTTTTTTATATTTTTCTTCATTTTATAATTTATATTCTGATTTTCAACTGCATCGCTAAAAATCTCATTTCTCCAATTATCTTTATAATTATTTTATATCACTCATCCTCTTTTGTACCAAAAAAATTTTAAAAAAAACTTATAAATCATATAATTGAGATTGCATTAAAGCTGTACAAAGTAATTTTTATTATGCAAACATTTTGTACATTATTAAATGATGACTTAAAACAAGGAAATCATATATACTTACAAAGAAGACGATGAAAAAAAAATCTAAACGACTGACAACTTTTTGCTATGATTGTCAACAACCTCTGCATCAATTGACTGTCAAAGCAACATTATTTATTATGCCATTATAAAGCAATTGGAAGGTTGTGCTGCATTTCCAGTGGATAATGTATTTGCATTCTGCATCCAAACACTCAAGAGCCAAATCCATGCAAGGATGACCACATTTGTAACATTCAGGATAATTATAAACCTTCTCCACAAACATAGGAGTATGTGGATGATCACTTTCTTTAATTTTGCTCCCACACTTGAGAAATAGATCATCTCTCAAAACACAAAAAACGTGTGCTGAGTTATCACAAATTGGACAATGGTAAAACGAAGTATTGGGATTTCTTTCTTTTTCGCAAACATCACAATAATGATATTGTGAATAATCATTATTGTCGTAACCATTTTTTTGAAAAAGCGGGAATTGACTTTGGTTGTGAAAATGAAAACGAATAGAGGAGTCGCCACCAATCCTTTTTGATGAGGTGTGATTGGGTCACCTCAAATTGATCATTTTAATACAAGTTAAATTTACTAAAACGATAATTTTTGGTCTACGAAAATCAGAAGATGAGTTTGGGAGTCGGTTACGCACGAGGAAGGATTAGCACCCTCGATACGCCCAAAAATTGGTACCTAGTTGATTAATTATTGTCTTAGTGTCGAAGATTGAAAACTTGAGAGACTTTTGAAATACGATCCTTCTTTATAAAAAAAGGCTCAAGTGATAAAGACCTTCTCGTCTCAAAATATGAAATGTCACATCCAGTAAGTTAGGACACGACATCTTGAATTTCCGAGAGCGAGCTTGCCTTTTACATAAAATTTGCGTATTTTAACTTATTAAAAGGGTATTCGACCATTTAGAGTAAAAGAGAGAAATCGAAACCCAGTAAGTTAGGGTACATTTTCTCGAATTCTCAAACACCGAATATTGCCCTTTTTTAAAACAAATTCTTATTTCGATGTGACAAAATGTCATACCCGGTAAGTTAGGGCACAACACTTCGTATCTCCGAGAATAAGTATTTTTCAAAACTAGTATTGCATTTTAAAAGAGTATTCCGTTATTTAGGTTAAATGAGAAAAATCAAACCCAGTAAGTTAGGGCACGATTGTCTCGAATTACCAAATACAAAATATTACTTTTATGGAAGAATTATTTCAAGGCGTCGAGGGAAGAACATAATGTGATTTATAGTAAAACATGAAAGCGAATTATGATGCTAATACGTAACAATAAGCGTGACAATGTCAAATATAATAATACGAGCGTTTATGCGAGGTGAAGTAATAATAAGACTAGTAAGCAAGCGCATGAGGAAAATGATCGAATTCACAAGTAAATTAATAAATAATTAAATAAATGACAAAATAAAATGACAATGATAACGACAACAGTGGTATAAAAATGTGTACATACATGTATTTAGGTACATACATAATAATAGAAGTAGTAAGAAATATAAAAGAAATATATACCTACATAATAATAGTATAACATTAAAAGATACGTATGCGTAGTATATAAGGAAGAATTGTATATGTAATATAACAAAATTATATAGTATATACACATTAGTAATAATAATGGTAATAATAATAATAAAAATATTACATAAATGTATATTGAGAATAGATATATATAATAATATTTAAAAGCATATACATAGAATATATATATATTGAAAATAGATATATATAATAATATTTAAAAGCATATACATAGTATATACATGAGGTACGAAACGAAATATACACATAATACATATTAAAACATACACACGATATACATAATATACATGAAAACATAATATGATATTTACTATACGTAAAACTATAATAGAATGACATACACGATATAGCATTATTTTATATGGGCACAATATGAAATATAATATGTAAATATATATTAAAAGTATGCATATATGACACAAATGTATTAACAAAACAATAATATCAAAACTAATAATAACCATAATTTATAAATGTGTGCGTATGTATGTTAAAGATATATAATAAACATACATTAATATTAATAATAAATATAGAGGTAAAAATAGACATAACAAAATGTACATAATAAAATATTTGAATATGTATATGTCGAAACCATTTTTAAATTTAAAGAAGAAAAAGGGATCGACTTTAGAAAATGCGGAGTCGCCACCGATCTTTATATTTTGGTGTGATCGGATCACCTAAGAATTTGGTTATTTTAATAAAACATTTTTGGTTTACCAAATCAACGATTTTGGTCTACGAAAACATGAGAAAACGGGCTCGGGAGTCGATTACGCATGAGGAAGGGTTAGCACCTTCACTACGCCCAAAATTGGTACCAAATCGATTAAATACCGTCCTTATGTCTAAAATTAAAAATGTTTTTGAACTATGGCTCTTTTTTTTTTAAAAAAAAACATTCGAATAACCCAAGTTAATTGTCAAAAATCTTCTTGTTTCAATGTTTGAAAGAATATATTTTAAAGATTACAGAAGGATATTCAACTACTTAGTCCAACGAGGAATCGAAACCCAGCACAATAGGGTACGATTTCTCGAATTCTCAAACATTGACCATTGCCTTATTTTATAAAATACGTTTGAAAATTTCGAAGAGATATTCGATTATTTGGACAAACGAAAAAAGCGCAACCCAGTACGGTAGGGCTCGATTCTCAAATCGCCAAACATTGAACACCATCTTCGTTTTGAGAGGGTATTTTATAAACGTGAGTAAAAACCTAGAGGAATATTCGATTGTTTTGAACAATCGAGAGATCACAACCCAACACGATAGGGCATGATTCCCGAATTGTCAATCACCGAATGTTGCCCTCGTTTTAAAGGGTTTTCGAAAGATGTGAAGGAAATTTTGAAGGGATCTTCGATTACTTCAAGCAAACGAGAAGTTGCAACCCGACACGTTAGGGCACAATTCCACGAATTGTCGAATATCGAATATCGTCTTTGTTTTAAAAATTTTGAGTAATCGTGAAGCTAGCTTAAAACGCATTAATTCGACTTGAAATAAGATGAAATTAATTATAAAGAGATGGGTTTTAAGACCACATTTCAAAAATCCAAAGGAAAACAATGAATGGGGTAATGCGTACATGCGAGGTATAATGCTTAACAAGTGGAAATATCAACCAACAAAATAAGCACCCAAATATAATTAATCTAAAAAATATGACCCAACTTTAATCATGTATGAATAATACTTTACAAAGCCATATGAAACAATGGATAAGATGCAACGGCAGTATACATGACATAATAAAAGTTATTAGAGGCACCAAATAAAATGCGAATCGAAGAAGCGACATGGTAAAATTGTTTCAATTTAATGATAAGTGCATGACACCTACTATAGGATTTGATGAATTGATGAGTAAAAACATTCATAAAGACAGGATTAATAAACACATGCAATTATTAAAATATATATTGTAGGACGAATATTTTAAAACACACAATGTATGAATTAAGAGATTTGCATAAAAATAAGAATACATATATATATATATATACATATATATATATATATATATATATATATATATATAATTATTGAAATAGATATTAAAATGAAAATTTGAACTAAATTAAATGTAAAATAATTTCAGCACAAATTTATTGAAAAAGTTAGCAAAAGAATGCGATGATTTTAAAATATATACAATACAAAAGAATAGCGGAGACATGTGACAAGACATAATGCACAAAATAAATTTATAAAACATATGAGTAGGTAAGTTTATTGTAAAACAAAGAGATTAATAATAAGATATATACATATATAGTTAGTCTAAAAATTATATACGTGCCCTTACATCGAACATTTAAATAAAAGCTTGTATAAGGCGTAAAAGTAATATAGCATAAAGAAATGTGCAAAAATAATAATTTTGAAATCACAAAGATGGGATTTCTAAAATCTTTTCATATCTATATAAAGAAAATATTTTATAAAGAAAATATTTGACAAATCATAGTACAAAAACGTTTCGAAATAAAAAGATCTATTAGAATAACAAGTGTATTAATGTATGTGTACAAAATTTAAAAGTAAGTACATGTAAGGTAGTATGAAAATAATATATATATATATATATATATAGCAAAATCAATCTTATTACATCATAAATTCGAGGATATGCTCATGTGTATATAAAGAGAAAACTATATGTATAAAATTCATGGGTTTAACAATATACTTGGATTAATTATAAATATCAATAAACATGTATATATATATAAGAATAATTTAAATAGTATGTAAAACATGCATGCAAAATGTACTAAATAATCAAAATGTATATTAAAATGTATGAATGGATTTTTTTAAAAAAAAAAGAAACATATGAAATAATATAACATTAATAATGTACATAGGGTAAAGCTAATTTTATTACAAATTACACAATAGATAAAAAGGTGCTTATGCGTGAGGATTACATACATAAAATATACGGATTTAGTAATATGCATGTATATTTAAAAAACAAATATCAATGAATGTGTGCGTATGTACGACAATAGATTGAAAAGTATATTACGTTGGACTACACAAAATATAAGAATGAACTTAAAAAGCTTATGTATAAAATAATATGTAATTAACTGCACACGAAATAAAGAAAAATAACTTTAATACAAAGTATACGTATATACGTACTAACATTTAAATAAGAGGTTGTAATATGATAATAAAATAGCTTAATGAGAAAAAGAAATTCAAAGTGACGACCTCACAAAATAAGTTAAAATTATGCATGTATAAATGTATAATAAAATGTATAAAGAATAACCAGATTTAATATAAAAAGATTCAAAACAATCGTACGAGTAAGAAATTAAGAATAAAGTTATGAGCTAAAAGGATTTAATTGGACTCAACCTAGAACTGGAGAGACAATCTGAAAATACAGTAATAATAATAAAGAGGACCGATGAGTAAAGCGCGCATATGCAGGAGGACTTAAACGGGAAATAATCCAGACCCCAAAGCGCTGTGCTGAGGTTCGGACCATAGTGCAAACGCGCGTGAAGTTTCGGGAAAATTTAAAAGAAGAAAAAATGATGACACAGGCCGATTTGCACGCTACATGAAAGGAGAGAGACCTGCATGGGAAATATCCCCTCACCGCCAGAGCACGCGGATCCCAGGGGCTAATGGAACGGATCGGGTCGGGCCATTGGGTTCCAATCGACGTCGTTCTTGCGCTATGGGAGCTGGCTTATACGGTGCCGTTTCATGCCTCCTCATAAAGGCCAAATCATGCCCTTACTCAGCCAAACAGACACCAAAAACCCCAGCCTCCCCTTTCATTTTCTCAGCCAAAACCCAACACCCCCTTTTGAACCGATCGGCCACCATGATCGGCGACCAAGCCGTCCGGGCCTCAGAACCATTCCCTTTTGCCTTAGACCTCTTCTATACTCCGATTTCGGCGAAGAAGAAGAAGCCTTATGGCATATTTGCGAAGGTAAGGTTTCATCCTTTCATTTATTCCTTTATATGCTTGAAATGCATGTACAAAATAAAGATGAACAAGGAGAGAAGATTTAAAACAAATGAAAGCTTCCTTTGAAATCTACCTTTGTATTTCCAATCTTTTTTTTTTGTATATCCGATTTCTCCTCCCTTTTACAATCAGTTTCATTTCGGGCTTTATAGCCGAAAATAAAAACAACGTTTTGCTATCCCTATGTTTCTTCTTTTCTGCTTCTTTTATGCCCTATTCTTGTTTCTTGCTCTCTTGTCCTGTTCGTTTTCCTTTTTTGTCTTCTTTTGCAGGTGCACAAGGGTCAACAGGCCGTAGAGGGCTGATTCGGAGCAACGGGACAACGAGGTGCCGAACCTCGGGTGTTGGGCGCGCCGACGATGCACGTGTGAGGGGTACGGCGCTAGGGAGGATTAGGGTTAGGCTTGGCTGGAACTCTGATTTGTTCTTTGGGCCTATCGGGCCAAGTTGGTTAAGGGTATAGGGCTATCAAGGCTTTTGTAAATGGACTTGTAAACTGGACATTTAAAAAAATTATTTGATTATTTGGGCTTTGATGTAGCCCCGGGCAAATTGGCCCGTTTACAGTATACATAAAACATATATTAGGAATAATAATAAAATAACTATATGAATACATATAAAATATATGTAAGTATTAACTAAAACTACAAATGTCTAAATAATAATACAATATGCTAATGATGATAATACAAAAATAGTAAAGTATAATAATGAATGATATTTAAATAATAAAGAGTAAAAAAATAATAGAAACCGTATTAAGTCTAAAAGGGGACTAATTTGAAACAAATATTAAGTTTTAGGGCCAATTTTAAAAATTAATAAAGGGGAAAGGGGCTAATTTGAAAGCGCAAATAACACACGGGGCCCAAAAGGGCAATTTACCCGAGCCCTTGAAACGGTGTCACTGAAGGGAGGACCAACTTGCAAAATGCGATGAACCTCGGGGCTAATTTAAAAGAATCGAAAACGTGATTGCAAAACACATAGAAAGCGGAGAGACCACGCGCGCAATTTGCGCTTAAGAGCAAAAACACGCGGATCCCAGGGTAAGACGGGTCGGGCCTTCGGGTCGCGCCTAAACGGCGTCGTTTTGGCATTCAGCCCCAAGGCACAAAACGGTGCCGTTTTACCCTACTATAAAAGCCAAATTTCCTTCAAAAATTTTCATTTTTTCTTCTCCTTCTAAAAAAAGCTAAAGCCTTCTCTCCGTTCTCTCTCTACTTCGAGTCTCCGGGGCCGGACCCGTCACCGCTTGCCGTGTCCCCCGTCGCGCCGGCACCATGCGGTGGTCGGAGTTCCAAAAAAAGGTATATTTTTTTCTTTTTCCTTTTTTTATTTATTTAATATATATGTATTAATTTTAATGACATAGAAACGATATGTGCCAATAGATTCGAAAAAAAACAATAAAAAGGATAAAATAAAACAGTAAATAAACCTTTAGATCGATTTTTGCTATTCCTTGCTTCGATTTTTAGTATTTGGATCTGTTCTTTTCTTGACAATGACTGCTGAATGCTTTTTTTGTTTTCAAAGAAGAGAAGACTACTCTCTTTTACATTGTGTGTTTGGGCTTATATAGCCGTTTACTCTGCCACTATCACTTGCTTTGTCTATTCTTCGTTTAATGCTTGCAGGGGGCAACTTGGGGCTATGGATGTGACAAGGGCGGTGCTGCAGGCGGCGGTAAGGGGTAGTTAGCCCTAGGGGCGGTGGCTGAGCATAGGAAGGGGGCTAGGGTTTTTCTTTTTTCTGATTTTTTTTTTAATGTATTGGGCTAGTTGGGTTTATTTTGGTTTGTTGGTTTATTGGGTTAGGGGTTTTGGGCTAGGTTTTGGTTAGTTTGGGTCTGGGGTTATTTGTTGTTATTTGGGTCCAAAATTAAGCTGTACAATTATCTTCATGGTATGTGAGGATCAAACCATGTCTGTCTAATTTGTGCCAAGTTGTTTGTGGTAGTAAATAGGTACATCAACCATGCACAATAAAATTGCAAGCCTTGCATCTATATACTGCATCATCACCAGTACTGCCACCACAAGCATTACAGCATTGCCCAAAATACATGCGGTACAAGAGAAGAAGGTGTTCGTGTCCTCCGCTCATGCAAGACAGAGGAATTTCAACACATCGAACACATATATGTTCTTGGCACAAATAAACCTCACATTTATAGGCAAAACCACTACTTAGGTAACCACAAATTGAGCATATAAAAATGCAACTTAGAGTAAGGACAAAGGGATCTTGGTGAAAACGACCCCAAATTTGCTTCTTCTTAGGTAACTCAGCACAAGATTTCTGGAGAAGGAAATCACATTCTAAACAACCATAAAATGAAGTCAAGATAAGTTGACTGTAGCCATCACAATACCTTCGTTCCTTCATTTCATCACTTAATACTAAATTATGTTGATGGCTAAAATGTTCTATCTCTATATTTATCATTTTTTCTCCAACTTTGATCATTTTACAAACAGAATAGCTTGGATTCATAGTACCCACTTCCAATACTGCATTAAGCAGCTTATCAAAACCATCTTTTGACTCTATTTTGTAATACCACTGAGCATCCTGTAATGCACAATTCACATGGATAATGAACTTGCACTCAAAGCAATTGTAACTCCCACAAGCCATGTTCACCTCCTCATGACAAATTAGATAATCATGTGTTGTACACTCATTGTCTACCACAGTATTTATGAGAAATAGGATGGTCGTGCCATATGCTTTTGATGAAGCGTGGCAATGAAATGCATTTCTTATGGACCATTAAGCTACATGTTAAGCAATTATAAGAAACATAGTTTCCTAAAGTGCCACATACATCACAATTGAATGACAATTCTCTTAAACACCTATTGAATGGGTGCTCATGAGTAATTGGATCCTCAATAATGGATAGTGGTGAAACACATTCAATATGAAGGACAAACATGCAAGTTGAAAAACAATAAACCAATCCTTGATGTTGGGTTTCTTGGCATATTTGGCAAGGGAGGTGATCACTGTTAAATTGTAAGAAAAGAGAATGGTAACAGTGGGAAAGGTGACTAATTTCTAGAGGTAACACAAAGCATTTCTTATGCAGGTAAAATCCAGAATCATGAGAAATGTAATCAGACTCTAGTAAGGACTTTTGACATGCAAAACATTGAACTCTTTTGAGTTCTTGAGAATGACATTCAGACGAGATGGGTTTGTCTTGATGAACAAGCTCTCTAAAGTTTTTCACAAGAAATTTTTATGATAGAAAAGCACATTTAATGTGAAAGACTAAATTACAAGAACAATGATAAACAAACTTCTCACATATATTATTGCAGAAACCACAAATAGGGTTACCTTCTACATATGGAGAGCTTGTCATAAGCTTAAGGTTATGTTTGCGATGAAAGGGGTGGTTCATCTCAACAGGTGCCTCAGCACAGTTCTTGTCAAGATGAAGCCCACAGTCCACGTAACTAAACCTTGGACCTGACACCAAGTCCCCACACGCACAACAATAAACCTCCTCACTTTTATAGCTTCTCCCATCATTGAAAACCAGAGGATGAACATGGCTAAAATGTGGAAGAACTTCTATATCACTCTCCTTTCCTTTTATGTAAGTTTGTAGGTGTGATAGTTGCTAATGATTTTACAAAACCAGAAGCCCATATATATATTTCAAAATTTTCTTAATCCTTAGATTTAAACTATAAATTATTTTTGAAAGAAACTTCTAACCCATTTTTTTTTTTCCAGATTACTTTAAAGTATCAAGTAAATGATTTATGTTTTCAATTGGCATAATCTATTATTAACTTCTTAGCATATTATTGTCACCACATACTCTTCACCATAAAAAGTAAATTGAAACCAATTTAAAGGATTATGTATGTTAATATAATGTTTAAGTAAATTATTTATTTATTTAGCGCATACTATTAATTTTTTTAAAAAATTAATCTCATTATAAGTTCTTATCGTATCTGTACTTTCCTAGACAATACCAAAAATTATTTGTAGCGACGTAAAAATTTTGTAAATCAGGTCGCTAATTGTGGCGATCTATTAGAAATTTAGAAATTGAAATTTGGTTTTAAAACAAACCAGGAGTCGCCACCGATCCTTTTTTCTAGGTGTGATCGGACACCTACTAGATTTCTTTTTAAAAGCAAGAAAAAGGCCGAGTTAAGGTCTACGTTAAAAGCCAGAGAAAAAATTAGGGCTCGGGAGTCGGTTACGCGCGAGGAAGGTATTAGCACCCTCTCGACGCCCAAAATTGGTATCTTATAAACACGTGTTGTCGTAATTTTCGAAAATAAGAGTTCAATGCAAAATTTAGTCATGATCCGATTAAAAAGATGAGAAATTTTAGTTTATTTCGGTTTTTGAGAAGGGTATATCGCTTTAACACGAGTCAATTGACATTCACCCAACATAGCGATGAACTCGATGACTTAATGTTAAATCGATACATTGTCTTGATTATTGAAATTAATTTGAAAACAAGAATATGATTTTTTCGACGTAATGTAAAACAAAATTAAGATGAAATAAATAAAGAGAAAAAAACTAGAAATATATTGAAGCAAATAATAAATGTGACAACAATATAAGAAAACAATAATAATACATACAAGATTAAGCGTAACAATAGTATAAAATACGAGAAAACAATAAACGTACGTATATATAAAAAATGATATTAAGAGCATGTACGTAATGTATGTGAGAAATATATATATGCATGATATATTTAATATGAACATGTACAATATACGTATATAATAATATACATGGAATGGCAAAAAAAATACATAATTTATAAAAAATGTATACATATATATAAAAATGTATGAATAGTAAAAAAGTATACAATAAATAATATTAAAATATATATATGTGATATATATATATATATATATATATATATATATATATACATTAGAAATAATAATATGAAAAAGAAAACCATGAGTATATTACATAAATACACATATACGTATGTAAATAACAGTATTAGAAATATATAATATAATATTAGAAGTATACATATAATAGTATATATATGTATATACATATAAATGACTAATAATAATAAAAAGAAATATATGTATAAAATATAATGTTTAAAAAACTCATATATAAAAATAAATAATAGTACAAATACTTAGTATATGTAATATACACATAATACATACGTATAAACTAAGAGTATATAATAATATATATAGTAATAATAATAATAATAATGATAATAATACTAACATTAATAATATTAATAAGTCAGAAATAATAATAATATTTAATAAAAATAATAAAAAGAAACGAAAAAGGACCAGAATATAAAAAAAACAGAGTTTTGAGGCTAATTTGAAATAAAAACAAAGGAAAAGGACTTAATTGTACGCGCGTGAAACGTTTGGGGACCGAAACAGAAATATTTTTGTTCCCTCTAAACGCAGCGCATCAACAGGACTAAATTGATAACTGCAAAAAATCATGGGGCTGAATTGGAAATAAAATAAAGCTTTAATTGTAAAATCCCAAAAAAGCGGAAGGGCCAAACGCGCAATTTGCCCTTCCGCTCAAAAACACGCGGATCCCCTGGTGTATCGGGTCGGGTCGGTCCGACCCAGAGCAAAATGGCGCCGTTTTATGCTTTAAAGGGGGGTCCAAAACGGTGCGTTTTGGACCCCTATATAAGTTAAAAAAATTTTAAAAACCTCATTTGTCACCAGCAGAGAAAAAAAAAGAAGAAAGAGAAGGGAGAAAAGAGAAAGGGGAAGGAGGGGGAAGCTCGGCCCGACTCCGACCACCGGTCCGATCCACCGGACCACCCGTGCCGTCCATCTGCGTAGCGCACAACACCATGATAAAAAACTAGATTTTTTCCTTATTTTCTTTTTATTTAATATATTTGTATTATTATTAATGCAGTATTAATGATATATACCGAATAATCAGAGAAAAAAAAAACGAAAGAGGAGGGAAAATAACAAACGTAGATAAACCTTTAGATCGGTTTCTGTGTACTCCTTGTTGTAGATTCAGATTTCTATTGTGGATTCTTGAAATTTTTTTGTTATTGTTTACAAAGAAAACAAAATAAAAACCGAGAAAAGGAGCCAAAAAAAAAAAGCCCTTTCCCACGCTTGTGCATTCGGCTTTTATGGTTCATTTACATTCATTTTTTATTATTTCTGTCTCTTCCTTGCAGGTGAACGGCGGTGGAGGTGGCCTTGGGGCAGGTGGCAGAGGCAAGTGGGCGGTGCTGATGTCAGAAGGCAGGTGGGGATAAGTCAAGGGTCGGTGGTGGCAGAGGCAAGTGGGAAGGCTAGTGGCTAGGGTTTCTGTTGTTTCTTTTGGTTTTGGGCCTAGGGTTAGTTTGGGTCTGGTTGGGTTTTGGGCTGATAAGTATTGGGCTGTTATTCTTGTATTTGGGTTTAGGTGTAATTAGGGTAAACAGGCTAAGGGTTTGGTTAATTGTTTCAGCAGGCCAAAATTGGCCTACTACATTATTCATAGTCTCCCTAACCCTTAAATAGGAGAATAATGTACTTCACTGCACTCAAACCCACATATTTCTACTCTAACAAAAATATCGATACTAATCGAACTAAAACTCAACCGGCGCATATATCATTAGTTAAGTTCATAAATTTCATCACTATAAAATTATGACCTATTAATATTTTATCGTATTTTACATTTAAGAAAATAAAAATGTAAAAAGAAAATAGAATTTTACTTTTATCTTTTTTTGGAATAATTTTACATTTAATAAAAGAATTTTACTTTATTCAGTCTTTTAAGTTTATGTTTGTACTAAATAATTTTAAATAAACTATCAGAAACTTGTTATGTATCCTTTTTTATAGGAATAAACATTTCTCTATATGTCTGAATATGTATAACTTTTTGAAAACTATAATATGATTCTTTTTCTCTATATGTCTAAATAGGTATAACTTGTCGAAAAATATAATATGATTCATTTTACGCTTATTTTGTGGTTGTTAAAAGTAAAGTAACAAGAAAAAAATATGAAAAACAAAATATAAGAGCATTTTTTTTTAATTTTGTATTGCTTTTGTCTTTTGTCAGTTAAGTAAAAATGCTCAAATTTTCTTCACTTCTTATCTCATTATTTAACTCCCTTGATTAATTTTAGAGCTGGCAAAATAAGTTCTAGTCCGAAAGTTCATCTGTGTCGATCTCAAACCGTAACGTTTCGAATTCGAGCTTATGATAAATCCAAGCCTAATAGTACCTGTGAGACCCAATTTTGGCCCGGATACAAACCTAATGCCCAATACCAACAAAACCCAAATCCCAAATAGCCCAAATTACAAACAAAACCCAAAACCTAACCCTAGCCCACAATATTTTCAGAAAACAACAAACCTAGCCCCACTTGCATTGCCTACAGCCGCCACTGTCATGCTAGCCTTCTGACTACTGCCGCCGCTCCCTAACGTCAGCCACCACCTACTACTATCTGCTCCTGTTCCGTCACCTGCAAAAGGAGGGACAAACATGCATCAAATAGTAGAAAAATAGTAAAAATAATATGTAAAAATGGCTATTAAGGCCGAATCTAAATGTATTTCACGGAGGAGATCTTTTTTAATACAAAAAAGAGCAGATTCAAACACAAAAACAATGAAAATAACAAAGCAAGTTTAAAGGGAAAAGTTAGAAGCGGGCTAAGGTTTTCTTCTTTGTTCTTTTTCTTTCTTTCTTTTTTTTTTTACAAAAACCGTTTATATACATATATATTTCTTTATTTCTTCTTTTAAAATTACATATACCAAAAAGAGTAAAAAATATAAGAGAAACCTTACCTTTTAGACTCGCCGGAAAAAGGGCATTTTTTGGGCTTCAACTGCCGTACACGGCGGTCGCCGGCGGCTAAGCCCACGGCGACGATCAGCCGGAGTCAGGCTGGATTTGGAGAGGGGGCTTGAGAGAGTTTGAGAGGGTTCTAATATTTTTTTTTTAGAAACAAAGGCTAAATGATTTTTTGGTCAAAAAAACCTAACTTATATAGTGTATCAAAACAGCGTCGTTTTGGAGGGGTTCAGAAGGCCTCAAAACGACGTCGTTTCACCCCTATCCGGTCGCGACCCGACCCGCTCAAAGGGATCCTCGCGTTTCGACTTTTGGACTATTTATGCCAGTGGTCCCTTCGTTTTTGAGCCGTTTTCAATTCAGTCCAAATTCTTTTATCTATTTCCCTTATATTTGGCCCGTTAATTTTAATTCACTTTTAATTCAGTCCCCCGTTTGGCCGAAGGGCGCACTTTATGGGTTTGGAACATTTTCCCAGCTAACCCCTCGTATTTTCCGCAAGTTTCAAATCAGTCCGATACTTTATTTTCTATCCAAACTTCCCCCCCAAATTTTATTTAGATTCCAATTTAACCCCTTTTTTATATCCTTGTATTTATTCTATCTAAATTTAGGTTCTAAATTTTATTTTTATGGCAATCATGCCGTTATTCATTTGGTTTAGACTCCTTAAAATTTATATATATATATATATATATATATATATATATATATATATATTCTCTACTTTATTTTACTTAATTAATTATTTTTATTAGTTGGTTTTATTTATGGTACATTTTATGCTATTATTATTATTATTATTATTATTATTATTATTATTATTATTATTAAACTGATTTAGTTAATATTTAATATTTATTTGTTTGTTTATTCATTTATCCATTATTATTTTTATAGATTGGTTTTATTTTTATTTTTACCTTTATTATTATTATTATTATTTTATTATCTATTTATTTATATATTTTTCATATACTTTTAAATTTTATATTATTTATTTTTATTATTATTACTATTATTATTAGCGTATTATTATTCTTTATTTTATTATTATTATTTTACTATTATTATCTAATAGATTATTATCACTATTATTATTATTTTACTATTATAACTTAACATATTATTATTACTTTTATTTTTATTTTTATTACCATTATTATTATTATTATTATTATTATTATTATTATTATTATTATTTTATCTTTATTTTCTTTACTATTATTTTTATTATCATTATTTATTTATTTATTTATTTATTACTATTGTTATTATTATTGCCATATTATTATATATGTTTTATTACAAATCATGCTTTAAATATTATTTATTTTAATTCGGTTCTTTACTTCCAATATTTTTAAATCTTTTTCCTTATATTTATTTATTCATTACTTTATTATTATTGGCCTCACTATTATTTATTTATTCCATCTTTACTTATTCATATTCATATGTATTATTATTGTAATTTATTTGTTAATATTACTACGGCTATTATAGTACATTAGTATTATCATATCATTTATTTATTACATATTCTTGATTTGTATAGTTGTTTTATATTATTACATTATTATTCCCCATGAACTATGTTTAAATACAATTGATTATCTTTGTATTATGCTTCAAAATAGCCCATGTCGTTTTAAACTTACGTTTGATAAAATTTTTAAGAAACAAAGAAATTTTCAAAGTAAGGCAATGTTCTGTATTTGGAAATTCGAGAGATCGTGCCCTAACGTACTGGGTTTCGATTTTTCTCGTTTGATCCAAATGACCGAATAACCTTTTAAAATTAAAACACGTGAATTTTGAAAATCAAAAGAATAACTTATTCTCGAGGGTCTAAAATGTTGTGTCCTAACGTACTGGATGTGGCATTTTATTACTTCGGGACAAGAAGGTCTTTAGAATCCATTTCGATTTACTCAAGCAAATTCTTCGTATAGATCAACATAAAAAAGTGATCGTATTCTAAATTCTTTTCGAGTTTTTAAATTTCGACATTAAGACATTAATTAATTAATTAGGTACCAATTTTGAGCGTTACGAGGGTGTTAATCCTTCCTCGTACGTAACTGACTCCCGAACTCGTTTTCTCAAATTTCGTAGACCAAAATCGTTGTTTTAGTAAATCAAAATGTTTTATTAAAATGACCAAATTTCTAGGTGATCCGATCACACCTAAACAAAAAAGATTGGTGGCGACTCCCATATTTTTTCATTTTCAAAACCAAAGTCAATCCTCGTTTTTTCAAAAAAATGGCTTTGATAGAACCCGAGCCCAATACCAATATTTTAATTCCACAAATAAAATTCAAATAATGCCACATGTTTTGTTTTATTTATAAATTGTTATTGTTTACTATACCATTAAACGCATTTTGGTTTACAAAAACATATCATCAATAATGTTAAGGTATTGAAATATAGTGGATAATCTCAATGTCACATTTTCCTTAAATAAAGCTTCTAAAATTTTGGATAATTTTATCCTTTGCTTTTATTATTTTAATTAAAAAAATTGAAGAATGGTTACAAATGTACAGTGAAGAAAAATAATTCATTAACAAAGAGAGGGTTACAAATTTTCAGTGAATTAAATTTCTTGATATATTCCCAAAATCTTGATGAAATCTAACCTAACTTCAATCTTATAAAATTGAGAAAATTATTTTATAATTTTTCAAAAAAAAAAGAAAAAGAAATTAGTCCCTACAATCCCTATATGTTTGTGTATCAAAGGCCATAAATGGGCTTGAAATTTCCTAGGGGCCTTTAAATACTTGAACTTTTGCTATTGACGTCATTTCCTTGCATGTTTTCTATTTATTTTTATTTTATTTTTTGTAATTTGTTAGTAACTTTTATATAATTTTCTAATCTTATTACAATTTTTTTTTGTCTTCTCTATAATTTTTATTTTTTTTAAAATTTTAATAATTTTTCTATAAGTTTCCTATATTTTTTATAATTCCTAACAAAAATTGTAATATTTTAATAATTTTTATTAACTGTAATAATTTATCTAGAATTTTTATAATTTTTTAATAATTTTTTAAAAAATTATAACTTTTAAATAACTCTTTTTAAAATCCACATCAAACACCTTATCAATAGTTACGTCATCACTTAATAACTCATCAAAGATTTTAACATAAAACTATATTCCAAGAGTTTAATTAAATGTAAGATCGAGAGATTAATTAAATATTATTATTTATTAAGAATTTAATTAATTTTTAATAATTTTATTATTGCTTTTCATTTAAGCCAACTTTTTTTTGGTTAAAAAAATGCTTGAATTAAACACTTAATTAAAACTTTTTTTAAAAAGAACTATATGAAAATAAGCAATAACATACCAAATGCTTGCATCTGGATTTGAAAAATGGATTTTTTTTATTTTTATTTTAATTCTAAGATAAAATAATGGAATGTTAATAAAAATTAGAAGAAGAAAAATGTTGCGCACACAAAAAGAAAATTTCACAACCAAAACAATGATACCTTGGAAAATGAGATTCGGGAACCACCATAGCATTAAATTGCACTCATTAATTAGTGATAACATTTATAAATCATATAATTGAGATTACATTAAAGCTGTACAAAGTAAATTTTATTATGCAAACATTTTGTACATTATTAAATTATGACAATAAAACAAGGAAATCATATATACTTACAAAGAAGACGATGAAAAAAAACAAAACGATTGACAATTTTTTGCTGTGATCATCAGCAATCTCTGCATCAATTGATCGTCAAAGCAACATTATTTATTATGCCGTTCTGAAGCAATTGGAAGCTTGTGCTGCATTTCCAGTGGATAATGTATTTGCATTCTGCATCCAAACACTCGAGAGCCAAATTCATGCAACGATTACCACATTTGTGACATTCAAGATAATCATAAACCTTAACCACAAACATGAGAGTGTGTGGATGATCACTTTCTTTGATTTTGCTCCCACTCTTGAAAAATGGATGATTTCGAAAAATACAAAAAAGGTGTGCTGAGTTATCACAAATTGGACAATGGTAAAACCAAGTATTGGGGTTTCTTTCTTTTTCACAAATATCACAATAATGATATTGTGAATAATCATTTTCTTCACGGTATGTGAGGATCAAACAATGTCTGTCGGATTTGTCCCAAGTTGTTTGTGGTAGTAAATAGACACATCCAGAATGCACATTAAATTGCAAGCCTTGCATCTATATACTGAATGACCATCAATACTGTCACCACAAGCATTACAGCACTGCCCAAAATACGTGCGGTACAAGAGAAGAAGGTGTTCGTGTCCTCCGCTCATGCAAGACAAAGGAATTTCAACACATCGAACACATACAAGTTCTTTGCACAAATAAACCTCACATTTGTAGGCAAAACCGTTACATTGGACATCACAATGTGAGCATATAAAAATGCAACTTGGAGTAAGGACAAAGGGATCTTGGTGAAAACGACCCCAAATTTGCTTCTTCTTAGGTAACTCAGCACAAGATTTGTGGAGAAAGAAATCACATTCTAAACAACCATAAAAGGAAGTCAAGATGAGTTGACTGCAGCCATCACAATACCTTCGTTCCTTCACTTCATCACTTAATACTAAATTATGTTGATGGCTAAAATGTTCTATCTCTATATTTATCATTTTTTCTCCAACTTTGATCATTTTACGAACAGAATAGCTTGGATTCATAGTACCCACTTCCAACATTGCATTAAGCAGCTTATCAAAATCATCTTTTGACTCTATTTTGTAATACCACTGAGCATCCTGTAGTGCACAATTCACATGGATAATGAACTTGCACTTAGAGCAATTGTAACTCCCACAAGCCATGTTCACCTCCTCGTGACAAATTAGACAATCATGTGTTGTACACTCATTGTCTACCACAAAGTATTTATGAGAAATAGGATGGTCGTGCAATATGCTTTTGATGAAGCGTGGAAAGGAAATACATTTCTTATGGATGATTAGGCTACATGCCAAGCAAATATAAGAAACATAGTTTCCTAAAGTGCCACATACATCACAATTGAATGAAAATTCTCTTAAACACCTAGTTAATGGGTGTTCATGAGTACTTAGATCCTCAATAATGGGTGGTGGTGACAGACATTCAATGTGAAGGACAAACTTGCAAATCGAACAACAATAAACCAATCCTCTATGTTGGGTTTCAAAGCATATTTTGCAAGGGAGATGATCACTGTTAAATTGTAAAAAAAGATAATGGTAGCGGTGGGAAAGGTGACTAATTTCTAGAGGTAACTCAAAGCATTTCTTATGCAAGTAAAATCCAGAATTAGGAGAGATGTAATCAGAATCTAATAAGGACTTTTGACATGCAAAACATTGAGCTCTTTTGAGTTCTTGAGAATGGCATTCAGAAGAGATGGGTTTGTCTTGATGAACAAGCTTCCTAAAGTTTTTCTCAATAATTTTGTAAGAAAGAAATGCACACTTGATGTGAAAGACTAAATTACAAGAACAATGATAAACAAACTTCTCACATATGTTATTGCAGAAGCCACAAATAGGGTTACCTTCAACAAATGGAGAGCTTGTCATAAGCTTAAGGTTATGTTTGCGATGAAAGGGGTGGTCCATCTCAACAGGTGCCTCAGCACAGTTCTTGTCAAGATGAAACCCACAGTCCACGCAACTAAACCTTGGACCTGACACCAACTCCCCACACGCACAACAATAAACCTCCTCACTTTCGTGGCTTCTCCTATCATTGAAAACCAGAGGATGAACATGGCTAAAATGTGGAAGAACTTCCATCTCTCTCTCCTTTCTTTCTATGTAAGTTTGTAGGTGTGATAGTTGTCGATGATTTTAAAAAACCAGAAGCTCATATATATACTTCAAAATTTTCTTAATCCTTTGATTTAAACTATAAATTATTTTTGAAAGAAACTTCTAACCCATGTTTCTTTTTTTCCAGATTACTGTAAAGAAACTTTACTTTATTTTTATTTTGTTTGGAAGAATTTTACATTTAAGAAAAGAATTTTACTTTACTCAATCTTCAAGCTTATGTTTGTACTAAACAATTTTAAATAAACTATCAGTAACTTGTTATGTATCCTTTTTATAGGAACAAACTTTTCTTTATATGTCACAATAGTTATAACTTGTCGAAAACTATAATATGATTTTGTTTAAGCCTATTTTCTGGTTGTTAAAAGTAAAGTAACAATAAAAAAAATATGAAAAACAAAATATTAGTGCATTTTATTTTTAAAAAAAATTGTATTGCTTTTGTCTTTTATGAGTAAAGTAAAACTCTCAAATTTTCTTCACTTTCAAGTTGTCTCATTATTGAAAACCGTTGATTGGTCTTGGACTTGACAGAATAAGTTCGAGCCTAAAAGTTCATCCATGTCGATTTGAATCTGTAACGGTTTGAGTTTGAGAAAGTCTGAGCTCGTAATAGATCCAAGTCCGAAAAATTCGAGCCTAATAGAACCCGAGCCTGTAGTAGACCAAAGCCCAATACAAATATGGCCCGAGCCCAAGATAAATTTGACTCAAAGCCTGAAAAAGCTAGACTTTATAACTGAACAAGCATAATAGATATTAATAATTAATATAATTTTATGATATTATTTAAAATATAAATAAATGATAATTTTCTTTTTGAAAATGTATTCATAAACATTGCATATTTATATTAAAATTTTATTGATAGAAAAAGTAATTAATAGTAATTTTTTATGTTAAATTATAAAATGAAATAAATTTTAAAATATTAATTTAATATATAACATTTTTAATACTATAATTATATATGTAATATAATTATATAAAATTAACAATTATTAAACCTCTAAAATTAAAATTTAATGATAATATAATAATATATTATATAACTATTATCGAAACCAAAATTGAATACCTAACTTGACCTTAAGCCAATTTACTAAATTAGTATATTATAAATACATAAAATAATAATAGATTATAATGCATTACTATTACTATTACTAAAACTATTAATACATATATAACTATTATTATAATATAGATTAAAATAAAAAAATATAATAATATTGCATGATATTATAATGTTTAATCATTGATGCATATATATAAACTATTAACATATTATATGATATGATATAGCATTATATAATATAGTAAGAGGGTTAACTTTTAAATGTATGAAAAGTATAGGGACTTAAATCATATTTCAACTAGCATAATAATAAACAAAAATATATAATAAGTAATGTATAATATACTACTATTATTATAATATAGATTATAATAAAAGATATAGTATTACATGATATTATAACGTTTAACCATTTATGCGTATATATATAAACTATTAATATATGATATGATATAATATTATATAATATAGTAGGAGGGATAACTTTCAAATGTAAGAAAAATATAGCGACTTAGAGCATATTTCAACCAGTATAATAAATAATAATATATGATAATAATTATCTTTTAGTAAGAGTAATGTTTAAATCCTCAAATTGTCTTCCTTTCCAATTAATCTTTTCTTTTTCTTTTTCTTTTATCCCTTTCTTGCTGTTTTATTTTTGAAAGGTATAAATTCTGTTTTTTTCCTTTTTTCTAAGTTGAAATATAAGAATATGGTATTGAATAAATTAAAGAAGAGATTTTCATTAAGTAGTGATTGGAAATTAAGATTTTAAATTTTAATTTAAAATTTTAAAAATAGTGTAAATTGAGTAGTAAATTATTTAGAAATATAATATTTATGATAATTTTTTAAATCCATGGATTTACTAGAGACCTGTTTAATAATGAATTTGAAATCCTTAAAATATGTTTGAATTTCATAAATCCATGTGTTTTATTGATATATATTAAACTGAATCTCAATTATTTTGTCCATAATATATGGATTTTTTTACTGTTTATGTAATAAATAAAATCCAAATCCAAATTTTCAACTAGAGCATGTCTTTTTTATCTAAAGATTTTCTCTCAAATTACATTCTATGAAAATAGAAATTTAGAACTTAAAAAATTAAAAGCATTAGGTGTATAAAATAGGGCCTATAATTATGATATATTAGAAAGAAAAAAATTTGGATAAAAGACTAGATTAAAATGCACTAAGATATAAAGACTCTCAATTATAATAGATATATTAAAAAATTATGGCAAGAGGACGGGTAGATATTAAAGCGGGCAAAGGTCCTGATCCTTTTTCCATCGAGGAAGAGAGTATTTATAGGAGTCCGATTGTCTTATAGTATGATGTGACAGGCCGTTATAGTGGATGTACTGATATAACGTGTCAAGTACAGACATAGTGAGCCCATGTAGTATAAATTGTTGTTATTCTTTAGTGGGACCCAATCATTGTTAAAACATGTCCACACTTAAAGATACATTTGTACCTAAAAAGCGGGTGCCTAATAAGATAACCTGTTGAGCGAATGGTCTTGTTGTGAAAGTGGGTGGACAAGGCCCACTCAAGGGGTAGGAGGCTTGAGTTCTTTGATGAGAGCAAGGGGAGGGTTAGGTGGAGAGAGAGCGGAAGACTTGGCTTGAGAAGATGTAAACTTAAAAAATAAAAGGAAAAAATTAAGGATACCGAGTTAAGAAAAAATCATAAAAAATTGGAAGTATCAAATCGGGAGAAAGTTTCAAATGTCGAATGAATATTTAAGCTTAAGTAATCAACATTTTTAAAAAAATAAGTATTTACATTTATAAATATATATTTAAGAAATTATAAAGTATATAACTAAATAAAACAAATTTAACTGCAAATTTTGATATTTGAATTATAATACCTAAATATGAAAATTTTATTATTGGCAAAAAAAATTATTGTAACATTTTAATTTTGTGAAGTAGGCGTATATAAACCTATTCATGGGTCAGGTTATCTGCCCAGGTCTGAAGGCACGTTTGACATTTGGGAGGTTTTGGGTAAAAATATTAAGCTTGAAAAATGAGTTTAGGTAAAAAAATTAAGTCTATTTAAAATATGGGTCAGGTTCAGGCTTGAACATTCAAGGCCAGAGCCCTGCCCTACCTATTTTTAATTTTATAATACTTTATATTATGTTATTTTTATATATTTATAACACATTTAAAAAATAAATCTATACTAAATATATAATACTACTTTAATATAAACATTAAAATAATGTTAAGATAATTATATAAAAATTTTCAATAAATAAAAAATATATAAAATTTTTAAATATTAAATTAAAATAATATAAATAATTTTAAAAAAATTAAAAACAATATAGACGAGTTTAAATGGATCTGGGTTAATCTTTTGCAAATATGGATAGATTTGGTCAAAACTTTATATTCTTGTTTTGGGCTGCATAGTATTTGAACAAATATAAAAATATTAATATTATACTTAGACCCGACTAAGCGTATATAGTATGAGATGAGAATGGCTTATATGATATTTTCTTTGCTATTTTTTCATGCCTGTGGCATGCCTATAACTATAATTATAACTTTTCTTTTTAAAATTTGTCAATAAAAAAATAAAAAGCAATTGTTTTTCATTATTTAATTTTTCCCTTTTCATGAAATACACATGCAGTAAAAACCACTAAATTATTATGACTGGAAATTATAAATAGTTGTATGATTTATTTTTTTATACTTAAATTATTTTGCAATTCTTTTTTTTTTTTCGCTTAGAAATGAGGTATTGGTGGAAATTAATTTTCAAAATGTTTCTAATCCTTCTTTATTAACCTCTACTTCAGATCCTGCTATAAGTTCATACCTATACTATTAATCTATAAATTAGTTTTTATCTTCACTCTCTGAATATAATAATATATATAATAGATTTTATAATGATAAAATATATAATATAAACAAAATTAATTTATAAGTGCCTAAACGTTTTATTTTCAGTAGTGGTTCTTATTGTTATACAATTATAGTAAAAAGAATTTAACCTGGGGTCCTACCTAGAATCCGACCCGAACTCTCTCGGGGAACTCCATTTTGAGGGGTTTGTCCTTATTGTTCTCTGTAATGGTGCGATGAGCGTGGAATGAACTCGTGAAGAGGATTAAGGAACTCATGAACTTTAAAAGGACCAGAAATCACTTTCAGAACAAGGGGAAAGTAGAGATGGAATCATCAAACAACAACAAGAGAATCTACGGAATCTTTGTTGAAATTCTTCCAAGGCTCGTGATTTACACCATAAATATCGCACGCCATCATCACACTAGAAGCTATGGAATCATGGTCAGTGATTGGTTTAAGGTAACTTCTTTGGTGGGAAGAAATCGAAACCCCAAATATTATATACCCACTTGGGATATTTCTGATATCATTGCATGCAACGATTAGGTGTGTTCTCTTTTTCTTTTTTCTTGCTTCTTTTTCAAATAAACTTCCACCGTTAACAAACTTTGAAGTTGAAATCATTCTCTGTAACTATTGAAACCAAAATTAATATGCAAAAGGAACTGCTTAAAGAATCTGATAATAGATGGATAACTTCACTTGTTTCATTTCTGTTTTAAATATTTAAATTTTATTCTTCAAAAAGATTACTTTAAGAATCTGGATATCATAGAAGGAAAATGAAAATGAAAAAGGAAAGAAAACACCAGTTGACAACACAGAACTGTTGGTAATGCAAAATTGTTGAAGATTTAGTGGGGGTTGTTGAAGATTTTGTGGAGATGTGGTTATGGGTTTTTTACAAAATTGCCAATGCATTTTTACTATATCGCCTTGTTACTAGAGGTGTGCATGGGCCGGGCTACCCAGTCCGGCCCGAAGGCCCGCCCGAAATGTGGGAGGGTTTGGGCAAAAATATAGGCCCGAAAAATGGGCTTGGACAAAAAATAAGGCCCGTTTAAAAAATGGGCGGGGCCTAGGGTAAGGTATTTTTAGCCCGAGCCCGGCCCGGCCCGAACACACTAAAGGACAAAAAAAATCTGCATATTTTTTTATTTTTGAATATTATTTTCTTGTTGATTTCTCCATATTTTGCTACCATTTTACTATTATGTTGCTATTATTTTGTTGTTATTGTTTGGATATTGTATAAATTTTATTTTATTGTTAATTTTCTTATTATTTTAAAGGCATTTGTTAATTTTTTTATTATTTTAGTGTTATTTAAGTTTACATATTTCTCAAAATTTATTTTCAATTTGTTGGGAAATATTTATTTTGATATTTTTAGTATTTTTGATGTATTATATATATTTAAAAATAATATAAAAATTAATACGGGCGGGCCGGGCCGGGCCCGGTTTTAGTATTTTTATCCGGGTCGGGCTTGGGCAAAATTTTAGGCCCATTTTTAGGCCCGGCCTGGCCCGAGCCCAATAAATGGGCATGATTTTTTAGTTGAGCCCGACCCGAACCCGGCCCGGCCCGGCCCGTGAACACCTCTACTTGTTACTAGTTTCATCATTTTTACACAATGAACAAAGAAAACAACAACTCTCTCTGAAAATATTCCTCTCCTCCAATTTCTGTGTGTTTCCTTTATAAACTAGTCATTTTTTGTTCCTTAATCACTTTAGAGAAAATATTGTCTAGGAGTTTGGGTTTTAAGCGAGACCGACTCCTCCAAATTTTCCTAAGAATTGTTCCTACTGTGATTTCCTGAGAAGAACAATACCAATCAAGCTCCATCTTCCATATTTGGGTGTACGAATACCGAAAGGTTGTGTTAACCTTGAGGGACGTTGTCCACTACACGATTACACCGATCAGAGCGAATTAGTTTCTAAGGTCGTGGATTTACCATGGCACAGTAATTTCTGATTTCATATTTAATCATTTATTTTTTCTAGTCAATGCTAACATATTTGTATTACGGCAGATTATATTTATAACAAAAACAACAACTTACCTAATCTCGAGGAGAAAATAGAGATAAGGTGATGATCCTAGGAGCGGTGTAATTCGGTCAAAGGTACGTCTGCTCTTCCATTTCTTCTAATCATATGCGTATTTGTTCATTTATTTCTTTTTGTTTAATTTTTTTTCCCAGCTATGATATTTGAGTTTTATTATGTTGCATTAGTTTGTAATGATTAAATTTTTTGAATTAGTTCGTAATGGATGAAGAAATTACAGCTATAGAGAGGAATGATACATGAGAGTTGACTGAACTTCCAGAATGGCACAAGACAATTGGTGTCAAATGGGTGTACAAGACAAAATTGAAGGAGAATGGAGAAATTGACAAGATTGACAAGTATAAGGCGCACTTGGTGTCCAAAGGTTATAAGCAAGAGTTTGGGGTGGATTACAAAGAAGTATTTACTCCTGTTGCAAGGCATGATACAATCAGATTGGTGATTTTGCTTGTAGCCCAATACTCTTGGCTTATCTTCCAATTAGATGTGAAGTCGGCATTTTTACATGGTGAGATCCAAGAATAGGTATTTATTGAAAAACTTGCTGATTATGTTAAACATGGGAGTGAAAATAAGGTTTATAAACTAAGAAAAACTTTATATGGGTTGAAACAAGCCCCGCGTGCTTGGTATAGTCAAATTGAAGCTTATTTCTTGAAAGTTGGTTTTACAAAGTATCCTTATGAGTCTACTCTTTTTATTAAAACTGATGATGAACGGAAAATGCTTATTATGAGTTTGATAAGCAAGTTTATGGAGAATCCTACAGAGATGCTTTTATTGGCTGTCAAGAGAATCCTTCGTTACTTGCAAGAAACCAAGGATTTTAAGTTGTTTCCTAAAAATGGAGAAATTTCATATTTATTTGGGTTCACTGACAGTGACTTTGCAGAAGATTTAGATGATAGAAAAAGCACTTTAGGTTATGTTTTCATGATGGGAATCGGAGTTGTTTCATGGTCATCTAAGAAGCAATCCATTGTTTCTTTGTCAACAACTGAGGCTAGACTTGTTGTTGCAATAACCTGTACTTGTCATGCTATTTGGCTAAGGAAAGTCTTGGAGGAGTTGAATTTCAAAAGAATAGGAGCTACAACAATTTTTATGACAACAACTCTACTATCAGACTCTAAAAAATCAGTATTACACCGTCCAATCTTAAGTCTGGAGTTCACCTTAAACATACTAACAAACGGGTGAGTTAGAAGCCTAGTGTGCAAGTCGGCCCACAAAACAAAATTTTCTTTAAAACATACACAAATGTAAGTACCAATACATAAGTTTTACTTATAATGTTCACACATATGACAAATCATATCAGAATGACACCATACTAGAAACATATTATCAAAACAAAATATCATAGTTCTAGAACATATATCATATCAAATCGAAACAAATCCTACCCATCATCCGCTACACAATAACTCCATCCAACCAATCACACCAATAGGACATGATTCCATCCATCCAATCACACCGAGTCGTGGTGGTATGCCACTCATAATGGTGCAACTAAGCTGCCAAACATATATTGCAGTTTAACGGCCAAAATTGCAGTAAAACTGCCAGAATACACTTCCTCCTTTCAATATTAACCCAACCTCGTGCGTGTGATATGACACACTGAAACAAAATCAGAATCAGAACAATGACATCCTTATCATGCAATCATATATGGTGATTTTAGAAGTTTATGTCACACCCTAAAATTGAGCCTAGAAGTTTTAGGGATATTTTATGGCTTTTAGCTCTAGTGAGTTCGGGAATTTCATAGCATGATAAACAGAAAACATTTTCATCTATGGTTTTTTTTTGAAAATTAAATCAATTTTTGAAAATAATACAAAAATGGCTTTCTATTTTGAAATAAAGACTGATTTGTAAAAGGGATAAAATTTTGTGTGTTTATGTAGCAATAACCAACTTTTAAAAATACAACCTAATATCATCCCCACCTAGAGATTTCATGTTAGTTCTTCCCCTTTGCTTTGTTGCCATCCCTTGCTCTCCCTAAACCCAAATCACTCAATTTTATTTTACATACTTATTTCATTTGATTTCTATCATTCCTCAAGCCATAAATCTCTATAGAATTTTAAGAAAAACACTTAAAAACACCATTGGTTGTGTTATCTCTCAAGTTGTGGGTTTTCTGGGTTCTCAATCA
The DNA here is from genome assembly GCA_025698475.1 of Gossypium anomalum. Classification (NCBI taxonomy): domain Eukaryota; kingdom Viridiplantae; phylum Streptophyta; class Magnoliopsida; order Malvales; family Malvaceae; genus Gossypium; species Gossypium anomalum. The sequence continues at coordinate 6,094,389 of CM046965.1, read as the reverse complement.
AAGCTCGTTTTTCCTCCATCGAAGATAACGGTTTGATTTCTTATTATTTTTTAATGTTATCTAGTCTTTAAAACTGAGTTTTTAGCCATTAAATCACATGTTTTAAATAAAAGTCGAAAATTGAGTCGTTGATGGTGGATTTCAGGTAAAAATGTGATTTTAAAGTATTTTTTTCAATTAGTTTTGATATGAATAGAAGGTTTCTAAACTTACTTTGAAGTTTCGTTAAATATTTCTAAAGGATTTAATGAATTTTCATGAAAATTATCATAACATGCCGAAAAATTTCAATAACATGAATTGGCTAGTTTTACATAATTTAAAGGTTGAGAATCAGTCGTAACTGAATAATTAGATGAATAGAATTGATTTTAAGAAAAAAGATTAAATGTAGACCAAAATACTTAAAATTCAAATTTACAATAGCGAAGGTTTCAGTTATAAGAGAATTTAGCTTAGGGTTATGTTTTTTATTAATTTAGGAAATTTTTTGACTGAATGTTGATGGAAAGCTATATTCCAAAAACTTATGAGAGTAAGACATAATTCAAAAAATGAATAGTTTTTTATTAAAAAAATAATTTAATTGTCTTACGATTTTTTTTTATTTACGCCCATTCTTTATAATACCTGACGCGTGCTTAGGTCTTGAATTAATCATTTAATTAAAACTTTTTTTAAAAGAATTATACGAAAAGCAATCTGGATTTGAAAATGGCTTTATCTTATATTTTCTATTTTATATTTAAAAAGAAAATTCATTTTGAGATTAATATATCCAACTTAGTGGTTGGCCACCAGCTGTCTTTAATTTTTTTTTATATTTTTCTTCATTTTATAATTTATATTCTGATTTTCAACTGCATCTCTAATAATCTCATTTCTCCTATTATCTTTATAATTATTTTATATAACCCATCCTCTTTTGTACCAAAAAAATTTAAAAAAAAAACTTATGAATCATATAATTGAGATTGCATTAAAGCTGTACAAAGTAATTTTTATGATGCAAACATTTTGTACATTATTAAATGTTGACTTAAAAGAAGGAAATCATATATACTTACAAAGAAGACGATGAAAAAAATCTAAACGACTGACAACTTTTTGCTATTATTATTAGCAACCTCTGCATCAATTGATTGTCAAAGCAACATTATTTATTATGCCATTCTAAATCAATTGGAAGGTTGTGCTGCATTTCCAGTGGATAATGTATTTACATTCTACATCCAAACACTCAAGAGCCAAATCCATGCAACGATCACCACATTTGTGACATTCAGGATAATCATAAACCTTCTCCACAAACATGAGAGTGTGTGGATGATCACTTTCTTTAATTTTGCTCCCACGCTTGAGAAATAGATCATCATCTCTCAAAACACAAGAAAAGTGTGCTGAGTTATCACAAATTGGGCAATGGTAAAACCAAGTATTGGGATTTCTTTCTTTTTCGCAAACATCACAATAATGATATTGTGAATAATTGTAACACCCTATCCCGTAACCGTCTCCGGAATAGGTAAGGGGCATTACCGGACTTATAACTCATGCCAGATCAGTAAAATTTTGAACATTTTCTTAAAGTAAAGATCATTCAATTGGATAATTTCTAGACACAACCAGGGATAAAATTTAAAAACTTATAAAAGTAAACATTCAAAGGATGTCATATTCGCATGGCTTATATACATTAACCAAAATATCCTCCCACTACTAGTCTATTCTATACATGCCATAAGATAATCTAAAACATAGCAATACCAAACAATGGATAGTGATAGTGTGACAAGTTGCTGACGATCCCCGAGCAAAAAGGCCAGAATCAACAATCTATAAAACAGAGAAACATAACAACAGAGTAAGCTTTTGTAAGCTTAGTAAGTCTTAAGCAATTTAAAACCAGTGAACTCAAATATAACCAATTTGTTTATTTGATTCACATATAACATTTCATTTCATATCTATAGTTATCCTCATCGGACAAATCAAAATGTATATCTCCCAATATCCTATAGTATTTCTCCATAATCGAATACTCACATATTCATATGGCATTTTCATATTTTCTTTTCACTTTACAATCATGATTTAATTCTGATGGGTCTAACATGTACAAGTATTTATCACATACTTGACCAACCAAATTAAAAGTCGATCTTACGAATTCTCATATAACCTCTTTCTAGGTATACTACCATTTTTGGCCGAATATACACAATTACGTAATACACAATAAGCAGATAAATTCTCACTTGATAGTGATCTCTTATAAACATAGGTACATTACATATTTTCACCTAACTTTTCACATTGACCAAATGCACAATAATCATAGAACAGTCTTATTGCTTTACTCACATATGCATCACATAACAACCTTGTGATTTAATCCAAATCAAACTTAAATATAATTTCAAAATACATACCTGACCGACTTAACGCATTGAACGTATTTATTACCAATTGTTACTGTGAAGTCGTATAATCTTATGCTTTACTCAAATCTTCAGCTAGACCTTTAGCTCGAATAATCCCCACACGTAGTTATCGGGTCTTACCAGGACAAAATCTCCTCACGTAGTCATCGGGCCTTACCCGGAATATATTTCCAAGTTTCATGTACATTTAATCACATGTTACAACATTCACATCGACTGTCATATTTGTAATTCATTTGCCTCATCAAATATCTAATAATACACACCTTTCACATTAGATCATTCGGCCACAATATATACACATCTCATACATATTTCACCTTAGCCATTCGGCTTTATCACATATATATATCTCATACATATTTCATATTAGCCATCCGGCATTACCACATATACATATCTCATACATATTTCACATTAGCCATTCGGCTTTATCACATATATATATATCTCATACATATTTCATATTAGCCATTCGGCTTTACCACATATACATATATTTATCTTGTACATTAATTTCAGCAATAGCTTATAAGCAACTCAAATAGTTTCATCAATGTTTACAACAAAATCACATATTCACTACAAGCTGTTTTCCTGAGCAACAGTCATTAAATTATTTGTAACTGGAGCTACAAGACTTCAAATGAAGTGCTGTTAATTTTTCCTGAAAACAGACTCATATATCTTCTATCCATAAAATTTTCAGAATTTTTGGTTTGACCAATCAATACCAGAATTTTTCTTAAAATTTCCCCTATTTCACTGTTTGACTATGCTGACCACTCTTCACTACGAATCAACTTTCTCATTGTACAGAATTCAAAATATGTTCTTGTTTATTTCATTTGAAACTAGACTCGTTAAGGAGTCTAAGCATATAAATTTTATCTTATAACCATTTTTGTACAAATTATAATGATTTTCTAAATACAGAACAGGGGATTTCGGAGTCATTCTAACACTGTCTCACGTAACTTTAAATATCTCTTTCTAGGAAATTTCTTTGCTTACACGGTTTCTGTTATAAGAAACTAGACTAATTAAGCTTTGATTACATATTTTATTCAGCCTATAATTCCACACCAACAATTTATGGTGATTTTCTAAAATCACGTTACTGCTGCTGTCCTAAGCAAATTATTACAATTTGCTCTTAAATTTCCAAGTCCAAACACTTATGAACTTACCATTTGAGTTTAAAACATATCATGGCCACATCATATCTTATTAAATAAACTCATTATGTCCTATTATGATTGAATTTACTCAACGTTTAATCACTTAAAACTTACCTCGGAAGTGGTCGACGACTAGATATCCACGGCTATTCGTTTACTTTCTCTTTTCCCCTATCCGACTTTGATCCTCTTTGCTCTCAAGCTTAAGTAAAACAATAGATTTGCTTAAGTACTTAACTAATATTATTCACTTAACAATCACATTTGGCAATCACATATCATTTAATCTATATCTAAAACAATAGATTTCAATATGTATCATATTTAATAAAACATGCCATGACTCGATTTCATGCTTATTTAATTTATATCTAATTCACATTCACAAGCAAAGAGTCACTTAATTTATCATGCTTTCTTATACATGAATTTAATCATATTGCCGAATGTCCTTATGTGTACATAGTACATACATAAGGCATATATATATATATATCATCAAATAAATATTTATTCACATAACAACAATTCATTCACATCTCTATAAATGATCATAATCGGACATTATAAACAAATCAACTAGTTTAGCATTCAAATACGAACCATTTAAAACAATCAATATTTTACACATTGCCGAATGCATATATATATATATATATATATATATTCATCCAAATTCATAATTTCACAAACTTAGCCTCATTTAATGACTACTTGTTCATCAAGACATTAAACACATCATGCATAACATACAAAGCATCCTTAGCCAAAAAAAAATAAAAAAAAATATATACTATCACAAAACTTCCTTGGCCGAATGTCATCTTTTTCCATTAACTAGATTTTGCCATAGGCTTGCTTCCATACTTGAGACCATTCAAATAAATATTCAAACTTAATCCTTCATTTCATTTCTCATTTTAGCACATATTCGGCTAATATATAAATATATGCACATGTGACTAAAACAAATTGAACCATTTTGAACACAAATATTAACTAAAATACAACCATTTCGCATGTTTATTATTATGCTTATAATTACATATTTTCAATATAAGCTAAATCATGACCGAATTATCACTATAATTGACATCATTAACAAACCATTTCCAAAACATATAACACCATCAAAGATACCCATACAACCCATAGCCAAATGCATCATTTCAAATCAATAACAAAAATTAAGTCATGGGCTATGAAAGGAGCTTAGCAATTAACTCAATTTCACATAAATTATCAAGAAATAAAATCAACATACCTCCAAATTAGAATACCAAGGCCGAATACCCAAGAACCCTTTTGTTTTTTTTACTTCTTCTTTCAATTTCGGCAAAGATGAAAGAAGAATGGATGAAAACTTTGTTTTTCTCACCTATTTTCTTTTATTAATTCATGTTTTCAAATTATAAATTATTAAATATTCTTTACTAAATATAATATACACATAATGCCAAAATAATAACATCATTACCATCCACTAATGTTAAAAGTGGGCCATTTGAAATGCAAGTCCACAACTTTAGTAATTTAACATTTTACTCACTTGGACATTTGCCTATCATATTTTTAAAGTTTCTCAAATATGTCCTTTTTAGCTAATTTCACATCCAAATGACAAAATTAAAACATGAAATTTTTACACATACTTATTCACAAATAATAAGCATAGAATATAACAATTAATTATTTTTGTGACTCGATTTTGTGGTCCCGAAACCACTTTCCGACTAGGGTCGAATTAGGGATGTCACAATAATCATTATCTTCATGGTATGTGAGGATCAAACAATGTCTGTCTGATTTGTGCCAAGTTGTTTGTGGTAGTAAATATGCACATCCACTATGCACATTAAAATTGCAAGCCTTGCATCTATATACTGAATGACCATCAATACTGTCACCACAAGCATTACAGCACTGCCTAAAATACGTGCGGTACAAGAGAAGAAGGTGTTCGTGTCCTCCGCTCATGCAAGACAAAGGAATTTCAACACATCGAAGACATATATGTTCTTTGCACAAATAAACCTCACATTTGTAGGCAAAACCACTACTTACTTCACCACAAAATGAGCATCTAAAAATGCAACTTGGAGTGAGGACATAGGGATCTTGGTGAAAAGAACTCCAAATTTGCTTCTTCTTAGGTAACTCAGCACAAGATTTGTGGAGAAGGAAATCACATTCTAAACAACCATAAAAGGAAGTCAAGATGAGTTGACTACAGCCATCACAATACCTTCGTTCCTTCACTTCATCACATAATACTAAATTATGTTGATGGCTAAAATGTTTTATCTCTATATTTATCATTTTTTCTCCAACTTTGATCATTTTACGAACAGAAAAGCTTGGATTCATAGTACCCACTTCCAACATTTCATTAAGCAGCTTATCAAAATCATCTTTTGACTCTATTTTGTAATACCACTCAACATCCTGTAGTGCACAATTCACATGGATAATGAACTTGCACTTAGAGCAATTGTAACTCCCACAAGCCAAGTTCACCTCGTCGTGACAAATTAGACAATCATGTGTTGTACACTCATTGTCTACCACAAAGTATTTATGAGAAATAGGATGTTCGTGCCATATGCTTTTGATGAAGCGTGGCAATGAAATGCATTTCTTATGGACCCTTAAGCTACATGTTGAGCAAATATAAGAAACATAGTTTCCTAAAGTGCCACATGCATCGCATCTGAATAGAGATGTTCTTAACCACCTAGTGAATGGGTGTTCATGAGTACTTGGATCCTCAATAATGGGTGGTGGTGAAACACACTCAATATGAAGGACAATCATGCAAGTTGAACAACAATAAACCAATCCTTGATGTTGGGTTTCTTGGCATATTTGGCAAGGGAGGTGATCACTGTTAAATTGTAAGAAAAGAGAATGGTAACGGTGGGAAAGGTGACTAATTTCTAGAGGTAACTCAAAGCATTTCTTATGCAAGTAAAATCCAGAACCATGAGAAATGTAATCAGACTCTAGTAAGGGCTTTTAACATGTAAAACATTGAACTCTTTTGAGTTCTTGAGAATGACATTCAGAAGAGATGGGTTTGTCTTGATGAACATGCTCTCTAGAGTTTTTCATAAGAAATTTGTATGATCGAAAAGCACATTTGATGTGAAAGTCTAAATTACAAGAGCAATGATAAACAAACTTCTCACATCTATTTTTGCAGAAATCACAAATAGGGTTACCTTCAACATATGGGGAGCTTGTCATAAGCTTAAGGTTTTGTCTGCGATGAAAGGGGTGGTTCATCTCAACAGGTGCCTCAGCACAGTTCTTGTCAAGATGAAACCCACAATCGACGCAACTAAACCTTGGACCTGACACCAACTCCCCACACGCACAACAATAAACCTCCTCACTTTTATGGCTTCTCCCATCATTGAAAACCAGAGGATGAACATGGCTAAAATGTGGAAGAACTTCCATCTCTCTCTCCTTTCTTTCTATGTAAGTTTGTAGGTAAGATAATTGTTGATGATTTTGCAAAACCAGAAGCCTATATATATACTTCAAACTTTTCTTAATCCTTAGATTTAAACTATAAATTATTTTTGAAAGAAACTTCTAACCCATGTTTCTTTTTTTTCAGATTACTATGAAGAAACTTTACCCTTTTTTTTTTTTGGAAGAATTTTACATTTAAGAAAAGAATTTTACTTTACTCAATCTTCAAGTTTATGTTTGTACTAAACAATTTTAAATAAACTATCAATAACCTGTTATATATATCCTTTTTATAGGAATAAACTCTTCTTTATATGTCTAAATAGGTATTACTTGTCTAAAACTATAATATGATTATGTTTACACCTATTTTGTGGTTGTTAAAAGTAAAGTAACAAGAAAAAAAATATGAAAAACAACGTATAAGTGCATTTTTAAAAAAAAAAATTGTATTGCTTTTATCTTTTGTGAGTAAAGTAAAAATCTCAAATTTTCTTCACTTGTCTCATTATTGAACTCCCTTGATTGGTCTTAGACTTGACAAAATAAGTTCGAGCCTAAAAGTTCATCCATGTCGATCCAAATATGTAATGATTCGAGTATGAGAAAGTCCGAGCTCGTAATAGATCCAAGTCCGAAAAAATTCGAGCTTGATTGAACTTGAACCTGTATTAGACCCAAGCCCAATGCAAATATGGTCCGATCCTAAGATAAATTTGACTCAAAGCCCGAAAAAGCTAGATTTTATAACTAAACAACATAATAGATATTTATAGTTAATATAATTTTATGATATTATTTAAAATATAAATAAATGATAATTCTTTTTTTTTGAAAAGGTATACATAAGCATTGCATATTTATATTAAAATATTATTGATAGAAAAATTAATTAATAGTAACTTTTTATGTTAAATTATAAAATGAAATAAATTTTAAAATATTAATTTAATATATAACATTTTTAATACTATAATTATATATGTAATATAATTATACAAAATTAATAATTATTAAACCTATAAAATTAAAATTGAATGATAACATAATAATATATTATATAACTTTTATCGAAACCAAAATTAATTATCTAACTTGATCTTAAGCCAATTTACTAAATTAGTATATTATCAATACATAAAATAATAATATATTATAATGTATTTCTATTACTATTACTAAAACTATTAATACATATATAACTATTATTATAATACAGATTATAATAAAAAAATATATAATATTACATGATATTATAATGTTTAATCATTGATGCATATATATAATCTATTAACATATTATATGATATGATATAGCATTATATAATATAGTAAGAGGGTTAACTTTTAAATGTATGAAAAGTATAGGGACTTAGATCATATTTCAACTAGTATAATAATAAATAATAATATATAATATACTATTATTATTAAAATATAGATTATAATAAAAGATATAGTATTACATGATATTATAACGTTTAATCATTTATGCTTATATATATAAACTATTAATATATGATATGATATAACATTATATAATATAGTAGGAGAGATAATTTTCAAATGTAATAAAAGTATAGGCACTTAGAGCATATTTTAACCAGTATAATAAATAATAATATATGATAATAATTATATTTTAGTAAGTGTAATGTTTAAATCCTCAAATTGTCTTCCTTTCTAAGTAATCTTTTCTTTTTCTTTTATCCCTTTCTTGCTGTTTTATTTTTGAAACGTATAAATTCTTCTTTTTTTCTTTTTTCTAAGTTGAAATATAAGAATATGGTATTGAATAAATTAAAGAAGAGATTTTCATTAAGTAGTGATTGGAAATTAAGATTTTAAATTTTAATTTAAAATTTTAAAAACAGTGTAAATTGAGTAGTAAATTATTTAGAAATATAATATTTATGATAATTTTTTGAATCCATGGATTTACTAAAGACATGTTTAATAATGAATTTGAAATCCTTAAAATATGTTTTAATTTCATAAATCCATGTGTTTTATACGTTATTGATATATATTAAACTGAATCTCGATTATTTTGTCCATAATATATAGATTTTTTTTACCGTTTATATAATAAAATAAAATCCAAATCCAAATTTTCAACTAGAGCATGTCTTTTTTATCTAAAGATTTTCTCTCAAATTACATTCTATGAAAACAGAAATTTAGAACTTAAAAAATTAAAAGTATTAGGTTATAAAATAGGGCCTGTAATTATGATATATTAGAAAGAAAGAAAAATTGGATAAAAGACTAGATTAAAATGCACTAAAATATAAACACTTTCAATTATAATAGATATATTAAAATTTTATGACAAGAGGACGGGTTGATACTAAAGGGGGCAAAGGTCCTGATCCTTCTTCCATCGAGGGAGGGAGTGTTTATAGGAGTCCGATTGTCCTATAGTATGATGTGGCAGGCTGTTATAGTGGATGTACTAATACAGCGTAGTCAAGTGCGGACATAGTGAGCCCATGTAGTACAAGTCGTCGTTATTCTTTAGTAGAGCCTAATCGTTGTTAAAATATGTTCACACTTAAAATACATTTGTACTTAAAAGGCGGGTGCCTAATAAAATAACCTGTTGAGCGAATGGCATTGAAAGTGGGTGGACAAGGCCCACTCAAGGAGTAGGAGGCTGAGCTCTTTGCTGAGAGCAAGGGGAGGGTTAGGTGGAGCTGTGGAGAGAGAGCGGAAGACTTGGCTTGAGAAGATGTAAACTTAAAAAATTAAAGGAAAAAAGTAAGGATACCAAGTAAAGAAAAAATCATAAAAAATTGGAAGTATCAAATCGGGAGAAAGTTTCAAATGTGGAATGAATATTTAAGCTTAAATAATTAACATTTTTAAAAAATAAGAATTTACATTTATAAATATATATTTAAGAAATTATAAAGTATATAACTAAACAAAACAAATTTAAAGTAACTGCGAATTTTGATATTTGAATTATAATACCTAAAGATGAAAATTTTATTATTAGCAAAAAAAAAAATGATTGTAACATTTTAATTTTGTGAACTAGGGGTATATAAACCTATTCATAGGCCAAGTTATCTGTACAGGTCTAAAGGCTCGTTTGACATTTGGAAGGTTTTAGGTAAAAATATTAAGATTGAAAAATGAGTTTAGGTAAAAAATTAAGTTCGTTTAAAATATGGGTCAGGTTCAGGCTTGAACATTAAAGGCCCGAGCCCTACCTGACCCATTTTTAGTTTTATAATACTTTATATTATGTTATTTTTATATATTTATAACACATTTAAAAAACAAATCTATACTAAATATATAATACTACTTTAATATAAACATTAAAATAATGTTAAGATAATTGTATAAAAAATTTCAATAAATAAAAAATATATAAAATTATTAAATATTAAATTAAAATAATATAAATAATTTTTTTTAAAAATTAAAAACAATATAGACTAGTTTAAAATATATTTGGGTTAATCTTTTGTAAATATAGACAGATTTGGGCAAAACTTTATATTATTATTTTGGGCTAGATAGAACTTGAACAAATATAAAAATATTAATATTATACTTAGACCTAACTCATGAGCAACTTAGCGTATATATTATGAGATGAGAATGGTTTATATGATATTTTCTTTGCTATTCTTTCATGCCTTTCGGATGCCTATAACTATAATTATAACTTTTCTTTTTAAAATTTGTCAATAAAAAATATAAAAAGCAAAGGTTTTTCATTATTTAATTTTTCCCCTTTTATGAAATACACATGCAGTAAAAACCACTAAATTATTATGACTGGAAATTATAAATAGTTGTATGATTTATTTTTTTATACTTAAATTATTTTGCAATTCTTTTTTTTTTTTTCGCTTAGAAATGAGGTATTGGTGGAAATTAATTTTCAAAATGTTTCTAATCCTTCTTTATTAACCTCTACTTCAAATCCTGCTATAAGTTCATACCTATACTATTAATCTATAAATTAGTTTTTATTTTCACTCTCTCAATATAATAATATATATAATAGATATTATAATGATAAAATATATATAATATAAACAAAATTAATTTATAAGTGCAAACTTTTTATTTTCAGTAGTGGTTCTTATTGTTATACAATTATAGTAAAAAGAATCCAACTCGAGGTCCAACTTAGAATCCGACCGAACTTTTTCGGGGAACTCCATTTTGAGGGTTTGTCCTTATTCTTCTCAGTAATGGTGCAGTGAGCGTGGAATGAACCTGTGAAAAAGATTAAAGAACTCATGAACTTTAAAAGGACCAGAAATCACTTTCAAAAAAGGGGGAAAGCAGCGATGGAATCATCAAATAGTAATAACAGAATCTACGGAATCTTTATTGAAATTCTTCCAAGGCTCGTGATTTGCACCATGAATATTGCACGCCATCATCACACTAGAAGTTATGGAATCATGGTCGGTGATTGGTTTAAGGTAACTTCTTTGGTGGGAAGAAATCGAAACCCCAAATATTATATACCCACTTGGGATATTTTTGATATCAGTGTATGCAACGGTTAGGTGTGTTCTCTTCTTCTTGTTTCTTACTTCTTTTTCAAATAAACTTCCACCGTTAACAAATTTGGAAGCTGAAATCATTCTATGTAACTATTGAAACCAAAATTAATATGCAAAAGGAACTGCTTAAAGAATCTGATAATAGATAGATAACTTCACTTGTTTCATTTCTTTTTTAAATATTTGAATTTTATTCTTCAAAAAGATTGCTTCAATAATCTGGATATCATAAAAGGAAAATGAAATTGAAAAAGGAAAGAAAACGCCAGTTGACAACACAAAACTGTTGGTAATGCAAAATTGTTGAAGATTTAGTGGGGGTTGTTGAAGATTTTGTAGAGATGTGGTTATGGGATTTTTACAAAATTGCTAATGCCTTTTTATTGTATCGCCTTTCTATCACTAGTATAAATAGAGGACTAGTTTCCTTATTTTTACACACTGAACAAAGAAAAGAACAACTCTCTTTGAAAACATTCCTCTCCTCCATTTTCTGTGTGTTTTCTTTATAAACTAGTCATTTTTTTTCCTTAATCACTTTAGAGAAAATTTTGTTTAGGAGTTAGGGTTTTAAGCGAGACCGACTGTGACACTTCCAAATTTTCCTGGGAATTATTCCTAATGTGATTTCCCGAGAAAAGTAATATCAATCGAGCTCCATCTTTTATATTCGGATGTACGAATATCGAAGGGTTGTGTTAACCTTGGGGGACGACGTCCACTACACAATTACATCGATCAGAGTGAATTTGTTTATAAGGCCGTAGGTTTACCTCGAGACAATAATTTCTGATTTCATATTTAATCATTTATTTTTTCCAGTCAATGCTAACACATTTGTTTTACGATAGATTATATTTCCAACAAAAACAACTTACCTAATCTCGTAAAAAAAAAGACACATGGTGATGATCCTAGGAGAGGTGTAATTCAGTTAAAGGTACGTCTGCTCTTCCATTTCTTCTAATCATATGCGTACCATTTTTTTTATTTATTTCTTTTTGTTTAATTTTTCCCAACTATGATATTTGAGTTTTATTCTGTTGAATTAGTCTGTAATGATTAAATTTGTTGAATTAGTTTGTAATGGATGAAGAAATATTAGCTATAGAGAGGAATGATACATACATGAGATTGACTGAGCTTCCAGAATGGCATAAGACAATTGGTGTCAAATGGGTGTACAAGACAAAATTGAAGGGGAATGGAGAAACTGACAAGTATAAGGCGCACTTTGTGGCCAAATGTTATAAGCAGGAGTTTAGGATGGATTACAAAGAAGCCTTTACTCCTGTTACAAGGCATGATACAATTAGATTGGTGATTTCGCTTGCAGCCCAGTACTCTTGGCCTATCTTCCAGTTAGATGTGAAGTCGGCATTTTTACATGGTGAGATCCAAGAATAGGTATTTATTTAACAAACTACTGGTTATGTCAAACACGGGAGTGAAAATGAGGTTTATAAACTAAGAAAACCTTTATATGGGTTGAAACAAGCCCCTCGTGCTTGGTATAGTCGAATTGAAGCTTATTTCTTGAAAGTTGGTTTTACAAAGTATCCTTATAACTTTACTATTTTTATTAAAACTGGTGATGAACGAAAAATGCTTATTGTGAGTTTATATGTTGATGATCTTATATTCACTGAAAACTGTAGTTCCATATTTAATGAATTCAAGAAGTCTATGATGGTTGAAATTGAAATGTCAGATCTTGGTATGATGCATTATTTTCTAGGCATAGAAGTAGTGCAATCAGCTGATGGAATATTTATTTCTCAAAGGAAATATGTTTAAGATATTTTGAGCAGGTTTGATATGAAGAATTGCAATCCAACAAGCACCCCCATTGAATTTGGTTTGAAGTTGAGAAAAGAAGGAAAAAAAATGCAAAACACTCTTTATAAGCAGATTGTTGGCAGCTTAATGTACTTGATTGGTACAAGACCTAACATAATGTATTCCATGAGTTTGATCAGCAGGTTTATGGAGAATCCTACAGATATGCTTTTATTGGCTGCTAAGAGAATCTTTCGTTACTTGCAAAGAACCAAGGACTTTGGGTTGTTTTACAAAAAAAGAGAAATTTCATTTTTATTTGGGTTCATTGATAGTGACTTTGCAGGAGATATAGACGATAGAAAAAGCACTTTAGGTTATGTTTTCATGATGGGAACCGGAGCTGTTTCATGGTCATCTAAGAAGCAATCCATTGTTACTTTGTCAACAACCGAGGCTGAATTTGTTGCTGCAACAGCTTGTGCTTATCAAGCTATTTGGCTAAGGAAAATCTTGGAGGAGTTGAAGTTCAAGAGAATGGGAGCTACAACAATTTTTTATGACAACAACTCAACTATCAGACTCTAAAAAAATTCAATATTACATGGTAGAAGCAAGCATATTGATATGAAGTACTATTTTTTGAGAGATCTCAAAAATGATGGGGTAATTGATCTTAAGTATTGCAAGAGTGAAGATCAACTGGCTGACATATTCACCAAACCTCTCAAATTGTTTCCCTTCCAAAATTTGAGGAGGTTAATGGGAGTTTGCACTTTGGAGGATCCTATTTGAAGAATGACACCAATAAATTGAAGTTTAAGGAGTTTTCAGTTTAAAGTAGGGATTGTTAATAAAATCTTATTGTTATCCTTGTTTCTATGCAAGTACATCAAGAATTTAGTGGCTGAAAATCATGGGTTTATTTGGTTTAGAGTTTTTCTCTAATTGTTAAGAATCATATCGTGAGTCTTATTTTATTAGTGCCTAATTTCTTGGTTTTTCTGTTATGTAATTGCCTATATATATGGGCTCTTGAGATCATGAATAATTGAACTGATAATCTTATTTTCCCTTTCATTTATTATTTTCATCTTGCTATTATCTCTCTCAATAAGCTACCAATATTGTGGACTTTCATCAAGAGTTGTGGCTGTTTTTAAAACCTTGAAATTGGCCGAAACATTTTCAGTAGGCACATGGGCCTTATCATTGTTCTTAACCAAGTGTTGGACTAGAATTTTTTTTGAACATTAACCTTCCCTAGATTTGGCAGACGGGCTTTAATAGCTTTATTAATCATGAGTTGGGCACGGGGCTTTTTACCAATAGCTTTAGCTTATTCCTAGCCTTACTCCCTTCACCTCTGAAGGTCGATGTATTACTTTCCAAGTCAACTACCTCGACAGGATCAGCAATTGGCGGAAAATCAATAATACTAATGTGATTCTCTTAAACCCTGATCTCATCAGATTGTCATTACATGTCCCTCTTTTAAATCAAAATCTTCATCACCAAAGAAATCATCCATTTGGTAACGTTCAAAGGTTCCTCGACTCTCCCCCAACGTCCGGTAGATCCTCATCCCTCCTTCGAACCTCCTTAGTGGTCCTACCAACGTAACTATCAGTCATAGGCTTAGCTTGCTCTGACATGAGTAAAAAAAAAAAAATAGGGTCATCGCATTTATCATGAATGTTCTCATAAGTTTTGGCATAGTTAGAACAACAAATCATTGAGAGAAAGTTCAAAGAAAACACTAATTATTTCCTTTTTTCCCCCTTAACTTTTATCTTAAATATGTGCTGATGTTTGAATTATTATTTTTAAAAAAAAAAAGTTTAGATCGACAAACCCACTAAAGCCATGAAAAAACCTGAGGTAGATTCCACAAAGATCAAATCTCCAGTTGAAATTATTTAAAAGAATAAAACCCCAGCAAACAAATAAAGTGAAATGAAAAAGGAAAACATCAGAAAAAGTTCTTTACATTTTTATTTTATTTTTTTTTTTAAAAAGAAGAAGGATATATTTGCTTTTAAAGTATATGCTGGGAAGATCCCTTCACCACCATCTTTTTCTCCATTAAAAAGCAAGCAACTGATCTCCTATCAAAGCCCTCTCTGTGGGAAACCTTCTCTTCCCTTCTTTAACCTTTCTTTCTGCTATTTCAATGGAGTTTGCTGCCGGTTTTCCTCTAGCAATGGTGATGCTACCAAGGAAGCTGATGCAGACTGCAGTGAAGTAATATATTAATCTTCTTCCCGAGTTTATAGAGATGATAGCGGGTCGGACTTCTTCAATTTCTTTTTGTAATGTTCGATTCTGTAGCGATGAAAACGAATCGAATAGCTACGAATATCCAAATCGACACTATTTGTTATCATCTCTATCCAAGCATGTTAAGTGTTCTATATATACCATTAGGGCAACCTTGAACCTTTGGCAACTTTAATTTTATGTAGTTTGTACTTTTATTTTTATATGTTGTTGTTTTTCACTTTATGTTTTATTTATGATTTAAGTCTTTTATCTTTTATTTTATTTCCTTTCTTATGTAGTTTCTTTGGTGTGTACATTGGTTTGTTTTCCATTTGGCTTTTGGACTAAATTGCATAGAAATGGAATTAAGATACAATATAATGCTATCACGTTTAACTTTATTTCAACTTTTCAATCTTTTAGGAAATGATTGTTTAAAATAATGACGTCAAGTCATCTGTATCTATTTTTTAATAATTGGTATTTTCATCTTGAATTTCAGCATTTTCGTTTTGAAAAAAATTAAATCCAAATGAAAATTTTGAAATCCAGGATGAATTTGTTGATGTGACATTAAATTATTGGAAAAAGATAATATTCATGTTTCATACAATCCTTTCTCTTCATATAAGTATTAGTCTCTCACGTCCATGTTCAACGTATTTGGACATATTTATAAAATAATATTATTTTTAAAATATATAAAGGGGTTAATATAGCTAAAAGTACAATGGAATTCTTTATACTAGGAATTAAATTGTATTTTGTCTCCTCTATTCAAGAAATGGACAAATTAGCCCACGTACATCAAGAAATGAGCAAATTAGTCCTGCCGTTAAAAATTTCTTCTATTTCCATCGTTAAGTGATTAAGGGACTGGCGGAACAAGTAGGCAACAACACGTGACATACCAAGTGTACCTCATGCTGATTTGGTACTTTGTCATGCCAATAAATATTTTACTAAATAAATAGTTTTTTTAATAATTATTTGAAAAGCCATGCTAAGACCCAAGTTGATTTTACAGTCGGCATTGGAGAAGAAAAAAAAATTATTCGAATTTTGGTCCGTAGATTCGTGACGTTTAAAGTTATTTCATGAAAAAAACTAAATCATAAAAGAGGAAGGGAAAAGAGCTTCCAGTTGATGTCGGTGGTGTGAATGGAGAAAGCTATATGGCAATGAAGCCCGGTGAATTAAATGAAAACTTTCAAACAATTTAATGACCATTTTATAGCTTTTTGATAAGTGACCAAAATATAAACTTACTAATAGTTTAATGATCCTGACTATAATTTATCTTGAAAACTTTAATGAAATAATTAGAGAAGAAAATTAATTGATATTTTATAAATTTAATAAAAAATTTAATGATAAACGTAAAATCCACTTGGAGGCAAAGAAGAACAAATTTAAGTTTAATAAAAATAAAAATATTTAATATCTTTCCTTAAAAATATATTTAATATTAGTCGCCTCAAGGCTATCGGTCTAAATTAACACATGATCATAGCCCTGATTAATTAGAATGCCTAAACCATGGATAAACTACATCCTTAATCACTAAACTATAGGTAAGTTTTTGTTTTGGTCATTTAATTAAAAAAGTTACAATTTGGTCACACTATTCAAAAGTTTTCATTTAAGTCACTGATTTTAAATGGATGAAGTTTTTAACAAAAGGACCAATTTGCTATTTAATCTAACGTACAAGGGTTAATTTGCTCATTCTTTAGTAGATGGGGCAAAATGCAATCCGACTTCAAGTACAAGGGCCTCCATGGACTTTTACCAATTAATATGCTATTTGGTATCTTAATTTAACTTCAATGTTCAATTTGGTACTTAAGTTTGACTTCAATTTTCAATTTAGTCTCTAAACCAAATAACATCACGTGACTCAATGAATAATTGAGATGTTGACTCTAATAAATAAAAATAATTTTATTACTAAAATAGTAATAATTAAAATTGAACCGATTCAAATTGAAAATCTTCTTTCATAAATTCGATTCGATTCCCGTTAACTTACTCGACTATTGAAAAATTATATTACAAAAATATGGATTTTACTCTTTTTTTTACATGCAGTCCATAAAATTAGAATAATTTAGATTTGAGTTAATTAACTATTTTAACCCAAAGTTAGGTTTTCATAAATTAATAAAGCCATGTATCTAGGCCTGCAATCAAATATATGTTTACAATCTAAAATTTTCTAATTTATGAAGGACTGCATGTAAAAGAAAATGCTAGGGAGGTTAGTTAAGGGGATATTAAGAAAATTTAGGTAGTGTTTTGAACTTAAATCAATTAATTGATATATAAAAAATAGTGACATTTAAATTATAGCATGCACACTTTTTATTTTATAATATTTTACTATGATTTCTTTTATATATATATATATATATATACACTAGATTTTATCAATTCATGAGGTAGGTGAACAAAATATTTTACATTAAAAAATATATATTTATAAAAATATATCAACAAATGATTATTAATAAAATGTTGAAAGCTTTTTATATGATTTTATTTGTTTTGTGTTTGATTTTTAAATTGTTTTATTTGAAAATTATATAAAATTATGAAAAGATAAAAATACCTTATAATAATATTAATTACCCTTTAATGTAAAGATATTTTAATAAGATTCAATCAGCATGAGCATTGTTGTCAATACAGGAGTACGTAGGTTCAAGTGCGTTGAAGCGTGTTATCCTCCTATCTATGGGTTGAGAGGGGTTATAGATAGTTTTAGACATTTTATCAAAAATAGCAGATATAATCAGAACGTATAACAAGATTATAACACCGTAATCAGCGATTAATATATGGTAAAAAAGGTGCTCCAAAATGTAGGTAAAAAACAAAGAGAAGCTTGGTAGTTGAATTTAGAGTCTTATTTGGTCAAAATGTTTTATATTATTTCAATAAGAGAAAATGGAGACATTTTGACTTCTACCATAGGGAAGATAATCAAGAGGCAAATATATATTATAAAATGTAGAATATTTAAGTCAATTGTAAATTTTAAATTTATTTGCATCGATATGGTTACACATGTAAATTTTAAATTTATTTGCATCAATGTACTGCAAAGTATAAATGAAAAGACAAAGAGAAACTTACTAATTGCTTAGTTGACTTTCAAGTCTTACTTGGTCAAATGTTTTATGCTCTATTTTATTTATATAAAATTATTAAAATACTTTAGGCAATTTTAAGGTAATCTCTTTCGCCAAGCCCCTTTGCATTTCGGTTTATTAATTACTTTTAGCATTTTTCAAACCATAAATTAAGTTGTTTTGGGCAGGATGTTTTCGTTTTAATCACTTAACTAAAAAAAAGTTATAATTTGGTTGTTGAATTATTTAAATGTTTTCATTTTAAATCATCGGACTGTTAAAACTGATATTATATAGCTTTCTCTATTAATATTGCATGTACTAATCGAAAGCTCTCTTTTTCTCTTTTATTCTACAGTTCAATTTCTTTTCATGAAATAACTTTGGATGTCATGAATCTGCAAATCAAAATTCAAAATTCAAACAGTTTTTTTCCCCGATTTCCTACAGTGACTGTTAGATCGTTTTGGACCTAAGATATGCTCTTCTACTCCGTCAATGGGTATTGATCTACTATACCAATCGTCAAAATGTCACTTTGAGCTCGATGGCAGAACTTTTAAAAAGAATTTTAACAACCTAGTGACTTAAATAAAAAATTTTGAATAATTCAATGATCAAATTGTAATTTTTTTAATTTTGTGTCCAAAACAAAAACTTGTAGATTAGTGATTACTGGTATGGTTTACTTATAAAACAGTGAAAGTTCAAGAGCTAGAAGAGACAAAAATTTAAAGGAGGGTTAAAATGATTTTTTGTAAAATTGTATCACCAAAGAAGTCATTAGAGAATTTTGAGCAAAATGAACTTAGAGGTTATATATTGCCATATCTCTACAACTGAGTTTATACTGAGTTGATTCATCACCAAGTTTAAGTTTTGACAATTTCTTTTTTCAATAATTAATCCATTCCCATTAATAAACGAAGTCAAAATTTTATTTGAAAGTGACATTAAACTGATCATTAATCTTGCCAGCAATGAAGAGCCACCCTTTATGCTTTTATATTCCCATCCTTTGATGACTCACCTTAGAGACGTTTCATATTTATTTTCATGCAATAAATAAACTATGATCTCACTGTTTACAAATCTTACTCTATAGCTTGAATTTACATCCCCTCTTCATCTGCTTCATATCGTCGTTCGCCGGTGCCGGCTCCGATATGAGGTGAGGTTATGATTTTTTGTCAGCATTTTTTTTGAAGTTTATTATTATGATTTTCTTACGCTTTTCGAAATCATTGAATTCGGGACGTGACAGTTTACGGCTCAGATTGTATGTTAATGTATAATGTTTTGCGAATTTATCAAAAATTTCCGAAATTGTTGTCTCATTTTGAGATTGCAGCTTCTGATCTTTGAGCATGGAAGGTGTTTGATATAATTTCTATATGAAGAAAAACCCGAACCAGTTATTGATCATGAGGAACGCTCTTCTTTCGAGTTTGCCACTGCCCTCACGGTTCAACAACATTGGTATGTATGTGTGTATATATATATATATTTCTAAATCTACGAGATTAGTCTAAAAAATAGAGAAAGAAGCTCTGGATTCGAATCGTGGATATCATTCCGTATTTATTCAGTTTTAGGATGTTTCTCTCGCGTTTAGACTCGGAGGTGTTGTCTGTTAGATAAGGGGGAATCCAGGGTGGTGGCAGGCTCTGGCCTCCTAAAATGGAAAATTTTCTATTTAAGTCCTTTTATGGTTTATAAAATTCTAAATTAATATTGTTAAAATTGTACTTTGACCTTGAAATGATAAAAAAAATTAATTTAATATTTTAAAATTTATAAAGATATAGATTATTAAAATAGTAAAATTAAATTTTTATTATTATAAAAATATACAATTTAATTCCGGTCTCACAAAAAAAATTTTCTTGCTTTACCCGTGTTAGAAGTTATAGTTAGTAAGCCAAAGCATGTGTTTGTTGTGGCTATTTTGGTTACTTAATTTCTGATTTGTTAGTGTGTGTTAGTAATATGTTAATAGCAGTTATTGGATTGTAAAAAGAGCTATAAATATTAGTAATCTTTAAATTGTGAGCCAAAGTTGATAAAGATTTAATAATCATTCTTTCATTTATTTCCATTCTCGTTAATTTGTTGAGTTAGAGATTTCAACATTGTCTTCTTAGGTTCCTACCAAACTACTGAGTTGTTCTATTGGTTTTTGTGGTGTACATCCAAAGAGGGCAATGCCTTTGAATGTATATAGGGTAAATTACACCAGAGTTCGTTAAATTATTAGTATTTTTACGTTTTGGTTACTCAATTTTAAAAATTTACAAAATGGTCATTGAATTAATCATGGGAGTTAGGTGAGATGGCAGGGGTCTCTCCTACCTTAACTAATGGTTGAGGGTTCAATCTTTACTTTAGGTATGGAGTAACTTAAAACTTGTGCTAGTATTTATCCCCTTAATGGGTCTACAAAATGCAGAAGATTAATTATTAGACTTGTTCCGGTAGATACCTTGAGAAATTAAAAAAAAAAAGATCATTGAACTACTTAAAAATTTTTATATAAGTCATTAGACTGTTAAATTTTTTAACAAAAAAAGTTCAACTAGCGAGCTCCAAGCGATTATTTGATGATTAGTACGGTGGATAAGTATTCATTGGTGAGTGGAAGAGTATACCTTATATCCAAGTCAATGTAACAATCAGTGTTGGAGATTAGAGAATAAATCTATTTAGATTTCGGTTCGTAGATTTATGACGTTCAAAGTTGATTCATGAAAAAAAATTGAACTATAGAAGAAAAGAGGAATGAGAGTTTTCGATTGGTTAAATAAAAGTTTTCGAATAATTCAATAACCATTTTGTAACTTTTGATATTGAGTAACCAAAATATAAATTTACTAATATTTTAATGACTTTAAGTGTAATTTACTCGGTGATGCCGGAAAAATGTCTTAGAATCCTATGAAACAATGATTGCATGAAGTAACAAGGTTAAACCTCGGAATCACATTAGGTTTTCTTTTGACTTTATAAAATATATGATATGGTTTTGTACTTATTTTTGCTGTCTCTCTTTACAGGAAACAATGAAGCTCAGATGTCACATTTGGATGTCCTTATGCGGATGGAAACTATAGGGTACAGATTCTACCTTAACTAAAATATAGTTTTATGCAATAATTAATTAAGAATACAAAGTTTTTATATCACAAAACTTCATATTAACTAATTGATGCGGGTAAATTTGAAGAAAATGTCGTTTTTAAAAAATATTTGGGATTTAGATTTTTTGTTATTCAGAGAAATAGATCGATTTTGGAGCGTTTTCTTTTTACATGTCTAAAAACGCGTTCTACAAAACGTGTTTTTTTTTTAATAACTTGATATATCAGCTCCTTTGTACTTTTTATTTTGTTTTGTTTTAATTTTTTTTAAATAAAAATGTGAGTAGAAGATGAATCGATCCCAGGACTCAAGGACAAAATAACTAATATTTAACCATCTAATCAAAGAAGTTGATGTATTAACAAATGTGAGTAGAGGAGGAATCAAACTCAGGACTTAAAGGCAAAACTATTAATATTTAACTATCTAATCAAAGAAGTTGATGTATCAAGTTATTAAAGAAAACGTGTTTTGTAAAATGCTTTTTCAGATACGCCAAAAGAAAACTCTTCTTGTAAGACCCGTTTTCTGTTTTTCCCTCCAAAATCGACATATTTCTCTCACTATTATATGCTAATTTACCCAATTGATGCCTCAAAATAAAATATAAAAAAAAATGCAAGTATAATAATAAAATGGAATCTTTTGCATAAGTAAGGCTAATCCCTTCCGTGGATGGGAGAAACAAGAAAATTAAATCAGAAACTCATAAATTAACTTAAATTCAAAGAAAAATATGTGTTGGATATAAAAAATTAATTTTTCTCGGATTGCTACATTGTTTGTAAAAGAAAATCCAAATTAATTGGCTGCAATATGTTCCATTTTACACCTTTTTTAGCAGAAATGTTCAGGTGGATGATGCCTTTTCTTCGGAATCTAAAACATTCAACAATGGCGACCAGCTAGGATATGGGGCCTTTGCTGCTCCTTATCAGTCCCACTTTAACTCTGATTTACGAGGTTTGGTTAATACCTCCATCACATTTTTGCATTAGAGGGTTGGTATTCAGTGTGATTAAACATTTCAACCATTTGACCAATTTTACTTTTAGAAAATATATAAATGAATTTATATTAATATGTATATATTTTTATCATTAAATTTAAATAAAAATATTTTTATTTTTTAAAATTAAAAATAAATTAGACTCATAAACACCTCGTAAAATCTTCTTTCATACCATTTCTATTTAGTTCATGATATTCATACATGAATTTTTACCTGCAAAAGTAATATCATAAAATAGTAAAAATACCCTTTGTTTGGTGTTAGATCATCAATTTGGTAGCTTCAACTTTGGCACCTATTTTCAACCTTCCATGTCACTTAGCAACAAGCTAGCAATTCCACACTTTGAATCGGTATGTAAACTCTAATCCTACTTTTGTTTTTATATATTTGAAAAGTCATACAGCAATACTATAATATACAGGGGCGAAGCCAAAATAAATTTTTAAGGGGGCTGGATAAAATTTTAATTTTTTATAGTTTATATCTTTATAATTTGTAAAAGATTAAATCGAAATTTTATAATTTTAGGGGGGCCAAAGTATAATTTTACCTTTACTAATTTAAAATTTTTAAAAAATTTTAAGGGCCCAAAGCGCAAATTTACATTTTAAGGGGGCCAGGGCCCATGCCAGCCCCTCCTGGCTTCGCCCCTGATAATATATATATTATAAGATCTTAACAGTTCCGATTTTCTAATTTTATAACACATGATATCCCCATTTTGTTGATATGTGACAATTCTTCATAGAACCGATCTTTATTCCCAAATTGATTAGAAAACACTCCCATAGTTCACATTTACCTTCTAAATAAATATCTTCACTATTTTCATAAGTTCTCTAGAGTTTCTTCCTTCGAAAAAAATTTATGAAAAAAACCTTATATGAAAAAGAAAAGTAATAATTTTTCTATTTAGAGGTAAATCCGATGCCTATTCAAAAACGAAATTTTTTTAATTTAGTCCTTTTATAAATAGAGAAATTATAAATTAATATATAGTTAAATAGAACTTTGGCTCTTTTCAAAATGAAAAATTTTCAATTCAAACCTCTTATAAATAAAGCAATTATAAATTAATATATAGTAAAATTACACTTTAACCCCTTAAAAATGAAACAAATTATGTTTAATATCTTAAAAATGATAAAATTATAAATTAATACATAATAAATTTATATTTTGATTTATGAAAAAATTAATTAAAATTTGACCCCTACTAAAAAAATTTATAGATTCGTCTCTATTTCTATTAGCTCGAGAATAACTTAGAAGTACCAATTATTTTTTTCGAGTCTAAGAAATTTTTTTTATTTTACAAATAAATTGATAAAATAAAAATGAACAAACTTAAGCTTTGATAACATACGCAATAGATTTTTTTAAATTTACAAATAAATTAATTAGATAAAGAAATACATAATTTTAGATAAAATCAACAAATTAAAAAATTAATTTTAATCTCACATGAACTAAAGAATATTCTCATAGTTTACTTAACCATTTTTATTAAAAAGTTAATTTTAGTTCCACGTTGGCTAGAGAATAGTCCCATACTCATACCTACCCTATAAATAATTACTAATTTTTCACCTTTCATTAAAGGGTTAATTTTTATCTCACATCAACTAGAGAATCCTCTCATATCTTACTTTGACAATTTTTTCACTATTTTTATATTAATTTTAATCTCACATCTACTAGAAAATACTCTCATATCTCACTTCATTCATTATTTTCAATTAAAAATTAATTTTAAATCACACATTGACTAGAGAATACTCTTATAGCTCACTTTTTTCATTTTTTTCATAAATATTAATTTTTAATCCCATATTGGCTAGAAACACTCTCATACTCATACTTACCCTATAAATAAGTGTCAATTTCTTCTGTATTTTTATTAAAAAGTTAATTTTAATCCCACGTTGACTAAAGAATACTCCCATAACTTACTTTTTCACTATTTTCATGAAAAAGTTAATTTTAATTCCACATCGACCAAATAATACTCTAATAGCTCACATCTTATTTTAATCCCACATTCACTAAAGAATACTTTAATACCTTACTTCTTTACTATTTAATCCCACATCAACTAGATAATACTTTAATAGCTTACATTTTATTTTAATCCCACATTCACTAAAGAATACTCTAATAGCTTATTTCTTTACTATTTTTATTAAAAAATAATTTTAATCCCTTAAAAAGTTAATTTTGGTCCCACATTGGCTAGAAGGCACTCTCATGCTCATATTTATCCTATAAATAAGTGTTAATTTCTTCCCTGTTTTTATTAAAAAATTTAGTTTTAATCCAACATTGACTACTTACCCTATAAATAAGTGTCAATTACTTACCCTAAATGTCAATTTTTTCATTATTTTCATAAGTTTTTTCTAAGTTTCTTCTTTCGTGAAAATTCGAGAGAGAGCTTATAGTTTAAAGTTATTTAAATATTATTAACATGAATGGTGGCGATTCTAATACAATACTAACACTAAGGTTTTACAAATAAATGATGATGATTTCAATATAGTGCACTTATTCGCCAAAAGCCAGCAAATAGTTATGTGCAAATATTTTATATATAAAAAATACGAACTAATTAAATGTATCTTTTATTTTAAATATAATAAATACGTTGATCTATATAAAAGTTTTATAATTATAATCAATATTATCATAAGTATATATTAAATTATTTTAATTTATTTATTAAATGATTTATTGTTAATTCAAAGTATGGTAGATTTTCGGGAAAAAGAAAACTAGGTTTGAATATATTCAATGTAAGATAAAGTTATGTTTTTAATCTTTGAAAACGGGTTGATTTCTTCTTCTTCTTCTTCTTCTTCTTCTCCTCTCAGGACATTCAAAACTTGCAAAATGGACGAAAACGTCCTTCAATTGAGTTTCACCAAGAGCAAACGCCATTAAATCCAACTATTGCTTTGAATGAGTGGAATAAGAACAAGAGAAAAAAGGTGTCTTCCTTTCAACAACAGCAATCTGCTCGACAAAACATTGAAACAGAACCAGGAATCAGTGATTTCAGGGTATGGAATTTGCAATATATGATGAAAATTAATGAGAAATTGAGAATGTATATATCTTTTAACATAATTTCAATGAATAAAAAAACCAAGTTTCAAGTTTTTCCTTTATGTTCCATTGTAGTTGAATATGCCAGTGAGGAGAAGCCAAAAGCTAAGTGATAAAATCACAGCTCTTCAAAAGTTAGTTTCCCCCTATGGAAAGGTAAGTGTTTTGCTTACGTTACTCTTTTTTTTTTTTTTAAATATTTTTAGTTATTTGTGTCCTGAAATATTCGTGTATGACATTCATAATTGAACATGAGTATAAAAATATAATTTTCAGAATCTTTTTAAAACATATCTAGGAGTAATCCGGGATTTCTTTAGGAAATTAGAATTAAATTATAAATTTTTGAGAAGTTAAAATATAATTTTATCATTTATTAATTTATAATTTCATCATTTTTAAAGGACTAAAATGATATTTTTCCAATTTTAAGATAAAAGTACAAATTTACAATATATTAATTTATAATTAAATTATTTTTGGAGGATTGAAATACTAATTTTTCATCTTTGGAGTGCCAATGCTAATTTACCATCTATTTAGGCATATACTTATATCTAACACTTACAATCGAGTCCAAATAATATAAACTACAACATAATCATACTCAATTTAAATGAAGGGTGAATGGGTCATTGTATTATAAAGACTTGATCAAATTAGTTCATCTACTATTAAATAAATCAATTTAGTCTTGTACTATTAAAAATAATCAAATAAGGCTAAACTGGAATAAATTTAACATTTATTGTTTAACAAAATTAATATTGTTAAAGTTTTGTTTGAAATTGAACTGCAATTGAAAAAAAAAATAACTTTCAAGATTTTTTTTATAGTAAATGTTAATTCTGTTACCATTTGAAGTTATTTGATTCTTTTAAATTTTTAATAATATAAGGACTAAATTGAACTATTTAATAATATAAAGATTAATTTGATTCATAAGGACAAAGTCACCAACATTAAATTAAGTAAACATCTTTATTTCTTTAATTAGATTGTCTATTTTTACATTAAAATTAATGTCTTTTTGTCTTTTGGCAAATAAAAGAAGAAAGTTTGGTTGAATTTATTAATGCAGACTGATATAGCTTCAGTCCTTGAAGAGGCTTCTCTTTATATCAAACTTCTACATCAACATATTCAGGTTTATATTAAATTCCTCAATAAATCATATTTCAAAAACCAAACTAAATGCTTGGCTTTTTACTAGTTTCCTTAGCTTTAAATAATTTCTCTAAATTTATTATTTTCTCCATTTTCACCCCAGAATTTGTTTCAAATGCTGAGGAGATCACACAACAGTCTTGGAGCTATTCACCCCCCACAGGTAAATCATTCTTGAATTCACTCAATCAGAAAATGTTTAATGGGTGGAATTGAATCATGACTTGAGTTTTTTCCTTTTCTTTTTTTTTTATCAAAATATATCAATTAAAATTAATGATCAGACCTGATTTTATTGTTTTATAAACCTTGATTCAAGTCAAGTCAAATCGGACTAAATAAAAAGCATACTGTCTATTCTCAACCCGAATATCCTATATGGGTTAATCCAATTCATGCAAAGTTAGGTTGAGCCGATAGTTCAATCTTAAGACAAGTTTAGATGTAGAGGCAGTAACAGATAGCAAATAGGGACCTCACCTTTTAGGCCCTTGAAACTTATAAAATTACAGGTAACAGTGGTAAAATTTGTGTTTTTATCTCTCAAAATTTATAATTTAATTTCGACCCTAATATAAATTTTCTGATTTCGTTGAAGTTTAGATTAATATTTATTTCAGTGGTAATTTTATTTATTTATTGTTTTAAAATTCCTTATAATTTAAAAAATAGAACACTTATTATTGTGAACAGGAAACTGAAAAGAAGGAAGATTTAAGAAGTAGAGGACTTTGCTTGGTTCCAATTTCCTTTGCCCAAAATGTTACAAAGGAAGAGAAGACTATTGATACTAATTCTATACCAAGAACAAATAGTCATCCATAGAAAAGTTCTAATACCAATATTATGTATTTAATGTATCCATTTTTAAGAGTTTATATGAGAAATTATTATTGAAGTTTTAAATTTTCATTCAGAAATATATATATATATATATATATATATATATATATATTAGTTTCATTTTTTTCAGAGTTTGAATGGGAGAACTACTAAAAAAATTAATTAACCAAAATTTAAGGCTTTTTCTAAATTGACCCAAATAAAATAAGTAATTACAGAAATGACCCAAAAACAAAATTATGTACGAGAATAACTTGAAATTTATAGTGTCTACCGGTGTCATAAGACACACCATGAATACATGTATATTTTGAAATATACATACGGATGTCGTCGGACATAGTGGCGGCACTCGAAAAAATTATTTTTAAAAAAAATTAGATGATGATGAGGGGGCGATGTTGCTGATATATCTGGCGACACCAGCGGGCATTGTAAATTTTAGGTCATTCTCGTACATGATTTTGCTCTGGAGTTATTTTCGTAATTATTTATTTTGTTTGAGTTAAGTTAAAAAAAACCAAAATTTAAAGATGAATGATAAATATGAATACTTACCTCTAGTCTAATTAATATTGTATCACTAAATGTACCGGTTTATTATATTATTGATATATTTTGATATGTGATTTTGTTAAAAAAATATTTAATATATTTTTTCAAAATAATATATAATATATGGATATGTAAAATATTTACAAATATTAAATAAATAAAATTAAAAATTAAACATAAAATACTCATTAAAAAACTTACCAATCCAATAGGTGATTCAATAAATTCAATATACACTAAAATAAAAAATTTACCCCATACATTAAACAATAAAATCATTCATAAATTAATTTGATATTAATTTAATTAATGTATTTTTCTCAAAATAATCATGAAATCAAGTTATCTCAAATCCAATTAAATAATACATTTTTTAGCCTTATTCAAATTTATTGATCGTGTATAAGAGAAGGCAGATGTAAGTCACTGTCCCTTAAATTTTTAGAAATTTATATAACAATCCCTTAAAATAAATTTTATTACATTAAACCTCCTAAAAATTTAAATTCTGCCCCCCTCAACTTAAAAGAAATATGTAGTCAACAATGTTAATAAAAATTTGCTCCTTAGATCGTGTTTTTAGATCCGCCACCGACTATAGGGGATACTAAACAAAACGAGCCGGTACGAAAGATACAAATTGATTACTATGCAGCTCTAATAAGTATTATTTTAATTTATTTTTAATATTTAAACATAAAATATTTATTTTTATATCATAAATTAAATAAAAATAAAACCATCCAAGTCCCATTTTGGATTTCCCAACACCTGAACAAAATAACAGTGAGAGTAAGCAATGCTAGAAACGATGCCGTATGGCTGATTCCATCTAACTGAAAAAACACGTGCTCATTCCACCTTGAACAAACAAAAATCCCAGTTTTGAGATTTTTCTCAGTTGAAACCACAGCACATCAACAAAATCCCAAATCTGAATCACTTCAATTTCGCGGGTGAGTTAAAACTCCTCGTGTATATATATACACGTATATATACGCACTACATACGTTGTAAACTGTAAAGTCTTTCAATACTGTATGTTCTTCTTTTATGATCTGAAATTCGTTAAATTTTGTTTGTTTTTCTTTTAGAATTGATGGTTTACTTTTAGATTTTTATTAAAGAATGAGTTTCAACAGAAGCAGGAGTCTGTTACGTGGGAAGATTTTTCGAAGCATTGATCGTGTTCCTTACCGTGATTCACCGTACTGCAGGGACCGTCGGAATAATCGGTATAAACTTTTTTTTTTTTTTTTTGATATTTTACGTTATTAAGAATCATTGTGTATGATGATGTTTCATTCTTATTTACTTTTTGTTCTCGAAGTTCAATGTTTAAAGAATTAAGATTTAAATAGTCATTTTTTTTCGTTTTGATCATAAAATAGATGGTTGATGTTATTTTGGCATGGAATAATTATTTGAATTTTGAAGTATCCTGTTATAATATTCATTATTGTGAAATTGATAGAAATTTAAGTGAAATTTGTTTCTGACTGTACTGAAGTTTTGTTTTTTTTTTTTTTTTGAATTCTTGGAAATGAAATGAAAAACGTTTCATGTTTGAACTTCTTTTGCTGGAAAAATTATGCTTGAGATCAATGCATTTATTAGGTTTAGACAATGTGAAAAGAAGGTTAAGGAATAGAGACATGGAATGCAAGGATCAAGGGTATTGCACTAGTCGAACTACCGTTTTGATATGCACTCTGCAACTATTTCTGGTTGACTGTTAGGGACCTAGTTCGAAGTTTTTAGGTTGTCATACCGTATATTGTTAAGGATCTCTCCATTTTGCTGCTGAAGGTAACAACGGCTCGGTCCCCAAGTTCAATACTTCTATGCTGCTAAAATACTGTGGTCGTTAGAAAGCAAACACATCTCGGGCTGATATACGAGGATAATGTTTTATGATGTAGTACATAGTTGAACACTTGAACTGCGAATTTGCTTGCTTCATTTAGTTATTCACGAGCTCTTGATTTCTGGGCCATGTTCACTTATTAGTTTCTCTTGCCACGCCTTACTTTGGTTATAATCGTGGAGGAGTTGAGGTGGTTTTGCTTGAATTTTTTAGGTATGCCAGTGTTCCCTATTTCTAGTTTAATTTGTTCATGGTTCTCTACCATGTAAGATTTTGAATTCCTTGGAATCCGTCTGTGGTGTTAAAGGGTGCCATTAAGGCCTTACGGGTGGATACAAATATTAAGAACATGTCATTTCGGAAAAGGGACCTGTTCATGGAACCTGCCGGAGGAGACTAGTCTGGTTATACATCATAAAGCTTGAGGTCATAAACTATCTTCAACCCCGGCATTCTTTATTTTTGTTGCGGTAGAATTTGTGGTTCCAACTTTTGAGGCTTCGGTTTAGTGCTACAGTAGATTTGAGGCTTGGGCTTATACTAGCTGCTTTTCACATTGTTCATCTTTTCTCCTTTTTGAGAAATATGCTTTTCTTTGTTTCTGTCATTTCGATTTAATTTTAGGAAACCATGTTTTTGTTTCTCAGGCAAGATTATTTGTGCAACAAATGTAAGCGACCCGGACATTTTGCAAGGGAATGTCCGAATGTGACCGTGTGTAACAACTGTGGGCTTCCTGGGTGAGATGAATTCTTCCTCGTTTAAATTTTGTAGAACCTTTCACTTAAGCCAAAAGAAAAAAGGTATAACCTTCCATTTCATATTTGTTTGTTCTCGGACCGTGAAATTTGTTAATGATCTGTTTTCTTCTCTTCATTTCTTTGTAGTCACATTGCTGCCGAGTGCAACTCAACCACTATGTGTTGGAACTGTAAGGAGCCAGGGCATCTTACTGGCCAATGCCCCAATGAGCCTGTTTGCAATATGTGTGGTAAGATGGGTCACTTAGCTCGAGATTGCCTAAATCCCAGACTTCCGGCTCATGATGCAAGACTCTGCAACAACTGCTACAAGGCAGGTCACTTTGCCGCCGACCGTACGAATGAGAAGGCTTGCAATAACTGTCGTAAAACCGGTCACCTTGCTCGTGACTGCCCTAACGATCCAGTTTGCAATGTCTGCAATATATCAGGTCATGTAGCCAGACAATGTGCCAAGTCGAAACTGTCATCAGACATGGGAGGCCGCTTCCGGGACATTTTTTGCCGCAACTGTGGCCAGCCAGGCCATATTAGTCAGGACTGCGTTTCCATCGTCATATGCAATAACTGTGGTGGAAGGGGTCACCTGCATTACGAGTGCCCTTCAGCAAGGATGTATGACCGCAGTGACGTACGTAGGTATTAACTACTTAACTAGCCAACTTTTATAGTATTCATTCATTAGCGTCCCTTTGTTTGACTCATCTTTATAATTTGATTTTGAATTGATTTATTCTTTAAGTGATACGCCATTGTTGTTCTGTAATCAAGGCTGCAGTTTCCTCTGCCTTGAAAAATACAGTGGTGAAAATTGGCATTAAATTTTGGAGGGAATACCTAAAATTTTAGGAAATTTGAGGGATTTAATGAGAATTTTCAAAAGTTTTGGTAGGCCTAATTAGAACTTCAACAAATTTTGGAGGCTTAACGAGAGTTTTAAAAATTTTTGAAAGGCTTCATGCGATTTTTCAAAGATTTTGAGAGCTTAATTAAAATTTTCAAAACAATTTACGGGTTTAATAAAAATTTTCCAATATTTTGTGGGCTAAGTTCATATTTATTGGAGAAAAGTTGGAGAAAAGTTTTGTGGTTATTTTGGGGTTAGTAACTATTCACGAGTTAATAATGCTTGGGCGCTTTTGAATTTGAACTACTCCCGCAATATATTTTAGATATATAAATTATGAGGTTTTTGTTGTTTCTTTTTCTTTTTATAAATAAATAAA
The DNA here is from genome assembly GCA_025698475.1 of Gossypium anomalum. NCBI lineage: Eukaryota > Viridiplantae > Streptophyta > Magnoliopsida > Malvales > Malvaceae > Gossypium > Gossypium anomalum. The sequence goes on along the minus strand of CM046965.1, from coordinate 6,061,895 downwards.
AAATCATATATGATAAGATTTGAACCAAAGGCATTATTTGAATCTTAAACATTTACTTTTACTATTTTAATTGATGCTTAATTTATTTTTAAACATTTAATTTTACCGTTTCAACCAAAGTTTAATTTATTTTTATATAAATATTTAATAAATATATATTATATAATTTTTTTACTTATATCGTGGATATGTCATAATCTAATATATATAAAATTTTAATTATTATTTAATTGTAGCATTTAAAAAACAAATAAATGTAATTATATTAAAAAATAAATATAACTAATTACGTCTACAATAAATAAATGTAAAATGATATTATACCCGCATATAATTTAATTCCTAGTTTAGTATATATATTAAAACAGATTTGTTCAGAAAACTATTAATTTTTCCACAATTAAAAAACAAACATTAACGAATAAAATCATAATATGTGACATGTTTTTAATATGATAAAATAAATCTTTTAGACAAAAAGAGATATAATAATAATTTAAGTACCTTATTTTTAAAAAAAAATTCTTTTGAATGTCAAAATGAGAGTAATGTGTATCTTATTCACATTTAGAGATATACAAGTTAAGTCAATCCGGACTTAAGAATAATATTAACATATTTTATATTTATTTAAATCTACTCCACTTGAAATATAATGTTAAAATTTTATCGATGTAGCTAATATTTATAAATGGTTAACCAATTCTTTTTTTCAAAAATATTTATATTATTTTTAATTTAATATTTAATAGATTTATGTAGTCATTTATGAAAATTTTGTATAAACATCTTAATAATTTTTAATGTTTACATTATAATATTATATATATTACTTTAAATTTATTTTTCATAATAAATTACATAATATATATAAAAATAACATAATATAATATATTAGAAAATTAGAAAATGGCTTGGGCCATAAATTTTCAAGTTTGAGCCCGACTTGTATTTTAAACTAGAGTAATCTTTTGTCTAAGTTTATTTTTTGAACTTAATATTTTTGTTTAAACTCTCTCAAATTTCGAGCTAAAAGTTAAATGGTTAAAATATGCCATAAGTCCCTGTATATTTCAAAATTTTAAAATTTAGACCATGTACTTTTATTTCTAGAAATTTAGTCATTTTATTTTCAAATTTTAAAATTCAAGTCCAACTATTAACAATTTAATTTTCTTTTATTAAATTTGTTAGTGTGACATTTTAAAATTAAGAAAAAACTCTCACTTAATAATAATATAATTAAAAAAATGATATTATAATTAATTTAAATTTAACAAAAAAATTTAATATAGACTTAAATTTTTAAATTAAAAAAAAATAAAGAGAATAAATTCATTAAAAGTAAATTCTAAATATTAAAATAGTAGGTGGATTTATGACAAAAGTTAACCATTTTAAAATGCCTTGGGAATTATAGCACCGTGCTTGAGAAGAAAATAAAAAATGAGGTTTTGCAAGAAGAAAACTGCAGTCGCGCGAATGGCGAGAAAGGAAAAAAAGAAAAGGAAAAAGAAAAAAAGCTTAGTTTCTTCTATCAAATGACTTAAAATGTTAAAAGGGAAAGGCTAAACAGGGATTCAACAAGGAAAAGGTTTTTCTCTGAAAAGGTAAGGAATCAAATCTATCTTTGTTCTTGTTCTTTTTGCTTTAATGGAAAAAAACTGAGGATATTCTTCTTTGAAATTTAACTTTAAATTTATTAGGATTTATGTAGTTTGTTTTAGATTTGCTATAGTTTCAAATTGAACATCTGGTTTCTAATTTAGATCTTATTATCTTTTTTATGTTTAGTTTTTTTTTTCTCTAATTTATCATTTTTCGTTTTTTTCCTTAAATTCAGAGTATATCGTCTGCAAAACATGGAGGGTAATGGCAGTGAACAAGCAAAATGTCTAAGAAGTCTTGCTCATCGTGTGAGGAAGAATGTAATTGTTTTTTTGAAAAAGTTTCCTCTTTTCTCATAAATTTTTTTTTTATAGAAGAAAAGAAAGAATCATAATGCCTTATTTCAATTTGTTCTTACAATTTCATCTCCTAGTTTATCTTCTAGAAATAATTTCTTAACATGAAATGAAGGAAATTCTATCTTAACTATACTCTCTGCATTTGAGGAACAATTTATTGCTAACCAGTCTGCAACCATGTTCCCTTCTGTACGCACAAATTGGAATTTGACATTAGCAAATTGCCGTTGCAGCATCTTTATTTTCCTGATTATAAATACAAAATTGTTCCTATTTTTCCACAACATCCAGCACATTACCCCAAGCATAATTGATGTCTCAACCCTTCCAACTCCCATTCTATACTCACCTCTAAGGTTAGCAGACATCCACTTATTCATCTCCTTCCCAAAGAAACTAGGAACATCATCCACAAAGAGTATCTTCTTCCATACTTCAGCAGTAGCTCGGCAATCTCGTAAAACATGTAAGTCAGTTTCTTGCACATCCCCACAGACTAAAAAACTTGCATCATTAGTCATCCGTATCCGTACCCTCTCACAGTTTGTGAGAATTTTCCTATGCTTAACTAGCCATAGAAAATGCTTACCTTTGTCCGTGGCCTGCCAGAGACACCGTGGCCTGCCAGAGACATACATATTCCCCAAAGGCGTCATTAGGTGGGTGACAAGCAGCTATGTATTCCTTAACCTCTGTACAGAACATGTTATTCAACTCCGACAATTTCCAACCACCGTTAGCATCAACAAAGTCAGCTACCTTCATATGTATCGAGACTTCTGTATTAGGAAGCAAATGATCAAATAGTGGCCCCAACCTAGGAATCCAAACATCCTTTATAAAGCTGACAGATTTGCCATTTCCTAGACTCCAATACAGTCTTTGGCGAAACGGTTCCCATACTTTTGCCAGCGAACGCCATGCATAAGAACATGCATTTCTACTAATCGAGTGGGGACAAGCTTCCACCATTTTGTACTTGCCACGCAACACTCTTACCCACAACTCAATAGGCTTTGTCACAATCTGGTACGCAAGCTTCATCAAATAGGAGGTATTATTAGGCACTAATTCCTTAAACCAAGACCTCCTTTCATTGGATCTTGACAACAACAGTCCCATTTAATCAAAGACACTTTCTTTCCACTACTCTTTTCTCATAATTGACTACTCTTCACCTTTTTTTTTCTCCACCATGTGCAATATTTTTTCTCCTCCATATGCAGGATTGCTGGGGTGAAGTGGTCAAGATGTTAATTATGATACTGGGTGATGACAGTATTTCAAATATAGTAAAGTTTTCTCTCTGCTTTATAGTTTTATTATTATTTTTAAATTCTTTTCAATAAATTTACATTTATTATTACAATTCGTTTTTGATGATTTTTTAAGTAACATCCCTCTAAATTTGTTATGCAGCGGCGGTGGGACGAGAGAAAAGTGAAAATACAAGAGGCCTTAACGCAGCTGGAAGATATGGTAAGCAAAAATGCCTTGCAAGAGGTTGAATTTTTTCAGAACGAAGAGTACTTAGTTCTTTATTTTCTTTTAATGGTTGAGTTTTTTTCAGCTCTATATGCAGAGTTGCTGGACGGAAGTGGTAAAACTGTTACGTATAATATTGGGTGATGAGAGTAGTTCAGCTGCGGTAATGTTTTCTTTTCTACTCTATGAAATTTTATTATGCAGACCACATGATTTAGGCAAATTCTTAGTACATATCCGTCTTAAATTTATTATTTAGACCTCATGGGAGTTAAAAGTAAGGAAAGTAGTAGAGGCGATTGTGCAACTTGAAGACCCGCAATTTGGATTCAAAATGTTGAAAAAGATGATGAAGGAGAGTGTTGACCAAAATACGAAAGTAAAAGAGGCATTCCAATTGATTGAATCAGTATTGAACCAGTCGGAAGTTTTAGTTCCAAACCAAGACTCTACAGATGAGATTAATGACTTAGGTATGATCTTTGAAGAGATATTACGTGTTGATTAATCATCTACATTAATATTTTATTATTTCTTGTTTGCTTTCTTTATATTTTTAGATAAAACAGTATACTCGACAAAGGAGGAGCTACAATCACTTAAAGAGGACCTTGCACAGGCAATACTGATTGCTTTGTAACTCTGTTTCCTTTCTTTCATTACGCTTTTCCTTTAGATTAAACATTATTAGCTTTATATTTTGCATGTCCAGGCAAATGCCATTTGTGACCAAAAGGCGAAATCAATGAGGGAGGCAAAGACTTTTGGCAAGGTCTCGGGTATGCTAAGTAAAGTGTCAAAGTCTTGTTTTACAAAGATTCCTGACATTGTGGACTATGCAAATTCTATTCAAGGACATTTCGTGCAAATAGCAGATGAGCAATTCACACTCCACTTTCATGGCTCAGAGGTTAGAGCTTTGAGATCCAACGTAGGCTTTGAATGTGATAATTTATGGTTTGTGTAGATACTTTCTAAATATCACTAATTTACGAATTTTATCAACTGACATATAGGTGTTCTCATTTATTATTTTCTTTTCTTTATTTACTAAAACAAGAGTAGAACCAAATGTGAAGGTAACTAAAATTTTCAAATTAGGAATATATATATTTTTAATATAATATACCTATCACAATGAACATTTACAGTAGGAATTATGAATCTATTGTACGATTTGAAGTTTACATGCAGGGATTATATATAGCAAAAGGAGTGTTAGGATGTCCTCTTTTAATCAATGGAGTATTAGATTTTACATTTATCATGAAAACCCTTTTGTAGGAAAAAAAAATTGTAATTGTAGCAAACATGAGTCCTGCTAAATAGTTTATCATCAGGTTAAATAAGGAGTAGACTTATTAAGGTTGCCATAACCTTTCTGTCTTAGTAATTTGTTTGAACAATCTTAAAGAGGTGAACATTTAGTAACTTGTCTGCCTCTATTGTTCTGTTCTCTGTTTCACTTTGCTACTCATCTTTATATATTTCGAATATAGATGATTGATGAAGAGAAACAAGCTGAGGAAGTGAATTTTACCCTAAAATATGTGGAAGGAAGACTAGAGACATTAACATTGAAAATGCAAAGCGACCAAAAGATGGTAAAGATTGAATTTTGAGTTTCACAGAGCAAATTATTACTTGAAAATGGAAGCATGTATTGTCCACTAACTTATTGTCTATCATTTTAATGAATGATGCAAATATGAAGTTTAATGTTCAGTTATAACAATACTCGTCGACCAATTAAGTTTTTAGCTCTTCTCACTTATTCCTGCTGCCATGCATGTAGAACTTGTCATTCCTTTAATGAGCTGTCTATTTTTTCTTTTGCAAACTATAAATCACCATTCATTTTTGTTTAATTTCTTATTAATTCTCTTGGTTACATGTAGTTGTAGAGAAAATGCTATCCTGCTACTGTGCATTCAAGTTAATGTACCAGCTTGAATCCAAAACTTTAATATTATACCTTAATATTTCAGGACTGTCTAATTGATCCCACATTTATGGTAAGAAACCAAACCAAAACAAGAAATATCAGGTAGAAACACACAAAAAAGAAATCCTGACTAGGGAAGCTGTCAGTTTCTAATTCTATGTGTAATGCTGTTTATTTTTCTCCTTATTTGTTGTATTATGTTAAGAACAGGCTTTTTCTATTCTGTTTATTCATAAGAAATTACATAAATATTTATACACATAATAAGCCTAACTTAGGAAACTCTATACTAGGAAACAGACTAACTCTAGGGATGCTGTCTAAAAAAAACAGCCTTAAAGTTAGGGATAGTAATAAGTAAAATATTTACAGAATCCTATCTGGTACACTTAAATATTCCTTCATTAGTAAACTGTAATCTGACACTCCCCCTCAAGCTGGGAAGTGGATATCATCCATTCTCAGCTTGCTTACTAGTTTTTGAAACAACTTTCCAGACAACCCTTTGGTAAGTATGTCTGCTAGTTGACCATCAGTGGACACAAATGGAGTGCAAATTAAGCCACTGTCTAGTTTTTCCTTTATAAAATGTCTGTCAACCTCAACGTGCTTCGTACGATCATGTTGAACTGGATTATGTGCAATATTGATAGCAGACTTGTTATCACAATACAACTTCATTGGACCTTCCCACTTGATCTTCAAATCTTCCAAAATAATTTTTAGCCATAATAGTTCACAAATTCCAAGAGCCATCGCCCTAAATTCAGCTTCTGCACTAGATCTAGCCACAACATTCTGTTTTTTACTCCTCCAAGTCACAAGATTGCCTCCTAGGAAAGTGCAATAGCCCGAGGTTGATCTTCTATCAACCATAGACCCTGCATAATCTGCATCAGTATAGGCTTCAAGGGTTAAATTCTCACCTTTTTTAAATAGGATTCTTTTGCCTGGCGTGCCCTTTAAGTACTGTAGAATTTGATACATAGCTCTAAGATGTGATTCTTTGGGGTTGTGCATAAACTGACTTACAACACCGACTGCATAGGCAATATCCGGTCTGGTATGAGACAAGTAAATGAGCTTCCCTACAAGTCTTTGATATGAACTTTTATCAACTGCTGCATCTTCTAGTGCATCTCCAAGTCTGTGATTCACCTCTATGGGTGTGTCTGCTGGTTTACATCCCAGCTTGCCTGTCTCTGTCAACAAATCAACTATGTATTTTTGCTGAGATATGAAGATTCCTTCCCGAGAGTGTGCCACTTCAATACCAAGGAAATATTTTAACTTTCCGAGCTCTTTGACTTCAAATTCTTTTACTAGGCATTTCTTTAAATTCTCCATTCCTTCCAGGTACCAGTCACTATAATGTCATCTACATAGACTAATAAAGCAGTCACTCCCCCTGAAGATGAGTGTTTTACAAACAGAGTGTGATCTCCTTGACTCTGTTTATACCCCAACTTGAGCATTACTTTGGTAAATCTTCCAAACCAAGCCCTCGGGGACTGTTTTAGTCCGTACAAAGCCTTTTTTAGTCTGCAAACTACCTGTCCTGTATTTGGACCGAATCCTGGTGGAACATCCATATAGACTTCCTCCTCAAGATCACCATGTAAAAAGGCGTTTTTTCTGTCAAATTGCTGTAATTTCCAGCCTCGGTTGGCAGCTAGTGACAACAACACTCTCACAGTGTTCATCTTTGCAACAAGGGCAAATGTCTCAAGGTAGTCTACTCCATACATTTGAGTGTACCCTTTAGCAACCAATCTTGCTTTGTACCTCTCCAAAGAACCATCTGATTTATACTTCACAGTGTACACCCAGCGACATCCCACTGGTTTCTTTCCTCTCGGTAATTTCACCAAGTCCCATGTCTTATTTTTTTCAAGAGCTTCCATTTCAACCTTCATGGCATTTTTCCAATTCTCATCTTCTAATGCCTCGGATACAGTTTTGGGAATGGAGATAGAATTTAGGCTAGTAAGAAAGGCTTTGTGGTTATGGGACAAATTTTTGTAAGACAAAAATAAGTACAAGGGATGTTTTGTACAGGCTCTAATCCCTTTTCTAATAGCAATGGGAAATTCATCTAGATTTTCAGTAGTTTCAGTAGTAGGTTCAGCAATTACCTTAGGTTGTATAGGAGGAGAAGATGATTGAACTTGCACCGGTGCCTTCTTCCTTGAGTAAACCAGTAAAGGACGAGTAGTGTCCTGAATCCCTCTTTGTGATTTGGGTGTATTAGGCTCTGTTTCATGTTGCTGGACAGGAGCTGGAATGTGAGTGTTTGGTTGCTGGACTGGAGCTGGAATGTGAGTGTTTGGTTGCTGGACAGGAGCTGGAATGTCAAGAAGAAAGAATTCTCTGTCCTTATCTTACTGTGAATAAGATCTCCCCTTGAAGATAAGGATGAGTAAAGAAATTCTCTTGTTCTGCAAAAGTAACATCCGCTGATACATAAATTTTTTTTGTGGCTGGATGATAGCATTTGTACCCCTTTTGAGTGGAAGAATAACCGAGAAAGACACATTTGACAGCTCGTGGATCAAATTTTCCTCTATTTTGAGAATGTACATGTACAAAGGTAACACAACCAAATATTTTGGGAGGAAGGTTACTTGAAGTACTAAAATCAGGAAAGAATTTTGCTAGAACTTGTATAGGACTTTGAGATTCAAGGACTTTTGTAGGCAATCTATTTATCATATGAGTAGCAGTTAAAACAGCCTCCCCCCAGTATTGTTTAGGGACATTTTTTTGGAACAAGAGGGCTCTTGTAATAGCTAAAATGTGACCATTTTTTCTTTCGGCAACACCATTTTGTTGGGGTGTGCTAACACAAGATGACTCATGTATAATGCCTCTTTCTTGGAAATATGGTGAGAGAAATTGATTGAAATAGTCCTTGGCATTGTCTGACCTAAACCTTTTTATTTCAGCTCCAAATTGTGTTTTGATCATGTTGTAAAAGGTTGGAAAGACAGACCTTACATCAGATTTCTGTTTTAAAAGAAATATCCAAGACACACGGGTACAATCATCAATAAAGGATACAAACCACCGAGCCCCAGAAATATTTGAAATAGTGGATGGTTCCCAAACATCACTATGAATAAGAGTAAAAGGAGCGGATGTTCTTTTATTGCTTACCGGAAAAGAGGTACGTTTATGTTTTGCAAGTTCACAGACATCACAATGGAATTTTTCAACAGTTAATCCTTTGAACAATGAAGGAAACATAATTTTAAGGACTCTAAACGATGGATGACCAAGGCGGAGGTGATGGAGCCAAATTTGGTTTTTATTGGTTTTAATAGATTCGGATATGAAAGATAATGGTGAGGAATTCAGAGCACTAACTTCTCCACTGGATTCCTCAAGATAGTATAGGCCATTTACTTCCTTAGCATGTCCAATCATCCTCCTCGTATTCTGTTCCTGAAAAAGATATCGATTGTGATAGAAAACTACACTACAATTAGAGTCTTTGGTAATTCTTTGGATGGATAGAAGATTGGTAAATAGTTTTGGAACATGAAGGACATTTTTAAGAGTAAGGGTTTTGTTTATAACAATATCACCCTGACCAGCCACTGTGATCACAGAACCATCGGCTACTGTTATCTTTCTACTACTAGGGCAAGGTGTATATGAAACAAATTTTTGTGAGGAGTGGGTCATGTGGTCTGTAGCTCCTGAGTCAATGACCCAAGAACTTTTTGTGGGTATATCCGAGATTTTAGAATTATGAGAAGAGGATATACCTGAAAAAACCAAACCACTAGTACCTATTGAAGGAGATTTTTCCAATGATCCCAGCAGATTCTTCAACTTCTCAATTTCTTCTTTACTGAACTCAACAGATGATTCTTGAGAATTCCCTTCTCCAGTATTGCTGGTTTTGACAGTTTCAGCCATGTTTCTTTTGAACAAATTCTACAGGCTTGAGGGTTGATCGGGAATGAGAAGAAGTTGCCAGACAAAGAAAAAAAAAATCCCAGAATTTGAGCTAAAAAAAGGGCTTGGATACCATGTTAAGAACAGGCTTTTTCTATTCTGTTTATTCATAAGAAATTACATAAATATTTATACACATAGTAAGTCTAACTCTAGGGATGCTGTCTAAAAAAAACAGCCTTAAAGTTAGGGATAGTAATCAGTAAAATATTTACAGAATCCTATCTGATACCCTTAAATATTCCTTAATTAGTAAACTGTAATCTGACATATTATAATGTTGCAAAGCTTTTAATTTTATCTGCTTATTTTTGGACCAATTTCTGGTTCTCTTTTGCTTATAGATTCCTCCAGCTCATTTGAATCCTGAATCTTCTAACCCTGTGGGGCACTCATTAGACATTGAAGATTATTCGCCCTGGGAAAGGTGGCTCGATGATTTTAGCTCAAGTAATGGCTGCAAGTTACTATTTAATGAATTTATTTTTTCTTTGAATTGTATTGAAGATAATTTTTAGTATTTCATTTCTTCTCAATCATATATAATGATATATAAAGACAGGATCTTTAATTAAACTGTGATGTCACAGCTGCCGTCATCAATGGATACGAGGTTTATCAACACAATGCTGATGCGCTTAATAAGATATTTCAAAAGCATGCTCACTTTGCTGACCAATTTCAATTGAAAGATCGACGGTTTCAAAGCAACATTATGAATGCTCTCGCTGAAATTTACATGAAATCAGAAAGCAATCTCGATAAGCTTGAGCTAACTGAAATTGAGGATTTTTTGGTAAGGGTGAAAGACATGGAGGTCACTGGTTTGGAAATTTCATGGCTAAGTGAAAAATTGGAGAATCAAGCAAAGATAAAAGATTGGAAGAAAATATCCGAGAATCCAATCTGGAGTTGGCCAAATTAAAGAAGAAACAACGGCTAGAGTAATTGCTGCTTCACGTTATTTCATTCAAGTAATAGCAGTCAAGAATCTTTTACTGGTTAATTGGAATGCTGATGAACTGCTAGTAATGTATGCTTTTGTGTGAGCGCTTGTGTTTGAATCAGGAGTGTGTTAAGAACTCTATGTAGTTTGATGCTTTTGGTATTTAAAAGTTGTTTTGTGTGTGACCGTATTTTTATTTTTTGGTATTTTCAAATCCGTTTTTCAGTTCATATTTGTGATTAAAATTTCAATACTTGATCATATGGTTGTTCAAATTTTTGATAATTGCGTAGCATAGTTGTTTAAACCAGATTACATAGGACTATACTATCAGTTGGATCAAGACTCGACTATTATTTCACTTAATTAGTAAAACATAGTTCAAGTGTACGTAAACATACTTTTTTCTTTTGATTTAAGGGTGGAAAAAAATTATGTAGATTTTGTATATAAAAAAGCAAACTAACCCACTCACATAATTTATTAAACACTAGATTTCTTAAATAATTAGTTTACAAAAATAATTTTAATTATATTAAATAATATTTTTCTAAAATTTTAAGCAAATAATTTTAAAATTAATATTATATAATTATGATGGTTTATATAAAATATAAAATAAATTGAGATGAAAAAATATGACATGGTTCAAATAAAAATAACTAAAATATTACAAAAATTTATGAACTTACAAAAATCTATATAAAACAATTATTAATTAAGTTGTAATTAATTCAAATCAATAAAGATAAAAAAATATATACCATAATTCAAATATAAACTTTGATTCTATCCGTAATATGATCTATAAATTTTAATTCAATACAATTGTTTATACTTTTAATTGAGTTAGTGTCACGAATCAATCTGATATTAATTCAATCAGGAAATGAAAAAAAAAATTCATTTTATATAATAATTTATATTGTTATGAGGTTGTTGTTTTTTTTTTTATCTTTTTGTATTTTTATAAAAAAAAATCAAACATGGTAAAATTTGAACTTAAGACATTATTTGAATCTTAAACATTTACTTTTACCATTTTAATTGATGCTTAATTTGGTTTTTATTTAAAAAAGAGAAAATTACTTATTGTTTAGGCGTCTGACAAAGTGACAATAAAGGTATGCATAAATATTATTATTTTATGTATTTTTTATTAAATAAATCTCCACTTAATTGTCATTATTTGGAAAAAAAAAACAAGTTTTTTCTGAAAAAGTAAAAACAAAACAAAAATTTTTAAATTCCATAAATAATAGTCTAGGCTGAATTTTGGATAATGTCTTTTTTCTAATTAGATTTGAAATTCAGTACCATTATTTCTAATTTTAGAATTTTTATTTTTTACTCTTTTTTATTTTAATTATTTGTTTAATCAAATTAGGTGATATTTTTAAAATAAGAAAATTTATTCTTATAGTCAATATTACACATATTCCCATCTAAGCAAATAAAATAAAAGTGTAAAGTTTGGTATTGATAAGTTTTCGATTTTGAATATGAGATTGTAAAATTTTTTAGTATCATTTTTAGATAATAGAGTAAAAGTCGATATTTATTTAAAATTTATCAAAATAAAATAAAATAAAATAAAAATTTTTATTTTTTATTTTTTTTAATGATACTATTAATTGTTTTCTGGATATAATTAAGTTAGAGTAAATATTAATATAAATTTATTAACAACTATACTATTACTTAAGTGTTTTATTGAGTTGGTGTCACCGTCAATTGAGTCTTCAAATCTGAAATTATAGAAATGTCCTTTTGTAATTAAAATAAGTTATACTATTTTAGATTATTTTAAGCTTTTCATTTTAACAAAAACTAATTAAAATAGGCATATGGTGACATTTGAACTCACGTAAATTGGATTAGTCAATCAAAGCTTCATTTCAATGTATATTTTATACATTATTTATTATATGCTATTTTAAACACACATCTGTGTTTTAAATCCGTAGTTTCTACACGCATGCACGTGTAATAGAATTTTTAGTATTAATAATTTTGTTAATTGTTCTGGCCAAAAAAAAAAATAGCAATGTTGTTAATGGAGTTGTTGTTACAAGTTAACTCGGCACTAATTCAAAATCGATGACAAACCCGTGATAAATAATTGTAGTACATTTAATATTATTTTTATATGATGTATTTATGTGTTTAAATTTTGTTTTACTCATAATTTATTTAATTTTTAAATTTTATTTTACTCATAATTTATTTAATTTTTATTTTAATATCATACATATTTCATACGTTTTAAATCATACACTTCATTGTTTATTGTATGTTATTTTTATATCATTATTTAAAATCCGTAATTTACACATGAATACACATATAATAAAATTTCTAATATATTTCAAATTAAAATTACATATAAAAAATATATTTTATTTAGGTTTTTCTGAAATCCAATCGATCTAATCCGATTAATTAAAAAACTAGACGCAATTTAAAATTTAATTTTTTTCGGATCGAATCGAATCGAAATCTAGGGGCGGAATTTTTGTTTCCATTCCCAGTCAGACAGACTCTAAACTCTATTGGAAAAAGGGATTTAAAAAGGAAGAAACAAGACAATATGACATGATATAGTAATTGTTTTGGTTTTTATTATAAAAAGGGAAAATTATTTACGGTATAGACGTCAGACAATAAATATATATCTATAAGTATTATCTTTTATGTATTTTTCTTCTTTTTTTTGGATTAAATAAAATATACATTTATTTTTTATTAGTTGGAATAAAAAAAAATTCCTACTAAAAAAAGTAAAAACAAAACAAAAATTCTTTTTTAACTTTAATGCCATAAAAGAGGAAAAGAAATCTTGCTTTTAATTGGACCCAGTCTAGGTTGAATTTTGGATAAAGGTTTTTCCATTTAGAATTGACTTAGCTTTATTGGAGGGTATATTTTTGAAATCAGTTCCTATCTTTTTGAATATTTGAAATTCAGTCCTTTTACTTTTAATTCCAGAAACTTTTAGTCCCTTTGCAATTTTGATTTAATAATTGAAGTTTAGTTGATAAAACTTTCATCTTCAATTGAATTACGTGACATTTTCTGAAGTTGAATTTTTTTCGATTTTAAATCTAGGATTATAAAGTTCTTCAATGACCTTATAATTATTTCTATTGTTGAGTGTTTTTCTCTATCTTCTTTAGATGGTAATGTTGTATTTTTATATGATATAGTTACTATTTATTGACTTGATGTTCTAGATATGTTTCACGTATGTCAACACGTATCCTACTCTAGACTTAACACGTGTTTATACTATGTGAGTTCGCTTATGTCGTGGCGTGCAAACCCACATCTCATGGTCCCATGTATAACAATACTCAGTGTCATGTGAGCTCCATACGCGAGCCCAATGGTCGATAATAGTAAGTATCATAACATCTTTATTTTAAAAATAACTTAAAATCTAATTTAATGGAAGTTATTCGATAATGATATTAAATAGACTCGAATTATTACTTAAAATTTATAATGATTAATATTTAAAAAATAATATAATGACTAAATTACTAAAATTAAATGTAGAAATATTAAATTGCAAATATACAAGACTAAAATCATAATTAAACTTTATTAAAATTATTAACTTAATTGATAATAAAAATATGTCATAATCTACAACTAACTGAATTTTGACCAATAAATTTTTCTCAAGTAAGATATCGATTTTAAATATTATAAAAGGAAAAAAAAGTTAAATAAACTTATACCTAATTTTAAAATTTGACCCAACTCGATATCGAAATAAATAATTAGTCTAATATAATTATGGGATACCAAAAGTGATATAAAAAAACAAAATTAATAATTAAATAAATTCCTAAAATTAAACCAAACAATAATGTAATAAGAAAAAAGGTAATAATAAAAGAAATCAAAAATAGCGGTTGCCAGCTCATAATGACACACCTCGCAATCGCATAGAACTACGCTTATACTTACAGCTAAGACTCACTTCCTCCGCGAACTTTAACAATTTTTCCTCATTTTTCTCTGTTCAAATGTAGAAATTTAATCCATTCTATAATCAAAATTTTAATTTCTCTAAAATTTTTAATATTTAAAAAAAAAAAAGTTTGGAGTCGAATTGAGAAACAGTTGTAGGTAGATTCGGAAATCCGATGACAACGATTTTCAGTCCCGGTCGGAGCCCCGGAAGTTCAAGGCTTCAGCTAGGAGCAGCTAGTGGAGTGTCCAGGCTTAGATCTCCGTCGCTTAAGAAGCCGCCGGAGCCGTTGCGCAGGGCCGTGGCGGATTGTCTTTCTTCTTCGTCGTCTTCTTCTTTTTCGCCAGCGGCGGGGGCTGGAGGTCTTAGTTCGTATCACCATGGAAATCAGTTGGTTTTAAATGAAGCTTCGAGGACACTTCGGGTTCGTTATTCTTTGTTTGGATTTAAAATTTTTTTTGTTTATGTTATTAGATCTTGAAAATAATATTATTGTGTATTTTTATTTTGTGATTTAATGAATGTTTTTCTGATGTGTATAAATATCGACAAAGAAAGGAAAAAAAATAATAGATTTTCTCTTTAGAATTCATTTAGGTGGCAAGGATTTAGAAGTTGATTTATTGGCAGAAGATAGTGAATTATGGTAAAAAAAAAAAAGAGGATGTAAATTACTGAACTATTGTAAGATTTACTTTGTAGTTCCACATCATTGTTGCGTTATGAAAGTTTATAAATTGGTGAAAGCCAAGAGTGAAAATGGACATCCAATTTGAATAAAAATGAGTATGATTAAATGAAATTAAGTTTTCATTTTGTTATCTGCAAAAGTTAGATTTTAATTTTTTTTAGTTCTTTAAAACTTATCTTTTGCTTCGGGCAAGCAAAAACTTAGTAAAAGCTCGACGAAATGCAGCTTAAGTGAATTGCTTGCTAATGTTGCGTTGTTGGGTTGTTTTTTTTTTTTTTCTTTTTTTTTATAATGAAGTGTCTAAGCATTTTTCCTCGTTTTAACCGTGGTTTTATTGTTTCTGTGTACCCTAGTAAGATGTCTAGATTTTGCTGTCTTGTATTTAGTTAAAATGTTTTATGGTTTCAAGGTAGGTTTAAATATTAACAACCCTAGCATGCTGACATTAACTACTTATTCAGCTTGAATTTATTATATTGAGAGAGAAACCTTTCTTGACATTGTTTGGCTGAGCAGTATTTTTACTTACTGATTACTTAATTAATGAATAATCTCTTATATTTATGTATTCTCAAATCTAATTGCAAGCAGTTTTTCTTAGTCACTTACTACCCATGGATATATAGGGAAGGGAATTCAAAATCTAATAATTCAAACATTGGTGAACTTTTCCTTTCTGTTGTCTTTTTTCCCCTGGGGTCCAAGTGTAATGGTGAAAGTGCTTTGTTTTTTCCAACTTGAATCAGCATTGATATTGATAAAGCCTAGACTTTTGGTGTAGCAAATCTTAGTTCCGCATATAACTTTACTTCTTGCAGGCATTGTAAATGATGAGAATTTAAAGTTCATTCCAACTTGAATCAGCATTGATATTGATAAAGCCTAGACTTTTGGTGTAGCAAATCTTAGTTCCCCATATAACTTTACTTCTTGCAGGCATTGTAAATGATGAGAATTTAAAGTTCATTTGATTTACTATATTAGTATGATATCATCCTTTTGCTTTACCTGTGGAATTTGTTTTTGAATTTTATAATATTATGATTCACATACTCTATATATTTTTTTCCCTAGAGATTGTGTATATACATATATATATATTAGTATCAGATCTTTTTGTTTCACCTGTGGAATTGTATTTGAACCTTACAATACTAGAACTTACATTTAACAATGACAGGACTATCTGGCAGCACCCTCAACAACTGACCAGTCTTACATTGTTATTTTAGAGCATACAATTGCAGAGAGAGAACGCAGGTAATTTATTTGCATAGTGTATTTATATAACCGATCATAATGTATTTTAGAGAGAGATGGGTTTATGAACTTGTTTGGGTGCTAAATAGATTGGAGTTACAGATTTTAAGTGATTGTGAGGTAATGCCTATTTCTGATAAATGATAGTGTGATGTTAAATTTGTTGCACCAGTTGTTGATGTTTTGAAAGCTTAGAATGCTTCATCCATACGAGACAGTGTATTGACACCATATTTATGCAATGGAATAGTCTTGTGTAACTTATTCTAGAAACACCCATAATTTGTGTTTTGATGTCTGGAAATTTCATAGAGACGACAGCAGAAGTATATTAAATTATTAAACACTTGAATGGAATATGATATTGCAAAGAAAAAAAAATGCATGGGTTTTATAAATAATAATTGTTGTCAGGTGTATAATTATTTTACAGTTAATTACCGATTTGCCTATTGATGCATGTCATGCACTGAATACCTTTTCTTAACTCCTTTTTAATCTAGCCATTACTCTTAGCACAGTGCTTGAACTAATTTCCTTTTCTGCTGCTGTGTATAAAATTTGTGCCAGCCCAGCTGTAGTGGGAAGGTGTGTGGCACTCCTGAAGCGATACCTCTTAAGGTATTCTCTCTTGGTGTGAACTTGTATTTTCTCTTATTTTCTTTTTATGTAGAATAGGGAAGTGTTCGAATATTCTTTTTGGTATAATTAAGGTATCCACCATGTCCATTTTACGGTTCATGAAGATTAATCTTTTTGGGGTTTGTGGCTGCCCCTCCCAACAATTTCATCTGTTCTTCGCACCTAACACTTTTTGGTAGGGAAGTGTTAGAATGTTTGTTAGTTTCAGAATGCAATAATTGAACCAGAATTGACATACATCAAGTGTTCATAAAATTATGTTACCATTATAGTCCATTTGTAAATATGGAACTTGCTCTGGTTGCTATCCAGTTTAGGACTGACTAGAAAATTTATCAAGACCAAAGGTTCCAAGATTTATAGGGTCTATTTTATATTGTTGTTTTATTTTAGGATTTCATTTTTTGTTCTATTTGGTGCAGGTATAAGCCCAGTGAGGACACGTTGCTGCAAATAGATCGGTTTTGTGTCAGCTTAATTGCTGAATGTGACATAAGTCCAAATCGAAGGTTGTCACCTTGGTCTCGGTCTTTAAATCAACAATCGGGTTCGTCAGCAACATCAACATCATCTGCAAGTGCTTCTCCTTTGTTGCCTGTATCTAGTTTTGCTTCTATAGCCCTTGTAAAGTCATTGAATTATGTGAGATCCTTAGTGGCTCAACATATTCCAAAGCGTTCATTCCAGCCGGCAGGTTTTGCTGGGGCAACCTTGGCATCGAGGCAGTCACTTCCTTCGTTGACATCTTTGTTGAGTAGATCTTTCAATTCCCAGCGATGCCCTGTGAATGTTGGAGAGTCTTCAGAGAAGAAAGATGCCACAGTTTTAACTGTTTCAAACTTGTCAAACATTGAGGACGCTGATCGAATAGAGAATCCCGAATATATTGCACATGATGTTTTGAAATGGCGCTGGCTTAGGGATCATCAGTCACGCTTTACCGAAAGGTAATTGATTTTGCAATTTGCATATGCTTATTAAGTGTTCAAATAGTTCATATTGGCCTTATTACTTCTTCCCTTATACGAATCCTAAGTTTCTGGTATGTTCTGGATATTAATACTGTTCTTCCATGTGTTCCATTGCTTCTAAAACAAATTTAACATTTGAAATGTTCTATATTCAACAAACAGTGACCACTCTGCGTATGTGCAAGACATGAGTGCACATAATTTCTTAGAGGTAGGAGCAGCTGCTTTACTTGTTGGAGATATGGAAGCAAAAATGAATGGCCAGCCCTGGAAATATTTTGGCACTGCTGATATGCCTTATCTTGATCAACTCTTACAGCCTTCACCAGTCACAACAATTGCCAATTCTGCTTCTGCTCGCTCCCATTTGAGAGCAATTACAGCATTGAAGCGCAGTAAAGGAGGACCTCATCAAATTTGGTATGTTCTTCACTTACTCTCAGATTATTGCTTTGATGACTTTATGTTTAATATCAGTTACCATTATATTATTTGCATTGTTCCTAAGGATCTGTTGTGCTGTGATAGACTTATATGGTTGTGCTGTCAGACTAATCTTTGCAATTTGATGGGTGGGAAAGGTCATAGACTGTTAGCTTTTATGGCAATAATTTCAAGCTTCTTTCCCAGTTAAATGTTTGGAGTCTTGTGGCTTGAGGTTCTGTTTTCTACAAACCTTTTTCCGTACCTCATTGTATTATGACTGCTTTTATGGAGTTTGCAAATTTGATTAAGTTGGAGGGCCTGGGACATTGAAACAGTAGATGAACTCTGCATGTTTTGGTTTGTTGGTGCCATATTACATACAACCAATCTGATGTTTACTGTATTCTGGATTCAAAAGAATTTAACCAATTGTGTTAGAAAGATATGTGTGTGTGTGTAACTTCTGTTTCGTTCTAAAATTCTTTGTTGCTGAATTACATGTTTTGACTTGTTGGTGTTATACCATGTATGACATATCTGATGTTAGCCATTATCTGGATTTAAGTGAATTTAGCCAATTCCGTTAGAAAGATATATATTTCAGTTTAAGAGGAAATTAGCATGATTATCTGGATACTCTGAAAATTAAGCTTCTTTAAATGGAAGTATAAGTAGCAAGGTAGAGCTGTTTGAGTTTAAGAGAAGATTAACTATGCATAGTTTTAAACCTAAATTTTGAATAAAGTTGTATGGTTACAGTTTGGGTTATTGGGTATAATTTGTGTAGGGATGATTCTCCTGCAAGCACATTCCGCCCACGTGCCCGACCACTTTTCCAATATCGCCATTACAGGTGTGCAATTTGACATCCTTTAATTGATGATGGTATATTCCTTCTGTGATTTGTTAGCTAATGAATTTTGCTTCTATTGCAAATTTACTAGGTTTTGGAATTAAAAGGGAGCTTCTCTTTTTTTTTCCCTATTACTAAATACTCCATGTTTAACTTGAGGACATTTATGTTATTGAGTTGAACATGAAGCATTTGCTAATATCCATATATGTTATTTGTATAATTGTTCCTTGGGATCATGATCTGTGGCTGGGTCTATCCTACATTGTTACGCACAGCTTCTTGTTCTGGAGTGCATAATTATTGTATTTATTTTCAAGTGCTATTTCTTTCACAACATTGATAGATCTCAATGTGGTTGAGTTTATGTTTTCTTTTTTCTCTAATAAAATATTTTTGCGTGCATCAGTGAACAACAACCTTTGCGTTTGAACCCTGCTGAGGTATGCGAGGTCATTGCAGCTGTCTGCTCTGAGACATCTTTAACAAATGCTAATACCATGACGGTATCTTCTAGATTAAGTAATAACAGTGCAAAGCCATCAATGGATGTGGCTGTGAGCGTCCTTATTAAGCTGGTTATTGACATGTATGTTTCTGTTTTCTTCTTTTCTTTGACCTCTTTTGTCCTATATTGCATGCGATACATTTAACCTTTCTTTCTCTCCCTCTCTCTCCCCAACAACCTTTATTTGGTCATTATAATAATATAATAACAGTATCAATTACTTTATATGTATTAGCCTAAGATGCATAAGTTATTTTGGAATCATCCTTATGTAAAGGGTGGTAAGCTTTCTGGTTTTTTATCCTGCAATACTAAGTACATGGTGTTGCAATGCATTTGGAATAGTTTCCTAATTCATTGCTATTTAAAAGTAATTTGTCTGAGAAAATGCATATCCATTTGAAGTATCTGAAGTTGACATCCCGTTGATCATGTTGTGGGCACACTTTGAAATGCCGCTTGCTTAATTCAGGTTGAAATCTGACCCATTGCAAGAGTCAGTTATTCATAAATAGTAGCAGGGGCTTGATTCTGAATTTCCAACATACTTGTTTGTGCACAGAATCATGTGATTGATTTTGTTTCATTTTTCTTCGCTTGTTTTCTTCTTTTAATTTTCACATCTAATGATGATTACTGGTATGGTGTTGCTGAAAATTCTGTTTTGTAGGTATGTCTTGGATTCTGGAACTGCTGCTCCTCTCACTCTATCTATGCTTGAGGTTTTTGTTTATTGTATTTTCAGTTTCTTATTCAAGTATTATGAAATCATCTTTTAATTCTTACCTTCTTTTTTTTTTTTCCTTACAGGAGATGCTTAGTTCTCCAAGGACAGCGTGTAGGGTGCGTGCTTTTGATTTAATTCTAAACCTTGCAGTCCATGCTCACTTGTTAGAGCCCCTGATAATTGATGATAATTCTGTAATTGAGGAAGAGTATTCTCAAGAATTACTTTTAAATAGTGAAGATCAGCTTACCACGCAAGGGAGAAGGAAACTAGCTTCTTCCAAGAAGTTGGGAAGCACCTCAGCTATTGATAAATTTGAGTCTTGGATTTTAAACATTTTATATGATATACTTCTTCTTCTTGTTCAGGTACTGGCCGTCTTTTAACCGAAGCTTCTGTACTTTGGCTGCTTTTATTTTAGGATGTTCCATCCATGCTTGTCTCTACTTCCATTTTACTTTTCCCTTGCTATTGCTTGTTGTAGATTGATGAGATGGAAGAAGCTGTCTGGGCTTCTGCCCTAAGCTGTTTACTATATTTTGTGTGCGATAGAGGCAACATTTGGAGAAATCGATTAAAAGGACTTGACATCAGGGTGAGTCAGTTTTGTCTGCCCATCTACCACTTCCTGGAGCTTTCCCAAAATTACCATGTTGTATTCTTACCTTGATTTAACCCATGAGGGCTTCGTGTGTGTCTGTGTGGAGGAAATTATGTCTAGGAGGTGATTTGGAAGTTTCATTTCTTGTGTGTGCACGTCTTCAATTTTTGGAAGTATTGTCGTGTGAAATTGGCAGCATCCATTTCAAATATCTAAATGAAAAAGAAAACATCCCAGTGAACTTATCAGTCTCCAATTGGTAACATAGCACTTTTGCATCTACCATGTTAAACTTCTGAGTCACACTTTAGCAGTGTGAAATACCTCTCAATAAAGTTCAACCTCTGCTTTGCAAGAATTTCTACAACCAATCTATACAAAATGTTATCTTAGCATTACTCTCCCTCTGAATAATCCTGGCGCCACTTTATGTTGGGTCATACATGGAGCAACTTTTTCTTTACTATACTCAGAGGAATTGCAAAGCTGAAAGTTGGTTGGATTTGCCAGATATGTGATTCAGTTCTAACCATATAGGTTCTGAGAATTGTGTGGTATTTGGTATGGCTCGATGAAAAGACGGTCCATTTCTTGTTGGAAAATGTCATATGTTGCAGGAGTTTATTGACCCTAATTTTTACTTTTATTTTACATTATGCACCCTTTGCATTATATGTTGGTAGAATTTGTTTGGTGTGCGATTCAATTCTAGTCTTGAGGTTCTGTCAATGTTGGGATTGGTGTCTTGTTTGAACAATTTTAGGTTAAAAAAAAAAAACTGAACTTTACTACTTTTCCCTGGTAAGTACATATATTTTTATCGTATCCAAGCATGCCCGTAATCTTTAATCTGTACTGATTTTTTCCCAAGATTTTCAATTTTCAGCCACATCACCATACCGCGTCAGCTTCCATGTGAAGGAAAAAAATCCAACTAGCATTGACTGTAATAAAAGTCAACTTTTTGTTTGTGATAAGTGTTTATTCAGACACAAAATTGAAGGTTTTGGACTTATTTGGGTCAATAAAAGTATAAGGCTTACCTAGCAAGTATAAAAACTCTGGTTTTATCTTGTATTTTAAGCATAACTCTAATTTTTGCATGTCTTTTGTGTTATGGACACTCCACTGTTTTTCTCTATCAAAACCATACCATGCAATCTTGTCAATCAAAGCTGACCTAAATTTTGGTCGGATTTCCTTTGAGGAAATTTTAAGACTCAGGATTCTTTGTTTAATGGTATTGGAACTTAGTATTATTATGGCAATAAATCTCGGTCTCATTGATGGTCTCTTCGCTTGTGTTGTCTTCAGGTTGTCAAGTCAATTTTGGTGATTAGCCGGATAAATTCCTGGGCTGAAGTTGTGCATTGCAAGCTTGTTTGTATCCTAACAAACATGTTATATCAAGTACCTGATGAATCTACTAACGCCATCATGAGTACAGCGAATTTTCTTGTTGACCAGCTTGACCTGATTGGAGGAATTGATTTTATCTTCATTGAGGTATGCTAATTAGTTTGATATGGGCATCTATAGAAATAAGATTGATTTTATCTTCTTGTTGACCAGCTTGACCTGCTACTCTTGGTCTTCATGTAAAAATTTTAGCAATAATTAAAGGATTAATTTACCTGAATGAAAAAACCTTGGGACCCTACGCAATATTTAATAACACAACAGAAGCAGTGGATTCCAATTGCTTAACAAATTTTCTGGAAATGTGTGACAAGTAATGAGGTTTGTTCTAGTAATGGCTTGCCATGTTTATATTTATGAAGTTGTTGGACCTAAGAGGGATTAATGGGTATCTGATGACTCACACGTGATTTAAACACCTCATAAAAATGGATTAATTGAAATATATGCAAAATTTCTTAAATATAGAGAAACCTTTTAACTTGTATGTTTTTTCTTTTCAATTATCAAGTGCAGTATTCATTGTCAACCTCAAGGGAGGAAAGAAAGCATCTTTATTTGGTGCTTTTCGAATATGTTTTGCATCAAATAAATGAAACATGCATATCAACCGGAGCTTCTGAATACAGTGATGATGAGATTCAGCCAATTGCTGCACTGCTCACTTTGGCTGATGCACCAGAAGCCTTTTATATCTCTGTTAAGCTAGGGGTGGAAGGCATTGGGGAGCTTTTGAGAAGATCACTGTCAACTACATTGGATAGATACCCTAACAGCGAGCGGTTACATACGGTAATTTCTTGTGAATGTTTTTGCAGTTTTGCATGTATGTTTTTAATATTTGGCAGGTGGCGATGATAAACAATCAGGCTATTGATTTGATGTATTGTGTGTGGTCGGTTATATGATTCCACTTGTTTGATTCATTTCATGTATGCAAGTATAGCTTTGAGATTAAAAATGAATCAGGGGAGGGTTTAGCCGTATCATGTTGAATTGTGCCTCTTGCTCACCTCATCTCGACTTATATTTCACGGGAGTTTGCTGAAGTTATAATGAAATGTGTGAATTGCAAGCATATATCTGCTTTTCTGATTATTATTTGTTTTCCTTTGCAGCTTTTGGAAAATATTACGGAGAAATTAGATAGAATAATTAGTTCATTTACTCATTTGGACACAGAGTTCTTTCAGCTGAAACAGATAACAAAATCCAACAAGTTGAAGGGCAATGTTGAGGGTTCATCTACACGAAATAGTGTTGCAATGAAAGCAAAGCTGGCCTGGTCTATTTTACATTCTCTTCTTCATTCGGATAGAATCCTTTACCGCCAAAATGGATTTATCTGGTTAGGAGATCTGCTTATTGCTGAAATAAGTGACTCGAGGAATGGAAGTATATGGTCTAATGTCAGGAGCTTGCAGAATAAAATTGCTTATGCTGGTGTTCATGATTCCTCTGATCCTTCTGATAATCCTTTGTCTATCTGGCTGATGTGTGGTCTTCTAAAGTCGAAGAATAATTCTATCAGGTGGGGCTTCCTAGTTGTTCTAGAGAGGCTTCTCATGCGATGCAAGTTTTTGTTAGACGAGAGTGAAATGCAACAGCCAAGCAACAGTGATATTAGCCCTGACAATAGGGATGCTCGACTGGAGAAAGCAATTACAGTGATAGACATCATGAGCAGTGCTTTGTCCTTGGTGGCTCAAATAAACGAAACAGACCGTATAAATATTTTAAAGGTATTTTGCTTGGAAAGCTTCCAATCCATCATACAGAATGTCAGTGATATTTGAAAGCATCTTTTCTAGTTTATCTTGGACCAAAGATCCTGTTCATTAGCTGGCCTTATGATTAATATATCTCTCTGTTTTCAGTTCCTGAGAAAGAATTCTTTGAGGACTGAGGATGATCTTGTTTAAGCCTTTTTCCTTTTGTTTTAATCTAAAATAGTTTGTGCTCTTTAGATAGTTGCTAATTTTCAAGTTTGTAGTTCTTTAAATTACACCTAAGTGAACTTAGTTAATATTTTATGATTTAGATTATTGGTACTAAAATAGCATTCTAATTTAATAGAAGAGATCAGAAGACAAGAACAAAGCTTGAAGCGTTTACCTTTTCATTTGTTAACTAGAGGTCTCACATTAGCGATGCTGCATCATGTCTTAGGTAGAAGGCTATATGCAAAAAGGTTGCTTTCTCTGTGAACTTTTTGGTGTGTTGCGTGTGAAGCTCTGGCACTTTTTTGATATCTTTATTTTTTTCTATAGCATCTTGGTATGGATATTTTTTAGACCTGCTTAGATACTGTGAGGTTCCTCTGTCAGCCACCTTGCTTGATACATGTCTTATATACACATGTATATTGTGGTTACGCTTGATATTTGTTCCTTTGAGATTATCTACTCGTTCCCAAACAATAGGACATGGACAGCATAAAATAAATTGTATACATCTGAGATTTTGAGGATTTAATCATTAACTTTTGCATTTTGCATATGAAAGAGTTGTGCACCATTTCCTCACTCGCGCTTTATAAATCTTTAAGTCACTGTTTCTCTCTTTGTTGAACAGATGTGTGATATTCTATTCTCTCAATTGTGCTTGAAAGTTCCCAATTCAAATTTGATGCCATTTGGAGAAGGAATACAGCGGCCTAAAGTTTTCACTCGCACAGAAGAAATTAGAAAAACTAGTAATATAGATTTTGTATCTCAACAAGAAAGCTGTTCCTGGGATCAGATAATGGAGGAAACTGATAGCAAACCAGGCTACAGTGTTAGTAGTCATTTTGTATGCGAGACAGCTTCTATGGCTGCGCTGCTACTCCGAGGACAAGCCATTGCGCCAATGCAATTAGTTGCACGTGTTCCAGCTGCTCTTTTCTATTGGCCTTTGATTCAACTTGCGGGTGCAGCAACTGACAACATCGCACTAGGTGTTGCTGTTGGAAGCAAAGGAAGAGGGAACCTTCCTGGTGCTACTTCTGATATTCGGGCTACCCTTCTTTTGCTTCTAGTTGGTAAATGTACTGCTGATCCTACAGCTTTTCAGGAAGTTGGTGGAGAAGAATTTTTCAGGTGATTTCAATTTCTTTGCTTGTGAAGAATGAATTTGACAGAAGCTTACCTTCAGGTGAGTGGAAACATGAAGTTTCTTTTTTATCCTTCGTTTCAGGGAACTTTTGGATGATACTGATTCTAGGGTGGCATATTACTCTTCGGCTTTTCTATTGAAGGTTAGAAAACTCTATCTTGCATTTTCCTTTCTCTCTCTCCTCTCCCACTTCCCTTCTATTTTTCTTTTTTCTGTTCCCCTTTTATTTCCCTCCTTAGTCCTTCCCCTTGTGGTTGTGCTTTGCCACTAAGCCATTCTAGCATGGGAACTTTGCAGAGAATGATGACTGAAAAACCAGAAAAGTACCAACACATGCTGCAAAAGCTTATCTATAAAGCTCAACAGGTAAGTGATCCCTCTATGTTCAATATGAAGTCGCTTTATTGTAATTATGAAGCAGTACATGAGAACAGCTGATGAAAATATTGGCATGAATATGGAAGTTGTTTTCAGTTTGGAACTCCAGATAACAGCATTTCCACAAAAGAAAACTTCATCCCATTATCCTTATATAATTGATTATACATCTCAAAGTTTAAAAACAATATTTCTGCTCAGTACTGTTCTACTTTAATCAATGTCCTTGACTGTGTCAGCCAATCACTGTACCAGTCATCTATTGGATTGTTTTTGCTATACGTTATTCCTTTTAGTTAAAATGATTTGACTGTAACATATGGATGGCCTATTTGCTTCTGGTGGAATATCTTATCTTTGTGTCCATTTCTTGAAGTGCTGATAGAGAAGTTTAAAATTTTTATAGTATTCATTGTATTTGTATTCTGCATTGAATTTACACGTTTTCTCAATTGTAATTTAGTACTGCTACTTTTAAATTCTTTGTTGCTGAAATCTTTGTTTTTGTGCACCTAATCTGCAGAGTAACAATGAAAAATTGCTTGAGAATCCATATCTTCAGATGCGCGGGATATTCCAACTATCAAATGAACTTTGAACTTAGTTGCATTTGGCGATTCTTCTCTGCAGAGTTTAAATATACATCCAGCTGGAGGCACTGTAGTGTTCATTAACAGGACTTTCCTTGTGAATTTTTAACCCTAGCAATATTTGGCCCGACTCTCTGAGTCTGTTCTTGATGTATGCTTGATTAAGTGAGCCTGCACAAGATAGTTTGGAATCCTAAAGTAGTTCTAAGATGCAAAGTTACTGAATTTAGGCGAAGACTTTGCGATTCCAAGCCTGACTCCCTTTCTTAGGAAAAAAATGATTAGAATTGTGAGCTTTGAGACTCTGGGTGATGGTGTAAATTCTTAGAATGCTGCTATATATGCTCCCAGATCTGCTGTACAAATGGAGTGAAGGTGAGACTTCTAATATCTGCTTCCCTTGTTTCCATCTACTTGTTCAGACATTAATAAATGGACTTGACACCTTAAATTTCAGGAATGCCAGGAGAAAAAATGGAGCGATTGGAGCTGTCAATTCATCTGCCTTACAGTTGTGTTACTGGATTGTGTATATCAAAGGGTTGAACATATCTTCAGGTATCCCTATCTTACTTTTATCATATTAAGTTACCGGCTCATGCATATTCATTCATTTATGTTCAAATTCAATTGCTCCTTTCTGCCATCATGCTGTTCTTGTTAAAAGCTAAACCATACAGACTCTTTGTTTTAACCCCAAGGTAAAATTGTAGTTTGGTCCCTCCGAAAATCGTAAAGTTTAAGCTAATATAATGGTAAAATTGAAATTTTGCCCCCTCAAATTTATAATTCAATTCCCCCACCCCACCCCAAAAAAAAAAAAAAAAAAAAAGACAATGCAAAATTGGTTAAACCTAAAATTGTGGGCCAGCCTTTTTTGGTCACATAAGAGCCAAATCATTCAAAATGGTCATATAAGGGCCAAACCTTTATGACAGTGCTCAAATGAAGGCCAAACTTATCAAAATGGTCAACTAAGGGTCAAACATCATGTTTCAAAATATGTTTTTATTTATTTTTTCTTTTCTTTTCAAGTAATATCTGATTCTGTTATATGTGTTCTATTCTAAACGCGTCAACATTCACTTATTTTCTACTACAAACTAGGCTAAAGTGCATGAAAAGTCCTTATTTGACCAACCCTTAAAAGATTTGAGTCCTAATTTGAGCATTTAGCTTATAAAATTTTTGGCTTCTCCCTTGGTGGCTATAGGGTATGGCTCTCTTAACTTATAGAAAAAACTTTAAAAATTAGAGAATATCCATGGTCGGTTCATACCTATATTTGACACTCACCTTTGAATCCGGTAATATAGGCTGAAAGATGTGCACATCGGTTATTATGTTTGAAGATCCTTTTTGAAGTTATTCATCTTAACGAAACTTAAAGATAGCTGTTTTACAATTCAAAGAATGTTCCATCATCATTACTCATTTCACTGCTTGCGCTGATATTTCTTCATTTTGGAACAGATATTCTTTATGCTTTACACAATACAGAAGCATTTCTGGGCAGCTAAAGGAGACTTTTTTTCTTTGTACAGAATTAGATTTTCCCTTGGCCTTAAACATTTTTTTTTTTGCATTTTGGGGTTAATATCGGCTACTTTTTAAAGGCCATCCTTGGTAATAAAAAAAAGAACCATCCAAGTTTTAACTCATAGCTGTTCGTTGCCGCGATGGCGATACGAACTACAAAATAGGACCTTTTTAACATGCTCGGATTCCGGTAACAGGGAGTTATCTCACCTTGGATGTCTTTGTTTTTAATGGACATCTCCAAAGTGTGTTGCATGACATGACATTGTAAATATGTGAATTTGGCTTTTACATTTTTTTGACTTTGCCTTATTCTATTCTTGTAAAAATGTTTTGCTGATAATTTTTGCATCATATTGCAAGTTTTGATTGTTTGATTTTTGAAGCAAAAAAAAAAAGGCTTTGCATCTGAGATTTATGCTTATTATCATGTCTTTTTATTTTATTTCCCCCCTTTTTTGTGCAATAAGGAAATAAATTTGTTGGTTTCTCAGAATAATTTTTTTGTAAGGCTTTTTTCTTTCTCAAATCTTTGTTATATTTCACTTTACAAAAATGGTTCAATGATATGTTTGTATTCTCATTATTCATTCAACTTCATTTTAATAAATCTGTATTTGATAGGGATATGAGATATGTTTTCAAGATGTCAGTTTTTCTTTTTTTTTTTTTAAGAAATTGAAAATATGTGTTAAGCTATATATCTAATGCAATATTTCTATTCAAGGAAAGTGAGGATAATCCCATCTCTTTGGGCTTCATCAACATTAAAAAAACATATCAATACAACTTTCTATTGTCAAAATATTTTCAAATTAGGAATTTTTATAATAAGGGTTTTTTTAAAATACTTATTAATTTATACAAAATTAAGAACATATCTAATGTCAAAATTGATGGACAAAATATTAAAACAAAAATTTTATCTTGTGAATTTAATTGGAAGGGACCAACTTAAAATTTAGTCCATGTTTCAAGATATTTTGTGCAATAAGCTGTTATTAATAATTATTTTCTTTTGAGTTTAAATAAAAGTGTGTTTTATTAGTTAAACAATAAATAAATCAAACCAAAACCATCGGACTGTTATAAAGGATACTTGTTTCAAATTAGATTACGACACCTTTATTTTGTGAGTGAAAAGAAATAATTAGTAAGTACTTTTGTTTTTAAAAAATTGTTTTATTATGTTATTTTTTGATACAGTACCGATAACTACATATAGTCTTCTTTCAACTTATAAATAGGGGATAATACGCTTCAACATAGAAGAACTCACGCCCCTTTGTATTGACAATAGTGTCTATACCAATCGAGCTAAAATTTAATAAAATTTTTATTTGACTTTTTGAGAATTGATGTAATTTGACTTTCAAGGACTTTATAAATACTTAGATAATGACACATTTGTGATATGAGTAAAATAAAAGTATACAAAAATAAATTTATTAAAAATTTAAAAATTAAATAAGTTGTTGGTTGAAATGATAAAAATAAAATATACTATTCTAATAATATAATTTATCTGGTAAAAAACATGATTTTCAAGTTTTAAGTATATAGTATGGATAAAATGAATATTTAGATTCCGGGAATTTAATCATTTCAAAGTAAAAAGGATTTAATATGAAATGCTCGATCTATAGTATTTGTGATTTTTTTTTTAATTTGGTACCTAAGGAATCATGTCAATTGCAAATTAGTCCATTAATTCCATGTCATTTTTCATAACGGCTTGGGATAAACTGGTTTAGGAATGGTTTTACAGATACTAAATTGAGAAAAAAAAAACTATAAATACCAAATTGAAAAATGAGAAATAGTTAAAGTACCAAGTTACATATTAACCCATTAAAAAATGGGGCAAATAAGTCAAAACCAAAAACCCTCCATTTAGGTTTGGTTATAGCATAGCCTACACTACAGTGCAAGCTATCTCCTTCTTCTTCGTCACCTCAAGGCTCAAACCCAAAAACCCCTTTTAATTCCCATATTAATTGGCTTCAATTTTTCGCTAGGGTTTTCCAGACTTTGAAATTTCAAGTAAAAAAGAACAATGAAAAATCTGAAGCTTTACTCCGAGATTACATCGAATCTTCAGTTACAATCAGAAGGCGAAGTATTACTGTTCTCCGCTTACGACATTGAAAGAAATCGCTTCTTCTTTGCTTCTTCGTATAATCTTATTTACACACTCCATCTTTCTTCTCTCCAAGTATGCCCCCCCTTTTTTTCTCTCATTTTCCTTTTTTTTTTTTTTTGTGTGTGTGTGTGTGTTTGGTTACTTAATGTCATATCAATAAATCATGGGTGCTTTTTAGTTTTGTAATTTAGAAATATGGTTAACTGAATCAAAATTTTATGACTTCACTCTTTTATCTAGAAAGATTATGCTTTTAGTTATTATTATTACATGTTAATTATATATGATGTATATATATATATATATATATATATATTTATTTATTTTGTTTAGATTTTTAGTAGCACTTACTTGAGGAAGCAAAAAAGCAAGTAGGCAAAGGAAATAACCAAGTTTTATAAAGTGAAATGGGAATTTGTTAGGGTTCTAACCCAGCAAGGGTGTTATAATTTGGAATCTTTTTTAATTATTTTTAGCTGAGAGAAAGTTTGCTAAAATGTTTAGGAAGGTGATTTGCTAAAATGTTTAGGAAGGTGATTCTAAGTATTAACTTTTGATTAAATGAAGTACTTAATTATGCAGCTTTTATGTTTTGTTCGTATTTTTAATGGGGTCTTTTTGTAGCATGTGTGCTCACTGACATGAGTCAATAAAATCTTTCAGAATGAGCGAGCATGGACGAAAGGTCCTTTACAAGCAGAAATTGATCCATTGGATTTGGAGCCTGAGGATGTCATTACCTCCTTTGATTATCTTATGGAGAAAGAAGCACTGATAGTGGGCACTTCTAATGGGCTGTTACTGCTGCATAACGTGGATGGAAAGGAAACGGAAGTTGTTGGTCGAGTTGAAGGTGGAGTCAAGTGCATTTCGCCTAGTCCTGATGGAGACTTGCTAGGTGTAACTACTGGTTTAGGGCAACTACTGGTGATGACTCATGATTGGGATTTGTTGTACGAGACTGCTTTGGAGGACCAACCCGATGGAGTTGACGTACGTAAGGACTTCTCTCCATTGTTCTCTGATTTCTTTTGACCTTTTACTTTTATTTTCATTCAATTTCTGTGTCTTGTTCTCTTTATGCTTTTGCCGGATAGCAAAAATATAGATATTTTTTCATCATAAGTCTTGCTTCTTTTGTCTATTATATTGGCTTTTTATTGATTGGAAACTGGTTTCAGGTGAACCAAAATTTCCATCTGGAGAAATGTTTGGCAGCCCCATCACATGGAGAGGTGATGGGAAGTACTTTGCCACTCTAAGTGAGGTGTTGAATTCTTCAAGTAAGAGGCTTAAGGTCTGGGAACGGGATGGTGGAGCTGTACATGCTTCCTCTGAACCAAAGGAATTAATGGGGTCTATTCTAGACTGGATGCCTAGTGGAGCGAAGATTGCCGCCGTTTGTGACAGGAAGGCACAGAACGAAGCTCCATCAATAGTTTTCTTTGAAAGAAATGGGTTAGAAAGAAGCTCGTTTCTCATTGGTGAACCAATTGACGCAACTGTAGAACTTCTGAAGTGGAATTGCAGTTCTGATCTTCTTGCAGCTGTTGTTAGATGTGGAAATTATGATTCTGTGAAGATCTGGTTTTTCAGCAACAATCATTGGTATCTAAAGCATGAAATCAAATACTTGAGGAAAGATGGTGTTAGATTCATGTGGGATCCAACAAAGTCACAGCAATTAATTTGTTGGTCTCTTGATGGACAAGTCACAGTTTACAAGTTCTTTTGGGTTACAGCCGTTACGGATGAATCAAACGCTTTAGTTATTGATGGCTCTAAGATACTTGTGACCCCTCTTCCTCTGTTCTTAATGCCACCTCCTATGTATTTATTCAGCCTTAATTTTCCAAGTGCTGTTCGGGAAGTGGCTTTTTATTCCATGAATGGTAAGAACCGCTTGGCTGCATTGTTATCAAATGGTTGTCTGTGTGTTCCAGAGCTTCCAACACCTGACACTTGGGAATCTCTAGAAGGCAAAGAAATTAGCGTAGAACCATGTGCATCTGCAACCCCATTGGGATCCTTTGTACATCTTATATGGCTGGATCCACACGTGCTTCTTGCTGTTTCTCATCATGGATTCAATCACAGCAATTGTTATTTCCAACCCTCTTCAAACGAGGATAGGCTTCTTGGTTTCTATTTGCAGGAGATCGAGCTCTCTTGTTCTGAAGATAATGTCCCAGGTCTACTAACATGCTCTGGTTGGCATGCAAAAGTTTCATATCGAAATTTGTTGGAAGGACTTGTAATCGGTGTTGCTCCCAATCCTGCTAAAAGAAGCTCAGCTTTTGTTCAGTTTGATGGTGGAGAAGTTTTTGAGTATACATCTAAGTTGGGAATTAACAAACTCGATTTTAAACATGATGAGTTAAGGTTTTCTTCATCTTGCCCCTGGATGAATGTGGTTCTAGTTGGTGTCACTGAACCATCAAAGCTTTTGCTTTTTGGTCTTGATGATATGGGTAGGCTGCACGTCGGTAGGAAAATATTATGCAGCAATTGCAGCAGTTTCTCATTTTACTCTAATTTAGCTGACAACGTAATCACGCATTTGATCCTTGCAACAAAACAAGATTTGCTCTTTATTGTTGACATCGGTGATATATTGCATGGAGAACTTGAATTAACATATGAAAACTTTATCCATGTTGGTAACAAACGAAGGGAAGAGGAGAATATTAACTTCATAAATATTTGGGAAAGAGGGGCCAAAATTGTTGGTGTTTTGCATGGAGATGAAGCTGCTGTTATATTGCAAACAAATCGTGGAAATCTGGAGTGCATCTATCCAAGAAAATTGGTGCTAGCCTCAATTGTCAATGCTTTGAAACAAAGACGCTTTAGGGATGCACTTCTTATGGTTAGGCGGCACAGGATTGATTTTAATGTGATTGTTGATTATTGTGGGTTGCAAGTGTTTATTCAATTAGCTTCCGAGTTTGTCAAGCAGGTCAAAAATTTGAGTTACATAACTGACTTTGTTTGTGCTATTAAACATGAAAATGTGACAGAGAAACTTTACAAAAAGTTTCTCTCTCCACCTAGCTGCAAGGAGCAAAAGGATCTATTAACTAATGATTTCAAGGGTTCTGATGCTAGTTTAGATGCAAATAACAAGGTCTCATTGGTGCTTCTGGCCATAAGACGGGCTCTTGATGAACAAGTGCCCGAAAGTCCTGCAAGGGAGCTCTGTATTTTGACCACTCTGGCTCGTAGTGATCCCCCTGCTCTTGAAGAGGCTTTGGAGAGGGTAAAAGTAATCCGGGAGATGGAGTTATCAGGTTCTGACGACCCAAGACAAGTAAATTGCCCTTCTGCTGAAGAAGCTCTAAAACATCTACTGTGGTTATCAGATCCAGAGGCTGTCTTTGAAGCTGCTTTAGGTCTTTATGATTTGAACCTTGCAGCTATTGTGGCTCTGAACTCTCAGCGGGACCCTAAGGAATTTCTTCCCTTTCTCCAGGAATTGGAACGTATGCCTGATCTCTTGATGCGCTATAATATTGACCTTAGGCTGAACAGGTTTGAGAAGGCTCTCAAACACATTGTATCCGCAGGTGACAGCCATTTCTTTGATTGCATGAACCTTATGAAGAAAAACCCTCAACTTTTTCCTCTAGGACTTCAGCTGATAACTGATAATACAAAAAGAGGGCAAGTACTTGAGGCTTGGGGAGATCATCTTAGTGATGAAAAATGCTTTGAAGATGCTGCTGCCACTTACTTGTGTTGCACCAATTTGCAAAAGGCTTTGAAGGCATATCGTGAATGTGGTAATTGGAGTGGCATGCTGACAGTAGCCGGGCTTATGAAGCTAGAAAAGAATGAGGTATTGCAACTGGCTCATGAGCTTTCTGAAGAACTCCAAGCCCTTGGTAAACCTGGAGAAGCTGCCAAGATTGCTTTGGAGTACTGTGGGGATATTAATGGTGGGATTAATTTGCTCATCAGTGCAAGGGACTGGGAAGAGGCTTTGAGGGTTGCTTTTTTGCATAGTAGAGAGGATTTAGTCTCGGTAGTGAAAAATGCAGCGCTTGAATGTGCGAGCAGCCTAATAGATGAATATAAAGAAGGGCTTGAAAAAGTGGGGAAATATTTGGCTCGCTATTTAGCTGTTCGACAAAGAAGGTTGCTGCTTGCAGCAAAGCTGCAATCAGAGGAAAGGTCGATAAATGATCTTGATGATGATACTGCTTCAGAAGCTAGTAGTACATTCAGTGGAATGAGTGTCTACACAAAAGGGTATGTGTTTTGCATATTTCGTGTTTTACGTATAGATGTGCATCAAGTGCCTATTATGCTTGCTGTTCTTTCCTTTTTTCTTAATGTGTCTCAGTTCATGTCTGAATAGGCTGTTTCCTTTTTGCATGAACAGCACAAGAAAAAGCTCTGCTGCTTCAACTGCCTCAACCGCGGCTAGCAGGGCAAGAGATACCAGACGTCAGCGAAGTAGAGGAAAAATTCGTCCTGGAAGGTATGTTGTAATTCAATATCAGGATCTCCCTTTTCCCTTGCTATATCTTATATATTTTGCTGAGACCATTTATTTACATTACAGCCCGGGCGAGGAGATGGCTCTTGTGGAACATTTGAAAGGCATGTCCCTAACAGCTGGAGCAAAGCAGGAACTGAAGTCCTTGCTGGTTTCTCTTGTAATGCTTGGCGAGGAAGAAACTGCACGGAAAGTGCAGCATGTGGGAGAGAACTTTCAACTTTCTCACATGGCCGCAGTCAGACTAGCTGAAGATACATTGTCTGATGATACCATAAATGAGCATGGACATACTTTGGAGCGTTATCTCCAGAAAGTAAAGACGGAACTTAAGGATTCAGATGCTTTTTCATGGCGCTGTCGAGTATTCCTTTCTCCTTGACAGGTGAGCTTATTTCTCACCAATTGTCCCCCATGGTTCAAACTTCTTGTTTGTTGAACTGTAACTTATATTATTCGATTTTTCCATGGATTACTTTCTGCACCAGTAACTTCTTCATAATCAATGCATGTTTTAACTTTACGATATTTGATAGAACCTTTGGGTTGCACCTGGCTTACCACGTTCTACATCAATGCATTTGCCATGATTTTTCTTGTTCTTCCAAGAACATAGCTTTGGTCTCCATGTAATGAGTTACAGCTGTTGCCTAACCTCTTCCATTTCAATGTCCTTGAAACTTATCGTCGAATATTCGCTAATGTTTATCTACAGGCATAAAGGAACTATAAACACCATAGCTGCTATGCATTTTGAGATTGAGAAGTTCAGGAGATAGTGCAGGCATTGGATTATTTATTCTATGGAAGAAGCCTTTCAAAATCACCACTCCCAATTTCTTTGACATTGATCACTTCATTGGGATTTTGTATTTGTACCAGCTGCTTGCTTGATTATGTTTTTGTTTTGAGTTCTGCTAATAGAAGGCTAATTAGGGTTTTGTACTTTCAGTTTTTTTTACTTTAGTTGGAATCAAAAATTGTCTACTATAACACAGTTTGTCTTTGTGGATAAAGGGTGAAAATGGGTATATAATAAAAAGATAAGAAGGGAAAGTACATGGTAAAAGAAACATTCAAAAAGAAAAAGGAATAAATCTCAAAATTATATATGAATTTTGATTTAATGTTCAATTTGACACATGAATTTTGATTTTGTTCAATTATACACATGATATTTTTATTGCGGTTTAAATATATAAATAAAATTTAATTTTGATTCAATTATACGTATTTGAAGAAATAAATATATCAAATTATTTTTATATTAGATAAATATAATTATATGTGTATATAATATATAAACTTAAAATGGTGTCATATGAGAATTGAATCTAATCAAAATTTTATATATAGAATTACATAAAATCAAAAATAAATGTGCTAAAGATGAACCTTAGAAGGTACTTCCACATAACCCTTAAGTGAACGTGTAGAACTATTGATTGAAAAGAGGGAAAAAAAATAAAACAAAAGGAGGGCCCAACCGGGTTCGAACCGGTGACCTCTTGATCTGCAGTCAAATGCTCTACCACTGAGCTATGGACCCATTTGCTGTGTGCGTGCTTGTTTATCATATAAATTGACAATATCATTACAAACAGAATTCAAAATCTTCATGCAGACAGGGTCATCATTTTCATAAGAAAAAAGGTCCACGCATTTCGTTAGTTTGTGTATTTAAATGTAGTTTGAGAGAGAGCCATTTACCACATCATTTGCACTATTAAAAATAATGCTCCAACTATTTTACACATTTCAAAATTTTGATTAAATCAGAAAAATTATTCAATCGATTAAACTGAAAATTTAAGATGTAGCTTCTTATAGCATTAGATCGGCATCTTATTTCGATCTAACAAAAATGAAAATAGCGACTCCTTCATTCATGTCCAATATTGTACTAAACATCCTTAAACTATGAACTTCATTTTAAATGAGTCTTTAAATTTTAAAATGCTCTAATTACGTCTATAAACTATCAATATTATATCAATCAATTACTTTTTATTATTAAATTAATTTAACCGTTAAATAACATCTCAAATATTACATGGCATAATCTAAAATAAAAAATTTAAATACAAGTAAAATGTCACCACATAACTTTTAAAAGTTAAAACTAAAACTAAAATAAAATCGAAAAAAAGAAGAAGAGAGAGTGAATGGTAAGATTTTTACAACATTCATTTTTACAATATTCAATTTTCTTTAAAAGTTTTCATTTTAAATTATGCCACATAAGATTTGAAATATCATTTAATATTTAAATTGGTGATTTTAGTAAAGGATCTAATTGATATAACCTCAATAGTTTATGGATGTAATTAGAATATTTTGTTTAGAAACCAATTTAAATTTAAGGTTATAGTTTAGGGATGTATGATGCAATTAACTCATACTTTAATTCCATGAATGATGCTTTGAAGAACCCTAATTTCCAGCCAACCCATTAAGCCCAATAAAAAACCTAAATTAGCCCAACCCATTGAATTTTCTTTCTTTTATGTGTTTTCTTCTTCCCCTTATCTTCTTTCTTCTCCAAAATCTCTTCAGCCGAATAAAAAAGTTTCGATTTTTATTTCTGTTTGAAAAACAATGCAACTCAAATCAGTTTATGGTTTAATTTATACATAAAATAAAATATACTAATTTTATTGTTTCTTAACAGTTGAAGAAGAAACATGGCAGTAGCAAGGATGAACATGAACTGTTCGATACAAAGCAGCCTTTCTTGTATATTAAAACCATCCTATTTTTTCAATTTCAAGACTGCCCAATTCAAAAATCGTCTTTACTTCCCTCAAAATCACTTGATTTCTTCAAAAAGATCATTGCTTTGTACTTGTTCAGGCAATTTCCAAGCTAGTGAAAAGGCTGAACCTTTTGTTATTACAACTCCTCTTTATTATGTCAATGCCCCTCCTCATATGGGTAGCGCTTACAGTACTATTGCTGCTGATGCCATTGCCAGGTTTCAGGTATTTGTTTAAATGGTGCCTTAGTTTCAATGGGTTTTGATTTTTTGGTGCTTCTATGAGTTCCTTTTTATGAAAAGCATAGTTTTTAGCTTAGGAATTTACATATTTTGCTCGTAGGTTGGTGTTTCTTTGTGAATATATTTAGTTCTAGTTTAGAATTTTGATAATGTAATTGGTACTTATGCTTAGTAGTTTTACATGAAGAATGGCTAAACTAGTTTGATTATTGTTTTTGTTAAGCAAAGAGTGGATTTTTGGACTTTAGATATCAAAGAAAAGAGTATTTTTTGCAGTGGCGGATCTTGGTACTAAGTTGGGGGGCTAGTAAAATTTTCAAAAAGTTTAGGAGTTTAATAGAATTTTTTTGAAAAGAATTTGGGGTCTAATTAAAATTTTTAAATTTTTGCGAGATTGATGAGAATTTTCAAAAATTTCAAGAGAGCTTAATTAAAATTTTAAAAAAATTAAAAGGTATAATGAGAATTTTAAAAAATGTGAGGCGGCCTAATTAAAATTTTCTAGAAACTTCAAGGGGGAAATGAAATTTTCCAAAAATTTTGGGGGGTCAAAGCCTTCCTAGGCCACCATAAGGATCCACCTCTGATTTTTTAGTAAAATTTAATGGTTAAAGATGTATAGTTGTTGAGAACCGATGTGGCTACATTACAATCGATATCGTCTTGTTCATAGTTTTTGATTTGCAATCCATAATTTTGCTTCATTCTTACCACTTGTTGTTGAGCTGAAAAGATCCCTTTTGATTTTTTTTTCATTATATGTGGCAGAGGCTTTTGGGAAAGAGAGTCATATTAATAACCGGGACGGATGAGCACGGGGAGAAGATAGCTACAGCAGCATCTGCTTGTGGCTCCAGTCCGAGAGAGCATTGTGATGTTATATCACAAGCTTATAAAATGCTGTGGAAAGATGTAATTCTTTTATGTTTCCAATTTAGGAGGTTACGTTTTAGCCGAGTAATTGAGGTGTCGGATGCCGTTATAACCGTCGGTATTTTCTTGATTGCAGTTAGATATAGCTTATGACAAATTCATTCGTACAACTGATCCGAAACATGAAGCAATCGTTGAGGAATTTTATTCTAGAGTTCTTGCTAAAGATGACATTTACCGAGCCGACTATGAGGGACTGTACTGTGTCAATTGCGAGGAGTATAAGGTTATACACTGGATTTCTATATATGTATAGCAACTAAGGTGTTCCTCGAA
Organism: Gossypium anomalum; assembly: GCA_025698475.1. Taxonomy (NCBI): domain Eukaryota; kingdom Viridiplantae; phylum Streptophyta; class Magnoliopsida; order Malvales; family Malvaceae; genus Gossypium; species Gossypium anomalum. Next base: position 6,023,058 of record CM046965.1, on the reverse strand, counting down.
AATAATTGGTGTAACATTGTGCAGGATGAGAAAGAGCTGCTCGAAAATAATTGTTGTCCTACACACCTAAAGCCATGTGTTCCTCGCAAAGAGGATAATTATTTCTTTGCATTGTCGAAATACCAAAAACCATTAGAAGAAATTTTGGAACAAAATCCAGATTTTGTTCAGCCTTCTTACCGTTTGAATGAGGTGAAACAAAGTGGAATTCTTTTTCTTTACGTGATACGTTGATGTTCATTATTTAGACAATTCATCTTAGTGATGAACTTTTCCAGGTCCAAGGTTGGATAAAAAATGGCTTAAGAGATTTTTCGATTTCCCGAGCAGCTGTGGATTGGGGTATTCCGGTTCCCAATGACAATAAGCAAACTATATACGTTTGGTTTGATGCACTTCTTGGGTATGGTTCTTTTCTCATAGAAAAGGAAGTTATAGTAGGCTTTTTACATCTTTCTTTGAATGCCACCTGGACTTTTTCGTGTCTCAACATGTTCTTGTTTTCTCATTGTGGAAACTTTTGCTGAATACGGATTTTAAAAACTTGTTTTAAACAGCTATATATCGGCTTTGTTGGAGGATAAGGAGCAAATAAGTTTACAAAGTGCTGTTTCGTCGGGTTGGCCTGCCTCATTGCACTTGATTGGAAAGGTATGAAACTAATCCACATGGCAAAGTAGCCATATGCACCAAAATATTACTCAAGTGAATGAGTTACGTTCCCCTTTTTGAATTGTGCCGAGTTTGGCATTTTCTTTTGTGTAGGATATTTTACGTTTTCATGCTGTTTACTGGCCGGCTATGCTAATGTCTGCTGGATTGAGTCTCCCGGAGATGGTGTTTGGCCATGGTTTCTTGACGAAGGTACTTTAACACTATGAAGCATAGTCAATTGTTTTCCGTTTGAAACTGGTGCATGATATTTGAATAGTAGAACTTCAAATGAGAACTTCAAGTAATAGAACGATGGTATAAATATTTAGACAAGTTACTAGCAAATCTCTCTCCTCACTAACTAAGGTTCATATTGTGCTTAGACTTGCCTGCATTTGGCCTTGTTTTTTATTTCAACATCTGTTACTTTACTTTGCATTATATTTTGCTTAAAAATGACTATAAATCATTAAGATTTCATGATAACGCTATCTTTTTGCTGCTAAAAGTCGGAATTTTAGGATGAAATCTGAGTTTAGAAGTGCATGAACTGTCAGGGTTTTCCAGTTTTGTAATCTGTTTGAGTTATGAGCACTATGGTAGTTGAAATAGATGAAACGAATTAACGGAGTGATGAAAAGAAAGAATTTGAACCTCAAATGCTTTTGTACGTGGATTTGAAAGGAAGAAATTGAGGGTCCAAGTGCCATAATCCGTCCAAGGAGTATGTTAACTGATTGAGTATTGCATTTCCGTAGTTTCTTTTAACATGTATATTTTTCTCTCATATTCGTAATTTTATTTCATGCAGCAATGCTTTTTATTTTGAAAATTATAGGATGGCATGAAGATGGGGAAGTCATTAGGGAATACAATCGAACCAAATGAATTGGTTCATAAATTTGGAGCTGATGCAGTCCGGTACTTCTTCCTAAGGGAGGTAGAATTTGGAAGTGATGGAGATTATTCTGAAGAGCGATTTGTTAATATTGTCAATGCACATCTTGCCAACACAATAGGTATGTTTCGGTTACTATTAGTAGTTCTTAAGCCAATGCTACTTTGTTATTCCGTTCTTTATATTTGTTATCCCGCAGGAAATCTTCTCAACCGTACTCTTGGACTTCTTAAGAAGAACTGCCAGTCGACTTTAGTGGTTGATTCAACTATAGCAGCTGAAGGAAAGGATTTTAAGGATACCGTTGAGGAGCTGGTAAGGTTATTACAAATCTAATACCATATCTCGAACAATAGGTAGTAGTTGCCTATGTTACTCTTCAATTTTTTCAAGAGGAACCAATTTGCTCAATATCAATATTGAGAGGGACTAGAAAGGTATTTTTACCAAAAAAAAAAAAAAAAAGAGCATACCTATCTCGGACATATACCCATATCCAACACCTGAATCCTACCAACAGCAAATGTTTAACAGAATTTTGCCCTGAGATACAATTCCGGGAACTTTTTGGTAATGGTGATGCAAAGTAGTGTGCTCTAAGATCAACACCTGCTAAGTTTCTTGATTTTTCCGATGTGCCAAGTATCAGTTGTCCATTTTCCCCGCCTCTCATGATTTGTCGATTTGGTCGTTTTTTCTTCTTTTTCCCTTTCCCTCCTGCTCGACAGTATATTAGGTCAATTTCTGACGCCTTTCTGTTTTTTATGCTTTATATAGGTCGAAAAAGCTCGTATCAATTATGAAAATCTGTCCCTATCATCTGCTTGTGAAGCTGTGCTAGAGATTGGCAATGCTGGAAACTTGTACATGGATAAGCATCAACCATGGTCTCTTTTTAAGCAAGGCGGTGCTGCTTCCGAAGCTGCAGCAAAGGTGCTTCCGCCTTCTTTATACTTCTTTGCACCATGTTGCACCGACTTTCCATTTTTTTGAAGCACTGACACTCCCATCCAAATCCGAGTAATGATTTTGCATGACCCGGCACACCATCTATTCAATGGCCACTATCCTGATTTATTTAAGAGGCTTATATCTTTTCCGATATTGGGGCAGGATCTTGTGGTCATACTCGAAGCAATGAGGATTATAGCGATCGCTCTATCACCGGTCGCACCTAGCTTATGTAGGCAGATATATGCACAGCTTGGCTACTCCGAGGACCAGTTCGATAACATAAACTGGGTACAGAGACTCCCCCTTTCTCTCTCAATACATATGCATAAATTTATCGTCTTATTAACCGCACCGAATGTGTATAACCGCAGAGCGAAACAAAGTGGGGTGGACTAAAAGGTGGTCAAGTGATGGCACAACCTAAGCCAGTGTTTGCAAGAATTGAACAAATAAAGGAAAATGAAAATGGGGCTGAAGCAGCGCCTCAAATGGTTGTGAAAAAGAAAGAGAAAAAGCAAAAAGTTCAAGGGGTGATAGAAGCCTAGGGTTCTAGTTTTTGAAAGTATGTTATTTTTTTTATTTTTGATCCGTGTCGGATATGAATATTTGCTGGACATGGTATATATTTAGAGGGGTTTTTTAGGGTTATACTGTTATGTGTGTTAGACATGGGTGTTTGATACGGATACTTCCAAGAAAAATAAAGAGTCTGGAGTTACGTGAAATAATGACCATTTAAAATTAGTTTGCAGTATCTGCAAATTTTTTTTTCACTTTGATGATGATGACCGCCAAGATCTCTTGGTTAGTTGGGGGAAGAATCGACACGAATCAAATTTTTTTAAGAACATATCGAGAGAGAATTGGATTTAGTTAGACAATGTATGGTTGGTAAATAGGGATCGATTTTTTAGCAAGGTACGGAATGTATCGTCAAATATTCAATATGATTCCACAAGATCTAGTTTCGTTCAAGTAATGGATTCTCACCAATTGAAAGGATCTTCTAATCAATTTAGAGATTATTTTGATTCCATTAATAATGAGGATTCAGAATATCACACATTGATCAATTAAAGAGAGATTCAACAACTAAAAAAAATGATTGATTCTTTGAGATTTTTCCTTTCTTCAAACAGAACGAACAAAGATAGAATCAGATCTATTCTCTAAGTGCCTTTCTCGATATTCCTCAATATCTCGGCTATTCATAGAACGTGAGAAGCAGATAAATAATCATCTGCTTTCGAAAGAAATCGAAGAATTTCTTGGGAATCTTATAAGATTCATTCATTCTTTTTTCTCTGATAGATGGTCAGAACTTCATTTGGGTTCGAACCCTACTAAGAGGTCCACTAAAGATTAGAAATTGTTGAATGATTTTTAAGTTAAATCAATATTTTAAAACAAAAGCAATGGCAAACAAGTAATTTTGTAAGTCAATTTAGCTTCTGGTTTTTTAAAGTTATTTTATGTAATAAATTATAAATTTGTTTATTAATATTAACTATAAAAAATAAATATAATTCATATATTTAAATTAAATTTTACAAATAATTTATATTAATCATTTAAAATAATATTTGTTATATTTTATATATCACAATATTAATAATGAGTTAAAAAAATGACACTTTACATTTAAGTAATTACTTGTAATTTAAGTTTATATGTTTCTACTAACTAAATTGAGTTTATATATTTCATATATCACAATATTAATTAATTAATTAATTCTAATATTTTTATTGTAATTTAAATTATATATTTAATATATCATAATATTAGTGCATTTAAATATAATTTATATACATATTTTTATTTTACAACATTATATTTAAAATAAATATTAAATCTTTTAAAAATTCATTAAGTACTTTTCAATTTTAATGATAAATCATTCTTAAATACTAAAGAGTCATTTAACTCGGAAAAACTTCTTACTTATAATCTCAAACTCGAACTCGAGTAAGATTCGAGTTTTTTTACTCAAAATTTATTAATATTTGACTTCGGGATGTTTCCAAGTTTATAAGATAATATGAATTATGAAAGGCAAAAATTGTGTTCCATTTAACTCAAATATCGTTCAAAAAACATTAAAAACAAAATCCAAAATAACTCAATTGCTGCCATTATTATGCATTGAAGATAAACATATTGGAATTTGATTATAGAAAGGAAAAGAAGCAATAGCACTTTATATTTGTAACTTCTGTTGCTGTAAAATAACTTTCAATCAGTTCTTCTTTGGAACCCCGAGCCTCAGTCGGAAATCCTCCTCCATAAGCGGAAGTCCGTCACGCAACTTCACCTTTGGTTCCCATCCGAGCACCTCTTTTGCTTTGGTTATGTCCGGCTTCCTTTGTCGGGGATCATCGGGAGTGTTTTCTACCATCGATATCTTCACCTCAGGATTGATAAGCTGCAAAAAACGCCACATTACAAACAACTAAATTGATTGTTTTCCGGGATACATCTGTAATACGAGAAATGTACAGAAAACTAACCTCCTTCACGGATTCTGCAAGCTCGAGCATGGTGAATTCACCTGGATTCCCGATATTGATTGGTCCGGTGTTCTCTCCTTCCATAAGTCGGATTAAGCCGTCAACCTTGATTAATTAAAACAAAAAATATGAGTATCAAGTGACATTAATACGTAAAATAGTTCGATTTTGAAAAAGAATTTGAACAGCGTACCATGTCGGAAACATAACAGAAACTCCTTGTCTGTGTTCCAGGTAATTGAACAGTCAAAGGCTCATTGCTGCAAAATTTAACGGTAAGGTATAAGCACAGGGCATCATCTTAGGTATCTCCAAAACATCGTATTACTTACCGGAGTGCTTGAGCTATGAAATTGCTAACAACACGACCATCATCAATGTTCATGCGTGGTCCATAAGTGTTGAAGATCCGAGCAATTCGAATCTCTGCTATCATGAAAAATGAGTGTAAGAATCTTCATACGGGAAAATGAAAGATATGAAAAATGAGCTGCGAGCAAATGCTGCATTGTTTACCTATGCCGTGCTGCCTATGGTAATCGAACATCAAAGTTTCAGCCACTCGTTTTCCCTCATCGTAGCAGCTTCTAACTCCTGCAGCATATGCGTAACAAGATCGTTAGGATACTTGGACTCGGGTGAGAGGATTGAAAGAGAAAAAAACTCTTTCTTGATATCGAAAAACATACCGATAGGGTTAACATTTCCCCAATAGCTCTCGGTCTGGGGATGTTCCAAGGGATCTCCATAAACCTCTGAAGTAGAGGTAAGCAAAATCCTGTTTTTCAGACAATCAAACCATGAGAATCTTATAAAAAACCTATACAAAATCGATAAGTAACAGTCTCAAACCTTGCTCCTACACGCTTTGCCAGACCCAACATGTTCAATGTACCGATCACATTCGTCTTTATTGTCTGTTTATTGTCATTAAAGAACACAGTTCTCAGACATAGGAATCCTCACATGACCGATGTCTCATCTAGGAGACAGAACATAAACATACCTTAACAGGATTGTATTTGTAAAAGATTGGCGAAGCCGGGCAAGCAAGATGGTAGATCTGATCAACCTCAATGAGCAACGGCTCGGTGACATCTGATTTGAACACAAACTAAATTTAGAACATGAACATATATACAAACACAAACATCCAACATTCTCAGCCTATGTCCCAATGAACAATACCATGACGAATGAGCTCGAATCTCGGATGTCCGATCCATTTCTTGAGATTGTCCTTTGTGCCAGTAAAGTAGTTATCGACGACAATAACCTTAAACAACACAAAAAAAAAAAAACATAAGAATTTTCAAAAATGTGATCACAAAATCAATAAGCAATAAAAATTTTCAATTGAATTCACCTCATTCTTTTCATTCTCCATCAATTTATCCACTAAATGGGAGCCAATGAATCCAGCTCCACCAGTAACAAGAATTCTCATGTTGGACTGCATATAATCAAAAACATGTTATGTCGGAAACGAATATATGTTCGATTTCTGTCATGTTTTTTCATTTATTTGGATAATCATACCCTAAATATTAACATGAAATCTTAAATTTTGAATCAATTTTACCTGAAAAAACTTGGAAAATCTCAAAGGAGAAGGACTTGGAGGCTTCTTAGAAGTTGAGTTGTCAGTTCCATTTGACGACATTTTTTTTTCAGATCCTAAAGAGAAAACAAAGCCAAACAACACTCAAAATTTTCCTATTGCTCAAACGAAGAGATTATGGACTAATATATACAAAAATATGACCTAAAAAAGAATTATTTAAATACTAAAAAAAAGCAAAATTAAAGAAAAAATTATTGACCAAACTAGTACCAACTAGAGAGAGGAAGTAATAATGAAAACTTAACAAACAATCAAAAGCTTCACATTAACAACTCTATAACCCACACCAAACCTTAAATAAATACATATGTTTTTCTTGTCTCAGATCTAAATCTGCATCCAATGGCCTAAAATTACCATAAAAAATTATACCTTTGGAAAGAGAAAGTGAAGATAAAATCTCGGCTTTGCTTAGTTTAATGAAAGTTATGAAGAAGTTTGAGATTTTTTTAAAGGATTTGAAGAATACTAAATTAAAACTATGTAAGGTAGTAGAATTTAGAACAAGCTTGTATACAGTCGAAGTGATGTTTGAAGTGATTTGCAGTTAAAAGGAGATAAATCCGTGAAGTCGCGGTGGTGATGACGTGGTTATGAGTTTAAATTTGGGGAAAAAATTTTAATTACAGTTGTCCTGCCTATTATGGAATGCCACGTGGATTTTGTTTCACCGATTAGCGTGTTCGGTGGGGTGACTCTTTTGGGACACTCTTGTTTGATGCCACACTAGAATACACTTCTCTTTGGTATTCTTTTTTCATACGTGTTATTTTAATTTTTTATATAATCTAATATTTTTGTAAAAGACTAATAATTATATAATTTGAAAATTTGTGATAATATTATTTATGTTTATCCAAATGGTATGAGACGAAAATAAAAAGGTTAAAGTGATCGATGTAGAATTTTTTAAATGGATATTAAATTTTACTGCTAGTTAAAATATTCCGTAAAAATACAAAATAAAACCAAAATAAAAAATTTGTATATATTATTACTTTGAAATTAAAAAATAAAAACTTTTAATTCTGCTTTCAATCCCTATATTTTTCAAACATTTGAAATTTGTCCCTCTATCTTTAATTTCAAAAATTAATCGCTTTTACCATTTTGGTTTAATAATTGAAATTTAATTAATTACACTATAACAAAAATTCCTTTTAAATTATATAATGTTACATTTTTTAAATACAAGAACGATAATGTGATCAATTACACGGGTGAAAAACCGAATAAGCAAATAAAAGTATAAAATGTAAGGTTATAAATAGAGGCGTTTATAGATGGAGTAGTCACTTACTTTGAACTAGGCTTGAGTTTATATTTTTTAACATCAGCCTATTTAGACCCATTTGATTATTTAAAAATAATAAAAATATAAAAAAATTATGTTAATATTTATATATTTTTATAATTAAATATTACATATTCGTTTAATTTAACCATTACAATTTCAATTTATAAAATATAGAAATTCTATGATTATATACAAAAAATAATATTGGTAAAAGAAAGAAACAACTACGTTAATGGTGAATGGTGATATTTTAGTATTTTACTTAGCGACATACGCGTCAGACTAGGATTGGTTGGAAGCATATTTTAATGGTGAGATAAATGTCCAAAATTTTAGTGTGTCGGCTTATCCACCACGTCGGATACAGCTAACGTCCGGTTTAAAGGGAAATTGGAAAAGTACAGCTGAAGTGCATGATTGTCTATAGTGCAGCGTTATCCTTCCGCGTCAGATCTAAAGCATGCAACTTTGACCTGTTTTCCCAAGCCGTGACAGATTAAAATCTCCCTTGAACTGAAATTCCGAGTATATATTTCTTATATTTCCAAAATAATATTTATTATATATTGGTTACGTAAGATTTTTATTTGTATTATCGTCAGAGTCCGTGTTGTAGTAGTTAAAGACCTGCCTTGAAATAAAATTTTGGTTGATATTAATTTTATGTTCTTAAATATCTCAGCTTTAAAAAAAAAATGTGTTTAATAGATAGAGTATAATTACTCATTAAAAAAAAGTATTTATAAAAGTTTTATAGTTAATTATTCGTGTAATTCTTCAAGTTTTCAGTTTATCATGAAATTTAAATATAATATTTTAAATGTTCAAAGAATCAACAAGGAGGAGATAAAGAGGAGAAAGTAGTATAGACTAGGAAGTCGGTTTATATGTGACAGGTGAAGAGTCAAAGTAATAAGTTGAGTGAGAAGGAGAAGAGAGGGAGAGAGAAGGAAAAGAAAATGTTAGAGATTTAGGGTGTGTTTGGTTGGGTGGAAAAATGGAGGGATGGGAGGAAAGAGTGGAAAAGTGGAAAGAAAATAAGTCTTGATTGTGCTTGGTTAGAAAGAAAAGTGAGAGGAAAGAAAATAGAAAGGATAACTATTTTCCATTCTATAAAAATTACTTATTCCAAATTGGAATGATGAGAGGAGAGAAAATGAGAGAGATATGTATGTTAGTTCAAAATTATGCATTTTTCAAATGTATTATTTTCTTTCCATTTTTTTATCTCTCCTACCAAGCACGTCTACAGAAAGAAAAGTTATATTTTCCATCATTCTAGGTTTTCAGTTCTTCAATTTTTCATCTTTTCAATTTTCTTTCTATCATACCAAGCAAAGCCTTAAAATGTGTTTGGTTAGGTGGAAAGTGGAGGGATGGGAGGAGGGAGTGGAAAAATGGAAGGAAAATAATTTGAGTGTGCTTGGTTATGAAGAAAAGTGAGAGAAAAGAAAATAGGATGGATGATCATTTTCCATCCTAATGTATAAAAATCAATCTGTCCAAATTGCAAAGATAAAAGGAGAGAAAATGATAGAGATGTGTATGTTAGTTCAAAATTAAACATTTTTCAAATATTTTACTTTCTTTCCTTCTATTTTTCAACTCTACCAAATAATAGATAGAAACTATTTTTCCATCTCTCCTGCTAAGCACACCTCTGGAAAAGAAAAATTATGTTTTTCATTATTTTAGTTTTTCCATCTTTACAATTTTCTTTCTACTCTACCAAGCAAAGCCTTAGAGTTTTCTAAAGAGGAAGAAGGTTACCTCTAAGGTATTTGAGGGAAGAAGGAGTTGATCCTTAAGTCCTCGTGTGTGTGTGTGTGTGTGTGTGTATGCAAGGACAATGCTAAAAAATTTGGATTGCAGGGTCAATTTAAAAAAAAAATTTAAACATTTATAAAAGTCATATAAACTAATGCAATTTTTTCTTCTTGTTCTTTCTTTACTTCACTAGTCGACTTTCTTTTAAAATATTTTTCCATTCTCATTAAACATTTAAAACAAATATATCTAAGCCTTAAATATATAAGGTTTTTATGAAGCCAACATGCCAGTACTAATTTTGTTTCACAAAAATAAACATCACTTAACTGTTTTTTAGTGTTATGAGAATACAATATATCAATTCTCGAACACGAGATTCACAATAATCACACTAGCAACAAAAATTTCTAAATAAAAAGGTTAAATTTTTAATTAATCCTAATTTTTTCGAGGCTTTGCATTAATTAATCCTAATATATTGAAAGATTTGTATTAATCGACCTCTAAAAATTATTACCCAAATTAAGAATCTCATGCAAAACCATTTAATAAATAAAATAAATAAATATTATATGAAAATCTTAATCTATCATAAGAAAAATCATAATCTTAATTTTCTCGAGATTAATCAATAAAGCATGAAAATAAAAAGAAGAGTTGTTACTTTATTTTTATATAATTTTTTTTTTAATTTGGCGAGTCCTTTTCAAATTTGTATGGGATAAATTCTTTTTGTAAGGCTATTTTTGAATTTTTCTAAATTAATACATCAATTATATAAAAAATTAAACTTTTATAAATACTATTTATTTTTTTATTTTTGTGGGTCAATTGACCCACAATATTCAACTTAGTTCCACTATATAAGTGCCATGTCATCGATAATATAGATGGTAGGTTGCTTGTGTGGTCGGCTACGTGTCATGTCCATTACATGTTAGTTGTTGCCATGAATGATACTATATGGTCTTGCTCTAACATTCTTTTTACTAAAGTTGTACGAGGTTGTTATGCCTTGGTGGCCCCTTGAAAGTAAAAAACGAGTGGCCTCTCAATTGGCTTAAATGAAAATTTTCGAAGAATAATAGATTTGTTAAAGATGAAAATTTTCTAAAAAGTAGTTTATGTAATTCTTAAAGTTATTATTAAAAATCAAAACAATTTTATTATAATATTTGATAAAATTCCAATCCACAGAGAGACAAAGGAATAAAGCATCTCATGGTCCTAGACATATTATAGATAAAGAATTGTATTAAACTATAACGTTCGAATATATACCTTCTCATTTAAATAACAATAATAAAACTATTAGCAACAACTAATTTAAGTATCACCACATGAAAATTGTGTATGAATTGATTAATTGAATTAGTTAATTTAAGTTATTTATGATTAGAATTTAATGAATTTTCTCTTATCACTAGGATGAAATATATATTGAGTATTAGTCGATTTCTTTAAAAAAAGTCTTTAAAGTATTGTTCGTTAGATAATTAATCGAATTCCCAATAATTGAAGGTAAAGGCGTAGCTAAGATGGCTGGCAGGGGCTTCGATCCCCTTAAAATGGAAAAATATTCCATTTAAGCCCTTTAAAATTTGTAAAATTTTAAATTAGTAGGTAAAACTGCACTTTAGCCCCCCTAAAATGATAAATTTTGATTTAATCCTTTAAAATTTATAAAGATATAGTTTATTAAAAGGGTGAAATTGTATTTTTACTATTATAAAAATTACAATTCAATTTCGGTCTCCCATAAAAAAAAATTTCTAGTCGCCCCTAATTGAAGGTATTATCCATTGGGGAGGGTTTTGTTTCTTGTGCTTTGCCGAGAGCCAATGTACTTTGATCGACTACCCTAAGAGCCTGACTCACAGAGTTGGGAGTACCTCAACTATATGTGGGGGTACGGCCACCCACCAAAAGGTAACGTGAGTGTCTCATTTACACTCCTACTATTAAATTAGTTGATTAAGTAAATTATCATATTCTCACCTTGAATCTAAGTTATAGTTAGTTGACATAACTCTAGATAGAAATTCTTAGCAACTTGTGGCTGTAGTTTAGTGGTAAGAATTCCACGTTGTGGCCGTGGAGACCTGGGCTCGAATCCCAGCAGCCACACAATGATAATTCTTTTTCGCAACCTCTGTTTTTAGGCTCTGTTCCTTTGGGCCTACTTATTGTTGAAAAAAGAACCCAAAACGCAAGTCGTTTTGTTTCCTAAACCGTTGTTACGAGCTACATAAATTCTCAAAAACCATTAACTTGAAAAAAACGTATTCTTGTTTTTCGCTTCAGTTTTTTCATCATTTTTCCCCTTGAGATCTAGTGATTATGGATTTGGCTACGATAAACATCCTGTGGCTGTAGTTTAGTGGTAAGAATTCCACGTTGTGGCCGTGGAGACCTGGGCTCGAATCCCAGCAGCCACACTAGGGAATTATTTTTCCTTCTTTTCCGCAACCTCTGTTTTTAGGCTCTGTTCCTTTGGGCCAACTTGTTGTTTAAAAAAGAACCCAAAACGCAAGTCGTTTCGTTTCCTAAAACCGCTGCCACGAGCAACACAAATTCTGAAAAACCAGTGACTTCAAAAACGTTTTTTTCTTTTCCGCTTTTCAGTTTTTCGTCATTTTTCCTCCTTGAGATCTACTCATTGCTTTGACGCTTTGGCCTCTCATCGATCCACAAAGGTACGTTGTTCCTCATTCAGTTCTTTCCCTTTATTGCCTCTGTTTTTCAGTTTTGATCACCGTTGCAAAATATCACGAGTTTAAAGTAGATCGCCGATCTCTTTTAGATCCACTGTATCTATTAGCAGATTGCATTTCATTTCATTTCTCTTTTTTTTTTTTTTGGTTGTTTCTTTTTTTCAATTGAACATTTTAGCAGATCGCCGATTTCTTTTAGATTCTCTCTGCCTATAAACAGATTAGATATGCGTGTGTGTAAATATATATTTGCATTTCTTCCTTTTTTATGTGTGTGCGTTTATTCATTTGAAACATTTTAGGTTCTGCTTTTGATTGGTAGTTGGTGAGTCATCGCGATTCGCTAATATAAGTAAATTTAAGGTAACTGCTATTAAAAGTGATCGCATAGCGGAGTGGATATCGCGTTAGACTCCGGATCTAAAGGTCGTGGGTTCGAATCCCACTGCGATCGCTATCTTTTCAATTCTTTTTCTTTTCCGATTTGAACTTAGTGGAAATTTATATATTTTAGGTTTTTTAGACAACTTTTTTGTTTTAAAAATAAAAATTTGGAACTATGAGGAAGAAATTTGATGAGAAATGCGTGTTAAAGGTCAACGATAAGCCCATTTATGACATTTTAAAATTTTGGGGCAGTTTGTTAGTGTGTTCATATGCCGACAAATTTTCAGGTTTTAATGCGTCTACGGTAGAATATGGATTTGAATTTTATGAAACTTTGATTGAGAATCTTAGGTTTCATTTGATTTGTACTTTTGCTTTTTTCAATTTGTCCTTTGTTTTTGATTTTTTTACGTATCACTTTTATTGAAAAAAAAAAATGAAAGGTAAAAGTAACAACCAAGCTATGATTGCAGTATTATCAGTTAGCGAACTGCATTAATCAGATTATTTACTTCATCTTAATGTAAGTATTAATACCCGCAAAGACACGGATTCAAGTTCTGTCATCTCTTCCTGAAAAAAAAAAAAAACTCGATTCTTTCTTGAACACTTCTGTTTTTTTGTTCGAATATACTTTCTTGACTACTTTAAACTTACATTTGTATGATGGTTGATTGGATTGTCAAAATTCTGGACAATATTCCACAAACATGTCAGTCCATGTCGGATATGTAAATTGGATCTCTAATTCATGTAACATGTTAACGAGTGACCCTTGTTAATGTCAGGTTTGAAGAGTAGAAAGCTTAAATTTATTTGAATTAGATTCTTTTATAGGGACATATGCAAATGCCCTCTTGTTTACTGATAATCTGCTACTAGTAATTTGTAAAACCGTGTGAAAATGGTTCTCAAAGCATGAGCTAGTTAATATGAATAGAATTGGATGAAATGAAGTAATTTTAGACCAGAATAAACGAATGACGGCCCTCTTAGTTTACTGATAAACTGCTAATAGTAATGTGTAAAACTGTGTGTAAATAGTTCTCAAAGCATGAGCTAGTTGATATGAATAGAAATGGATGAAATGAAGTAATTTTGGACCCGAATAAACGAATGACATCCCTTTCAGTTTACTGATAATTTCTGATACTATGTGTAAAACAATGTGTAAATAGTTCTCGAACCATGAGCTAATTAATATGAATAGAGTTGGATGAAATGAAGTAATTTTTAGTGTTGAAATGATGGTGACTGTTTGAAGCAACCCACTATATGGAGAAAATGAAGTAATTTTAGTCTGAAGTTGTATGGAACAACCTTCCGCAAATGGTTTACTTAATGTAGCTGTTAAGACTGTTAACTTGTCATACTCCCGGATGCTATTGAAGCTTTATTATGATTATAGTCGACAAAATTTATCAACTTTAGTCGGCTGATTGCTTGTGTAAAGATTCGAGCTTATGACCAGCGATATTAGGCATTTGTTGTCCTGTATTATGGGCTGAAATTGAGGTAGAATGTGCTTAAATTGATGGGACCAAGTGTCTGGAAACTACTTCATAGTTTTGAAGCTTCATATTATCGATTTTGTTTCCAATATTTGTTAAAACCATAGCACAATTAGTTTGTGATGAGCTATTGTTTTTGCGGATTTTACATGTTCATGCAGATGATTGATGATCAGCAGCTGGGGTTTCTTGCCAATTTTCTAGGGGTTTTTATATTTGGACTGGTAATTGCTTACCATTACGTGATGGCCGATCCCAAATGTGAGGGAAACTGAAACCATTAGACAGTAAAATTGTATACATGTTGGATAAGAACTTAGATTATGTTCGTAAACATGTTAGTTTTCTTTGCATAATTGAGCTTTGTTTTGGTCAATCTTCTTTAACATACTAAAGATTGATCTATGATCGATTTTCGTTAGATTTGAACGATATATTAACTTTTTCTTTCAATGCATTTAGTGATGCTTTTGTCAAGATAGCGATTATACATGCATGGACTCGCATGATATTTTGCCTTGCTTGCAAGTATTCCTATCGGTAACATCTCTATCCAACATGTTAAGCCAAGTCCTAGTGATAGCACGTTGCTATTTGATGTTCGACATCTTTTCACTATAGTTATAGAGTTTTGACCCTCCACATCCTTCAAATAACATGTCCGTATATTCAAGTCACATGATAACGTCATATCACTTGTGTTTCCATTCATTTCCTTTTATAGGAAAAACAAAAGGCTCCTTCCTTTATAGTCCTTAGAATACGCGTAGCTTGTGATGTTGAAATGCTGATTTTTAGTTCATGATTTCCATTCACATGCACCCACATGACACTTTCCTTGCAAGCCTTGCTATTACACTGTTGGATAGAGATATGACTATTAAGTGTTGGTGCAATAATAAGACATTGTATATTAAAAAAGAGAATTCAAATTTGTATTCATGCACCATGGATAGAGAGAATATTTTAAATGTACACACAGGTATAAAAATATCCAGAGTCTGAGTTGAAGAGCGGAAGTGGTAGTAGCATCATTTCTGATGTATTACACTGCTTTTTCATTCGTTCCTCCCACTGGGAGAAAAAAGAGAAAAGGCATCCCTTTGCCTTGTCAATATCTTATTGTTCTTCAGATGTGAAATGTCTGATTAAATAGCACATGATGAAGCATGATTTTATTCTGTTTGTCCATTATGTTTTGGAGTGTTCTGGTGTTTCTAAAACTTGACATCACTTTGTTAAAGGAAAAAAAAAAAAAAAAAACTCTGGGTGCCCACATAATTTGTATCAGCTTTCCTTTGTCAAACCCGTCAATCAACATATATGATTTGCATTGCATTAGCACAAGTTATCCTATTTTTGTGTGGTTAGGCCCCCCACTACCGTGGAGTGGGGCCCTCTTTACTTTTTGTGCTTTCATGATTATGCAACTACTGCAAGTATTCCTAGTGCTTTATTCTTTTAATTATCCATATACCATGGATTTCCTTGGTCTTTTGTATTTTGTTGATTTAGGATAAGCATAAACAACTTCAGTGGAGAAATTAGCTATCACTAATTGATACTTACTTAAGTGTGTGCTTAACTCAACTAAATAAAAAAAAAGTAAAAGCAATACGTTAAATTAAAAAATAAATTGATCCTTTAAATCTTCATCTATTTCTATTGAATTGATGTAGTTGACTGATGGATTTTGAGATTAAGTTTTGGGGGACTTAGTAAAACTTTTAAAAATTGGTGGTTTAATAAAATTTTTAAATTTTTGTGAGATTAATGAGAATTTTTAAATATTTTAAGTGAGTTTAATTAAAAATGTTTTTCAAAAATAAAAAAATATAATAAGAATTTTCAAAATTTTGAGGGGTATAATTAAATTTTTTTAAAAACTTAGGGAAAAATAAAAATTTCCAAAAATCATAATTTCCTAAAATTTAAGGGGCCTAGGACCTTAAAATGGTCTAACTTTGATGGTCAATAGAATAAGTAGACAGTTATATACATTCACGTCAACGTACATAAATTAAATATTTTTAGATGAAATTTTTAATAAAACAATCGATTTATTTTTTAATTTAATGTATAAAGAATAAATTAATTTATTTTTAAATAAAAAACAAATCACATTTTTATTTTTATTATAAAATACCAAATAGTCGAATTTTAATATTTAAGTATTGAGAATAAAAATCACATTGTGTACTATTATTAGTCACACCATGAAAATAAATGGAACCCTAAATAATAAATTTCACATCCATGGTGGAGTTGTCCCAGGTGTTGAGCTGTCATTGGATCGATGAAAGTCTAATCAGCAGATTTTTTTATAGTTAACATTTCAAAATTCTAAATTCAATCCTAACATTGATTCATTACAATTCTTTTTTTTTTTTTATAATTCTAAATATAATTATTTAATTGTGTTTATTATAATTATATTTATAACTTTCTTAAAAATTATATAAATGAGATTTACTAAAGAGCGGTCTTAAACACACATTTAGATTAATTACCATTTATTTTTAGTAATATCTTTTTGTTATATAAATCACGTTTAATAAGCTGAAAAATTCAATAATAAATAAAATAAATCATACAAATTTCCACGTCATCACTGTAAAAATAAGCACAAATGACAAATCAATTATCAGTTCATCACATAAATTTAAAAAAAATAAAAATTACAGTGTACGATACACAATAAGAAAAACTAAAAACGCATTAAATTTTTTCTTCACACATCCAAAAATATTTCTCTCTCTCTCTCTCTTTCTCTCTTTAAACCTAAAGATGGAAACGAGAACCGTTGATTATGAAACAGACGACCCGAAAACCCGACAGCAGCGACGACAACCCGATAAACAAAAACCCGGCGAAACCTAAAGCCACGGAGATATCCGATTGCACGCAAAACGAGTTCGAGTCCGTACACGTGGGCGTACCTCTTAGAGTTTTCGCGAACGCCGTTCCCGCGGAGTCCGCCGACAACAATAAATACGCAAATACCTAATTCAATATTAAAAAATAATTTAAGCAAACAAAAAGTTAACTCAAATTTAGGATTTTAATTTCGATTTTTTTTTTATAGCAGGAACCTGATCGTGGCCGAAGTCGAACCAAACTTGGAGGATTTCGGGGAAGAGAGTGGAGCCAGTGGAGATCTCCCAAACGGAAACGCCCATTTCGAACAGTGAATATAGAGCAACGATTGCGTTCGCGGCGAAAACGAATCTGCGGTGAGATTTCGCGTTTTGAATTTTAAATTTCTTTAAAGCTTTAGTTTTTTGAATTCGAATTGTGGAGGAAAAGAAAAAGGAAATTAAATGCTTTCTTATAAGCTCCTTAAGTTTTAAGATTAAATTCGGTATAAAGCAAGTAAAAGAAAAAGGTTAAGAAAAAACTAACCTGAAAGCGTCATAATCGAACCAATGAGGGGAACCGGAGCCGCGAGAGTTAGTGACCATGAAAACGGAGGAAGCGAGGGAGAAAGTGAAAGCGGTGACTCGGAAGACGAGAATCAGTGAGTTGAAGCGTTTGAGTTTACGGAGCGTGACGGTGTTGTGGAAGTGAGGCGTAGGGATTCGGTTATGAGGGGAAGGGGTCTCGCCGTTGCGGAAACCCTGTGGCGACCGCATGATGATGATGAATGTAGTGATTTAGTAATGGGAGCAAGGAAAAGGAAAAGGAAAGGGAAGAAGAGAGAGTCATGGGAGAAAGGGGGAAGGAATTGGGAGAAGAAGAAGGGAAGGGGAGTCACGAGGGAGGGAGGTGGGAGTCATGGGATAAGGGAGGAAATGAGAGGGAAAGTGTTGGAAGGAAAAGTAAAGAAAAAGAAGAGGGAAAAAAGTTTAAGAATAAAAAAGAAAAGAGAGTTTTTTATTAAATTAAACAAAGTTTTCACTTCTTAATATTTAATTTTGTTCTAAAAATTAATGTTATAAAATAATACTAGATAACGTAAAAAGAATAATTATACTATTAATAAAATCTCCGACCGAAAAGAAATTAAAGATTAACTTGTTTAGCCCTTATATTATAGAATCGCATCATACATTATCTGCCGTCGGAGATGATTGAGTAAAAACAACTAACCTCATTTTGGATCTTCTAGTTTCATATTTAAACTATAATAGTAATGTGAATTGGATGATTAGCTAGGAAAAGAAAAGAAAAAGTAAAGCAAAAGTTTTCTCAAGGTATGGTTACCTCTAAACATGTTTAGTTCACATTTTTTATATTTCCTTTTATATTGTATTTATCTAATATAAAAAAATAAATTGAAGTATTTTTTTATATTATGCATATCTGTTTTATGGTTTATTTTCGGAATTTATGGCTGCTTCTCTCAAGAATATTATTCGAACCTACGCTCTCCTTATATAATGTACTTTACTATTGTACCCAACCACTTGTTAGTGAAATATTTATTTTTTTAAAATTTGTATGATTGAATCAAAATTATAGTTACATGCATACATTTGAACCACAATCAAAGTTTCACGTATATAATTGCACTATATTAAAGTTCATGTATACAATTACACATTGAACCAAAGTTCATGTATAATTTTAAGATTTATTCCTATATTATTTAATTTTAATTATTAAAAACTTTACTTGATTGGTAAATTATGTATGCAATAGTCAATTTAAATTTAATGTTTTTAATGATTAATCATGGTGATAATAATTAATGAGTTGTAATTTCCAAAAAAAAAACACACACACTTGATTGATGTTTCTTAATAGTAAATAAAATTTATAAATATCCCATTAAATACTTTATTTTTAGTTTATTATTAACATTAAATATAAATGAATTTATTTAGTTGAAATGAAAAAAAAAGTTAAAATTACTTTTTTTTTAAATTTTATTACCTTTAAGTTATTTTAAAAATAAATTTATAATTTGAAAATAAAATAAACTTTAGATGTTAATACACTCATTAATTTAATTAGAACTATATGTTTTTAAAATAAATAGAGAAAAATATAAGAGATAAATAACTAAAGTTTAGGCTTAGGACCAAAGTTAAGGACTAAAGTGATAAAATAAATAAAAATTAAAGTCTAAATTTAGATATCACCTAAATACTAATACATATCCCTTCAAAGTAGTAATTTTTTATATTTTTTGAAGTAAAAATTTGAATTTGAGTTTTATGAAAAAAAGTTTTACTCTTAATTAAGAGTCCAATTTAACTTATTTTTTTATGTAATTAAAATTTAATATAATGATTGAATAAGGAAAAAAATCTCAAAAAATGAATAAACTACACTAAAGGTTATTAAACTATTAGTAAGTTTACGTTTTAATCACTCAACATCAAAAAGTTATAAAATGGTTACAAACTATTCAAAAGTTTTCATTTAAGTCACCAACTATTAAAATCGCTATTGGCCTTATTTGTTCGCACCACTTGAATATTGATGAAATCTCTCATTCCCATTCTCCTCTACAGTTCAATTTTTTTGCATCAACTAGCTTTGAATGTCATGAATTTTTGAACCAAAATCCAGACAGTTTTCTTCTCCAATATTTGACATTGATAGTTAGATTGACTTACATATAATGTATATTATTCTACTCATTAACAAGTATTGATCCACCGTACCGACTATTGAATCGTCACTTGGAACTCGCTAGTCAGACTTTAAAAAAAAGTTTAAAACCCAGTGACTTAAATGAAAGCTTTTAAATAGTTTAATGACCATTTGTAACTTTTAGAAGTTGAGTGACCAAAATATAAATTTAGTAATAGTTTAGTGACATCAATTGTAATTTACCTGAAAACTTTTTGAAAGAAAAGAGACAGGAGAATTAGGGGACAATCACTGTTACGGCAGCCCAACAGGAATAGTGGATTTATAATAACGTTAAAGTAGATTTTATTTTAGTTTGACTGTCGTCTATAACATTTTTAGCTTGTTCTTTTTTTCTCTTCACGCGCGCTGTCCTGTGTGAAAAGCCAACTTGTTGCCAGTCATGTACTGCCCTTTTGGGTTCTGAGTTCCCATTCATTGGCTTCTGTGCGCACGCGCTCTAATGGTGAAAAGGGAACAGTTGCTTCATCTTAATTTTGCCTCGTGTGCGTCTCTGATTGGTCAATAATTATTTTGACTTTCAAAAAGATGTGTTTGACGATGGAGTGGGTTTAGGGGTGAAATTGATTTTCGAGTTGTGAATCATGTAGGGTTTATTTTCATTCGAGTTTATTATTTCAAGTTATTTGTTTGGTAATTTTGAAGTCAAGTAATTTTTGGTTTGAAAGATTGAGTCGAGTCATTTTTTATTTTGATTGAGTTTGAAATTTTTTGTGATTAAATTGAATTGAATCAAATTTAGATTCGAGTTAATGGAAACAAAATTTTGAATTCATATTAAAAATAGTATGTTTAATGTATGCCAAAAACTTACTTATACCCAGCATTTGTATTCGAGTTCAAATAATATAATATTAAAAAATAAAATTTTAAAAAAAAAATTGAAACCAATTTGATCTACCCAAAACTAAACGAAGGAAAAGTTAAACATAAAATTAGAGAAAGCAACATGGATCTTCAATTAGGGGTGTAATTGAGTCAAGCTAATCTCGAATGCTGTCAAGTTTGAGCTTAAGTTTAAGTTGAAATTTGGAGCTCAATATTCAGCTCAAACTCAAACGAACATCTATATGTAAGCTTGAACTTGACTCGAGAAATAATTGAACTTCTCAAGTTCAAGCTTGACATAGTATCCTATGTAAATTTATAATAATCAAGATTCAAAGACACCTTAAACATGTTCACATTGTAGGGCTAAATTCAAATGTAAATGATGTACGATATGAGTGTAGAACGCTCATAATTGTACTGATCTTTGTCGAAGGGGTGAAGAATCATCGGGAAAACTGTAAGTACATAAACTCCGAGTTTTCAAGCAATTTGATCACCCCAGAAAACACGCAAAGGAACATTAATTCAGAATTTAATTTCTGCTCATTATAGCATTGAAGAGCCCCTTTACTATAATTACACACTGTTATTTCATTAATTTCCATGGAAGCCTCAACAAAATATCAAACTTAAACTTAAACTAGTTAATGATTTTCGATTTGAAGGTCTCAAGTTCGAATCTTCTATATTTCATTGTTGTTATTAAAATCGAAATCAATAATCTTGACTCCTATTTAAGGCGTAACGACATATATAGGTATGAGATTATAACCTTTTAAAAAACTTTTAAATACATAAAAAAAAAACTTAAAAATTTAGAACATAATGTTACTAGAGTTGTCCATGGACTGGGTCGGACCAAGTAAAAAAAAATTAGGTTTAATCCAAAAATGGGCCTAATATTTTATCTAAACTCGACTAAGATAGAAATACTAAAAGCCCAGACTGACCCACTCGTAATAATTTTTTTAGATTATCTTTTATATACAAATAAATTTAAAAAATATAATAAATCAAATACACTAAAAACATTAAAATAAATATTTCCCAACAAATGGAAAAAGAATTAAAAAAACTTATATTATACTAATATAAGTGCAACTTAGCAAGCAAATATCTTTACAATAGTAGTAAAATTAATAATAAAATAAGAGTTATACAACATCTAAACAATAACAACAAAATAATAGTAATATAATAGCAAAACAATGAAAAAACAGTAGCTTTTTTTTTTTTCCAAATCCGGCTCAGCCAAAAAAAGCTTACTTGAGGCCTAGCAGGTTTTTTTTTTTGTCCAAACCTATTTTTCAGACTTATATTTTTACTTAAACCTGGAGGCCGAGTTAAGCCAAGTCTAAATGTTACCTATATATTCTTATATCTTACACTTATTTTAGAATCTGTTTCAATCACTTTGAAATTAAAATAAAATAAAAAGAAGATCTATTTACGCTAATATAAAATTAACATAATTCTGCACAATTTTATAATTTTTTTATAATTAATATTTTCATAATTTAATTATTAAATTTATTAATATAATTGTAATAGTAAAATTTCAAATTCATGTAAGATTAAAATAATTAAAACATAATTCTAAAAACGAAGTTTTAACACATCAACCTCCAAATAAAATTCAACCACAAATAATAAAATAAAATCCAAAACCCACATTCGATAATAACATAAAACAATTAAAACACACACACACACACATATATATATATATATATATATATATATATATATATAAATAATTCAACACATTAATTATTTAAAAAATAAAAAAAAAAAGAAAAGGGAAAAACATAAGCAAAATAAATTTACATATTAGCAAGTATCTAGGGATCCAATAATTGTAGTACTCCATTCTAAAACTTTGCTTTCATCAACCAAACAATAATAAACCCAAGTACTAAACATGAAAAGTTAAAAAGTTAAAACAAATTAACAATAAAATTCTCAAAATTTTAGGGCTTAATTCATAAATTGCCCGTCAGCTTTTTCATCTTAGTATCTAAATTATTTACTATAAAATAATATACCTAAAAATAATTAAATACGACATAATTTAGAGACATTAAATCTCTTTCAATCTTATCAGATATATATATATGTCGAGAAAATTTCAAATTAAATATATCAAAAGAACAATCAATCAATTTTGGTTATGGATTTGTCTAATCAATTAAGGGAAGAAATCAAAATTATGATGCAACAAAATCTATAGTACAAATATTCTATTGTCTCCTCAAATAGTTAAAGATTAAAGAAAGGCTTAATTTTGTATATCAATATGTTGGTTGCCATTCAATGTGCAAAGCTATGACCCTATGAGCTTATGAACTTTGCTAAGATTCTCCTCTACACAATGCAGATTTGATTTAGGTAATTAATCAAATTTGATATTGTTTAGAGTGAAGGGTCTCCCTTTTTAACATCTTGTTTTGCCCCTTCACATGGGAACAAAGAGAATTAAACTCAAGGCTTATAATGATTGAATTTGAAGTTGGAATTTTAATATGGGTATTTTTTTATTTTATTTATGAATTTTTGTAAAAAAAAAAATGGGGATTAATTTATTTAGACTTGGCTTTTTTTTTTTTTAATTTAGTTTTAAGATGACAAGCTTTATGACAATATATTAAAAACAATGGGCTTTATATTATTTTATCCATTAAAAAAAAGAAAGATATGAAGCTGACCTGCTGTGGGCCTTTGTTGAGGAAAAAAAGGGCCACATAAAGAATTAGAAAGAATGAAGAATGGGGCATTCCGAGAATTGAACTCGGGACCTCTCGCACCCTAAGCGAGAATCATACCACTAGACCAAATGCCCTATTGTGACCTTTTTCACTTCCATTTTTTTTGTTATTTTCGTTAAATAAGGAAAATATAATACCAAGTAGTATTTCGGGTTACCCGAGTGTTTGTAAAGTAGATTGTATTACCAAGAATAAAAAAATGGATGTTTAAATTTTGAATGTGATATTATTAAGAGGAGTATTACGAATTTTAAATATGAACAGTAAAACGGACTTGAAATTTATTAAATAAATATAATATTTTGGGATGATTTTAGAAAATTTAAGTTGTTCTGTTTAGGATTAATTTTAGCTTCAAATTATTTCGAATTCAAGCTGTTTAGGATTTAAGTCAGTTTCGTTAAAAGTACTGTAGAGGCTTTTATACTAGGAGGTATATTGCATTTTGTTCTCTTTACTCAAAAAATGCACAAATTAGCCCCTATACGTTGGATCAAAAGTAAACTGATTCTATTTGTTAAAAATTTCATCTATTTTCACTGTTTAAAACTAGCGTGGTTGACAAAATGACCATGCCACATGCACCTCACTTTGGCGCATTGGGACCAGTTTTTAACAGTAGAAATGGATAAAATTTTTAATAAAAACACCAGTTTACTCTTTGATCTGATGTACATAAACTAATTTACTCATTTTTTGAGTAAATAAAGTAAAATACAATCTATTTCTTAATACAAAAACTTATATAATATCTTTAATACCAATCTTAAATTCATATTAATTTAAATTTAATCAAAACATATTTAAATCATTGGTATTTTATATTCAAGTTGTGTTAAATCAAGTTAATCAAAAACTTTCACTCAGTATGGGTAACTTACGAAGATCCACAAAAAGGTTAAAGAGACAAAGGCACAATCCTCACAGGAAGGGCCAAAATAAAAAAGAATGAAATAAAAGCCAATCTACTTTAAATTGGGGATCCCCTATAGCTATAAATTAGATCTGCTAGCAATTTACCTACTGGAACTTACTAAATTCCAGACAGACACAAGAATAAAAAAATATTTTTGCATAGAAATAGGAGTAAAAACGTTATCATTACGAACTTTGTCTCATTAAAAAGGTCAATGAGACATAATTACATATCCAGGTTTTAAGTGTTCTTGTCCTTTTTTTCCATCCAACATACTTACTGAAGTGGTTTTCCACTGTTTATCTCTACTTTTCTTTTTTTTATGGCTATCAATGATAATAGGAAAAGGCTTTTACTATTTAACACTGTTACTTCTCGAGATAGCTGCTGAACATTCTCTTCAAAGGTGTTGAATTGATTTTAGGTTGAATGTTTAATATGATGTAAAAAGTTGAGTTTTTTAAGTGATGTAAGTTTGTGTTTGGGTTTATACGTTGTGTGGCGTCGATTAAATTTTTAATTGATTGTAAATTTTGTATTATAATTTCGTTGAGAGAAGTCTACAAACTTACTGTTGACCCCTTTCAATTTGGTTGATAATATCTCCAATGAGGGGGTTTTGTCTTTTTATTCTGTCGAGAGCTTGAGGCATAAAGAGAGGATGATAGTGAGTTATAGTGATAACATGTAATACTTTATATGCTATAGGGCATGAGTTCAAATCTCAAGAAGTAGAAACATGAGATTTCCTTGGCAGTTGTGCTGTTCTAGTTATATGAACAGGGGCGTACATCGGGGAGGGGGAAGGGGTGGAGGCGGCGGCCTTGGCCCCCTCCAAAAAAAGGTAAAATTGTCTCTTAAGACACTTTGTCATTGGTTGACAACACCAACTCGTTAAAGGATCCATCAACTCTCAATAGACAATATTTCGTAGAATTCTCCTAACAAAATTAACCACCTTTCAATACAATTGCAATTTGAATTTAGTAAATTTCCCAACTTAAAACTCTAATATAATTAAGTGTGAGTTTTGGATGGGTGGCGCGGTGCGTTTAGCTTACATTTTGTCTCATGTTATAGTATTGGTATAGTATCTAATCTCACCGCTACTGTTATTTTTACACTAACCGTAGATAAACGTACTATCCATCCAAACTCTCCTAAGTATTCAATCTAAAACTAAATAATTGGAGATGAAAGCGTGCTAGAAATTTGGTCACGGATTGTATAATGTTGAAGCATGCAAACACATGTTTGATTTTATTTTTCACACAGTAAACAACTTAGGAAATTTGGGCATTACAATTTTAACCTTGCAAAAAAAAAAAAAAAGCAATAATTTTTGGACGTTTCTTTTATATGATTACAAAAATCAACAATTAACTTTCCCATGTACCAAAAAAAACCCAGCTGTTTTAATCAAACTTTAGGCAAGAAAGACAGAGAAGGGAGTAATTCCTGTTACTGGATTCAGATACAATATCTTATATTGATTCCATATATTTATGTACATAGATATGTCGGATATGATTATAACATAAGTCCATATTTATTAAATTTGATTAGAACTCGAAAATTTAATCTTGTCAATTCAAATTCAAATCTAATCAAATTTGTGTTGCTTTTTGATTCTCGCTGAGCTCACGTTTCAGTAGGATTTGTAAGATTTTTAGTACAATCGTATCATATGGTAGTGTTAACACCGATGAGAAATTTCCATAACAAGAAATTGAAATTGGGATAGATGAACATTCGAACAATAAGTCACAACATGAATTCTCTTATTTTTTTATTTGATAATCAATTAAATAAAATAATATATATTTTTTATAATATTATTATATGGTACAAATAAATAAGTACAAGCATATAAATTTCAAGGCAACTAATTGGGTATAAATAATTACCTCAAAAATAAAAATAAAAACAAGAATATTATACATATTATTATTATCTTTTATTAATGAAATTTTAACTTAAAATATTTTTAATAATTTTGCAAATATCAAATAGCCCAAAATTTTCATTGCATAATATCACCACTAATTTTAGGGTGGGTGTAGATGGGCAGTGCGTTTACTTGCGGTTAGTGTAAAAACAGCAATAGAGGTGAGATTAGATACTGTAGCAACACTATAGCGTGAGGCAAAAAAAAACAAAAAACTAAACGCACTGCACCACCCATTCAAACTCATCTTTAATCTCACTGCTACCATAACACTCCAGTAACTAATTTGTTACCACTATTTTTATTCTCGCCAAAACTAATTTAACTTTCCATTAATCTGATTAATAACCTAACTCGAACTAAATCGATTCTATATAAATCACCGAGAATCATAAACAACTAAAACTCAACTTATAATTGTTTTTGAAAAATTGAAGAGGGTGGATAAATAGCACACAATCATATGGTTCCCCTCCATCAACTCAAGTCAACGTGAAACGCCAAGAAAAACCACACATCTCTTCTCTATAGCCTTGCTTTTTATGTACATAATCCTAATATGTGATAAAAAGCATTGGATTCCCCGACACATTTAACAATCCTTACCATGTTTTTCAAACTAAGTCATGATTAAGTATCCCAATTTGTTCTCCATAAATACCCCCATGAACCAGCCCCCAAGTTGGAGCCAATTTTACAATATGAAGATCAAAGTTCAAGTCATGTTAGCCTATCTCCTCATTGCATTTCTACTTCTTCCGTCCTCACAATCTCATTATTCCTCAATACCCATGCAAGTTACAGGCATGTTGTTCTTTTTCTTTTTCCACTTAAAATCTCTCTTTGGACAATCTTCTAATTGACATTGTAATCTACATTAATTTACAGTTAACCATGATATGAAGACCAGACCTCCCAAACCAAACAGGTTCTTGTTAGCTGCTTGGGTAAGCTTCTCTTTATCCCTACATCTGTCTATCTATCTATCTATCTATATATACACACACCAACTCATTTGGGTCCAGTGCTAATGTGCTTGAATCTCCTTATGTAATGACTTGGGGTTATAAGTCTTGCGGGTGGGAAAACTGCATTGATTTAACTCCGAATTTAATCAAGCTCCAATATAATTATCAGATACCGGAAAATCTCTTAGACCAATATTTGTGTGTGTGGGGCCATATAAGGTGGTTTAGAGCTTTGTTTGATTATGATGGAATGGCTGACATGGGATTATTGTTTGAATTTTGTTGTGAAAAATGAAGGAACATGGAACAAATGTGAAGGGTAACATGAAGAAGGTTCCATCAGCTCCAAATCCAAAAGGAAACCGGCATCCACCATCCAAGCCATGAATATATATATATATATATATATATATATGAAGTGGAATCAACTGTGTTATTGTTTCTCTCTGCTAAAACCTACTGCACGCATTTACTATTATATATATACACTATATATTTTATGGTTCAAGTAGTTTGGGAAATTTGTGTGAAATCTTTTTTTCTTCTTCATTTGATGCATCTAATTATGCTTTTTTAATTTTTTGTCAGAGAGCTTCCTCTGGTCTTTGTAGTTTTAATACGTGACAATGTTTGTTTGGATTGATTTGCAAAGAATTTAATGAAGTTAATTTTCGAATTTGAATCTTGTGATTGGAAAAAATAATGTTGGAAACTTTGTTTTTCGTTTAAAGATTTATGTCGATTCAATTCCAAATTCAATCAAAATTCGATATAATTATTAAATATAATTAAAATTTTAGACTTAAAATTTCAAATTGAAAATTTAAACAAGGAACAAAATAAATTGGTTATGCAGTTTGAACCGATCTTATTTTTACTAGACCTTGCAAACGAATAATTCATTATGATGATAAATTTAGTTTTCAATATTTACTTATTTTGTCAATTTATTCCTTGTTCTTTTTTTGAGCTAAGTTTGACCATTAATATTTCAAAACGAGTCAAATAGCTGTCCTTTAATGGAAATAATGATTAAAACATTAGCTTTTTAATGATATTGGCATGACAACCTGCATGACAGTCTACATATTCTTCATGCTAACATGACCTTTGTACACACCAATCTTGGCCCGGGCCCAACAAGCCCAAAACAAAAACTAAATCTACCCAAACCCACACAGGCCCAAATTTTTAACCCAATTAGCCAGATTTAGGGTTTAAGAAAAACTGAAACCCTAATCAACCCCTAGCGCCACCGACGTCCCATCGCCCCGTGCTAGTCACCTGCTCCACAGCCCATGTCAGCACCGCCTACTCGCTTGCAGAGATCAAAAAGGAGAGGAGACAGATAATAATAAAAAATGGCATGTAACTTGGCTTTAAAAAGCCAAGCCGAAACCAAAAAGGGATTCGGCAATTTTTTTTCATTAATACTAATAGATTTAAACACAAAGCAGTGATCTCAATAATACAAAAAGAGTGAGTCCAGCACCAAATTCGGCAACCAAATACCAAAATCATTATCGTGAGAATAAGGTGATTTTAGTTTTTTCCTTTTTCGTCTTATTTCCGAGTTTGTTCACCTTTATATTCATACATGCACCAAATATAATATAAAGACAAAAAGAATAAACACTTTTTCATAACGTAAAAAAAAAGGGGGAAATTTTATCTCCGACCGCCGTGTACGGCGGTTGCCGGCGACGATCGACGGCGGCGATTGGCCGGAAGCCTCACCGGAGCCAGGGCCTCTGCAGAGAAAAGAGAGAAATGAAGTTTTTTTTTTAAACCCAAATGAGGAAATGAAATTTTTTTAAAAAAAATTGCCTTAAATAGCCAATCAAAACGACGTCGTTTTGGTCGGCCTTCTTAATGCCAAAACGACATCGTTTTGCCCCCTCCGAACTGATCCGACCCTCTCCAGTTGAAGATCCGCGTGTTTTCTAATGGAAGGGCTAATTACACTTTTAGCCCTTCCGCTTTTTACCATTTTGTAATTAAATTCTTCGTTATTTTTAATTTCGCCCAATAATTCGTTTTTGTTTCATTTTAGTCCCGCGTAAAACGCTACATTTAGAGGGACGGGGATATTTTCTTTATTTGTCCCTTCACGTTGCGCATGTGTTACAATCTGGTCCTCTATTTCCTTTTTCATTTTGAATTTTCCCCAAAATTTCGCTTAAAATTTGATTTAGTCCTTTTTTGTTATTTTGCTGTTTTACTTTCAAATTGATTATTTTTATTATTATTTTTTTGTTATTTATTATTACTATTAATTATAATTACTACTACTATTATTATTATTATTATTATTATTATTATTATGATGATGATGATGATTATTATTATTATCCTTATTAATACATTACTATTATTTTTATTATCATTACCCTTATTAATATATTATTATTATTTTATTAGTAATTTATTACTATTCTTATTAGTGTATTATTATTTCCTATTTATCATATTATTGTTGTTATTAGTATATATATATTATTTCCTATTATTATTATTACTAATATCACTATTATCATTTTTTATTACTGTTATTATTATTATTTTTTTACTATTCAATATCTTATTATTCCCTTTTTTATTATTATTACTATTGTATTATTACTATTATTATTATTATATTTTCTTTCTTTTTGCATTTACTCATACTTTATTATTTTTATATCAACTAATTTAATATATATATTTTTAGCACACTTATTTTATTTATATATCATTACTCTTATTATTATTATTATCATTTCATCATTTGTTTTATTTATACCTTTGTAAATAATTTCAAACTTTAGATTATTTATTAGTTGTATTATTGTTATTATTACTATTTATTATTACCATTATTATTACTATAACTTTTACTTTTATTTACTATTATTATATTATTTCTATCTTTATTTTTCTCTTACTATTATCATTATTATTATTACTAATATTAATATTTATATTACTATTATTATTATCATTATCATTAGTATTATTATTTTTTACTATTATTATTATTATTATTATTATTATTATTATTATTGTTATTCATATTAATATTTTGTCATGTTTTATATTTGCTTATTTCATCTTTTTATAATTGCTCATATTATCATTATTGACACTGTCGCACCTATTATTACGTTATTATATGTATTAGTACTATAATTTGATTTTATATGTCACTATAAATCACGTCATATTTTTACTCGATACATTAAAATAACCCTTTCATAAAAGCAATACTCCATATTTAGAAATTCGAGGAAATCGTGCCTTAACTTACTGGGTTTCAATCTTTCTCGTTTAACCTAAATTACGGAATATTCTTTTAAATCGTAATACGGGTTTTTGAATAAAAGTGCTTATTCTCAGAGATACGAGATGCTGTGCCCTAACTTACTGGATATGACATCTTGTTATCTCAAAATAAGATTTTTTGTAAATAAAGGCAATGTTCGGTATTTGGAAGTTCGAGAAATCATGCCTAACTTACTCGGTTTCGATCTTTCTCATTTGCCCTGAATAACTGATTATCCTTTTAAAAATGGGTTAGAATACATAAATTTTAAATAAAAGGCAAGCTCATTCTCGAAGGTTCAAGATGTCGTGTCCTAACTTACTAGGTGTGACATTTTATTACTTCGAGATGAGAAGGTCTTTAACATCCGTTTCAATTTATTCGATCATTTTTAAATTAGCATTAATACAGTGTAGCGACGTAAAAATTTGCTTTCGGGTCGCTAATTGTGGCGATTTATTAGAAAATCAAAAATTGAAATTTGGTTTTAAAAATAAACCGGGAGTCGCCACCGATCCTTTTTCCTAGGTGTGATCGGACACCTATTAGATTCATTTTTCAAAATAAAAGGAAGGCTGAATTTAGGTCTACGTTAAAAACAAAAAAAAATTAGGGTTCGGGAGTCGGTTACGCGCGAGGAAGGTATTAGCACCCTCGCGACGCCCAAAATTGGTATCTCATAAACACGTGTTGTCTTAATTTTCAAAAATAAGAGTTCAAATGCAAAATTTAGTTATGATCCGATTAAAAAGACGAGAAATTTTAGTTTATTTCAGTTTTTGAGAAGGGTATATTGCTTTAACACGAGTCAATTGACATTCACCCAACATAGCGATGAACTCGATGACTTAATGTTAAATCGATACATTGCCTTGATTATTGAAATTACTTAGCAAAATAATAATAGGTTTTTGAAATAATGTAAAGCAAATTGGAATAAAAATGAATAACTGACATAACCAGAAATATATTGAAGCAAAAAATAATCGTGACAATAATCTCAAAAACAATAATCATACATGCTATATCAAACATAATAATAGTATTAAACTGAAACATTATAAATATATATATATGTATATATGAACATATATTAGCAGTGATAATAATAGTAAAAATAAAAGATGGGTATATATATATAATTTAAAAAAAAGTAAGTGAAAATAATAAGTATAATAATGAATGTAATAATATACAAAAATAAAAAGTATATATACATACGTATAATAAAATATGCGTACTTATGTATGATAAAATATAACGTATACATAGTATGGTATTAAAACATAGATATGAAAAATATAATACTAAAATATACATAAAATATATAAGGATATATAAGAATATATATATACATAATGCTAAAACAATTAAGTAGTGTATACATATAAAAAAAAAACTAGTAATAATATTATCTAGGTATATACAAATATATTAAGTATGTATATGTGATATAAATGTAAATATATAACAAAATATAAACTAATAATAATAATAACAATGATGATAATATTGGAGTACAAAAGAAACAAACATATTATTAATGAAATATTAAGATAAAGTGAGTAAAAATATTAAATATGAAAATATATATATATATTTATACATACATAATAAAAATATTTACTACTACTACTACTAATAATAATAATACTAATAATGCTTATAATATAAAAATAACATGGATATTTGATAAAGATATAAAAATAAACGAAAAAGGATTAAAATTAAATTGAAAAACAAAGTTATGGGGCCAATTTAAAAAGAAAACAAAAGAAAGAATCTATTTGAACGCGCGAGAAAATAGTGGGGACCGAAAGCGCAATATTCCCTATTGTTCGAAACGCAGCGTAGGGCAAGGGACTAAATTGAAATCCGTTGAAAATTATAGGGCCAAATTACAAAATTGTTAGAATTTAATTGCGAAAGCCCAGAAAAGCGGAAGGGTCATTCGCGCAATTAGACCCTTCCGCAAAAAACACGCGGATCCTCTTCCCAGGCTGGTCGGGTCGACCCGACCCAGGATGAAACGACGCCGTTTCAGCACTTAAGTGCAGGGTCCAAAACGGAGCTGCCTGCACCTATATAAACTAAAAAATGTTGAAAAAAAATCATTTGAAACAGATGAGGGAAAAAAAAGAAAGGAAAGAGAGAGGGGAAAAGAGAGAGGGGAGAGGGAAAGGTCCGGCCAGGGGCCGATCGTCGGCCGGTCACCGGACGGTCACCGACCGTGCGTCGCCGCTGACTCGACCGCAGTACCTGTGGCGAAAAAGGTTAGATTTTTTTTCTTTTTTTTTATTGAAATATCCTTTTTATTGATCAAAAACTCCCACCCTTTTACATCTGTTTTTTAGGGCTTTTATAGCCTTTACACAATTTGTTTAATATTGTTGTCTTATCTGATTGCAGGGGATGGCCGGTGGCGTGGAGTAGGTGGCCGGATGGGCTGCAGCGGTGTCAGAGGGCAGGTGGGCAAGTGGGGGGCGCTGCAAGCTAGGGGGAGGGTGGTTAGGCTAGGGTTTCTGATTTGTTTTTAGGGATTGGGCTAATTTTGGGTTTTGGGTGTATTGGGCTTAATGGGTTAGTTAGGATTTTGGGTTGAGTTTTGGGCTTCTCAGGTTTGGGTTGTAAAAGGGGTAAATGGGTAATTATTTGGGTGGTGGGTTTAATGTAAATGGGTTGGGTAATTGTAAAGGCTCCAAAATTGGCCTATAACAGCTGCCCCTCTTTGCTCATTGTCGTGCAACGAGAATAGAGCAAAGACATAAAGAAAGGCCAATTTTGCCTCGTCTTGCCGAGTCTTGACTTCAACGGTGCTCCTCTTGTTCTGGTAGGCTCTCTCTAATCCACTGTGTCTTGTAGCTTTGGTTCAATCCACAGTGTCTTCTGACATATGCCTTGTAACTTCAATTTTTTTCAATGTAGCTTCAAGAATATGAAGTTTGTGGCTTCAATCTGCTTCCCTTGTAGGTTCAGAAAGATAAAATCTACAACTTCAATCTGCTCTCCTATCACTTGATGAGATGAGATTTGTGATTTTTCTTCTCAGAACTCTAAAAAGCGAGCTTTGATATCTTCGATCAGCTCCACTCAGAACTTCAGGGACAAGACTTGCAACTTTGACTCGCTTTCACCGCAACTTCGTGAAGGCCAAATCGTGTCTTTAATCGCCTTCAATCTTTAGTCTTTGCTTGGCATGTGATCCTGAGTTCAACTCATTTCTCGCAATATGAATTGACTCTTTAAAAACAGACATTAAAAACAAAAATTGAAAATACCTCAGCATGTGAACTGAGGCTCAACTCATTTCTCGCAATATGGGTTGATTTTTTTGAAACATAGAAATTAAAACGGCTCAACTCATTTCTCGCAATATGAGTCGATCTTTGAAAAATTGAAATTAAGAGGCTCAACTCATCTCTTGCAGTATGAGTTAATTTTTAGAAGACAGAAATAAAAAGACTCAACTCATTTCTCGCAATATGAGTTGATCTTTTTTGAAAAACAGAAATTAAAAGCAGAAATTGAAAATACCTCAGCGTGCCCCGAGGCTCAACTCACTTCTCGCAATATGAGTTGACTTTTGAAACATAAATTGGAATTACCTCAACACGTCTTGAGGCTCAACTCACCTCTCGCAATATGAGTTGATTTTTTTTTGAAGAACATAAATTAAAATTACCTCAACTTGTCTTGAGGCTCAACTCACCTCTCGCATTATGAGTTGATTTTCTTGATAAACAGAAATTAAAAAGCCAAAATTGAAAATACCTCAGCGTGCCCCAAGGTTTGACTCACCTCTCGCAATATGTGTCAACTTTTGAAACATAAACTAAAAATACCTCAGTGTGTGGCCTAAGGCTCAACTCATCTCTCGCAATATGAGTTGATTTTTGAAAAGCAGAATTTGAAAAGCAGAAATTGGAGATACCTCGGTCTGCCCCGAGGCTCAAATCACCTCTCGCAATATGAGTTGATTTTTGAAACATAAGTTGGAATTACCTCAACGTGTCTTGAGGCTCAACTCACCTCTCGCAATATGAGTTGATTTTCCTTGAAAAGCGTAAATTAAAAAAATATCAAAATAAAAACTCTGTCATCCGGTAGAACTCGTGTGTCTTTTCACTTGATTCAATGCGACTCTCCTTCCGCATTTCTTGCTCTCTTTGAATACTGTGTATATGCCATACATGAGGTTATCATGATATGCACATGTTTGTCTTAAATGCCTTTATGTCTACATGATTATGCAGTGCTCCTTAAGCATTTTTTTCGCTTGTCCTTTTTGGTCACGAATTTTCATGATCTGCGTCCATTGCTTTGGCTCTTGACTCCCTTTTTAAGCCATGTACCCATTTTCAAGCTTTGCAAGTAATCGACGTTTCTCGGATATCACTCTTTTGCCCCTGGTTGAACTCCGTTCTTGCCTTGAAGCTCTTGTGCTTATCAAATTTTCATCCAAGTAATGTTTAACATTTCTTTTGTTTAGAGCATGTCATTTTACCATTTATCATGTAAATACACATAATGAGATGCATGAAAAAGGTCAAGTAGGGACAAAAATGATATCTCATATTCATTTATTTCAAGTGTGGCAAATAAATGAAGTTAACCAATGAAAGTAAAAATGTCAAAAAGAAAGAAAGGATCGTATTCAACGAGTACAAACGCTCTAGATATTCAACACATGAACTCTTCCACGTTTTTCAATCAAGAATCTTTTCGAGTCTGGCTAATTGCGTAGAAGATTTTGAGCTTTCAGAGATGCTTCAAATACTGTAATCTCACTGTTTGTCATACGGTTTAAAACACCTTGCCTTGTAAGCCGAATGTTTGCTTCATTAGAATGCCCTCTCGGGTTTTCATCCTAATCTTTTGTGTTTAATCAAAACGCCCTTTTTGGGTTTTCGCTCTGATCCTCTTTTTTTTCTTTTTTTTTAGATGCCCTTTTCGGGTTTTCATCTTGACTTTCTTCTTTCAAGCATAGTACTTCTTCACCGTATCTGAGTTCATTGGATTTGCTAACTCCTTCCCATCCATCTCGGTAAAGATCAAAGCTTCACCTGAAAATGCCTTCTTTACGACGTATGGTCCTTCCTAGTTTGGTGCCCATTTTCCTCGCAGGTCTTTTTGTATCAGGAGAATTTTCCTCAACACAAGTTCTCCTTCATGGAATTCTCTTGGTCGTACCTTCTTGTCATGGGCGGCGATCATTCTCTTTTGGTACATCTGCCCGTGACAAATTGCTCTTAGACGTTTTTCTTCCGATGAGGTTCAATTGATCATATCGAGCTCGAACCCATTCCATAGACTAGAGAGAAAGGAGTTGCTCCGTAGATGTTCGCACAGATGTGCGATATGCAAACAAAGCAAATGGAAGTTTCTCGTGCCAATTTTTATACGTTTCAGTCATTTTTCCCAATGATCCTTTTAATGTTCTTGTTAGCTGCTTCAACAGCCCCGTTCATCTTTGGGCGATATGGCGAGGAATTATGATGCTTTTATTTGGAACTGTTCGCACACTTCTTTCATCATCTTATTATTCAGATTCGTGGCATTATCTGAAATGATTCTTTCAGGCAAGCCGTACCGGCAAATGATTTCCTTTTTCAAAAACCTGCAAACTGCAGTCCTCGTCACATTGGCAAACGAAGTGGCTTCTATCCATTTTGTGAAGTAATCAATGACCACAAAAATGAATCGATGTCCATTTGATGCTTTTGGAGAAATTGGCCTTATAACATCCATGCCCCACATAGAAAAAGGCCACGGAGAAGTCATGACACGGAGGGGCGAAGGGGCTACATGAATTTTATCGCCATAGATTTGACATTTGTGGCATTTTTTGGCAAAATTGATGCAGTAACTTTCCATTGTCAGCCAATAATAACCGAGTCTCGTGATCTTTCTGGCCATATTGAAACCATTGGCATGTGTTCCGCAGATTCCCTCATGGACCTCTGCGAGTATTTTTCTAGCTTTAACATCATCCACACATCTCAAGAGCATCTGATCTTTTCCTCTCTTGTACAAGATGTCCCCATCAAGAACAAATCCCGTTGCCATTCTTCTGATTGTTCTTTTGTTGTTCTCATTTGCTTGTTCGGGATAGCTTTGATTCTTGATATATTCTAGGATATCATGGAACCATGGACGTCCGCCTACTTCTTTTTCAATGCTACAACAGTGTGCAGGGGCCTCGTATATACTCATTTTAAGGGGTATTATTTCTGCTTCTCTACTTGCTTTGAACATTGAAGCCAAAGTGGCCAGGGCATCAGCCAATTGGTTTTCTTCTCATGGGAAGTAATGAAAAGTTATTTCTTTGAACTCCTTGATCAATTCAGCCACTAAATCACTGTACTTAATCAATTTTGGGTCCCTTACTTCCCAATCTCCACGGATTTGATAAACCACTAGGGCTGAGTCCCCATACACCTCTAAAATTTCAATGTTTCGTTCAATAGCTGCACGAAGCCCTATGATACAAGCCTCATATTCTGCGATATTATTGGTACAGAAAAAGTTTAGTCTTGCAGTGAATGGATAATGATTCCCCTCTGGTGATATCAGGATTACTCCAATTCCATGCCCCAAAGCATTCGATGCACCATTGAAACACATCTTCCATGACTTCTCTTTTGAGGACTCGGATTCCATTTCTGTGATGCACATTAAGTCTTCGTCTGGGAAATCGAATTTTAACGGCTCATATTCTTCTGTCGTTCGAGTTGCTAGAAAGTCGGCTATTGCACTCCCTTTTATCGACTTCTGACTTACATAGGCAATGTCATATTCTGAAAGGAGAATCTGCCATCGTGCCATTCTTCCTAATAGTGCCGGTGATTCCATCATGTATTTTATCGGGTCCAGCTTTGAAATCAACCACGTCGTATGGTACAACATGTATTGTCTGAGTCTCCGAGCTACCCAAACCAGAGCGCAACAAAATTTTTCAATGGATGAATACTTTGCCTCATATTCAGTGAACTTTTTGCTGAGGTAGTAGATCGCCCTTTCTTTCTTTCCCGTCTCATCGTGTTGCCCCAGTACACAACCCATTGAATTTTCGAACACAGTCAAATACAAAATTAACGGTCTTCCCGGAGTTGGCGGTACTAGCACTGGAGGACTAGACAAATATTGCTTTATCTTATCAAAGGCCACCTGGCATTCCTCATTCCATTCTCCAGGATTATGTTTTCGAAGAAGTCGAAAGATTGGGTCGCATTGGTTGGTAAGTTGAGCAATAAATCGGGCGATGTAGTTTAATCTCCCTAAGAATCCTCTAACTTCCTTTTGCGTGCGTGGGGGTGGTAACTCTTGACTGGCCTTTATTTTATCTAGATCAACCTCGATACCTCTTTCACTGACAACGAAGCCTAGCAACTTCCCTGAGGTAGCCCCAAACGTACATTTGGCTGGATTGAGCTTTAACTGGAACTTTCTCAGCCTGTCAAACAACTTCTTGAGATTCACTACATGCTCTTCTTCCCCTCGGAACTTAGCAATCATATCATCGACGTAGACCTCTATTTCTTTATGCATCATGTCATGGAATAATGTCACCATAGCCTGCGATATGTTGCCCCGATCTTTAACCCGAATGGCATCACCTTGTAGCAGAACGTTCCCCACATTGTTATGAAGGTAGTTTTCTCCATATCCTCAGGGGCCATCTTGATCTGATTATACCTTGAGAATCCATCCATGAAAGAAAACAATGAATGCTTTGCTGTATTGTCCACCAATGTATCAATATGTGGTAAGGGGAAATTATCTTTTGGGCTTGCTCGATTCAGGTCACGGTAATCTACGCACATTCGTACTTTGCCATCTTTTTTTGGTACCGGGACTACGTTAGCCACCCATTCTGGATATTTGGAGGCTTGTAGGAAACCAGCATCAAATTGCTTCTTGACTTCCTCTTTTATTTTCAACAGCATTTCGGGTCTCATCCGTCTTAATTTTTGCTGGATAGGCTTGCATTCTGGCTTTAATGGGAGCTTGTGGATCACTAAATCTTCATCTAGCCCTGGCATGTCCTGGTATGACCATGCGAAAACATATTTTTATTCGCGGAGTAGAGCGATCAAATTATGCCTAGTGTTCTCTGAAATAGAAGTCCCAATCTTCACTTCTTGTTTTCTTTCTTCAGTGCCCAAGTTTATTGTTTCCACAGATTCTTCATGAGGCAAAATTTGTTTATCCTCTTGGTCCACCATTCTTAACAATTCAGGAGACGAGACATAATCTTCAGCATTTTCTTCGGCTTCAAATTCCCCTAAGCAAACAGCCTTCTCAAAATTAATTTCAAGACTCATAACGGGTTTGTTCATGTCATCGATATCTGAGCACCTGAAAGTTGAATGGAAAAGGAGGCTATAGAGGGGCATCCGAGTATGGGAAACAACAGACAAAAATGTTATGGCATGGAATGTGGCAAATGTGAGTATAGGCTATGAAATGAGAAAATGATCATGAAATTAGCGATAATGCGAAAAGATCGTGACAAAATGCATCTTCATTGATATTCATTTGAATGATAAAAAACGAATGCATGCTCTTACAAAAGAATTCTATTATATCTAAAGACACAATAGAAGGTTAATGTTTGGCATTACTCTGAAGACTTATAAACTACAAGAAGCTCCTCGGAAGTCCAATTGTTCAACATGAAACCAGGAGGGCAAGGGCGTATCCTCGAGACATTTTCACTTGTACCAGCCCCTTTGTCAATGACATTTATACTGACATTCTGAAAACCCCTTTCAATTATCCTCATCGTGTTTCATGGATTGTCTTGTCCAGGGTATATCATTCCCACAGACGTAAATGTTTTTGACAAAGGAGGGTATTCTATGGGCTCCCATTATGGTTCTCGGCCCAAAGTTCTTGCGATCCTTCTTTCTTGATCTTTCTTCCACTGTCTTCTTCTTTGACGTATGTCAGGCTGGAATCCCAAACCGTATCGGGCCTTGTGGTGCACTGGTTTTAAAGCCCTGACTATTCCTTGCAGATGTCTGCCTAAACCTCTTCTTGCTCGAGCTCCTCTACCCACGGTCAATTTGACACCCATTCTAGTATTTCTCGACAGTTTTGGCACTGGAATCCTGTTTCCCTCAGTGACAAAGGTGGCGTCGACAAATTCGAGGGATCAGAAGGAACATTCCACTGCATCTTTGCTTACTTCCAGGTATGGCGCATCAGCAGAGATCGATGCGACAATATCTTCTTCACCCTTGACTGTGACCAAACAGCCATCCATGATAAATTTCACCTTTTGATGGAGGGATGATGGAACTGCTCCAGCAGAATGGATCCAGGGTCTTCCCAAAAGGCAATTATATGAAGGTGTAATGTCCATGACTTGGAACTCGACATCATAAATATAAGGGCCCACCTCTAGAGGGATCTCAATCTTTTCCATAACTTCACGTCTGGTCCCGTCGAAGGCCCTTACCGTGGAATGACAGGGCCTTAAGTAGGACAAATCCATCGGTATTCTGGAAAGCGTGGCCAATGGCATAACATTTAACGCCGACCCATTATCGATGAGTACGTTCGGTATTATGTAGCCCTTGCAGCGAGTCGTGATATGTAGCGCTTTCATCGATCCTCTACCGTTTGGCGGTATCTCATCATCACTAAAAGAGATGAAATTATCCGCATTCAGATTGTTTACCCACCTATCGAGCTTCTCAACAGATATGTTGTTGGCTACATAAGCTTGATTTAACACCTTCAATAAGGCATTCTGGTATGGCTCTGAATTTAACAGTAGAGATAGAACTGAGATTCGTGCTGGTTGCTTGCTCAATTGTTCCACCACGCTATACTCGCTGTGTTTGATAAATTTCAAGAATTCTTGAGCTTCTTCCTCATTCACAGGCTTTTTAGTTTCTTGCACGGGTGGAATTTCTTGCTCGACTTCGATTTCGTGCATCACTGCTTTACCTTTTTGCCTCAAGTCGCTACTTTTCTTTACCGGTTCAACTTCTTTAGAATAGCACCGTCCACTTCGGGTAAAATGACCTACCTCCCCAACATCTTCAAATATGGCTTTGGACTTTCCAACTTCCGGTGTGACGATATTGACATCGTATCTCCACGGTACTGTTTTATTGTCCTTATAAGGGAAAGGAGATGGTACTTCGATTATCACTTTTGGTTTCACCGGCTCCTTCTTCGCGTCATAATAAATTATTAACTGATTAGGTCACGCTATATATGAAAACCTGATGATTGATTGTCAGAGGCACATATTTCTCCACTATCGGCCTCTTCGGCTTTACAAAAAATCCCGATCTCCTTGGTATCCATCATATTTTGCAATAATCTTCTGAATTCATCACAGGACTGAATGTCGTGTCCTTCGATGCCATAGAACTCGCAAAAACTGTGACTCTTTGCATCCCTTCCTTTGAATACTCCGTTAAAACGACAAAGCAGCCCTTTTTCAACTAGCACCTCCCAGATTCTCTGCAGAGGTGTTCTCACTTCATAAACCCATCTTCTACTTTGTCGTTTATCCTCCTCTCCTCTCTAGCTCACATTCCCTTCGGTGTGGTTTGGGAATGGATTCTCAATGCACCACACCCCGTACCATCAAATCGCAAAATGCCTGCATCGATAAGCCCTTGAACTCTCCTTTTGAAAGCAAGACAGTTCTCAGTAGAATGCCCCTGGTTCCCCGCATGGTATGCACAACTAGCGTTTGGATCGTACCATTTTGGGTATGGAGGTTTAAGGGGTGCCATGTAATAGGGAGAAATTAGTTGTTTCTCCAAAAAGTTTTGGGTACAATTCTCTATATGACACCGGGATGGGAGTAAACTGCGGTCTCTCGGAATTAGGCCTTGCTGGTCTTAGCTCATTTCTGGGTTGGTTTTGAACGGGTGCAGTGTTTTGTGAGAAAGTGGTGACGGGTCTTTGGTTGTTTGTGGCGTAAACGGGGTAAGAAGGAGGTGGTGTTTGATAGTAAAGGGTTTGAGGAGGATAATAGAAATTTAGAGGTGGAAAATTTCGGGGTCGGGGTTGGTTAGGATATGAATTAGATGCATAGCGGTTTCCCATCCCGACCATGTGGGTTTCTGGTTTCTTTTTTTTCATAGGCGCTGCCCTTTTCGAACCCTCTGAACCTTCTATTCTACCGCTCTTAACGGCGTTCTCTATTAGTTCACCGGATATTACAATATCCGCGAACTCCTTCGTGGCACTTCCCACTAATTTGTCATAAAACGGCGCCTTTAAGGTGTTGATAAAGAGAACGGTTATCTCCGTTTTTGTTAGTGGGGGTTCCACTTGGGCTGAGACGTCTCTCCATCTCTGCGCATACTGTCTAAAGGTCTCTGACGGCTTTTTCTCCATCATTTGTAAGGTCATCCGGTCTGGCAACATGTCTGATACATGCTTGCATTGCTCGCAAAATGCAGATGCCAAGTCCTTCCAGGATCTAATCTTTTCTCTGCTGAGTTGGTTGTACCAACGGAGGGCTGACCCTGTTAGACTATCTTGGAAGCAATGTATAAGTAACTTATCCTCGTTCACGTAACCAGTCATTTTTCGACAGAACATGATGAGATGTGCTTTTGGGCACCTTGTCCCGTCATACTTCTCAAAATCAGGCACTTTGAACTTTGGAGGCAAAATTAGATCAGGTACCAGACTAAGTTCCTTGGCACCTAGTGCGGAGAAGACCTCAATGCCTTCTATTGCTTTGAGTCTTTCCTCCAGACTCCTATATTTTGTGTCATGATTATCCAATTTCAACTTGGCTACCTCTGCGGGGTCGTCCAAATCTGGAACTAGTGGATAGCAGGGCTGGCCCCTGGGTTCGACGCGAATATTCCTTGCCCCAAATTAGTGGGTGGAGCAGGTGGCATAGGTCGATGTTCCAAGCCTGTGGGTTCTCCTTGAGCATACCCTCTCTGTGTTGTATATGCGGGTGGTGGAGTGAATCCCGGGGGATAGAGTGGATCCTGATCGTGATGAATTCTTGATTGAGGTTCCATAACATCGGGGTTCTGCATGGGTCCTTTTCCTTTGACCAAAGTTGTCATTATCTCCATTATTTTGGCCATCTGATCTCTTTGCTCGAGTGATTCCTCTCGAGATCTTACCATTAGATCTCTCGTCTCTTGTTGCGATTTGGCCAGTTGCTCTTGTAATTCCTTTTGAGCCCTCTCCATCCTTTCGATTCTCTCATTGAACTCAGC
Organism: Gossypium anomalum; assembly: GCA_025698475.1. Classification (NCBI taxonomy): domain Eukaryota; kingdom Viridiplantae; phylum Streptophyta; class Magnoliopsida; order Malvales; family Malvaceae; genus Gossypium; species Gossypium anomalum. The sequence continues at coordinate 5,980,191 of CM046965.1, read as the reverse complement.
TTCCATTGCCCTAGTTTGTCGACGCGTTCTGTATAAATGTCGTGATTCCAGTCTTGAAGTCTTGCAACTGCAGATTATATGGTTCTTTTAGTTTCGGTGGATGATTATGATGATATGTACATGTGATGAATGAATGAATGAGTATATGAATGGATGAATGTCCAAAGAAATAAATGATGCATAAATGTTAGTTATGAGTAAATATGTAAGAATTTGGTGTTGATTTCAAGATAGCCCCATATGTAGGCATTTCATTTATCAGAAGAGTACGTTACAAAAAGTTTTTATTTTTCCAACAGTTACACAAATTTCCTAGCCACATTGCCTTGTTTCTTCACTTGCTCTAAAACTCTGATATACTCGATCTTTGGCTTGGAGGGAATTGGTAACTGAGAACTTCGGCTTCATCTGAAAATTGAACAACTTGCATAGCCGCTTTGCGAATTTCATTGATCAAGAAGTCGAGTTGCCTTTCTTTTTCTTGGAGAGTTCCTTCATAAGCGTGCATGTCCCTATCGTACTGGTCATTCTTTTCTTCTAGAGCCTTCAGGAGGTTATCTAATTGTTGTTGACGAGATTGTAGCATATTTTCTAAATCTTGTGCTCTCCTTTTTAATTCTTGATGTTCAGACTGACTATTCGCAAATTCTGCAGTCACCATTTCATACTCGGCATTCTTCTTTCTTAACTCTATTGCAGCGCGCGCGGCCTTTTCCTCTTCTTTCTTTGCTTTTCCCTTCCAAAATTCCATTCCTCCTTTGATGTTGCTAATTTCTTCTTTCCACTCAGCTGTTGACTTGCCCAATCCACTATTCTTTATAGTGTTTCTTAATTTCTTATTTTCTAAGTGAAGGTCCCTTAAGTCGTTTCTCACGATCTCGGCCTCCCTTTGTACTTTTTTAGTTCTGGACCTTTCAACCTGAACTTCAATCTTCAGCTGATAGTTTTCTTCTTGAAGGGTACTGAGGTCCCTAGACATCTTAGCTTTTTCTCGCTTGAATTCTTGTCTAGCTATTTCCAATTCGGATGGCATTTCCTCCAAAAAAGGATTCTGGGCAGTGTAATTTATTGATGAGATTCGCTGACTATTTACCCGTTGCTTTCTCCATATGTCATAGTCTTGGGTAAGGGTATCAGCATACAAGGCTAATTCCATGAAATGAATTTCCTTCCAGGACTTTGCAATGTCTCGGACTCTCTTCATATATCCCTCACCCGCAAAAGCGAACTCACACTGTGCTAATCCTCCAGTTGCAGGAAGGAATTGTCACGAAAAAAATTGCCTTTAGACTAATAGGGGAGCATATCCAACTCCTCCCCATAACCCGAGCAAAGGTACCAAATCTTGGCTTCCACATTTGTATAGCAGGACTGAAGGACGGATCCAGGGTGCTCTCCACTTTATATCCTCGGCGCGAAGATTCTGAAAAACTGATACCCAATGTTGCTCGGTGACTTCTTTCGGCCATTCTTTCTTGAGGTAAGCTTCTAGCGGGGCGAATGTTTTTGAAAACATGTGGAATGGAGTGCGCTCTACTTTCCAAAAATGACTCAAAATCCAAACATTGAGCAGCTGTGCACATCCGATAAATCATCCTTTTCCAACCCTTCGACAAGTACTCAGGGACCTGAATGTCTCGGCTAAGATAGTCGGGACAGGGTTGACTCCTTGTTTTAGCCTTTCAAAAAAAATCAAATACTGCGACTTCAAGATGTCTGAGAACTCTCGGGAAAATGACCAAACCGTAAATGGCCAAAGCGAATAGATTGACTCTCTTCAATATGTCAGGATGACTTAGAACCGATTCTCGTAGGCTAGACCATGGAATGCAAATGGTTTCATTTTTCTTCTTTATTTGTTTTTCGGCCCATGCATCAGTCATGTCTGTCAATCTTACTAATTTTTTCTTAAAGGTCATTGGCTTAGGCTCCTTCACGTATATCTTGCGAAATTGCACATTGTCGATGCGGAGTAAAGCAGCATACTCTTCTATGGTTGGAGTCATATCCTCTTGATTGAAGGTAAAGCACTGATAAGCTGGGTCCCAGAATCGAACCATGGCTTGAATCAACTGTTCGTCTACACGAATGGTGATCAAGTGAGCTATATCTCCATACTTCTCAGTGAAAATACCCCTAGTTTCTGAATCCCATTGATTCCAAACTCGCACCAAATCCTCAAGGTTATTTTGGCGAACATTCACAGTTGTATGTTCGGGCAAATTGGCAACACACCCTTCCACTAGGCTGTCCCCCTTTTCTCTCTGAGTTTTTAGAGACCAGTCTCGAACCACGACATTCTTCTCGGTCATTTGTGTAATTGACTCCTCCATCAGAAACCCGTTCTTTGGCAACTATCCTTTAATCAACACCTTCCTAACGTGATGCCTATGATACATGATGAAAATAAAAATAAAAACAAACAAACTTGGTTAGTAAACACAACACAAATATAATTTGAGAAACAAATTAAACTACTCAACCCAATTTTTTACATAAACAGTGTAAATGAAAGGCAAAAGGCATTTCTCCGTGTACTCATTTTGGTGAATATAAGCGGACAGAGGTTCGGTATGGCTCTAATTGGATGGCTCGTATGGTTCATTATATGCGATTTTGGTTCTAGACAGGTACTCAAATTGTTCGTACCTTCGTCTACTAAGACTAGTACGAAGCCTCGGTCGTAGCTCATCACAAGCTCACGAGTTTAATTCGAGGGATTACATTTACTTATGCCTATGCGGAGGGACAAGTTAACTCACGAAAGCATAAGTCATATGTAACCCAAAGTATTCACTAGCTTTGTGCGGAGAGGGACGAGTTAACTCACGAAGGCGTAGCGTTTACTTTCACTTAAACGGACGGAGCCCGGGTATAGAGCTCATGTTATGCAAAATGCAAGTGCACGGTGTGTGGGGGGAAAAACTCATAAATCTTTACGTTTTATTTAAAAACTAAACCTAAAGTAACCATAAAAAATTAAAGCGGAAAAACAAAAGGACAAAAACGAGTTAGAAAAATATTTACAACACGATACAAATGCATGAATATTGGAAGTGAGATTTTCGGATCACGACCAAATATTTACTTTGAATAAGGAAATTTGAAAATTTTGACAAAACGTGTTTAATTCAACTCGACTCGCAACTTGGGTCCCCAGTGGAGTCGCCAGCTGTGGCGACGTAAAAATTTACTTTCGGGTCGCTAATTGTGGCGATTTATTAGAAAATCAGAAATTGAAATTTGGTTTTAAAAATAAACCAGCTGTCGCCATCGATCCTTTTTCCTAGGTGTGATCGGACACCTATTAGATTCATTTTTCAAAATAAAAGGAAGGCTAAATTTAGGTCTACGTTAAAAACCAGAAAAAAATTAGGGTTCGGGAGTCGGTTACGCGCGAGGAAGGTATTAGCACCCTCGCGACGCCCAAAATTGGTATCTCATAAACACGTGTTATCTTAATTTTCAAAAATAAGAGTTCAAATGCAAAATTTAGTTGTGATCCGATTAAAAAGACGAGAAATTTTAGTTTATTTCGGTTTTTGAGAAGGGTATATTGCTTTAACACGAGTCAATTGACATTCACCCAACATAGCGATGAACTCGATGACTTAATGTTAAATCGATACATTGCCTTGATTATTGAAATTACTTAGCAAAATAATAATAGGGTTTTGAAATAATGTAAAAGCAAATTGGAATAAAAATGAATAACTGACATAACCAGAAATATATTGAAGCAAAAAATAATCGTGACAATAATCTCAAAAACAATAATCATACATGCTATATCAAACATAATAATAGTATTAAACTGAAACATTATAAATATATATATATGTATATATGAACATATATTAGCAGTGATAATAATAGTAAAAATAAAAGATGGGTATATATATATAAAATTTAAAAAAAAGTAAGTGAAAATAATAAGTATAATAATGAATGTAATAATATACGAAAATAAAAAGTATATATACATACGTATAATAAAATATGCGTACTTATGTATAATAAAATATAACGTATACATAGTATGGTATTAAAACATAGATATGAAAAATATAATACTAAAATATACATATAATATATAAGGATATATAAGAATATATATATACATAATGCTAAAACAATTAAGTAGTGTATACATATAAAAAAAAAACTAGTAATAATATTATCTAGGTATATACAAATATATTAAGTATGTATATGTGATATAAATGTAAATATATAACAAAATATAAACTAATAATAATAATAACAATGATGATAATATTAGAGTACAAAAGAAACAAACATATTATTAATGAAATATTAAGATAAAGTGAGTAAAAATATTAAATATGAAAAAATATATATATATTTATACATACATAATAAAAATATTTACTACTACTACTACTAATAATAATAATACTAATAATGCTTATAATATAAAAATAACATGGATATTTGATAAAGATATAAAAATAAACGAAAAAGGATTAAAATTAAATTGAAAAACAAAGTTATGGGGCCAATTTAAAAAGAAAACAAAAGAAAGGATCTATTTGAACGCGCGAGAAAATAGTGGGGACCGAAAGCGCAATATTCCCTATTGTTCGAAACGCAGCGTAGGGCAAGGGACTAAATTGAAATCCGTTGAAAATTATAGGGCCAAATTGCAAAATTGTTAGAATTTAATTGCGAAAGCCCAGAAAAGCGGAAGGGTCATTCGCGCAATTAGACCCTTCCGTAAAAAACACGCGGATCCTCTTCCCGGTAGTCGTCGACCGACCTGGATGAAACGACGCCGTTCAAAGATTAAGTCACGTGGTCCAAAACGGCGCCGTTCTAGACCCCTATATAAACTAAAAAATGTTGAAAAAAAATCATTTGAAACAGATGAGGGGAAAAAAAAGAAAGGAAAGAGAGAGGGGAAAAGAGAGAGGGGAGAGGGAAAGGTCAGGCGGTGATCGTCGTCGCCGATCATCATGGGGCGGTCCACCGGACCGCCGTCATTGCCGGCTCGGCCACCGTGCCTGCAGTGGCGGAAAAGGTTAGATTTTTATTTTTTTCTTTTTTTTATTGAAATATCCTTTTTATTGATAAAAAACTCCCACCCTTTTACATCTGTTTTTTAGAGCTTTTATAGCCTTTACACAATTTGTTTAATATTGTTGTCTTATCTCGACGAGGATGGCGGTGGCATGGGCAGGTGGGCCGGATGGGCTGCAGCGGTGTCAGAGGGCAGGTGGGCAAGTGGGGGGCGCTGCAAGCTAGGGGGAGGGTGGTTAGGCTAGGGTTTCTGATTTGTTTTTAGGGATTGGGCTAATTTTGGGTTTTGGGTGTATTGGGCTTAATGGGTTAGTTAGGATTTTGGGTTGAGTTTTGGGCTTCTCAGGTTTGGGTTGTAAAAGGGGTAAATGGGTAATTATTTGGGTGGTGGGTTTAATGTAAATGGGTTGGGTAATTGTAAAGGCTCCAAAATTGGCCTATAACATACGGAGAGGGATCGTATTTCAAATTCTTTCAAGTTTTCAAATCTTCGATACTAAGACACTAATTAATCAATTAGGTACTAATTTTGGGCATATCGAGGGTGCTAATCCTTCCTCGTGCGTAACCGACTCCCAAACCTATTTTCTTGATTTGCGTGGACCAAAATTGTTGTTTAAATAAATCAAACCATTTATCAAAAACAACCACTTTTACAAGGTGACCCGATCACACCTCATCAAAAAGGATTGGTGGCGACTCCTGTTCTTTCATTCTCGTTTCCAAAGTCGATCCTCGTTTCTAAAAAAAAAAAGGTTTCGACAACCTTACTTTTCTTATATGCTACATCAATAAGTAATTTAAAATTTATAAAAATATTCAAAAAATTCAAAATTCAAAAATTAATTATAAAAAAGTTCAAAAACTAGCATGAATAACACATAGATTGCCGTGCAGGTTGCAGTGTTAAAAAAATTAATGTTTTAGTCAGTATTTCTGTTAAAAAATAAATTAACATTTTTTTTAAAGTTGTTGGTCAAATTTGACTCTTTTAAAAATGTTTAGGGTCAAAATTTAAATATAAAGGGATCAAATTGACAAAAGATATAAACATTAAGGGACAAATTTATTATTATGCCTTTAATTTATTATTCATTTAATTATTTTTTAGAAAAAAAGGGTGAATAAATATGAGTAATTTCAGCACATATAATTTCCATTTTTCATTTTAAAATTATGGTTTCTTTATAAAAAAAGTTACATGTAGAAATACTATTTTCTAAAGATTTTAGCCCATACAAATAATTGGTAAAAGGAATTTTTAGTCTTTCTTAATTTTGATATTGAGTAAATTAATTCCTCTCAAACAATTGGAATAAGTTAATCCTTATCAATTTCGAAAGTAAGCAATTAAGGACAATTAATCACAGTATTTTCATCAATTTTACATAAATTTAATCTGCAATATTTTTTTGTAAATTTTGAAGCTAAATTTGTTGAATTTATTAGAATCAAGATCAAATTAATAAAACATATAAACATCAATGGCTAAATTTGTTATTATGCCAATCTAAATTATGCACAATTGGCAAAACACATTAACGCCGTGATTAATTGTCTTAATTGCTCACTTTCAAAATTGACAGGTTAAATTACTCCAATTTTTTGAGAGGGGCTAATTTGTTCAATTTTAAAATTAAGAGAGTCTGAAGACAAACAACTTTATTAAACTATTAAACTCAAGTTCTTATGCCACAATATAAATACTCTTGCCACCATGCCAACAAGTTATTAGCAAGTAAACATAGAAAAAGAAAGAAAGAACAATTTAAACATGGCGTTGCTTCATTTATGTGGTAAACATGAGTAAGAGGGATCAAATGTTGATCAAAATCTTGACGCAATCTAATTGCTTCAACAACTCAGAGACTTTGTTTGCGTCTTCCAGCTTAATCTCATGACTCTTAAGTTCATCAAGCTGGATTTCCTGTGCAGAACAAAAACAAAAAAGTTTAAAACATTTAAGGAATCCATCCTTCACAACATCAACCATTAGCCAATAACTGATACGATGCACACAACAGAACTCACCCTGTTTTTACATTTTTCAAATATAATTGGAAGGTCGGTTTTGGGTTTGAGCCCTCCAAAAATTGACCCCTTCAATGTTCTTCCAAATAAAAGCTCTGAGATGTTTATGTTTACCTTTGCCTCTTCTGGTACTCCTATCTGTATGATTTTTCCTGTTCCCTAACCATCATATCATAATCCCCGATGTTAGTGTGTTTTTTTTCATGGTTGAAAAATAATATACTGTAGGATAGTGATGTACCAGTTTTGTAGATAGAATGGCTTGATTGATGAGGGGTGGAACCCCTGTGCATTCTAAGCTATAATCAACGCCCATTCCACCTGTTAAATCCTTCACTAATTCGGCAATAGGTTTATCAGATTGCTCGGGATTTATGAAATCCGTCATTCCAAATGCTTTCCCTTTTGCTTCTTTCATTGGGTTCTTGTCTATGCCAATTACTTTAATAGCACCTTGACTTTTGGCTCCCTTGATGGCCTGCACATCAAATGCATGTATAAGATTATACATTCTATTAAGAGTCAGATTGCATTTTATCATTTTTATTCAAAATAATAGGTAAATTAGTTCATGTAAGTTATATCAAAATGTAAATCGTAAGTAAATTAGTTCATGTAAGTTATAACAAATAGTAAATTGGTCTTTATGTTAAAAAGTTAATCCATTTTTTCGTTAAAACTGATCTTTATATATCATCATGAGATACACGTGGCACGCTATGTGTCACTGTTTGGTTATTTCGTCACTCATGTTAATTTTTACTAGTACGGATGAATTTTTTAATAGAAAAGACTAATTTGTTCTTTGATTTAATGTACAAGAATTAATTTATCTATTTTTTAATAAAAGAGACAAAATGTAATCTAACTCCTAGAATAGAGGCTTTCATGATACTTTTACCTCGATGTATCAAATATTAACCCGAATTAACTAAAATAAAAAAGAAAAGGGTAGGAGGTACCCCCAAGCCAACAGGTCCAAGGCCAAAAACAGCAACAGATGAGGCATTTTGAAGCAGGGGTTCCATCCAAGCAGCCCCATATCCGGTTGAAAACCCACATGAAAGGAAGGTAGCATCAGGAAGTGGAGTTTTTGGGTCAATCTTAAGAAGGAAGTTGAGGTTGATAACCATGTATTGGCACCATGTTGAGCATGAAAATGCATGGTAGGCAGTTTGACCTCCGATGGTCATCCTTGAACTGCCATCCAGCATTAACCCATTGTAGCTTGTTGGGTATTTTAAGCATAAATTGGTCTTTTCAGACATACAATTCTCACACGTTCTACACTCTGCTACATAGGTCGGAATCACAAGGTCACCTTCTCTTAGTCCTGTCACTCCCTCTCCAATACTCTCCACCACCCTACAACAATTGTTTTTTTAATCAACATCATCGCATGCATCACATCATTTAGTGGACACTTTCATACACCATAACAAAAAGGGAAATAAATAATAATAATGGGTAAACTATATTGAGAGTCACTAATTTATTAATAAATTTATATTTTTTTGTCTAACTTTAAAAAGTTACAAAATGATAAATGAATTATTCAATAGTTTTCATTTAAGTCATTAAATTAGTCGAAAGTTTTTATTTAAGTCACTGGATTGTTAAACTTGTTTTTCTAAAAGTCTGGCTAGCGAGCTCCAAGCGGCAATTCGATGGTTGGTACAATGGATTAGTACCCATCGACGAGTAGAAGAACATACTTTAGATCCAAGTTAATCTAACAGTCAGTGTAGGAGATTAGATGTTTAGATTTTGGTTCAGAATTTCACGATGTTTAAATTTATTTTATGAAAAAAAATTGAATTATAGAAGAAAATGAGATGGAAAGCTTTTGATTGATGCAGGCAGTGCAAACAAAAAATGCCATACAACCGCAATTTAAACAGCTCAGTGACTTAAATGAAAACTTTCGATACTTTAGTGACCATTTTTTAACTTTTTAAAGTTGAATCACTAAAATGTAAATTTACTAACAATTTTGTGATTTTGAGTGTAATTTCCTCAAAAATAAATATGTATAGTATGTATGTAGAAAAACTTACCCCACACCTTCATGGCCCATTACTCGAGGAAAAACAGGCTGAAAGGATAGGAAAAAATATTAATTAATACCATGGGCATATTAGAGGTGTGCATGGGCCGGGCCGGGCCGGGCCCATAAAAAATTTTCGGCCCGTTTTCAAGGCCCGGGCCCGGCCCGAAATATGGGCCTAGATTTTTGTCCAAGCCCGGCCCGAGAAAAAAATGATAGGCCCGAGCCCAGCCCGGCCCGGCCCGGCCATATTAAAATTTTTTTTTTACTTTTTTTATTAAATAAAAAACTTTAAAATATAATAAATCAAATGCATTTAAAACATAAAAAAATATTAAAAAATGGGACTAAAATAATTCTTAAAATAATATATAAATTAAAAATATAATAAAAATAATTATATTAAAATTAAAAATTGAAATAAATTAGAACTAAATTATATTAATAACAAAAATTTTACAATATCAAAATAACATTAAAAACAATAAAAAAAACCTAAAGTAAAAAAAATTAAAGTTACTTAAAATTTAAAATAAAAAAATTTAAAAATAATTTAATATTAAAATCGGGCAAGGCAGTAGGGCCCGCCAAAAAATCTTGCCCGAGGCCCGGCCCGTTTTCTAAACAGGCCTCTTTTTTTGCCCAAGCCCATTTTTCGGGCCTATATTTTTACCCAAACCCTCCCATTTTTCGGGCGGGCCGCCCGGCCCATGCACACCTTCTAGGGCATATCTACCAAGCTAAATAATAAGAAGAGTACTAACAATTGGGAATCCATTGGCAAGCAATAAATCAGTGTGACAAACACCGGCATATAGCATTTTAACTCGAACTTCATATGATTTTGGTGGTTCTACTTGTATCTCTTCAACCTTTAATGGCTCCCCTTTTCCCCAACTTACAATGCCTGACACATTAATATATATTTCAAACTAATTAATCAAAATTCCGACCAATTTTTGGGTGCTTTTGAAAACCCAACACAGACATACACAAATGATGTAGGCCATAGATATTTGTTGATAAGGGTATCAACAAGGGAAAAGGTTGAGAGAAGGATGTGGTGGTGTAAAGGAAGGTCAATTCACTCTAACAAAGCGGAAAACTAGAGGAGGTATGCAAAATAAGGACGTTGAGAACTCAAAGGAGAAGGTTGAGGACAATAAGGTTGTGGATGCTTAAGGGTCGGTCTCTTCTTCAACGTGCTGAAGAGTATATATAGTGAATGTTTCGTGCTTGGAGATGTTGTCATCATTGCGGAGTGCATGAGGGGATGTACATGATGGGACTTATTCTGTCATTTTTTTTAGCGGTAGTATAGGGTCTTTATGTTTAAGTAGGGTTCAGTGGCTTAAAAGAGATGAACGAGTGCATTAAGGAACGAGTGGCCTACTCATAGAGATGGGTAACAAGACCTTTCTAAAGAGAGTGATTAGTTTATTTACAGGGATAAAAGACATGAATCTTTTTGGGGATGGAAGCAGGTTTTTCGATACTTTGATCATCTGATGAGTAGCCGAGCATGGAGAATGAAAGATTACTTACGATTGCTTTTCAAGTGGCTTGCTATGTTGCCAAGTGTCCAAGATATATTCAATTCCATATACGTATGTATGTTTTATAATTTTATTTGCAAAACAAGTGGCAGTAATAGAGAGTTACCTTTGCATGTTATGACATGGGAATTTGTTGAGGACATGGTGGGAAGCAAAGACCATGGACGAAAGCAGCTTAACAATGGAGATTAAGTATACCGTATATACAATATATATCTATCTATGTATCTACTATATATAAAAGTACTAACTCTAAAAATTGCAAATACTGATCCTTGATCATTTTTAAAATTAACAATTTAAACGGCAATTTCAAAATTCTTTTCCAATTTTCAATTATTAAACATTAACTATTACATAAATAAATTTTAAATTCAACTTTTAATTATAATTAATTTTTTTTCAATTTTAAGATTATATATTAATTTCAAATAACTTAAAATTTTAATACATAAAGGTGAAACGAAATATTGTATTAAATATTTTAAAAGGATTTAAATTAAAATTAATTAATCATTAACCTCACATTTTTTTGTTTTAATTCTATTTAACGTTTCGCATTTTTTTTTTGTTTTCACGTTTTCTTTGGGAAGTTTTCACATTTTTTTCTATTTCTATTTAGCGTTTCACAGCTTTTTTTCCAATATTAAATTAAAAATAATATAATAATTATCCTCACATTTTTTGTGTTTTTCAATATTGAAATATTAAATTATTTCAATTTAATATATAATCTTCACTTTTTTTGCTTTTATTAGTTAAAACTAATATAATGTTTTTTTCCTGTTTTATACGAAAGACATAGGTGCTTGGTTAACATAAGTTTAAAATACATAAATGAATTTCCTTGTTTATTTTGATATTCAAACTGTAACAAAATTCTATACAAAAACGTAAAGGAGACATAAAGGATTGGTAAATTTATCCAATTATTGGCAAAAAAAAAAAAAAAATTTAATCTTGAAATCTCTGCTTAAGATTTAGGGTTTAAAGATTAGAAACTTAGAGTGTACGTAGAATTTATTTTTTCAAAACCAATGTTTTTGTTAGTGGTGGATCTTGCAAATAAGTTTTAGGTAGTTTAATTAAAATTTAAAAAAATTAAAGATTTAATGAAAATTTTTAGAACTTATAAGAGTTTAATAAGAATTTCCAAAATTATGCACAGTTGACAAAACACATGATTAATTGTCCTTAATTGTTTACTTTCAAAATTGACAGGGATTAAATTATTTTAATTTTTTGAGAGAGACTAATTTGCTCGATTTTAAAATTAAGAGAGACTGAAGACGTAAACAACTTTATTAAACGATTGAACCCAAGGTTTTATGCCACAACACAAATGCTCTTACTACGAGGCTAAGAAGTTATTAGCAAATAAACAAAGAAAAAGAAAGAAAGAGCAATTTAAACATGGCATTGCTTCTTTTATGTTGTAAACATGAGTAAGAGGGATCAAATTTTGATCAAAATCTTGACGCAATCTGGTTGCTTCAACAACTCAGAGACTTTGTTTGCGTCTTCCAGCTTAATCTCATGGCTCTTAAGTTCATCAAGCTGGATTTCCTGTGCAGAACAAAAACACAAAATTTAAAACATTTAAGGAATCCATCCTTCACAACATCAACCATTAGCTAATAAACTGATATGATGCACACAACAGAACTCACCCTGTTTTTACATTTTTCATATATAATTGGAAGGTCGGTTTTGGCTTTGAGCCCTCCAAAAGTTAACCCCTTCAATGTCCTTTCAAAGAAAAGCTCTAAGATGTTTATATTTACATTTGACTCTTCTGTTACTCCTATCTGTATGATTTTTCCTGTTCCCTAACCATCGATCATAATCCCCGATGTTACTGTGTTTTTTTTCATGGTTGAAAAATAATATAATGGAGGATAGTGATGTACCAGTTTTGTGGATAGAATGGCTTGATTGATGAGGGGTGGAACCCCTGTGCATTCTAAGCTATAATCAACGCCCATTCCACCTGTTAAATCCTTCACTAATTCGGCAATAGGCTTATCAGAGTGCTTGGGATTTATGAAATCCGTCATTCCAAATGCTTGCCCCTTTGCTTCTTTCATTGGGTTCTTGTCTATGCCAATTACTTTAATAGCACCTTGACTCTTGGCTCCCTTGATGGCCTGCACATCAAATGCATGCATAAGATTATACGTTGTACTAAGAGTCAGATTGCATTTTATTATTTTTATTTAAAACAGTAGGTAAATTAGTTCATGTAAGTTATATCAAATAGTAAATCGGTCTTTATGTTAAAAAGTTAATCCATTTTTATCGTTAAAACTAGTCCTTATATATCATCATGAGGTACACGTGGCACGCTATGTGTCACTGTTTGGTTATTTCGTCAGTCATGCTAATTTTTATTAATATGGATGAATTTTTCAACTGAAAAGACCAATTTGTTCTTTAATTTAATGTATATGAATTAATTTACCCATTTTTCAATAAAAGAGACAATATATAAAATTTGACTCCTAGAATAGAAATTTTCATGATACTTTTACCTCGATGCATCAAATATTAACCCGAATTAACTAAAATAAAATAGAAAAGGATAGGAGGTACCCCCAAGCCAACAGGTCCAAGTCCAAAAACAGCAACAGATGAGGCATTTTGAAGCATGGGTTCCTTCCAAGCAGCCCCATATCCGGTTGAAAACCCACATGAAAGGAAGGTAGCATCGGGAAGTGGAGTTTTTGGGTCAATCTTGAGAAGGAAGTTGAGGTTGATAACCATGTACTGGCACCATGTTGAGCATGAAAATGCATGGTAGGCAGTTTGACCTCCGATGGTCATCCTTGAACTGCCATCCAGCATTAACCCATTGTAGCTTATTGGGTATTTTAAGCATAAATTGGTCTTTTCAGACATACAATTCTCACACGTTCTACACTCTGCTACATGGGTCGGAATCACAAGGTCCCCTTCTCTCAGTCCTGTCACTCCCTCTCCAATGCTCTCCACCACCCTGCAACAATTTTTTTTTTAATCATCATCATGGCATGCATCACATCATTTAGTGGACACTTTCATAAACCATAACTAAAAGGAAAATACATAATAAGAAAGGGCAAATTACATTTAGGGTCACTAATTTATTAGTAAGTTTATATTTTTGGTCTAACTTTAAAAAGTTACAAAATGATTATTGAATTATTTAAAAGTTTTCATATAAGTCATTAAATCAGCTGAAAGTTTTTATTTAAGTCATAGGGTTGTTTTTTTTTTTCTAAAAGTCTGGCTAGCAAGCTTCAAGCGACAATTCGACGGTCGGTACAATGGATTAGTATCCATCGACGAGTAGAAGAACATGCCTTAAATTCAAGTTAATCTGATGGTTAGTGTTGGAGATTAGAGAGGAAAAATGTTTAGGTTTTGATTCGCAAATTCATGATGTTCAAATTGTTTCATGAAAAAAATTGAATTATAGAAGAGAATGAGACGGAGAGCTTTCGACTGATGCAGATGGTGCAAACAGAGAAGGCCATACAACGGCAATTTAGACAACTTAGTGACCTAAATGAAAACTTTAGATATTTTAGTGACCATTTTTAACTTTTTGAAGTTGAATCACTAAAACATAACTTTAATAAGAGTATTGTGATTTTAAGTGTAATTTACCCAAAAATAAATATGTATAGCATGTATGTAGAAAAGCTTACCCCACACCTTCATGACCCATTACTCGAGGAAAAACAGGCTGAAAGGATTGAAAAAAATATTAATTAATACCACGGGTATATCTACCAAGCTAAGCAATAAGATTGAGAAGAAGGAGAAGAGTACTAACAATTGGGAATCCATTGGCAAACAATAAATCAGTGTGACAAACACTGGCATATAGCATTTTAACTCGAACTTCATATGATTTTGGTGGTTCTACTTGTATCTCTTCAACCTTCAATGGCTTCCCTTTTCCCCAACTTACAATGCCTGCCACATTAATATGTATTTCAAACTAATTAATCAAAATTCCAACCAATTTTTGGGTGCGTTTGAAAACCCACCACACACATACACGATGTAGGATAGATATTATTTGTTGATAAGGGTATCTGCAAGGGAAAAGATAGGAGACAGATATAGTGGTGTAATGGAAGATCAGTTCACCTAGCAATGGAGAGCTGGTGGAGGTATATGCAAAACAAGAAGGTTGAGAACTCAAAGGAGAAGGTTGAGGACAATAAGGTGGTTGTGGATGCTTAAGGGTTGGTCTCTTTTTCAATGTGTTGAAGGGTATATATATACTATCATCATTGCGGTGTGTATGGGAGAATATACATGATGAGACTCATTCTATATTTTTTTCTGAGTGATAGTGCAGAGTCATTACGTTTCTAAAAGACATGTTTGTAGTAGAAAAGCGAGCGTACTGAGGAACAAGTGGCCTACTCACATAGACGGGTAACAAAACCTTTCTAAAGGGAGTGATTAGTTTGTTTACATGGAGATCATGAAGTTGAATGGAAGTAGGTTTTCCAATACATTGATTATCTGGTGACTAGCCAAGTGTGAAGAGTGATGTCGAAACCATTTTTTTGAAAACGAGAATCGACTTTGGTTTGAAGATGAAAATTAAAATGGGAGTCGCCACCGACCGTTATTAGGTGTGATCGGATCACCTTTGTTCTAATAAAATATTTTAGTTTACTAAAACGACATTTTTGGTCTACGAAACTTGAGAAAACGGGTTCAGGAGTCGGTTACGTGCGAGGAAGGATTAGCACCCTCGTCACGCCCAAAATTGGTACCAAATTAATTAATTATTGTCCTAGAGTCGAAAGTTGAAAATCGAGAATGGATTTGAAATACGATCCCTTTTATTGACGTTGATTTTAAAATTCTTGAATTAACTCAAAACGGTTGTTGAAGATTTCCTTATCTCGAGATATTGGAGCATTACATCCCGTAAGTTGGGACACAATCCCATAAATTCCTGAGCGCAAGGTCGTCTTTAATTTAAATTGAAATTCGATGTATTTAAAACTCAAAAGGATATTTAATTATTTTGAATCAACGAGAGAACCGATGCCTCAGTAAGTTAGGGTACGCTTTCGAATTTCTAAGCGTCAAACATTGCCTTGTTTAGAATTTAGAAAACATGAGTGAAATTGAAAAAGGATATTCGATTTTTGGAACAAATGGGAGATAGCAACCCAACACGATAGGGTACTATTCCCGAATTGCTAAACATCGAATATTTCCTTTGTCTTAAAAAGTTTTTAGGAAACACGAATGAAATTCCAAAGAGATATTCGATTATTTAGAGCAAACGAGAAATTGCAACCCAGCACGGTAGGGCACGATTCCTCGAATTGCTAAACGTCGAATATCGCCTTCGTTTTAAGAAATTTCTAGACGAATATTTATAAGACCAACTCAAAATTATTTTGTATTGAAATAAAATAGAATAATTAATTTTAAAGAGTTTAGAAGTTACAAGGCGATATTTGTGAGTCGAAAAGGAAATAAAAGCCCGAGATAATGTACGTGTGTAAGATGTTATGATGGATGACAGGAGATAATATAATGTACTTAATCTACTAGCAGGATAAACAATCAAATTCAACCAATCTAAAAATATTATCAATTTCATAAGCATGAATGAAGAATAATGATGGTACGAGACGAAAATAATGTACAACAACAATATACATAACCTAATACAACGCAGTTAAACACAAAATATGCAAAAACAAAAGTGAAAACACAAATAAAAATATAAGAGAGTAATTTAAAAGGATGAACACATTATATTATAAATGAATTGTTGAAATCGAAACCATTTATAAAAATAAACTATGGATATATATATATATATACATATGTGATCATTTAAATAAGTGTTATAGAATGAATATTTTTAAATAATACACAAAGTGTCAAAGGCATTAATTAAAATATATACAATAAAGGCCGGCTTAGATGATATATACAATATGAAATAATAGTAAAGTCCATAATAAGGTATAATCCTTTGGAATAAACTATACACCTAATGGATCCTTAAAGCATATATACATATATATATATATATATATAAATTTGAAAATAATTATGTGTAAAAAACGGGATTAAATATGTACATAGGATTAAATTGATTTTATTATATATATACAGCATACATAAAACATTTGAATTAAATATTATATAAATCATTGAAATAATACGACGTAAAAATGAGCTTCGAAATAATAAAAAAAAATTTATAGAACAAAGTAAAAATTATTAAAAAGGTTTAATACTCATATGAAGAAATTAAAAGGATATTAAAATTGCCATGAACAAAAGACTCAATTGAAATAATGCATGTACAAGTATATATAAAATATTTAAGCGAGATATTACACAAAACGTTAACACGATATGACAAAAATACTTCAAAATAATTGTATCAATAAAAACAAAGCAAAAACATTAAAGTGAACCCACACATAAAATATCAAACGAATCTTAAAATAATAAATTATATCAAATAGGGAACTAAATTAAAACTGAATCAAAATAAAAGGGCTAATTCATAAATGAAATAAACTATTGGGATTGAAATAATGACTAAAGCGCAATACGCGCGAATGACCAGGGATCAAAACTGGAAATACCCCAGCCTTCAAAACACAGTGTTTAGGCGCGGGCCTAATTGTACTAATGCGCAAATTACAGAGGTTAATTTAAAAGAAGGAGGAAAAAAGACAAAATTGAAACCATGCGAAAAGGAGGGATCAATCGCGCAAATATCCCACTTAAGCAGAATGCGCGGATCCTCCTGGGTAACCGGATCGGGTCGGATCGGGCAGGCCTATACGACGCCGTTTCCTGCGTTATGAAACAGCAAAGTCCTTTCTCTTTTTTTTTTCTGCTTTCTTCCTCTTTCTATTTTCAAAACCCTTAAAATACTTTCATTCTCTTTTTCTCTATGGCCGCCCCTTTGTTCTCCACTGCTCATCGTACCACCGTCGTACCCAGTGGCCGACAAAGCACAAAGATGGGGTTTTTCGGTCCCTTTTCGAGTGGGTCCAAAGGCGGAATATTCCAAGCTCGCAAAATCAAAAGGAGAAAGGCTCCCTTTTACCCCGTTTTGGTGCGACTTCGGCCAAGGAGGGGAAGCCTCCGACGACAAGACCATGAAGCGACGATGCGGTCGCGGGGTAACTCCATGAGAGCCTTCCTTTTTCTTTTTATTTTCGTATTTATGAAAAAGAATAAATAAATAAACAAAATAAACTATAGATTAAAAAGATAAATCAATAACCCAAAAATCACCTTAAAGTTATTTCTTTCTTTGTTTTTCTATTCTCCAAATTCCAGAAGAAAAAGAGAACCCCCTATTACAGATGATTTCTTCTCGTCTTTATAGCCGATTACAACAGTAAAACAATATTATTTTTCTTTGTCTCTACTACTGTTTGCGTCTTTGCTTCTGTTTTCTGCTCCTTGTTTGTCTCTTCTTTTGCAGGTGCTGGTAAATGTGATGGGACGGGGTTAGTCGAGGAGTGTCAGACGGTCACGTGGGCGAGCGGAAGATGCGGAGGTTGCTGGTCAAGGGCAAAGGCATGCCTAGCATGCGGCGGCAGAAGAAGATAGGGTAGGGCTAGGGTTTTGTCTTGTTTGAAAATGTTGTGGGCTAGTATAATTAGGCTTACGGGTTTTGGTTTTTTTTATTTGGGTTGTTATATCGGGCCCGGGCAAATTTGGGCCCGTACAGCTGCCCCTCTTTGCTCATTGTCGTGTAACGAGAATGGAGCAAAGACTATAAGAAGGGCTAAATTTGCAGGGACCTATCGAGTCTTGACTTCTTTTGGCACTTCTTTTCTTCAAGTATCCTCTTTCTAAACTACTGCAACTTCAGGGGAGATAAGATTCACAATCTCCAGCCTACTCCACTACAATATTAGGGAGCTTAGGATGATAGTTTAAATCTGCTTCACCGCAACTTCAGGAAGCCAAGATTCGTCGTCTTCGACTTGTTCCTCTGTAACTTCAGAGAAATAAGATATGCAAATTTCAGCCTACTCCACTACAACTTTAGGGATCTAGGATGATAGCTTGAATCTGCCCCACTGCAACTTCAGAGAGCCAAGATTCACTAAAACTTCAAGGAGATCTGCTGTAAAACTTCAAGGAGATCTGCTGTAGTTTTCAGCCACTCCAACGCCATTTCAAGGAAGATTCACTGAACTTCAAGGAGATCTGTTGTGGCTTTTAGCCGCTCCAACACCATTTCAGAAAGAAAATTCACTGAAACTTCAAGGAGATCTGTTGTGGCTTTTAGCCGCTCCAACGCCATTTCAGAAAGAAAAGATTCACTGAAACTTCAAGGAGATCTGTTGTGGCTTTTAGCCGCTCTAACACCATTTCAGAAAGAAAATTCACTGAAACTTCAAGGAGATCTGTTGTGGCTTTTAGCCGCTCCAACGCCATTTCAGAAAGAAAAGATTCACTGAAACTTCAAGGAGATCTGTTGTGGCTTATAGCCGCTCCAACGCCATTTCAGGGAAAAAAGATCCACTAAAACTTCAAGGAGATTTGCTGTAGCTTTTAGCCGCTCCAACGCCATTTCAGGGAGAAAAGATTCACTGAAACTTCAAGGAGATCTGTTGTGGCTTCTAGCCGCTCCAACGCCATTTCAGGGAAAAAAGATCCACTGAAACTTCAAGGAGATCTGTTGTGGCTTCTAGTCGCTCCAACGCCATTTCAGGGAAAAAGATCCACTGAAACTTCAAGGAGATCTGCTGTGGCTTTTAGCCGCTCCAATGCCATTTCAGGGAGAAAATTCACTGAAAATTCAAGGAGATCTGCTGTGGCTTTTAGCCGCTCCAATGCGATTTCAGGGGGAAAATTCACTGAAACTTCAAGGAGATCTGTTGTGGCTTTTAGCCGCTCCAACGCCATTTCAGAGAGAAAATTCACTGAAACTTCAAGGAGATCTGCTGTGGCTTTTAGCCGCTCCAACGCCATTTCAGGAGGAAAATATCCGCTGAAACTTCAAGGAGATCTGCTGTGGCTTTTAGCTGCTCCAACGCCATTTCAGGGAGAAGATATTTGATTTTCAGCCTGTTACCCTACTACTTAGGGGGTTAAGGTCTGTAAATTCAGCTAGTTACCCTACTGCTTAGGGGGTTAAAGCCCATCATCTTCGACCTGTTTCCCTACTGCTTAGGGAGTTAAGATCTGTAAATTCAGCTTGTTTCGATCTGTTCCACTACAACTTCAGGGAGATAGATCTGCAATCTTCAGCCTACTCCACTACTGCTTAGGGAGATAGGATGGTGGCTTAGATCTGTTCAACTACTGGTTAAGGAAACGAGATTCGCCATCTTCGATCTGTTCCACTGTAACTTCAGGGAGACAAGATCTGCAATCTTTAGCTTGTTACCCTACTGCTTAGGGGGTTAAAGCTTGTGAATTCACCGATTCTAGGGACATGACCTGTAGAATCAGTTCTATGTATCTATGCTGATGCCAAATGATTAGGATGCTATGATCGGAATGAATCAAATGCTCCTAACTAGATGTATTATGAATGTGTCAAATAATTGGGATGCTATGATCGAAATGAATCAAATGCTCCTAATTAGATGTGCTATGAATGGTAAATGAATGGTAAATGAATGAAAATGATCCCTTTGCAAGGCTTAAGGTATCATCGCTCGTTGTTCATCAGGACATTATCACTAACGTATTATGCGGCCATCTTGTTCGGCTAGTATTCTTGGAAGAAAAGTTGAAGAAATAATGACATTTTGCTCAGCAAGCTTGCCCCGCTATAATTTCAGAGTCCATTCCACTATACCTAAAGTTTGTACCTCCCACTGCAACTTCAGAGGAATAAGGTTCACTATCTATCTTGCTGCAACTCGGAGGTATAGGATCTCCAACCAATTTGATTTGTCATACCATTACCTAGGTGTAATGACCAGCTGTATATGCTCGATATTTGCATGAATGCAGAGTATCATTTTCCTTTTCTTCTTTTTTTTTTTAAAAGAATGATCCCCTTTTACACTTAGGTTGACATCACTCGTCATTCGTCGAGGTTATATCACTGGCGAAATATCTTACCTTTTCATTCAACTGATATCTTTGACGGAGAATTTGAAGAGATAGTCGCAATTTAGAAACATCTTCAACCCTTAGGCTTGGTGAGTTCCAATGGTGAGTTCCAAATAATGGTCCTGTTTCAAGTTCTTATACTGTTTAGAAGCTTCTATGGTAATATGCAGAACTTCTTTTGTGAAAGTATTATTGGTCCATTAATCGTTATTTCAATGCAAAATGCTAGAGAAAGATCAAAATGATGGACAAGAAGGAAATTGATTGAGAGTATAGCTAGAAATAAATTAATCAAAGATTGCAAATACAACCAGAAGAAAATTAACTCAAAATGAATAAGTTAATCAAAGATAGAAATGCAATAAGAAGGAAATTTATTTGGATATATTTTGAAAAGAATAAGGTAATCAAGGATAACAAATTCAAGAATAGGAAAAATAGAAGCTAGGTGCCCCAGATATCGCAGCTTGAGCTTCTCTGTACCATCTTCTTGAGGACCTTTCTGAGCTCAATATGTGTTTAGGGGATCCGGGGTACTTGTCGATGCCCCAAGACGTAGCATACTTCTTTATTGTTAATTCGGGCATAGCAAGACCATGCTGATGCCCCACTTTGATCCAAGTTTGAGCCGCCCTTTTCAGGTTTTCAACTCAAGTCCCCTTTGGTCTCAAGGCGCCCTTTGTGAGTTTTCACCTTGGCCTCTCTTTTTTTTTTTTTTTTTTTGGGGAAGTCTCAAAGCGCCCTTTACGGGTTTTCGCCTTGGCCTCCCATTTTCTAAGTGAAATACTTCTTGACAAAATCCGAATTCATTGATTTGGGCTGATCTTTGCCATCTATTTCGGTCAATATTAATGCCCCTCCAAAATAGGCATTCTTTACTACATAAGGTCCTTTAGCATCCACTTTCCTTTGAAGTCCTCTTGCATAGGAAGGATCCTCTTCAATATCAAGTTCTCCTAATGGAATTATCTAGGATGAACCTCTTCATCATAAGATCACATCGTTCATTGGGCCATGACAAATTGCTTTCAACCTCCTTTCTTCAAATTCAACTAATTGTATCAGGGTTGGATCCGTTTTGCATTATCCAATTTCAATTCTGGCAGGACTCAGAGACAAGAAATCTCTTCTTCAAAACCGTTTTCATCCCATAGACTAATGAAATGTGTTGCCCCGGCGAAGGTCTTGGCCACTTTTCGATGAGCATAGGGGGTAAATGGTGACTTCTTATACCAATTTTTACAAGTCTCGGTCATCTTCCCCATGATCTTTAATTTGTTATTGGTTTTTTTCTTTTTTTTTTTGTTTTTTTGTTTTTTTGGCTTTGCCTTTGCAATATAGCACTTGATCTTTGAGCAGACGCAAACTTTTGACATTGTGCAGTTGTGTTGAACATGATCTTTTCTAGCATTTTTTGGCACCCCCCCTTTTTTTTTTATGACTGTCGACTTAGTAACATTGGCATATGAAATGACTTTACCCTTTCCGTTGAGTAATCGACGACCTCGAAGATGAATCGGCATCAGTTAGAAACTTTAAAAGGGGTCGGCCCATAAAATCCATGCTCCACCTATAGAAAATCTGTGAAGAAATTGATGAGGCATGAAAGTTCTGCCTTTTTGTTTGGCATTCACAGCTTGACTGATACAATCCCCTTCTATGTTGGATTAGCAGCACCCAGAACTCATGATTAGCTTGACTAACGTAAAACCATTAACCTGTGTCCCTTAGATACTCATACAGACCCTTTTAGCATCCATAGGCCTTAGTAGCCCAGGCATATCTTGATACGATCATGTGAGAACATCTTTGACTTTTTGGGATGACTCAATGATGTCTTGTTTGGTCTTTGTGGTGATGCAGACTCTAATGTTTGCCTCTTTCTCTTGTCTTAGGCTTGCTGACCACTGACTTCTTGTAAAGTAGGATCCCATTTTCTAATCTTATTCTACCGTCCTTAACACATCAAGAGATAGGCTACATCTCTGTCATCTTCAAGGTTCTGAGATCCCTCCAGACACATATCTCGCTCAAAAGGCGACTCTGAGTTAGTAGCGGCGTTGCTCACGTCATTGATATCTGGAGACCTGTTGTAGGTACGAAGGCAGATTCTAAAGAATAAATGATTCTAAGGATGATTATTTGTGTGGTATGATCATGAATGAAAGAATCTAAGAATAATCGTTTGTACAGTATGAAATGGAAGGAGTGAAAGAATGGTAATAACAAACATGCATTTCATTGAAATAATGATTTTGGATATAAGCCTACTTCACAAAAGGATTCTTGTTGCTTCTAGGCTTAAAACAACAAGTTTGTTTTAAATATTACTCTAGATTAGTTCTAAAAATACAAGGATTTTTTTTTCACAGTCCCATTGTCTAGAACACCCTAAGTAAGTAAGGGGCAGAAGCTTGGAAAAGTTTACTCCCAGATTCCCTCTTCTGATACGTCATTAATGTTTGGATTCCCCAATTGCATTAGAGTCCTGAGCTCGATGCACCTTTAGATCTCATGCCCCTATCCCTCACGGAACTCATAAAGTCCCCCTCTTTAACAGAAAGGTTGGATAACAGATTTTCTGCTCCAGAGGGATCATCGAACTTCACGATACCCAATTTGATAAATCTTTCGATTAGCTTTTTAAAAGCGATACAGTTCTCGATGGAATGCCCCGTGATTCCCGCATGGTATTCACATTGACTGCTTGCATCGTACCATTTAGGGTATGGAGGTCGTATTGGTTCTATGTAAAAAGGGGATACAACATGTGCGTCGAACAGAATGCGGTACAACTCCCCGTACGTGTTTGGGATAGGCGCGAACTGGGGTTTTTCTGAGTTCGGTCTTGAATTAGGTTCTTGCCTTGGGGATACCTGATGGCTGGTAGTTACCGGCCTTGGCTGGCTTACCCTAATCGACTCCGAATAGCCCTTGTTATACCTATTCATACTGTTTGCTTTACTTTCCTTCCTCTTCGGGGCCTTTAAAGTCCACTCTCTCCTTTCCTTTGTTTTTGCCAGAACGACCGGTTTTGCTTGATCATCTTCTGGACTAGAACCTGAACCCATCGGGAAGTTTGATAGTGCTGGGGTATTAGCCTGATATTGGGGTCCAATAATAACAGGTACCCCTTGCCTGTCTGGTTGGGTCAGGACACTTATTAGTTTAGAACCTGGGGAGTAGACGATCTCTTCATTATCATCCTCACAATTGACCACTGGACCACTTCTTTTTTTAAATTCTCCGGCCAATAATTGGGTTAACTGGCCCATCATACTTCTTTGGAGTTCTAGGATTTGTTCTCGCATATCTTGCTGAATTCTGATCAATTGCTCTTGCATCTGTATTTGCCTTCGCTCTATCCTCTCCAGCCTTTGGTCCATATCTTTTTTCGATTCTGAAATAATTTTTCCTAATTAGGGTCCTTTAGTGAAAGTTTAATGCAAATGATGCAATGCAATGCAAATGATGCAATGCAATGCAAATGCATGGGATGAATGCAAAGGAAAGAAAGATGTTGATTTTTGAATTAAATTCCCTTAGAACAACTTTTCTAGATAACAAATTCTTTTACATAAAATGGATTACGTATACAGCCTTGCTTTCATATTCTGGATGAAGACACTGATCCCATTTTCTCGTGAAAGTCTTATCTAGAAAGCTTTTGATAAATGCCTCTACTGGCTCCTTTTGCTTGATTTAGGCCAGCCCTTACTATCATCGCAATGTTGATTAGCTCCTTTAGGAAAGTCAGGACACGACGGCCTTTGAATAATTTTTATCAGCTTGAACCCTTAGGTAAAGTCTTGTTTTCTTCTACGAACTGTTGGCCTTTTTTTGTCGTGTTCACTTGGACCATATTCGAACAACCGTATTGTAATTCACTTTATTAAGAAATTTGTTTTCTTATGACAAACTGTTCTATTTGGAAATCGAATGTCAACCAACACCTCCTTTCTATAATGATGTAATGCAATGCAGTCATAAACAACAAATACAAAACACGTTAGTACAGAAATAAATAACAAATAAATTACCTATTTAGGTGATCACTAGGGGTTCGGAGTGGCTCTTCCTAGGGTAAGCTCCTAGGTCTCTCTATATGTGGCTCGGTTCTAGAGTAAAGGTACCCGAACCAGTAGATTCCTCGATCCTCACCCACTATAGGCTCATATAGATCGAGTTTGGTTCAGGGGGATACATTTCCTTACGACCATGCGGAGATGAAAATCTCACGAAATCATAAGTACGGATGTACCCCGGAAGCAATCCACTAGCCCATGCGGAGGTGAAAACCTCACGAAAGCATAGTTTCTCACTCCCACTTAAAAGGTGTGACCACAACGGTCATGCAATGCAATGTGTGAGGAGATAAGCATAAGAAAAACCCGAGACAATAAAGAAAATAGGAAAAATAATGTAAACGGTAAAAACGGATGAAATGCAATGAATGATCATAAGTTTAAAAACGGGTTTTCAATTCTCGACAAAGGACAGAAAGTAATCAATTTATGGCTCGACTCTCAAGTTCCCCAGCGGAGTCGCCAAGCTGTCGAAACCATTTTTTTGAAAACGAGAATCGACTTTGGTTTGAAGATGAAAATTAAAATGGGAGTCGCCACCGACCGTTATTAGGTGTGATCGGATCACCTTTGTTCTAATAAAATATTTTAGTTTACTAAAACGACATTTTTGGTCTACGAAACTTGAGAAAACGGGTTCAGGAGTCGGTTACGTGCGAGGAAGGATTAGCACCCTCGTCACGCCCAAAATTGGTACCAAATTAATTAATTATTGTCCTAGAGTCGAAAGTTGAAAATCGAGAATGGATTTGAAATACGATCCCTTTTATTGACGTTGATTTTAAAATTCTTGAATTAGCTCAAAACGGTTGTTGAAGATTTCCTTATCTCGAGATATTGGAGCATTACATCCCGTAAGTTGGGACACAATCCCATAAATTCCTGAGCGCAAGGTCGTCTTTAATTTAAATTGAAATTCGATGTATTTAAAACTCATAAGGATATTTAATTATTTTGAATCAACGAGAGAACCGATGCCCCGTAAGTTAGGGTACGTTTTCTCGAATTTCTAAGCGTCAAACATTGCCTTGTTTAGAATTTAGAAAACATGAGTGAAATTGAAAAAGGATATTCGATTTTTGGAACAAATGGGAGATAGCAACCCAACACGATAGGGTACTATTCCCGAATTGCTAAACATCGAATATTTCCTTTGTCTTAAAAAGTTTTTAGGAAACACGAATGAAATTCCAAAGAGATATTCGATTATTTAGAGCAAACGAGAAATTGCAACCCAGCACGGTAGGGCACGATTCCTCGAATTGCTAAACGTCGAATATCGCCTTCGTTTTAAGAAATTTCTAGACGAATATTTATAAGACCAACTCAAAATTATTTTGTATTGAAATAAAATAGAATAATTAATTTTAAAGAGTTTAGAAGTTACAAGGCGATATTTGTGAGTCGAAAAGGAAATAAAAGCCCGAGATAATGTACGTGTGTAAGATGTTATGATGGATGACAGGAGATAATATAATGTACTTAATCTACTAGCAGGATAAACAATCAAATTCAACCAATCTAAAAATATTATCAATTTCATAAGCATGAATGAAGAATAATGATGGTACAAGACGAAAATAATGTACAACAACAATATACATAACCTAATACAACGCAGTCAAACACAAAATATGCAAAAACAAAAATGAAAACACAAATAAAAATATAAGAGAATAATTTAAAAGGATGAACACATTATATTATAAATGAATTGTTGAAATCGAAACCATTTATAAAAATAAACTATGGATATATATATATATATATATATATACATATGTGATCATTTAAATAAGTGTTATAGAATGAATATTTTTAAATAATACACAAAGTGTCAAAGGCATTAATTAAAATATATACAATAAAGGCCATTTAGATGATATATACAATATGAAATAATAGTAAAGTCCATAATAAGGTATAATCCTTTGGAATAAACTATACACCTAATGGATCCTTAAAGCATATATACATATATATATATATATATATAAATTTGAAAATAATTATGTGTAAAAAACGGGATTAAATATGTACATAGGATTAAATTGATTTTATTATATATATACAGCATACATAAAACATTTGAATTAAATATTATATAAATCATTGAAATAATACGACGTAAAAATGAGCTTCGAAATAATAAAAAAAAATTTATAGAACAAAGTAAAAATTATTAAAAAGGTTTAATACTCATATGAAGAAATTAAAAGGATATTAAAATTGCCATGAACAAAAGACTCAATTGAAATAATGCATGTACAAGTATATATAAAATATTTAAGCGAGATATTACACAAAACGTTAACACGATATGACAAAAACACTTCAAAATAATTGTATCAATAAAAACAAAGCAAAAACATTAAAGTGAACCCACACATAAAATATCAAACGAATCTTAAAATAATAAATTATATCAAATAGGAACTAAATTAAAACTGAATCAAAATAAAAGGGCTAATTCATAAATGAAATAAACTATTGGGATTGAAATAATGACTAAAGCGCAATACGCGCGCGAATGACCAGGGATCAAAACTGGAAATACCCCAGCCTTCAAAACACAGTGTTTAGGCGCGGGCCTAATTGTACTAATGCGCAAATTACAGAGGTTAATTTAAAAGAAGGAGGAAAAAGACAAAATTGAAACCATGCGAAAAGGAGGATCAATCGCGCAAATATCCCACTTAAGCGAGAATCGCGCGATCCTCCCGGTAACCGGATCGGTCGGATCGGCAAAGCAGCCTATACGACGCCGTTTCCTGCGTTATGAAACAGCAAAGTCCTTTCTCTTTTTTTTTTCTGCTTTCTTCCTCTTTCTATTTTCAAAACCCTTAAAATACTTTCATTCTCTCTTTCTCTATGGCCGCCCCTTTGTTCTCCACTGCTCATCGTACCACCGCCGTACCCAGTGGCCGACAAAGCACAAAGATGGGGTTTTTCGGTCCCTTTTCGAGTGGGTCCAAAGGCGGAATATTCCAAGCTCGCAAAATCAAAAGGAGAAAGGCTCCCTTTTACCCCGTTTTGGTGCGACTTCGGCCAAGGAGGGGAAGCCTCCGACGACAAGACCGTGAAGCGACGATGCGGTCGCGGGGTAACTCCGGTGAGCCCTTCCTTTTTCTTTTTATTTTCGTATTTATGAAAAAGAATAAATAAATAAACAAAATAAACTATAGATTAAAAAGATAAATCAATAACCCAAAAATCACCTTAAAGTTATTTCTTTCTTTGTTTTTCTATTCTCCAAATTCCAGAAGAAAAAGAGAACCCCCGATTACAGATGATTTCTTCTCGTCTTTATAGCCGATTACAACAGTAAAACAATATTATTTTTCTTTGTCTCTACTACTGTTTGCGTCTTTGCTTCTGTTTTCTGCTCCTTGTTTGTCTCTTCTTTTGCAGGTGCTGGTAAATGTGATGGGACGGGGTTAGTCGAGGAGTGTCAGACGGTCACGTGGGTGAGCGGAAGATGCGGAGGTTGCTGGTCAAGGGCAAAGGCATGCCTAGCATGCGGCGGCAGAAGAAGATAGGGTAGGGCTAGGGTTTTGTCTTGTTTGAAAATGTTGTGGGCTAGTATAATTAGGCTTACGGGTTTTGGTTTTTTTTATTTGGGTTGTTATATCGGGCCCGGGCAAATTTGGGCCCATACAAGTGAAAGATTACTTGTAGAAATAATTAAATATGTGTGTTTTATAATTTTATTTGCAAAACAAGTAGAAATAATAGAGAGTTACCTTTGCATGTTATGACATGGGAATTTGTTGAGGACATGGTGGGAAGCAAAGACTATGGACGAAAGCAGCTTAACAATGGAGATTAAGTATGCCGTATACACAATATATATATATATATATATATATATATATATATATATATATAAGAGTGCTAACTCTAAAAATTGCAAATAATGATCCTTGATAATTTTTAAAATTAACAATTTAAACGGTAATTTCAAAATTCTTTTCCAATTTTAAATTATTAAACATTAACTATTACATAAATAAATTTTAAATTCAACTTTTAATTATAATTAATTTTTTTTCAATTTTAAGATTATATATTAATTTCAAATAACTTAAAATTTTAATACATAAAGGTGAAACGAAATATTGTATTAAATATTTTAAAAGGATTTAAATTAAAATTAATTAATCATTAACCTCACATTTTTTTTTGTTTTAATTCTATTTAACGTTTCGCATTTTTTTTGTTTTCACGTTTTAATTAAAATTAACTTCACATTTTTTTTTCTGTTTCTATTTAGCGTTTCACAGCTTTTTTTTTTCCAAGATTAGATTAAAATTAATATAATCATTAGCCCCAAAATTTTCGTGTTTTCCAATTTTGAAATATTAAATTATTTCAAACTAATATATAATTTTCACTTTTTTTGCTTTTATTAATTGAAACTAATATAACATGTTTTTCCGTTTTCGTATTTAACAGAAAGGAGGCATAAAGGAATGGTAAATCAACAAAAAAACCGACTAATTTTGAAACTTCTGTTTAAGATTTAGGATTTAAGGCTTAGAGTATATGCACAATTTTTTTCAAAATCAATGTTTTTGCTAGTGGTGGATCCTACAAC
This sequence comes from Gossypium anomalum, assembly GCA_025698475.1. NCBI lineage: Eukaryota > Viridiplantae > Streptophyta > Magnoliopsida > Malvales > Malvaceae > Gossypium > Gossypium anomalum. The sequence goes on along the minus strand of CM046965.1, from coordinate 5,950,755 downwards.
TAAGTTTTAGTTGGCTTAATTAAAATTTTAAAAAATTTAAAGGTTTAATGAAAATTTTTAGAACTTTTGGGAGTTTAATAAGAATTTCCAAAATTTTTGAGGACCTAATTAAAAATTTTAAAAATTATGAAGGGGTTAATAATAATTTCTTAAAATTTGAAGGTATCTATATTGTTGTATTATCATTTAGATTATATTTATATATGGTTTTCTTTGTAAAAATATCATATAAGTATGATTTATCATAATTATATTTATGATTAATTTAATGGTTTATGTATGTTTATTGTTTATTCTTTGTTATTTATTATGAAATTATATCTTTCTATAAGTAAACAAATTTTAGTCATTATTATTTATTGTTAAGTTTTTTAGTTGGTCAATAAATTATGAATAAACATTATATATATCATAACTATCAATTAAATTATTGTATTTGCATGTACGTAACAACCCGAATTTTAAGGTTATCAGAAAAGTGTATTTTCGAGTCTCCGTTTTTGAAAAATGGATTAGTAAATAATTATTAAAAATATTTATGAAGTTAGTCGAGTGGTTAATTAAAGTTTAATTGAGTGAATTTAGCTTAATTAAGAGTAATTAAGAAAAAGAACTAAATTAAATAAGGGGTAAAAGTTGAATTATAGATTAAAAAATAAAAAGAACTAAAAGGGCAATTATACAAAAAGTATAAATTGAGGCGGTTTATCGTGAAGAAAATCTAAGATTTTGTGTTTAGTATATTATTATATTATTATATAATAAAGATATTTTATGTTTTAATTATATTATATTATATTATATTATATTATATTATATAAAAACTAAAGAAAAAAGAAAGAAAAGAAATAGAAACAGAATAGGGGACGAAGCACAAAGACAAAGAAAAGAAGAAATTTAAGGATTTCAAGGTTTAATTTCAAATTGCTAACATTGTCTCGGGAAATCTCGGCTAAGCAAGGAAATGACAAAGACAACGGGAGTTAGCTCAGAAATTACGGTTTGTATTTCTATAATCCGAACTTAGTTATTAATTGTTATATTTTATTTAAAGTATATGGCAAATGTTAAGGTAAAAATTATTGTGTTTTATGATTGAAATGGATTAATTGGTATATGTTGAATTTATTGAACTTATATGAATATATGTGATTGATGTGGTATTGAATATGAATGTATGTTATATTGAAAAATATATTGATTTGGGAAATACTGAAATTGATAGAAAAATGTGATTATTGTGAAATTGAATATTTATTAGTGAAAAGTGAATGGAATTATATTGAATTGAAAATATATAGCTAATTAATTAAAATATGAATTAATTGAAAACTGAAAAGTGAATTAAATATCCTATTAACTAGTCGGGCTAGTCGGATATAGTTGACATGCCATAAGATATGGAAGAGTAGGGGTTTTGCCGGCTTGTTGATCAGGCACTTATGTGCCGACTATTGTTACTTATTACGATTCTTTGTTTATTGATTCAAACACTTTGTGTGTCGGATATTGTTATCATTCGCATCGCCATCGCTTTCTTGATTCGTTCCGATAAGGTACTTTGTGTACTGTATTGTTATTGTTACTGTTCCAGATTTGTTCCGATCAGTACTCGTGTATGCGCATCGCTCATCATTCTTGTTATTATTCGCTTCTTCCGATGATGAGGCACTATGTGTCGTACTGGTGTGTTGGTTGGATCCGTGTATCCGTCTAGGTCCGAGTCATGTTAATAGGGGTAAATAAAGGAACTGGAAAGATCGACTATTACTGAATAATTTAATTGTTACTGTATATCTGATTTTTACTGAATAATTTTGTAATATCCCGAATTAGGGCCTAATCAGAATAGTGGTTTCTTGACCACAAATCCGAGATAGAGATAATTATTTTATAATTATTTTGATGTTTATGATATGATTGCATGATTGTGTGAAAATTTCGTGTTGAAATCCTATGCCTAAAGTGCTTAGATTGAAATTAGGGACTAAATCGAATAATTTGTAAAACTTGCATTCTAGGAGTTTTTAGTATGAAATTGTTTTGGAATATTAATGAGGAGGTCTTAAATAGCAATTTGACCAATTTCTAAGTCTATGGACAAAAGTTGGACATGGATAGAATTTTTGGAAAGTTTAGTAGTAAGGACATTTTGGTCATTTAGTTATTAAAATGAATTAAAAACAAAATTAAAAGCCAATTTTTGTCCATCTTCTTCATTAGGCCGAAATTTCAAGGGTTCTCCATAGCTAGGGTTTGTTTCAAGCTTCCAAGCTCCATAGTAAGTGATTCCAAGCCCCATTTTTAATGTTCTTTACGTTTTTGGAATCTCGGTAGCTCGATTAAGCTTATGCTAGCAATAATTCAACCTAGGGTTCATATTTGGAAAAATACCCATAGGTGAAATTTGTGTATTTTGGTGTTTTATGATAGAAAATGAGGTTTTAAATTATGTTAGACAACTTGTACTACTCGGTTTTAAGCAAAAAAGAGTAAAAGGGCGTAATCGGTAAAAACACCGAATAGTCATAAGTACATGTTAGAGTGTGAATTTGATATTACCATAGAAGGAAAAAATGATCAGCATGTCATAAAACATAAGAATAAGGGATGAAGTTTAATTCCCGAGCCTAGGGCAAAAGTGTAATTATGGAAAAGTTTAGGGGCAAAAATGTAATTTTGCCAAAGTTTGTATTAAATGCTGTTTTGATGAATGTATGTATTAAATAAGATTAATTTGGCATTATAGATCAAGAGAAACGAGATTCAAGTCGCGATCGAGGGAAAAACAAAGTTTACAAAGAATAGGCTCGATTGCTAATAATTTTGTACCGAGGTAAGTTCATGTGTAAATGTAGTAACATAATTGTCATTTTAATTAACTTAATGATATTTATATGATATGATGATTATTATTATGAAATATTATGCTTTGTGGTTATTGTTGAGTAATATGCAAATTATGTTTAATACTTGTTAAATATGAATTGCTACCGAGTATCGGTTTCGATATTCCGTGGAAGATGGCAAAGATGTGTGATTGAGGAAAAATCCCGTTTGAACCTTGGGAATAGATTAGAATACAAGTGACATGTCACTAGGATGGTTGAGTTCCGAACTCGTTGAGTTGAGTCCGAGTTCGTGAGATGTAACTAGGCATCCGAGCTCGTTGAGTTGAGTCTGAGTTCACTTATGGATGCGAACGCCCGAACTCGTTGAGTTGAGTCCGAGTTCACTTATGGGCGGGTTACATGGTAGCTTGGCTACATAAGTTCCGCAGGCTATTGAGTTTGTCTAGCTGCGGGTATGGCTCTTATGTTCATGAGATCCGCGTATTCGAATTATATTCCGATGTGTTCAACGGGTGAATCTTAAGTGAATAAAAAGAAGGCCTAAAATGAAGGTGACATGTTGGTAAGTGTGGTAAATGAGAAAATTTGACAGGTATGTGCTTAAACCCTCGGGTTGAGAACTTGGTATGATGAAATCGTAGAAAGATATTAAATACAAATGAAACATGAATGTCTTGGTGTTTGTTTATGCAAATAATGTTTTTGTGGGATTGTGTGATTATGTTACTTGCTATTTGCATGTGAACTTACTAAGCATTTGTGCTTACTCCCTCATTTTCTTTCATTGTAGTTTTGACAAGCCAGCTTGAGAATCGGGATAGGTCGAAGACTCATTCATACTATCCGAAGGCCTAAATTGGTAAAATGGCTTGTGTTTTTTGAATGTGGCATGTATGGCAAAATACTCACTTTGTGTAAATGATCTTATGATATGGCTATGGTTTGGGAAGAAAAGGGTTTGTAAATGATTAGCCATTGGAATGGCCAATCTAAGTCATATTTGATGTTATGTATGTTTAAAATGATATTTAGTCCATGAAAATCTTTAGTAAAGTGAAATTTGCCATAAAACAGAATCTGGTAGCAGCAGTGATGTAAATTTGAAAAATCATTAAAAATAGCAGAAATGGAATTAAATGATGAGTAAGTTATGAAATTGAAGATTAATGAGTATTTTTTTCATATGGATTGAACAAAACAGGTATATGAATTATATTTCATGAGATATTTGAATTTTTGTGAAACAGGGCCAGAGTGATTTCTGGATCCCTATTCTTATTTTAAAAATTCATAATAAATTGTAAAAAAATAATTAGAAGTCATGACTTATATTTACAGATTTCTTATTGAGTCTAGTTTTAGGAGAAACAAACATCATAGGCATTGAAATTCTGTACAGAGAGATATCTGATTCGTAATACACAGAGGTCAGAGCAGTCGAACCCTGAAACAGGGGAGACTTTAACTAATAAACTGTACTAATTGACTTGACCAAAAATTCTAGAAAAAAATTAGTAAATATATATATGAGTTTATTTTCAGGTAAAATTTACGGAATTGGATTTCGAGTTTCAGAACTCGAGATATGAATTTTTAAACGACTGCGATGCAGATTGCTAGCTTGACTGGAAATTTTAAAAAAATAAAATAAATTGTTTGAGCGGTTTAAGTAATGAATTAAGTCTGTTAACACCTCGTGTTCGAATCCGGCGATGGTCTCGGGTGCGGGGCGTTACAAATTGACTGTTACTGGATAACCGATCACTTGATTGATACTGAATAACTTATTATTATTGAATAATTGATTATTACCGAATAACTGACTGTTACTGAATAAATAATTATTCTGATTGACTAATTGTTAATGAATATTACTGATTGATTAATTGCTATTGAAAAATAATAAATAATTTTGAATTTAAAGCAACCAAAACATTGGTTGGAAAGTGAATGTTTGAATAGTACTCATTGAGTTTGAATAGTTCAATATATATAAATTAATATGTTTTATAATTGTTTAAGTGTTCGGATTATAGAAATACCACTGAGTGTATACTCAGTGTACGGTTTGCTTTAGTGCGCAGGTTAAGTTAAGGCTAGACTGTTGAATCAGCATCCTAGGTCGATCCCGAATTCGATGAGGTAAAGTATGTTGAGTATTGGTAATGGCATGTACTTAGGATTTCTTGTGAGAGTCATTTAGGTTGTGAAAGTATTGATAAAATAAGTAAATTATGATTGGCAATGGTATATAGTATGGATTTGAAATTTGAAAGAAAAATTCGTAGTAATTCTAAATTAGTCCCGAATTGATTTTACTGTTTATATTGGACCGCGAGGGCCCATTAAAGGGACGACATCTTAAAATTATGATGAGCCTGAATGTTTATATTTAATTAATGTATGTATTGTACTGTACTGACTGGTAATGTCTCGTAACCCTGTTCCGGCGACGGTATGGGGTTAGGGGACGTTACATTTAGTGGTATCAGAGCTAACTAGGTTTAGTCGATTCTAGGATTAAGTCGAGTACTGAAAGGAGTCTAGAGATACATGCCATAATTAAGTCGAAATTGAGTCAGGATCGGATGCTGATATATTTGTTTGGTACTGTTTTATAGTGAAAATGTTAGATAAAAATATTGATAGTATTGATCATGAAATGTATACTGAAAACGAAAAGTCTCGTAAATTAGATAAAAACTGAATCGACAACACTGAGTAATAACTTAATGAGTAGTTAACCACTGAGTGTCAACTGAGTGTTGAATAATGTAATGATAAAGAGAGAGATAATACGAAACTGTTTAGAATTATAACTGATGTTGTTCAGTGAGTAGAAGAAATTGTATCTGCTACAGTATCTACCCTTTCTGTTTCTTAATCGGTTCCCAAAGTGCTTCAAGGTACAGAGCTTGTCTGAACGGGTAAATTATCTATTGTTAATAATCTGTATATATATATATATAGTGTAGATGAATTGAGAATTACAGCTGAAAATGATCTTGAAAGAACTGAAATCTGGTTAGAGAATATTATTGGGATTGTAAATGAATTGTTCTGTTCACCGATTAAATGTTAGAAAGCTATGATATTTCTGTTAAAAAGATTCAGCTTGCTAGTGGAGAAAAATATTGATTTCTGTTGTGATTAAGAAAGGGTTATTTGGAAATTTTCTGAGATGAGTTCTGAAAGATATATACATCAGTTAGAGATTTCTTGATCAGAAATGTACAGAATTCTTTAAGCTTAAACAGGATCATAAGATTGTAATTGTGTATGAAGGGAATTTGTTTGATTGAATAAATATATCAGAGGGTATATTCCGATAGAAATTGTAAGGTACAAATGGTTTGAAAATGGTTTAAAAGAAGACATAAAGCTGAAGAATGTAGAATAAAGAGTGGAATATGTGATTAGATATGATTCTTCTGATTATTATTTTAGTGATTGCTCGAAGAAAGTTGAAAAGATATTATTCAGAATTCAAGACCAAGTAACACAGCTATCAGAGGTAGATCACCCTGTAACCTCGAAAATACGAATGATAGTCGAGATGTGACAAATGACTTCATTGTAAAATCTGGAGAATGAACATCAGCCAGGGCATATATTAATCGTATATAAGAAGATATTTCTCTACTGGATGTCATTACAGGTACTTTCTTCTTTATCGGCACTGATATGATTATTTTAAATTGATCTTGATTTGACTTATTTATATGATTGCATGAATCCAGTATCTATTAAAGATTTATGAGTTGAGTTTGCTGAATTTTTGGTTGAAGTATCAAAATTTCAGGTTAGTATTTATTGAATGATAGAATCTGCATGAACTACCTGATAATGATACTAAGGGATAGCAGTGTTTTGATGCAAAAAAAAAAAAGAGGTGAACTAATGGTTTATGTTACGAAATGTTAGAATCACATGGGAAGAATTATTTGATACCTAATTCGGAAGTGGTAGTTATTGTTCTTGCATTAAAAGATCAAGATATGATAATTAATTATCATCCGAGAAAGACAAAAGAATGTATGTATATTCAGAATTGAAAGCTTTGTTTTGTGTTAGGAGCTATGAACATCCGACTGTTATCATCTGAAGATGGATCAATTTTAGTTGATATAAAGATTAAATTGACTTCTCTACCGCAAAACTGCAAAGCTCAGTAATGGGACAACAAGTTATCGGTTAAATGGGTAAAGTGTACAAATGACTTCTGATTAAAAATTTCTGATTGGATTTGATGATTGTCTACTATTTGGAAATAGAAGCTGTACTGAAGGATTCAGAGTTTATACGGAAGATTTGAAACTTATAGTTGTATTATACCTATGCATCCTAGAAGAAATAAATTGTGCAGTGATTTGAAGAAGATGTACTGATGGCTTGAAATGAAAGGTGATAATTTGAGCTCGTATATGAATGTTTATATGACAGCAAGTTAAACATGAACATCAGACACGGATACCTTCAGAATTGTTACAACTAGTGATGATATCAGAATGGAAATGTGATAGAATTTCTATGGATTTTGAATTGGGATCACCTTTTATCTTTAGGATGATATTTGAAGAGTTGTCGAAGGTATGGAGAAGTCTACATATTTTATTCCGGTATGAATAAATTTCTTACTTGATAAATTGTCTGAAATATAGGTTTTTGGAATTGTTAGATTACATGGTATGTTAATTTCTATTATTTCTGATTGAGATATATGGTTTATATTCTGATTCTAGAACAAGTATAAGAAGTTCTGGGTACGTGATAACAGTTTTCAGCACTGTATGAAGTTCTAAATGATTATGAATGTAAAACTGCATGGAATCTGATTGAATACAATGAGAAAAAGAATATGCAGAGCTATTTGATTCGTGAAATTAAAGAAAAGTGGAAGTAATTCGAGATAGACTGAAAGCAGTTTTGACAGATAGACATTATATATAGACTTGAAACGTTGAGATATTGAGTATTTTGTTAGTGATATGGTATTTCTTAGAGATTCACCTTGGAAGAAAATTTTGAAGATCGGGTTGAAAGAGAAATTAAGTTCTTGTTCTGTTGGCTATGTGAAGTTGTAGAAAAGTCAGACCGGTAAAATATTGTTTGGTTTTACTTCTGAAGTTACAGAAAGTTTATGATAATTTTTCATGATTTGAAGCTCAGAAGATGACATAGATCAGATCTCTTGCATGTTATATCGACAAAGGATATTGAGATTTGATGTAATCTATAGTATGAAAAAGAGCCGGTTGAGATACTAGCCTGAGTGGTAATGTCATAATATTGAGGAAGCAATATGGGAACCGAGAGAAACAGCGAGATCTTTGTACTTATACCCCCACCTCTCTCAGGTAAATTTTGAGGACGAAATTTATAAAAAGTGGGGAGAAATGTAACAACTCGAATTTTAAGGTTATCAGAAAAGTTTATTTTCGGGTCTCCGTTTCTGAAAAATGGATTAGTAAATAATTATTAAAAATATTTATGAAGTTAGTCGAGTGGTTAATGAGAGTTTAATTGAGTGAATTTAGCTTAATTAAGAGTAATTAAGAAAAAAACTAAATTGAATAAGGGTAAAAGTTAAATTATAGATTAAAAAATAAAAAGGACTAAAAGGGCAATTATACAAAAAGTATAAATTGAGGCGGTTTATCGTGAAGAAAATCTAAGATTTTATGTTTAGTATATTATTATATTATTATATAATAAAGATATTTTATGTTTTAATTATATTATATTATATTATATATATATATAAACTAAAGAAAAAAGAAAGAAAGGAAATAGAAACAGAATAGGGGACGAAGCAGAAAGACAAAGAAAAGAAGAAATTTAAGGATTTCAGGGTTCAATTTCAAATTGCTAACGTTGTCTCGGGAAATCTCAGCTAAGCAAGGAAGTGACAAAGACAACGGGAGTTAGCTCGAAAATTACGGTTTGTATTTCTATAATCCGAACTTAGTTATTAATTGTTATATTTTATTTAAAGTATATGGCAAATGTTAAGGTAAAATTATTGTGTTTTATGATTGAAATGGATTAATTGGTATATGTTGAATTTATTGAACTTATATGAATATATGTGATTGATGTGGTATTGAATATGAATGTATGTTATATTGAAAAATATATTGATTTGGGAAATAATGAAATTGATAGAAAAATGTGATTATCGTGAAATTGAATATTTATTAGTGAAAAGTGAATGGAATTATATTGAATTGAAAATATATAGTTAATTAATTAAAATATGAATTAATTGAAAACTGAAAAGTGAATTAAATACCCTATTAGCTAGTCAGGCTAGTCGGATATAGTTGGCATACCATAGGATATGGAAGAGTACGAGTTTTGCCGGCTACATCGATCGTGCACTTATGTGCCGACTCATCATTATCATTACCATTCTCATTATTGATTCAAAGACTTTGTGTGTCGATATTGTTATCATTACTGTTCTCAATTATCGTTTTCGATTTGTTTCGATGAGGTACTTTGTGTAATCGCATCATTATTCTGTTATTGTTCCGCATTTGTTCCGATGAGGTACTCGTACCGCATCGCTATCGTTATCATCGTTACGGCTTCAAATGGTAGATGAGGCACTATGTGTCGTACTGGTGTGTTGGTTGGATCCGTATATCCGTCTAGGTTCGAGTCATGTTAATAGGGGTAAATAAAGGAACTGGAAAGATCGACTGTTGCTGAATAATTTAATTGTTATCAGATATCCGATTTTTACCGAATAATTGTTCATTCTTTCGATAACCGATCAGTTGATTGATACTGAATAACTTATTATTATTGAATAATTGATTGTTACCGAATAACTGACTGTTACTAAATAAATAATTGTTCTGATTGACTGATTGTTAATGAATATTACTGATTGATTAATTGCTATTGAAAAATAATAAATAATTTTGAATTTAAAGCAACCAAAACATTGGTTGGAAAGTGAATGTTTGAATAGTACTCATTGAGTTTGAATAGTTCAATATATATAAATTAATATGTTTTATAATTGTTTAAGTGTTCGGATCATAGAAATACCACTGAGTGTATACTCAGCGTACGGTTTGTTTCCGTGCGCAGGTTAAGTTAAGGCTAGACTGTTGAATCAGCGGGTCGATCCCGAATTCGATGAGGTAAAGTATGTTGAGTATTGGTAATGGCATGTACTTAGGATGTCTTATAAGAGTCATTTAGGTTGTGAAAGTATTGATAAAATAAGTAAATTATAATTGGCAATGGTATATAGTATGAATTTGAAATTTGAAAGAAAAATTCGTAGTAATTCTAAATTAGTCCCGAATTGATTTTACTGTTTATATTGGACCGCGAGGGCCCATTAAAGGGACGACATCTTAAAATTATGATGAGCCTGAACGTTTATATTTAATTAATGTCTGTATTGTACTGTACTGACTGGTAATGTCTCGTAACCCTGTTCCAGCAACGGTATGGAGTTAAGGGACGTTACAATGTATCATTATTATACGTCAGTATTATTATTTAAATTTATTAATAATTTTAAAAAATTATTTTATATCTTTCTAACTAAATTATACTTTTAAAATATTTAATTTTAAAATATATTTAACTCTATATTTTGATATATATATTTTCCTATTAAAATTTTAATTTAATTTTTTAAATTACTCCTTAAATAAATAAAAATTTAAATAAATAAAATATTAAATATTTTTTAATTATATTAAATTAAAATTATTTCAAAATCATATCTCTTTCTTATATTTTGATTAAATAATAATTTTATTTCTATTTTCTTTTTCTTATTATTAACTTATATTTTAAATATTTGGTTATACTTAAATTAAGATTTAATAATATTCATAGTGTCTTTTTTTATATTAAAATTTAATAATAATAAATTATAAGATAATATTTTTTATTTTTATTTAAAATATTTTAATTAACTAAAGTTTGTGCATACATATTGAACAAATAAAATTAAACCATGCATGGTATGAGTAACAAGCTAGTGTGTTATAAATGAAGTAGCAATAGGATCTATGTTATTGGAATAAATGATTGTTAGTGTGTTATAAATGAATTAGCAATAGCATCTACCTTATCGGGATAATTAATTATAAATAAATACTAAAACCCTAAATCTTAACTTCGAGACTTTTAAATTCAAGATTTTAAGTTCGAGAGTTATTAATATTTATTTATAATAGTTACGATTAATGTGTAATTATGTTTAAATAAAATTATTAGGATTTATTTTCAAGTCCTCCATATTTTTTAACTTAATGATAATGTATCATATTATTATTCACTAATAATACATGAATCTTATATATATTGACAGTGCATCAAATATTATTCTATAAAAGTATATAAATAAAATAATTTCATTGTTAACTACTGTACAAGCTGGTTGGAGTAGTAAATTAAATGTTATAATATTTTTAAATGTGAATTTATAATATGATAAAAAATTATATTTTGGTTAGTTTAAAAGTTTTTTCAAACTCGTGTTTTTATAATAAAAATTAGTTCCCTAAAATAATTTATAACAATAAAAAGTTAAAAATGTAAAATCAATAAAAAATAAAATTTGATATAATAAAAAAAAATAGGCATACTATTGTATTACCTAAATATCAATTAAAATAGTTTTTCATTTTTCTCTCGTGTCATTGTTATTTGAATATAACTCGATATTATCTCTTCAAAGGACCATTGTTTTTATGTTCCATTCTTTTTGAGATAATTCTAACTTAATAATGATAACAATCTCTATTATTTTTACTGACAATTTTTTTAGATGCAACTTGATTGAATATGATTAAATACGGGATGTTACTTCTAGAACCAAATAAAAATTTTAATTGATATATGACTCTAATAATTTTATATATTATCCTAAGAATTCTATTTAAATTAAAACTCAATAATTTTGTTTGATATGAAAAATATGTAATGACCCGATTTTCAGTGGTGTTAAAATTTACAGTTTCGAGACCTCATTTTCATTAATCGAGTCTGTAGATATTAAATAGATATATTTAAAGAGTTATTATATTGATATATTAAATTTTGATTAAGTAATTTAGCCAAAAATGTGGTTAATTAAGGCTAGGGACTAAATTGTAAAAAATTAATTACTATATATTTTTAATTAGGAAAATGCTTGGGGACTTAGATAGTAATTATCCAATGGATGAAAATGGTAAATAAATCAAATTAAAATATATGATAGTGGGATTTGATGATGGATCCATTAGATTAAGCTAACTGATGATTAAAGTTTAATTAATTAAGGTTAAGTTAATTAAACAAGTTTAATAACAATTAAACCATACAAGTTTAATAACAATTAAACAAGTTTGATGATGGAGAAGTGATCATCTTCTCCACTTCAGTTGTCCACCATCGTTGAACTTTAGAGAAAAGCTTGAAAACCCTTATTCAATCGGTCATTATTTACAAGTAAGTCTCTAGTCATTTTTCTTTGATTTTTATAGTTTTATTATTATTATTATCATGGGAGCTTTTGATAAGTTGCCATTGTTGACAAGTAAGTCTCTAGCTATTTTTCTTTAATTCTTCAATTGGTGAAATTTTGATAAGTTGTCATTGTTGACAATTGGATGAATTATGTGTGAAATTGATAGAAATTAAGCTTAGATTATAAAAAGGACTAACTTATAAAGCTTAATTGTTACTGTCGTAACCATTTTTTTTGGGAAAAACAGTAGTCGACTTGGATTTTGTAAATGAAAACGAAAAATCGGAGTCGCCACCAATCTTTTTTGATGAGGTGTGATCGGATCACCTTTGTTAATCATTTTAATAAAATTTAAGATTTACTAAAACGAGAATTCTTGGTCTACGAAAAATCAAAAAACGAGTTCGGGAGTCGGTTACGCACGAGGAAGGGTTAGCACCCTCGATACGCCCAAAAATTGGTACCTAGTTGATGAATTAATGTCTAGGTGTCGAAAATTTTAAAAAAACTTGAAAGAATTTAAAATACGATCCTTCTTTATAAAAATAATGATTTAAAAATGATGGAATAAATTAAAACGGGTGCTAAAGACCCTCTCATCTCGAAGTAATAAAATGTCACGCCCAGTAAGTTAGGACACGGCATCTCGACTTCGAGACTGAGCTTGCCTTTTATATTAATGCATTTTCCGTTTTTAAAAGGATATTCGGTTAGTTAGGGTGAACGAGGAAAATCGAAACCCCATAAGTTAGGGTACGACATCTCGAAATTTTAAATACCGAATCTGCTTTGTTTTAAAACAAATTCTTATTTCAAGGTGACAAAAATGTCATACCCGTAAGTTGGGGCACAACGCTCGTGTCTCCGAGAATAAGTATTTTCAAAACTCGTATAGCAATTTAGGAGAATAATCCGTTATTTAGGTTAAACAAGAAAAATCGAGGCCAAAGTGAGTTAGGGCACGATTATCTCAAGGCCTAAATACGAAATACCGAATATTTTAAAAACAAACTTAGTATGTCGAGTAAAAATTTATTTGAACTTTGCAAAATGTAAAAGAACTAATGACATGTGCTAATATGCTCAACGAGATTATAATAAAATACAATGATATAAATTACAATAATATGAACAATGATATCAACGTAAAAAGAACAAACTAATTAGAAAAGTATAAGTAAAATAAACAAATATAAGTTTTAAATAAAAGATTTGAAAATAAGAAAAATAAAAACAATATTAGAAAGAATATGAAAAATAAAAATTAAATAAGGTACATAATACAATATTAAATTTGATGATTATAAAAGTAAAAGGAATAATAGATTAATAAGGAATAAGTATAAAATTTCAGTATAAAAAAGAGAGAAAGAATAATAAACAGTGGGTACAAAACATAAAAATATAGTAAAAGTGATAATAATAATGATACTAAATAATAGTTGTAATAAAATAATAATAACAAATATAACAGTAAGATGTAATAATATTGAAAATACTAATGGTAATAACATATTAATAATAATAAAAATATGTAAATAATGATAGTAAATGATAAAAGAAAATACAATAAAATAAAAATAAGTATAATAATAGTAATAATAATAATAATAAAACGAATAGCATAGAAATATGAAAAGCAAATATATTAAATATTAAATTAAAGTAATACAAATACGATGTATATATATAAAAAGGTCAGTACATATAAATGTGTGTATGTACATGTATTTACATGAAAACATACGCTAACATACAATGATAATAGTGGTAAATATTTTAAAAAGCAAAGAGTAATAGAATATAATAAAAATATTAAAGTAAAGTAATTAGTAGTGCTATATAAAATGTATATACATACATGTACAATAAAGTATATATTAATAACAATAATAATAACCGTAAGTAATAATAATGGTGATAATATTTAAAATATACGTACATAAATGATAATAATAAACGGTATGTATATATAATAATAATAATAATATAATAATAATAATGCTAATAATGTAGTAAATAATGTTACAAATAAAAAGGGTAAAAATATATATGAAAAAACCAGATAAACAAAAAAAAAGGACTAAATCCGAATCTAAAACAGAGCTTTGGGGCCAATTTAAAAGGGAAAATAAAAAGGGGGACCTATTTGAATGCGCTTATAACTACAGAGGGCCAAAAGGGAAATTTCCCCGAGTCCTTAAACGGTGTCGCTGAAGGGAGGACTAAATCGTAAAGCGTGATAACTTTTGGGGCCGATTTAGAATAAATGCAAACCTAATTACAGAGCGTATAAAAAGCGGAAGGACCAATCAGATAATTAACCCTTAAGAGCAAAAACACGCGGATCCCAAGGTAAGGCGGGTCGGGTCCTCGGGTCGCGCCTAAACGGCGCCGTTTTGTGTTATGAAGGCCTAAGTGAAACGGCGCCGTTTCACTAAGGCTATTTAAGCCATTTTTTTTTAAAAAAATTCCATTTCCCATTCATTTCAGAAAAAAAAAAAAAGGGGCTTTGAAATCCTCTCCCTTCCCGATCGCGGCTTTGGCTCAGATTGTTGGACTCGCCGTCGCCAGCTGCCGCTCCCGCCACCGTAGACACCTGCAGTGGCAGAAATCGCCAAGGTAAAAATTTTCCTTCTTTTTTTCTTTTTTTTTTATATATTTTATCTCTATATATTTACACTTAATATGTAATAGAGAAAATCGAAAAGAAAATAAAGAAACGAAAAGGGAAGATGAATAACCTTAGGTTCGGCCCTTGATCTATTTTGTTTCGTTTTTGCTTGTATTTGAGTATGATTTCTTTGATGTTAATATGGCTTTGTGTATTCTCAAAATAAATGAAAATCGTGAAGCAAAAAGCCCTTTTTACATTGTTTGTTCTTGCTTATATATTTGTGTTCTCTGCTTCTCTCTTGCTTTCTGCCTTGTCCTTTTAATGTCTGCAGTATGCATGGAGCGGTGGCACAGTGGTGGTGGGCAAAGCTATGGCGCGGCTAGGGTGGTGGTGTTGGATGGGACAAGGCAGAGGAGTCGAGAGCTAGGGCGGCGCTAGGTAGATTAGTTTAGGGTTTTCTTTTTTTTTTTTTTTTTTAGTTTTTGGGTCATAATTTTTTTGGGCTTAGGGCATTTGGGTCAAAGTTTATTTGTTGGGTATGGGTCTAGGTCAAATGGGTTAGGGGTTTTCGGGCCCAAAATTGGGCTTGTACAGCTGCCCCTCTTTGCTTGTTGTCGTGTAACGAGAACAAAGCAAAGACTTGAGAAAGAGCAATTTTGCCCGGTTTCACCGTGTCTTTACTTGTTTAGCGCTCATTTTCCCCAGATAGCTTCATTCCAATCTTGTTGCTTCACTCCGCTTCACTGCTCTGCTGCAGCTTCAAGAAGGTAAGATTTGTTTTGATCTGCCCCACTGCAACTCTATGTGACTTCAATCTACTCCACTGAAACTTCAAGGAGATTTGATGTGGCTTCGAACCGCTCTAATGCCATTTCAAGGAGAAGATATTTGATTTCCAGCCTATTACCCTACTGCTTAGGGGTCAAGGCTCCTTGTCTTTGATCTGCTCCACTACTGCTAGAGAGATAAGATCTCAGAAATTTGGTCTGCTACCCTACCGCTAGGGGTTAAGACTCATCATCTTCGACCTATTACCCTATTGCTTGGGGGTTTAAGGTCCATAAGTTTAGCTTGTTACCCTACCGCTTAGGGGGTTAAAGCTTGTTACTTTTGATCTATTTCCCTACGGCTTTGGGGGTTGAGATCCGTCGAATTCAGCTTCTTACCCTACTGCTTAGGGGGTTAAAGCCCATCACTTTTGATCTGTTTCCCTACTGCTTAGGGGGTTAAGATTTATGCATTCAACTCTGTTACCCTACCGCTTAGGGTTTAAGGTCTATCATCTTTGATCTATTTCTCTCGCTTAGGGTTAAGATCCGCAATTCGGTCTCATACCCTACTACTTAGGGATTTAAGACCTTTCGCTTTTTGATCTCGCTCCATCGCAACTTCGTGAAGGCAAGATCTGCGATTTTTGACCTATTACCCTACCGCTTAGGGGTTTAAGGCTTGTAAATTTAGCCTGTTACCCTACCGCTTAGGAGTTAAGGCTCGATGCACTTACTGATTCTAGGGACATGGCCCGTAGAATCAGTTCCATGTATCTATGCTTGTGCTAAAGAATTAGGATGTTATGATCGAAATGAATTAGATGTTCCTAATTAGATGCGCTATGAATGATCTATGAATGCATGGGTGCAGCATGTTGTGAGCACGAATTTAATGTTTAGACTGTCATTGCTCCTCATTTATCTTTCACTGAAACGGTATTCTGTCTTCTTATTCGGCTTAGATCTTTGAATAGGAAAGCTGAAGAGGTAGTCCCAGTTCAAAAATTTCCAGTCTTTGAGTTTGGTTAGTTCTAAATAATAGTCCTGTTTTAGGTTCCTATACTATTTAGAAACTTTCAGAGTAACATGCGAAAACTCTTTTTGCAAAAATGGCTTTTAGTCCATTAATCATCATTTTAATGCAAAATGCTTGAAGAAGACTATAATAATGATGGGGCTGAAATTTATCGTAAACAAAATTTGAAAGGGGATAGCTTATTTACAGCCAACAAACATTTGGAATGCAAAATGAATAAAAGGAAAATAGGTGCCCCAGATATCGCAGCGTGAGCTTCTTTGCATGAACTTCTTGAGGACTCCCTTTTCGCTTAACACGTGTTTAGGGGATCTAGAGTACTCTAGTAGATGCCCCAAGAAGTAAAATCTCTCTTCTTTGTTAATTTAGGTGTCGTAAGATCGTCGTAGTGCCCCACCTTGATCAAAATTTGAATCGCCTCTTTCGTGTTTTCAATTCAAAATCCCTTTGGTCTCAAGGTGCTATTTATGAAGTTTTCACCTGGCCTCTCCCCCTTTTTTTTTTTTTTTTTTTTTAGGCGAAGTATTTCTTGACCGAATCTGAATTCACTGGATTAGGTAAAGTCTTGCCATCCATTTCGGCCAATATCAATGCTCCTCCGAAAAGGCCTTCTTTACTACATAAGGTCCTTCCCAATTCGGCATCCATTTTCCTCTAAAGTCCTTTTGTATGGGTAGGATCTTTTTCAATACTAGGTCTCCCTCATGAAATTCTCTAGGACGGACCTTTTTGTTGTAAGCTCGCATCATTCGTTTTTGGTACATCTGACCATGACGGATGGCCCTTAACCTCTTTTCTTCAATCAAATTCAGCTGATCATATCGGGACTGGATCCATTCTGCTTCATCTAGTTTTACCTCTGACAACACTCTGAGGGAAGGAATCTCAACCTCGATAGGTAAAACTGCCTCCATTCCATAGACCAATGAAAAATGTGTTGCCCCGGTGGAAGTCCTGACAGACGTCCGATAAGCATAGAGGGCGAACGGTAGCTTTTCATGCCAGTCTTTATAGGTCTCGGTCATTTTCCCTACAATCTTCTTAATGTTTTTATTAGTCGCCTCACCGCACTGCTCATCTTCTGGACGGTATGGTGATGAGTTGTGGTGTCCGATCTTGAATTGATCGCAGACGTGCGCTATCGTGATCGTTGTTCAAATTCAATGCGTTGTCAGATATGATCCTTTCTGGCATTCCATATCGACAAATGATTTCCTTTTTTAGGAATTTGCTAACAGCTGATTTAGTGACATTGGCATACGAGGCGGCTTCCACCCACTTGGTGAAATAGTCGATGACCACAAAGATGAATCGATGCCCATTTGAAGCTTTTTTAAGCGAAATTGGCCCAATCACATCCATACCCCACATCGAGAAAGGCCATGGTGAAGTCATAACATGCAGAGGTGAAGGAGGCACGTTGATCTTGTCTCCATAGATTTGGCACTTATGACATCTTTTGGCGTAGTTAATGCAGTCTCCTTCCATAGTGGACCAATAATAACCGAACCTCATAATTTGCCTGGCCATTGTAAATCCATTAGCGTGTGTCCCACAGACGCCCTCATGGACTTCTTCCAAGATTTTCTTAGCCTCGATAGCGTTCACGCATCTTAACAGTACTTGATCCTCCCTTCTTTTATATAGGATCTCACCATCCAAGACGTAATCATTGGCCAATCTTCTCAACGTTTTCTTGTCGTTTTCAGTAGCTTGGTCGGGATACTCACGATTCTTCACATACCGCAGGATGTCGTGGTACCAAGGATGATCATCATTTTCAGCTTCTTCTTCGAGATTGCAACAATGAGCTGGAGCCTCGTAGATGCTCATTTGGATCGGTTTCACATCCTCTTGTTTATTCACCTTGATCATGGAAGCTAAAGTTGCTAGGGCGTCCGCCATCTGATTTTCTTCCCGAGGAGATAGCGAAAAATGATATCATCGAATTCTTTGATTAGTTCAAGGACTAGATTTCGATAATTGATCGCCTTGGGATCCTCGCGTCTCCCATTCTCCTTTAAGTTGATAAATCACCAAATGCAGAATCTCCATATACTTCTAGCGCTTTAATTTTATGCTCAATAGTCATGCGCGGATGATGCCCATGATGCATGCTTCGTATTCCGCCATATTGTTTGTACAAATAAATCCAATTTGCTAGTGAAGGGGTAATGATCCCCGTCTGGAGATACCAAGACTGCCCCAATTCCATTACCCACGGCATTTGATGCTCCGTCAAGTTTAGCTTCCAGGATGATCTTCTCGAGGGTCCTCTTCGAGTGAGTTGCCACGCACATCGATCTTCATTTGGGAAATCAAAGTTCGAGAGGCTCGTAGTCTTCTAAAGCTCTATTGGCTAGAAAGTCTGCTATTGCACTCCCTTTTATAGCTTTCTGGTTTACATAGACAATATCAAATTCGGAGAGTAGACCGTTGACTCCATCAAGTACTTCAAAGGATCCAGTTTAGAAATCAGCCAGGTCGTGTGATACAACATGTATTGTCTCAGTCTTCGGGTTGTCCAGATTAGGGCACAACACAACTTTTCGATTGGCGAGTACCTCGTTTCACACTCAGTGAACTTCTTACTGAGGTAATATATTGCTCTTTCTTTCCTTCCTGACTCATCGTGTTGGCCAAGCACACATCCCATAGAATTTTCAAACACCGTTAAATACAGTATCAATGGCTTGTCTGGATTAGGTGGTGTCAATACTGGGGCGTTAGACAAATACTGCTTAACCTTGTCGAAAGTTTCCTGGCATTCCTCGTTCCAAGCGCCAGGATTGTGTTTCTTGAGGAGACGAAATATGGGGTCACATTTCTCAGTTAGTTGTGAAATGAACCGAGCGATGTAATTCAGTCTTCCTAAGAATCCTCGAACTTCTTTTTGAGTACGCGGTAGAGGTAGCTCTTGTATAGCTTTGACTTTGTCTGGGTCAATCTCAATCCCTTTTTCACTGACTATGAATCCTAGCAGTTTTCCTGACCTGGCCCCGAAGGTGCATTTCGCTGGATTGAGTTTCAGCTGGAATTTTCTCAACCTCAAAAATAATTTCCTCAAGACGTGCACATGCTCTTCTTCTGTTCGAGATTTGGCGATCATGTCGTCGACATAGACCTCAATTTCTTTATGCATCATATCATGGAACAGGGTTACCATGGCTCTCTGATATGTTGCCCCCGCGTTTTTTAATCCAAACGGCATCACCTTATAGCAGAAGGTTCCCCACATGGTCACAAATGTGGTTTTATTAATGTCTTCAGGATGCATCTTGATCCGATTGTACCACTCGAGAAACCATCCATGAAGGAGAAGAGTGAGTACCTCGCCGTTTGTCCACTAAGGTGTCGATATGAGGCAATGGAAAATTATCCTTTGGGCTGGCCTTGTTCAAGTCTCTATAGTCTACACACATTCGAACTTTTCCATCTTTTTTAGGGACGGGGACTATGTTAGCTACCCATTCCGAATACTTGACTACTTGTAAGAAACCAGCGTCAAATTGCTTCTTAACCTCCTCTTTTATTTTCAACAAGACATCCGCCTCATTCTTCAAGCTTCATTGAACCGCTTGCAATCCTCTTTAATGGGGAGTCATGTACCACAATATCGATTTCAGCCCGGGCATATCTTGATACGACCATGCAAACACATCCTTGAACTCTTGGAGTAACTCGATAAGGTCCTGCTTTGTTTCTGCGGTTATGCAGGCTCCGATCTTCACTTCTTTCTTTTCAAGTTCATCTCCCAAGTTCACGACTTCTACTGACTCTTTGTGGGGTAGAATCTGCTTCTCCTCTTGCTCTACCATCCTTAACAAATCAGGGGATAAGTTACAGTCCTCGTCATCTTCAAAGTCCCGAGATCCCTCTAGACACATATCCCGCTCAAAAGGAGACTCGAGCTAGTAGCAATGTCGCCGCATCGTTGATATCTGGAGACCTGTTATAGGCGCGAAAGAAGATACAAAGAATAAAAGAATCTAAGAACAATAGTATGTATGGTATGTTTATGAATGAAAGAATAAAAGAATATTTGCACGGAAAAGGACAAAAGAATGCATTTCATTGAAATAACAATTTTAGAACATGAGCCTATTTCACAAAAAGACACCTATTACTCCTAGGCCTAGAGTAATAAGCGTGTTTTGAGCATTACTCTGTATTAGTTCTAAAGACTACAGAATCTCTTCTCTGATCCCATTTATCTAGAACACTTTCTGGCTCATAAGGGCGAATGCCCGATAGATCTTCTATTCCAGTTCCCTCTTCATATGTGGCGTTGATGTCTAAATTTTCCATCATTCCTTCCACAATTTCCTTTCCAGATGCCCCCTGCTCGGGGTGAATGACTCCTCCAGACACAAAAGTCTTCGATATATGGGGAAAGATCATTGGTTCCCATTCGACTTCTCCCCCGCTTAATCGTGCTCTCCTTCTTTCTTGTTTCTTCTCTAGTTCCTTCTTTCTTTGCTTCGTGTTAGGCCTGAATCCCAACCCAAAACGATCCTGTTTTTCTTTCATCATTGGTGCATTAATCCGTCCCTGGAGGTACTTCCCAAGTCCTCTTCCGGGTATGGCCCCTTTTCCAACAGTTAGCCGTAGTCCCATTCTCGTAGTTTCAGATAATCTAGGCATTGGAATCTTATTTCCTTCTATGATGAATGTCGCGTTCACAAACTCTAAAGACCGAAAAGAACACTCGATTGCTTCGTCATCTGCCCCCGCATATGGTGCGTTGCTGGTAACGGACGCAATGATATCCTCTTCAGCATTGATCGTTACTAACCGGCCCTCGTTTACCAATTTCAACTTCTGGTGTAGCGATGAAGGGATCGCCTCTGCGAGTGTATCCATGGTCTTCCCAATAGGCGCTTGTACGAAGGCTTAATATCCATAACCAGAAATCTACTTCACGTACTTCCGGTCCGATCAAGAGGGGTATTTCAATCTTCCCCATTACTTTCCTTTCCGTGCCATCAAATGCTCTTACTATATTTTGGCATGTTTTCATGTGGGAACCGTCTTCTCTGCAATCTATTCAACAGAGACGGGTAGGACATTCAAATGCAGAACCATTGTCAATCAATACCCTCGTAATGTATGCCCTTTGCAATGAGTTGTAATATGCAAAGCTTTAGTCGATCCTCTCGCCTCCCGAGGTACTTCATCGTCATTGAAGAATATAAAGTTGTCGGCACTTATATTGTTGACTAGACGGTCCAAATTTGTTGACCAAATGTCATTAGCAACGTAGGTTTCATTCAAAGACCTTCATCAATGCAATCGCGATGGGCTTCGAGCTTAAGAGTAAGGCCAATACCGATATACGAGCTGGTTTTGTTTGTGTAATCGTTTCTACGACACTATACTCACTGTGCTTTAGAAATTTCAAGAATTCCTTTGCTTCTTTTTCATCCACATGATTCATTAACAGCTTGGTTCAGTCCCGCCGCTTCTTTTCCTTTGCTCAATTACCAATGATTTTCCTTTAACTCCGCTTCGACTTTTTGTAGTTGGGGTATAACGCCTCCCATCTGCGTGTATAGAAACCCTCGTCTTGACTTTCCTCTCGATGTATTAATCGGGATTTCCTCCCTCGGGATCGTCACGTTGCAGCTATAGTTCCATGGCACCCTTTTGCTATCTTTATAAGGGAAAGCAACGGGCTTCTGGATCACGAGTTTTGGCGTAACTGGTGTCCTGGCTTCGTTAACTCTCGGCCGTGATATGATGACCACCGGGTGGCTGGCTCTAGGGACATCCTTCATTGACCCTTCTTCTGAGGCACACACTTCTGTTTCTTCTGGGCTTTCAACATATTCGAAGAATTCTATCTCCTTATTATCCATCAATCCTTGTACTAAAGCCCTGAATTCACTACATTTCTGAATCTCATGATCTTCTTGATTGTGAAACTCGCAATAAGTCATCCCTTCTCGAGGTCTGACCCTTGAATTCTGTGGTATCAACCCCATTTCCACCATCTTCCTCCATACTTCTTTTAGTGGAGTATTCACTTCTGCGATATTTGTCTTAATTTCTTTCCCCGAACTCCCGATTATTGCATTTATCCCCTTAACCCCATGGTTAGGTAGTGGGTTGTCTGCACTAGGTGTATCATCAAATTTCACAACGCCCATGTTGATGAGTCTCTCAACCAATTTTTTGAAAGTGGTGCAGTTTTCTATCGAGTGTCCTGTGGCCCCCGCGTGATACTCGCATTGGGCATTCGCGTCATACCACTTGGGGTATGGAGGCTGCATTGGTTTTAAATAGAAGGGAGATACGACGTGTGCGTCAAACAAACTTTGGTATAACTCCTTGTATGTCATAGGAATGGGCGTGAATTGGAGTTTCTCCCTATTTGGCTTCGTGTTGGGCTCTTGTCTAGAAGGGCCCTGCTGACCAGTAGTTGTCGCCCTTGGTTGGCTTACGGTGACTGATTTCGAATATGCACTCACATTGTTTACCTCGTGCTCTTTCTTTCTTGGTGCTGACCTTTTGGTACTTTCTCCAGCCTCTATTTTCCCACACTCTATCGCGTTTTCAATCATTTCTCCGGACATTACTATGTCCGAGAAACTTTTAGTCGCGCTTACCCAAATGTGGTTAATGAAAGGTGCTTTGAGAGTATTAATGAAGAGCATAGTAGTTTCTTTTTCCAACAGAGGGGGTTGGACTTGTGTGGCCACCTCTCTCCATCGTTGGGCATATTGCCTGAAGCTTTCATTGTGTTTTTTCTCCATGTTCTGTAAAGTAATCCTATCAGGGGCTATGTCCACCACATGACCATACTGCTTCATGAAAGCTTGTGCGAGATCTTTCCATGAACCAATTTGGGCGCGACTCAATTGGTTGTACCATCTAGAAGCGGCCCCTACCGCACTTTCTTGAAAGCAAGAATCAAGAGTTGATCGTTATTAACATGGCCTGCCATTCTTCTACGTAACATAGTGATGTGAGCCTCGGGACAACCGGGTCCCATTGTACTTTTCAAATTCTGAGTTTTGAACTTGGGAGGGAGTACCAAATCGGAACCAAGCTTAATTCCTTTGCATCGATTCCAAAGACGATAGTCGATGCTTTCCATCTCCTTGAATTTTTCTTCTAACCATCTATACTTTTCTTCAAACTCTTTCGGAATTCTACCTTTGTCTTTTCTCTGCTTTCATCACCTCATCGAGGTTGAGGACAACAGGTTAGTTGGGTTATCCCCTCCGGATGAGAGCCCGAGCCAACCTCGATAGTTCATCGGTGCGGACACCACCAGCACCGCAATGGTTGGGGCCTAATTGTGACCGATGGCCTTCTTGGGTATATTTCGGTCGTGGTCTCGAACGTCTGCTTTGGGCAAATCTGAGGGTAGACAGGATCTTCGTTATCATCTTCCGTGTTAACTACGGGACTTTTCCTTTTTCTAATCCACCACCAATAGACGCGTTATTTGATCCATCATACTTTTCTCGGGACTCCAAAGATCTCGGTCCTCATATCCTGCCGACTTTGGCCAACTGTTTCTTGCATGCGTGCTTGTAATCGATCTTGCATCTCTTTTTGCATTTGCTCTAATCTCTCTAACCTTTGGTCCATGGCTTTTGTTTTTCCTCGTGTGTACCGTGAACGATGTTCCGGGTAATCGCCACGATTTTAGGGTTTTTGTGAGTTTTAGTGCACATGATGCAATGTTGATGCATGAATGCAATGGATGCAATGAACGCAAATGAATGCAATCAAAAGGCGTTGATTCTAATTCAATTTCATTAAGATAACTTTCTAGAAAGCAAGTTTCTTTACATAAGATAGATTACATATAAGGCTTGGCCCTGATACTTAGGGCCTTGACCTGCCTAAGGAGCCATGCTAATTCTCGTCCTCTATTTGATTCTGATTCGTACTTTAAACTCAAAGACATCACCGCACCGCTAACGCTTGTAAGTAATCCGCCACGCCTCGCATTTGAATCAAAGCTTTCACCCATGACGTAATCCTGCTCCCGACTTGTTCTTGGGATTGGTGAAGTTGTTCATTCAATCGATCGTTATTTATCTCAAGAAATTCAAGTTGGAGTTCGCGATCTTGCAATGCCACCTTGAGTTCTTCTATATTTCCTTTTAACTCTTCAATTTTGCTTTGACTGGCTTTTAACTCAATTACAGAGTTACGGGCACGTTGCTGGTACAAGGACTTTTCTAGTTCTGTCACCCGCATTTTTAATCTTTCTTTCTCGTTCTGGCTTTCTACCAAATTCTCCTTTAGAGTTTCCTCTCGAGCTTGAGCCTCTCGAAATTTTTCTTCCCATTGGCTAGCTTTACTTTTCTCTTCTTTAACTTCTTGCCGCCATTGCTCAGACGTCTTCCCTAGCCCAAATGTTTCTTATTGACCTTCGCAGCCTTCTTATAGTCGCTTTTTAACCGCCCAAATCTTCCTCGGCTTTGTTCTTTCCTTTTCTGAGCCTTTCAGCTTCTAACTTCTGGACATCGACATCCAATCCTAGCTGTATTTTCTCCTCTTCCAACTGCTCGATCCTCTTTTCTAGTTCCAGGCTCTTTCTCTCGAAATCATGTCCGACGATTTCTAGCTCGCAGATGATTGGTCTCAAGCATTCTTCCATTGATCTAGGTCCTTCTTGATCCGGCGTGGGGATGTTATCGTTGATCCTCTCAATCCTCCACCGGTCGTACTCAAGGGTAGCCATGGGATTGGCAAAGAAACTTTTTCATTCTACGAGTCCGTTCCGGGCATTCGATATTTCGCGGACTCTCCTTTTGTAGTTATTCCCCGTGAATACAAATTCACACCGAGCTAACCCGTGTGTTGGTGGTGTAAATCGTCTCGACTGTCATCTTGCCTTAACACCAGCAGAGGAGCATACCCTACGCTCTCCCCATACTCCTAACAAGGGAACCCAATCAAGTCTCCACATCGGTATAATATTTCATCGTGCACCATCCACGGGGCTCTCCATTCGACATCCTCTTCTTGCAAATTCAAGTATCGCCATCCAGTTTTCTTCCGTGATATTGTCTCTTCTTGGTGTAGCTGCTAACTCTTTCAAAGGAGAGTAGTTTTGGAGAAAACGCGGTATGAGACCTTTTCCACTCTCCAAAAATGGCTATGGAACCACGATAGCGTGTCGTGCGCATCCAATAAATCTTCCTTCACCCGCTCTTCGACAAGCATTCAATGATCTAAAGGTTTCAGCCAATATCGCGCAGTACGTGTGTGGTCCCTTTACTAAGCCTATCAAAGAGATCGAGACCGCCTCGCCTCACGTGCCCCAAAGCTTTGGGAAAGATAACTACCCATAAATGCTTAAGGCGAAAACATCTACCCTCTTCTTCGTGTCAGGATGTGCTAGGATTAAATCTCTCAAATGCCTCCAAGGAATGCACCTACAATCTCCTTTTTGTTTGATACGGGCTGTAACCCACTGCTCGCTCATTCCCGTGATGTTCATCAACTTTTTCGAGAATGCTGGGCCATTGGCAGCTTTGGAGTAAATTCTGTCAACCTGAATCTTCGGGCATCGGATCAAGGCTGTGTATTCCTCTATTGTGGGTACCAAATCAACATTCCCGAAAGTAAAGCAGCTGTAAGCAGAATTCCAATATTGAACGAGGGCTCGGAACAGGCGTTCATCTATCTTGACGTCGAGTAGATAAGGTAAATCGCCATAATGACAATGAATAGCCGCTTGACCTCGCATCCCACCGAGCCTGCATTTCTTTCATCTCTTGGAGATTGTTTTGAGTTACGTTAACCCGAGTAAAATCCGACAACTCGACACGCACTTCTGGTTAGGCTATCACCTTTCTCTTGTTTGTGTTGTCTCAAATTTCATATCCCACAAAGAACATTGTCCTCTACTTTATCAAAAACCCGCTTTTCCATGATAAGCTATCTTCTTAGCAACCGAATGTAAATCAACACCTTTTATGATGAAAATGTCATGCAAATACAATCAAAATAAAACAAAACAAGTCAGTATTTCATACAAGATTTAAAGCAAACAAGGAATAATCAAATATGGCACTTGCTCGGGTAACCACTAGGGTTTCAGAGTGGCTCTACCTAGGGTAGGTTCCTTAAGGCTCGCTACATGGAGTTCGGTTCTAGAGTAAAGGTACTGAACCAGCAGATTCTCGATCTTCACCCATTATAGGTTCATACAGCATCGAGTTCAGTTCAGTGGAATACGTTTCCCTATGGTCGCACGAGATGAAAATCTCACGAAGACATAGGTACGGACGTACTCCGAAAGTGATCCACTATCCTGCACGGAGGTGAAAACCTCACGAAGGAGTAGTTTCTCACTTCCACTTAGAAGGGTGTGACCATAACGGTCATGCAATGCAATGTGTAAAATTATTTAAAGACTCAAACCAACACAACAGGTATCGTATTGCAAACAACAAATGAAATGTGATGAAAGGATCGTATTTCAAAATTAAATTTTCAATTTTCGATAAAAAGACAAAAGTTAATCAACTTGTGGCTTGACTCTCTTATTTGGTTGTCCCCAGTGGAGTCGCCAAAGTGTCGTAACCATTTTTTTTTGGAAAAACGATGAGTCGACTTGGATTTTGTAAATGAAAACGAAAACCGAGTCGCCACCAATCTTTTTGATGAGGTGTGATCGGATCACCTTTGTTAATCATTTTAATAAAATTTAAGATTTACTAAAACGAGAAATCTTGGTCTACGAAAAATCGAAAAACGAGTTCGAGTCTCGGTTCACATACGAGGAAGGGTTAGCACCCTCGATACGCCCAAAAATTGGTACCTAGTTGATGAATTAATGTCTAGGTGTCGAAAATTTTAAAAAACTTGAAAGAATTTAAAATACGATCCTTCTTTATAAAAATAATGATTTAAAAATGATGGAATAAATTAAAACGGGTGCTAAAGACCCTCTCATCTCAAGTAATAAAATGTCACGCCAAGATAAGTTAGGACACGGCATCTCGACTTCGAGACCGAGCTTGCCTTTTATATTAATGCATTTTCCGTTTTTAAAAGGATATTCGGTTAGTTAGGGTGAACGAGGAAAATCTAAACCCCATAAGTTAGGTACGACATCTCAAATTTTAAATACCGAATCACTGCTTTGTTTTAAAACAAATTCTTATTTCAAGGTGACAAAAATGTCATACCCCCTGTAAAGTTGGGGCACAACGCTCGTGTCTCCGAGAATAAGTATTTTCAAAACTCAGTATAGCAATTTAAGAGAATAATCCGTTATTTAGGTTAAACAAGAAAAATCGAGGCCAAAGGAGTTAGGCACGATTATCTCAAGGCCTAAATACTGAATACCGAATATTTTAAAAAACAAACTTAGTATGTCGAGTAAAAAATTTATTTGAACTTTGCAAAATGTAAAAGAACTAATGACATGTGCTAATATGCTCAACAAGATTATAATAAAATACAATTATATAAATTACAATAATATGAACAATGATATCAACGTAAAAAAGAACAAACTAATTAGAAAAGTATAAGTAAAATAAACAAATATAAGTTTTAAATAAAAGATTTGAAAATAAGAAAAATAAAAAAACAATATTAGAAAGAATATGAAAAATAAAAAAATTAAATAAGGTACATAATACAATATTAAATTTGATGATTATAAAAGTAAAAGGAATAATAGATTAATAAGGAATAAGTATAAAATTTCAGTATAAAAAAAGAGAAAGAATAATAAACAGTGGGTACAAAACATAAAAATATAGTAAAAGTGATAATAATAATGATACTAAATAATAGTTGTAATAAAATAATAATAACAAATATAACAGTAAGATGTAATAATATTGAAAATACTAATGGTAATAACATATTAATAATAATAAAAATATGTAAATAATGATAGTAAATGATAAAAAGAAAATACAATAAAATAAAAATAAGTATAATAATAGTAATAATAATAATAATAAAACGAATAGCATAGAAATATGAAAAGCAAATATATTAAATATTAAATTAAAGTAATACAAATACGATGTATATATATAAAAAGGCTGTACATATAAATGTGTGTATGTACATATATTTACATGAAAACATACGCTAACATACAATGATAATAGTGGTAAATATTTTAAAAAGCAAAGAGTAATAGAATATAATAAAAATATTAAAGTAAAGTAATTAGTAGTGCTATATAAAATGTATATACATACATGTACAATAAAGTATATATTAATAACAATAATAATAACCGTGTAAGTAATAATAATGGTGATAATATTTAAAATATACGTACATAAATGATAATAATAAACGGTATGTATATATAATAATAATAATAATAATATAATAATAATAATGCTAATAATGTAGTAAATAATGTTACAAATAAAAAAAGGTAAAAAATATATATGAAAAAAACCAGATTAAACAAAAAAAAAGGACTAAATCCGAATCTAAAACAGAGCTTTGGGGCCAATTTAAAAGGGAAAATAAAAAGGGGGACCTATTTGAATGCGCTTATAACTACAGAGGGCCAAAAGGGAAATTTCCCCGAGTCCTTAAACGGTGTCGCTGAAGGGAGGACTAAATCGTAAAGCGTGATAACTTTTGGGGCCGATTTAGAATAAATGCAAACCTAATTATAGAGCGTATAAAAAGCGGAAGGACCAATCGGATAATTAACCCTTAAGAGCAAAAACACGCGATCCCGTGGTAAGGCGGGTCGGGTCCTCGGGTCGCGCCTAAACGGCGCCGCGTTTTGTGTTATGAAGGCCTAAGTGAAACGGCGCCGTTTCACTAAGGCTATTTAAGCCATTTTTTTTTAAAAAAATTTCATTTCCCATTCATTTCAGAAAAAAAAAAAAAAAAAGGGGCTTTGAAATCCTCTCCCCTTCCCATCGTACGCACACTGCTCCAGATTCTTTGGACTCGCCGTCGCCGCCAGCCGCTCGCTCATCACCACCGCACGGTGGCCTAAATCACCTGAAGGTAAAAATTTTCCTTCTTTTTTTCTTTTTTTATATATTTTATCTCTATATATTTACACTTAATATGTAATAGAGAAAATCGAAAAGAAAATAAAGAAACGAAAAGGAAGATGAATAACCTTAGGTTCGCCCTTGATCTATTTTGTTTTCGTTTTTGCTTGTATTTGAGTATGATTTCTTTGATGTTAATATGGCTTTGTGTATTCTGAAAATAAAATGAAAATCGTAGCAAAAAGCCCCTTTTACATTGTTTGTTCTTGCTTATATATTTGTGTTCTCTGCCTTCTCTCTTGCTTTCTGTCTTGTCCTTTTAATGTCCTGCAGTATGCATGGAGCGGTGGCACACAGTGGTGGTGGGCAGGCTATGGCGCGGCTAGGGTGGTGGTGTTGGATGGGACAAGGCGGAGAGTCGAGAGCTAGGCTAGCGGCGGCTAGGGTAGATTAGTTTAGGTTTTCTCTTTTTTTTTTTTAGTTTTTTGGGCTGTTAATTTTTTTGGGCTTAGGGCATTTGGGTCAAAGTTTATTTGTTGTGTATGGGTCTAGGTCAAATGGGTTAGGGGTTTTCGGGCCCAAAATTGGGCTTGTACAGTTACCTTTGTACATTAGGGACCAAATTGAATAAAATGAAAATTTGTTATGAAATTTTGGTATGAATAGAAAGTATAAGGTCCCTAATGAATAAATGTGAAATCAAATTTTAATCTGAAGCTTCAAATTAAAAGTTATGCTTGTCCTGGGTTTAAGAACTAAATTGAAAACTATGCATGAATTGTTATTTGGTTGTGAATTGATAGACTTATATGTTTTGTGACTTTATGTAGCTAACGTCGATGTGAAACTGTAGAAAGGGAAGGGAAAAGTGAAAGTTATCAACGAGTGACTCGGGAATCCCAATTTGTACTTTTATAATTTAGGATAGATTTAATTTATTGCATATACATGTTAATTGCTTGATTGATCATTGAGGTAAGTATATGGTGATAGTACAAATTGTCTTGATTGAGTTTGATGTGGGATATCGAAATAAAAGACAAATGAAAAATGACATGAAATATTTGAATTATGTTATGGATATGGTAAATGGATAGAAAAATTTTGTATGACATATAATTCATGTGTGTTGATGATGGATTGAAATATGATTTTGAAATTGAATGTGAGTATATATATATATATATATATATATATATATATGATTTGGATTGAATCTCCAATACATTCAAAACATCTAATAATACAAGGAGACTTGTAATTAATATATATTCCCAACTTTCTTTGAGGAGTCGATCATCTTTGTGCTTTTTGGTGGATCAATTGGAATATATGTGCACATACAAAAGTTCAAAGATGGAAAATATTTAGCTCTTGACTAAAAACCAATTATAACGGGGAGTATTTATAATTTATTGGCTTGATGCGTACAACATGTAAATCAATATAATCTCATGTTGAAATGGAAAGTTTAGTTCTCATAAATAATGGTTTAGACATTAATCAAAGGCATTCAATAAATAATTCCTCTAAACCATTATGCACATAAATAATAAACTTTTACAAAAGTTTTTCAAACTCAATCAATAAAAGACTGAGATATAAACTCATTAGTATTAACATGATGAATTTTCTTAATTGCATGATATGAAATTAATTATTTAAACAAACAATCTTGCAAACGACAGGTTGTAAGTTGATAAGACATATGCGATAATTTTGTAGATGTATATACCAAAATCATTTAATATCAAAACCATCCACATGGTGGATGAATGAGCCCATATTCATTTCAGAAATGCAAGATATTAAATCTCAACTTTAGCTAGTGAGTTTCTAATAAGCAATTTTCATTGAGAACAAACAACAAATGAGAATTCTTTAAATTAAAGAATCTTTTGGTTCTTTAATGAATGTCCATATGAATTCTTAATTAATTTTTGTATCATATATGATCCAAGATAGTCTAACTGGTCACGCCAAGTAGTAAATGTATTTGTATCAGTAAACTTCTGGTTTACTTTAACATGCATTTTAATTTTACTAATAATGCCAAAATAATTTTACTGTTATTCATTTTACTTTGTATCCACGTATAAGTTCTATTGTGACATTTACTACCGAAAATGTCTAAATCAATGTGAAGTTTATAATGTCACTAAGTTAACAAAATAACTATAATTTCCAAACAATTATATACAATATTAGCTTCAGGAAATATGCCAAAATCTATAAATATCCAAAAAAAAATTATATTTATGGCATACATTCACTTCAAGGAATGTGCAAAAAGTAATTCAGATAATAATGTATGCATATATCATAATTCTTACCAATAAGATTATAAAAATATCATTTGCTTCTAAGGAATGATAAATTAATATAAGTAATTGAACATTATATACTAAGAATAAACATTTGGTAATATTTTGAATCATCCATCTTCTTCTTATCTATTTGCCAATAATGACAATAGGTAATTATTATGTATTGCTACATTCACTTCAGGGAATGAAACAAAACCAGTGGAGCGAATAACTCGTTATTTTGTTAGCCATAAGGAGATATGAGATCAATTCAAAATAAGAGTTTTGTATAATCAATTAACTACTAAGAATAACTGGCTAGGTCATGTATAGAAAAAAGCTTATATTAAATATATCAATAAAAATCACATATCAAACATAAAAATATGACATAATTAAAAACTAGCAATTTTTTTCTTTCACAACCATCATCATAAACATGCATAAAATTTAATTCAAAATCCAACCATTCATGCTTATAGAACTTTTCATTTATAATTGCTCATGTCATTTCTCTAAATAATTAACACATTGAATAATATAAAACGTGTGGACTACTACATTTAACAATTCTTTGAACTAAATCAAATCTGAATAACCATAAAATTTATTGGTTTATTAACATAAATTTGCATACTATAACAACATAAATAAATCAGTTAATATTCATTTTCATGAACAAATGAGATGCTTAAAACAATATGTAACTCATGTAATCAAAACTTAAAAAGAAGACAATCTCAAATATTTAAACCATATATCAAGTTGATTTAATATTTAAAGATGTACTTTTTTTTTCTGCATTGAGTCTTGACGATTTTATAAAGAAGCAAGCAAATTAAACTCCAGTAGTAGACTTTGAATCTAATCAAAATCTATTAATAGCAAACTTTGTGAGCGGATCTTATTTTCCAGGTGTACAATAGATACATAACCAATTATTTTTCATATATAAGTTCTCTCTTACAAGTTCTCATCAGTAATATTTTTCCATATAATCTTAATTGAGAACTTATCCTGAGTACTGTAGAGTTATACTCATAGTTCTAAAAAAAATTACAACTTCTGGTGCATCCAACCATAATGAGCTTTAGATAGAATTACCATATTCCATTGCTTATAAGTAGATCTTTCACATTTAAATATTCTGCTTTCAACCCCTTAATGGGGATGATGACAAAAGAAGATCACAAAGATAGTAACAATCAATTCAATTTAATAACTCATCCTCCCTTTTTTTCATCATTTCAAAATAGATATTTATAGCAATAGTAATTCATATGAAATATAATGCTTTCTTCATTCACAATCTCAATATGATATCTATTATAATGAATATATTTTGAAACTAATGCATTAACCATTATAAATTTTTATGTTTTTTAGATATTACTATATTAGCTTTTGTTGAGCTTTCAACTAATTTTGTACTATCAAATATTGGAATAATATTTGTTTGTTTCAATACCAAATAAGATAAATATTTCTATTTGTAATGATAGAATTCATTGCTACATTCTTATATCCTTCCTCAAAGAATACTAACAGAAATAAAATATTTGAGATACGTCACATATGTGGCTAATAATCTTTCATATCACATTGATAACATATGTTATCTTTACCTTTTGAAGAGTTATCTTGAGAACTCTCATTGTCTCTTATTTATTATTATGTTCCCACTTTTAGAGATCCATGATTATATCTTTCATTTTCTTTATATTTGCATTCATTTCGGGAAATGCAACAAATCTAGTAGGATAGACTTCTAAACGCCTCCATTGATTCTTTATTTCATAATTATCATCGCAAAATATGCATGGATTTCAAATCAAAATATATTTATAATGATTAGTCTCCAATTATAATAAACATGATATAATAAATAAATCATTATAAAATATACCTGAGATTCTTTAACATCATTGTAATCACCCTGGCTACTATCATAAGCAGTATTATGAGCAGTAAAACAACTTTGTTTTCCTAATAACATTTATAATCTAATAATAAAAAATATATTTAATAAACAAAATCAAAATTTTCGTGTATGATGCTTGAAAGTTATCTGATACACATTGTACCAAATTTCAATAACACATATATGTTATAAAATCTTATGATACTCTAATCAAATATTTATAAATTCTATTTAAAAGATATAATACAATAATTTCAAGCATATTTAATAACAATAATTTAATAATAAAAAATTTTAATCATCCAAATATCATGCATACTATAATTTAATAAAAGAATCTTAGTTTAAAAGAAACCTTAAAGTAAGGATAATATTTTTTTCATAAAATAATTTTACCAAAAATCAATCAATAAAGGAAAAAAAATACATCGTAAGGATTATATAAATTTCTTTGCATAACAAGGTATAAAAAATTTAGAGATTTATGTGTACCTAATGATTACCCGTAGTGAGCAAGCCTCAATTGAAGTAGCAACAACTTTAGGAGGCAATCGACAACAATAAATTTTGGGATATTTTTGTGACTTATGGAGAAAAACAATTGAAAGAGAATCGTGCCGATAACGTGTTATAAAATAAAATACGGAGAATAAAAAACAAAGAGAATGGAAGAGCAAAAGAACCGGCGTATTTTATTGATCAATTGAAATATTTACAAAACTTCTCCAAAATATCTATTTATAGGCATAAGAAGTATAAATGAAGTAGAGATCTACTTCTAATCACTATTAAAATTTAAAGTACATCAAAACTTATCTTGATCTTGATGGACATCCACTTAATAAAATATTCATAACAAAATATATATTATAAAATTTATTTAAATCTTAATTATTTATTTTAAATTAAATTATTATTAAATTAGATGTGTAATATGATAGAAAAAAGATATTCTCGTTCATTCAAAAGTTTCCCAAACTCATACTTATAAATATTATAGATAATGATAAACGAAATTTAAATAATTTAAAATAATAATATATAAATTATAAATTATAAATTATAAAGTATAATATAATATAATTTTTATATATATTTTAAATAGTAAATATAAATAAAGTATTTTAATAATTTTCACTTCTAAATGCAAAAGCCAAAAACAAAAAGCATTTAATTTGTGTTTGGGTGGAAATTTACTGTTTGACTGCACATTTGATTGTAAAAGCCAAGAGTTTTTCATTGCTTCTGTGGTGGAAAAACACTAAAAGTGTTTTTTCACCGGAATAGAGAATGCACATTAAAAATAACGATAAGGTGTATGTTTTGATTCAAACACAGCTGTAATAATTATTAAAAACATTAAATTAAGATGTATGTATAATGAAATTATAAATAAATTTATGAAAAATATATTTTATATTATAAAATAACATAAAGGGATAAAATGAGAATTACAACTCTTATTAAAACTCCAATTGGTAAATTGAACCGTTATCTCCATTTGAAATATTAGGGTCCAATTGAAGTGTGGTTGAGTGAGAGCCAAACTTTGGCTTAAAAGTCAAATCCAACATCGAGTCAATCAATATCCATAGAGCCAATTTTTGCTCCAAAAATGTCATAGAATCAAATATGCACACCGAAAGTCGCATCATCTGAATCAATTTTATTTGAACACTTAGATGACGGTCCATTTTTACATGCATACACAATTTTTTTATGTTATAATACACATTTAACTCATAAAAACTTATCAATTGTTGAAGAATTTGTCCCTTCTATTTAGTTTTCAAATACAATATTTTCTACGTAGTTGAAAAACAAAATTTTATTTCAACTCCGTAGATATTATAAAAAAATTAATATATACAGAAGTATATGAATTTGAACGATATTATCACTTTTTATTTTTTTCATGAGTATTTTATGGTTGAAAAAGAAAATTAAATTTCAACCACATACATATATCCCAAAGTATCTAAATTTAGCAATTTATATCTATTTGATACTTAGAATATTTTTGGGGACTTAAATGGTATCTAAATTTGAAAACTATAAATTAATTTGGTAATTTTTTTAGGCACCTGACTAATAACGTTAGAATACACTGACGTGGCATTTGACAACTAATAGCATGATGACATGTAGTAGCCTCATATTTTGACACGTGACAAAAAACTCTTGTTAGATGGATTTCTTCAATATATTCATATGTTATCCTGCCACTTCAACCCTTGAGACTATAAGAGCTTGCCCACATCCTAAATACCTTCACTTCATCATCATCACTGCCGTAACCATTTTTTGAAGAAACGGGAATCGACTTAAGTTTTGGAAACGAAAATGAAAAATGGGGAGTCGCCACCAATCTTTTTTTTTGATGAGGTGTGATCGGGTCACCTCATAAAAGTGGTTGTTTTTAATAAATGGTTTGATTTATTTAAACAACGATTTTGGTCTACACAAATCAAGAAAACAGGTTCGGGAGTCGGTTACGCACGAGGAAGGATTAGCACCCTTGATACGCCCAAAATTGGTACCTAGTTGATTAATTAGTGTCTTAGTGTCGAAGATTTGAAAACTTGAAAGAATTTAAAATATGATCCCTCTTTGTATAAAATACTTAAATGTTAAAGACCTTCTCATCTCAACGTAATAAAATGTCACATCCAGTAAGTTAGGACATGACATCTCGAACTTTTGAGAGTGAGCTTGCCTTTTATTTAAGATCCGTGTATTTTTAAATTTTTAAAAGGATATTTGATTATTTAGAATAAACGAGGAAAATCAAAACCCCGTAAGTTAGGGCACGATCTCTCGAACTTCCAAATACCGAATATTGCCTTTGTTTGCAAAAATCTTATCTCAAAGTATCAAAATGTCATATCCAGTAAGTTAGGACACAACACCTCGTATCTCCGAGAATAAACATTTTATTCAAAACTCGTGTTGCGATTTTAAAAGCATATTCTGCTATTTAGGTCAAATGAGAAAAATCGAAAACCCAGTAAGTTAGGGCACGATTTTCTCGAGTCTCTAAATATGGAATATTACTTTTATGAAATAATTATTTTAATGTTATTGGGTAAAAATATAGCATGATTTATAGTAAAGCCAATTATGGTATTAATTCGTATAATAACATAATAAAAGGTGCTACAGTGTCAAAAACAATAATATGGGCAATTATAAAAGATGAAATAATAACAAGGCTAGTAATATGTAAATGTAAACAGATGCATGAGGAAAGTGAAATGATCGAATACATAAGTAAATAAATAAATAATTAAAAATAAATAAAACATGGCAAAGTAAGAATGACAATGATAACGAAAATGATAATAATAATATAAATTATAATAGTATAAAACAATAATAATACATATGGTATTAAACATGATAATAATAGTAATAATATAAATATGAAATAGTAGGGAACATATATATATGTAAAACGTATATAAATATATACATATATGTATTAAAATACATACATAATAATAAAAAATATATATGTAGTATTAAAAATAAAAATACACCATTAGAAGATATATATACGTGGTATCTATATATTGAAATATTTACATAGTATATACATATTAGAAATAATAATAATGTTAAGAATCAACTATTAATAATATTATATAAATATATACATATATTCAATGAAGATATATACATATAATAAAACACATGCTAACATTAATGCTAACATTACTAATGATAATAAAGGTAATAAAGTATGTAAATGAAATAGGATAAAAAACATATAACTAATAATACAAACAACATATACATAATAAAAGCATATACGATACACATATATATTAAAAACGACAATAATGTAAAAAAAAATTATTAATAATATTACACAAACATATTTATATATTGAAAATATATACATAATATAATATATATGAGGAGTATAATTAAAAGAATATATATACAAATACATTACAAAAACAATAATATTAAAAGCTATTAATAATACTATATAACATAATATAATATGTAAATATAAATATTACAAAATATAATAATAACAGTAATAAAATAGAATAGCATGAATAATTATTTTAAAATTAAAATAGAAAAATGAAAAAAGTAAAAAAAAAGGACGAAATTGAATTGAAAATGGAATTTTTGGGTCAAATTGAAATGGGACGAAAATATAGGGGTTAAATGCAACACGCGAGAAGGTATAGGGGCCATATGGGTCAATATTCCAATACCCAAACGACACCGTTCTAACGTTTACTTGTTGAGAGGCTCAAGGGTTAAATTGTAACAAAGTGAATAGATTGTGGTAAAATTGGAAAACGGGAAAAGGGCCACATTAAAATAGCCTCAGAAGCAGAAGGACCAAGGGCACAAATAGACCATTGGTCCAAAAACACGCGGATCCCCTAGCAGGTCGGGTCGGATCAGGTCGGGTCAAACGAAACGGCGCCGTTTTGGCGTTCAGACCTTAAGCACAAAACGGTGCCGTTTTACCTTGCTATAAAAGCCAATTTCCTTTTAAAAATTTTCATTTTTTCATTCTTTCTTACAAAAAAACTGAAGACTCTCTCTCTTTTCTTTCTCTGCGAGGTTACGTGGACCTGATGAGTCACCGCCCATCGCGTCGACCACCACCACATGACCCACCGCCAAAGGTATATTTTTTATTTTTTTTTTATATTTTCGTATATGACTATGTATATATATGTGAGGTTAGATTTAAAAATAGAAAGAAAAGATAAAAGAAAGAAAACAAAAAAGAAAATAAATAAGGTCACCTTCGTTTTTTGGTTTTTTTATTTGATCTTTTGAGTCTCCTGTTCTTGTTCCTATATTTAAAATGAAACTTGTTTCTTTTATTTTTCACTGGAATACCAACTATTTTGTGTTTTTAGAGAAAGAAAAATTCCCCCTAAAATACAATCGATTCTCTTCCCCCCCTCCCGTTACAAATGATTTTGTGGCTTTATATATAGCCATTCTTACAACTTGCTTGTCTGTTCCTTTTGCAGGTAGACGGCGGTGGCAACGGTGGAGCAGGTGCGCCACTTGCGCTAGTGATGCGACGTTGGCGGTGTTAGGGTGTCAGAAGGCAGTTGGCGTGCCAGGCGGTGGCAGACGGTATGGGCGGTTAGGCTAGGGTTTCTTTTAGATTTTTCTTTTGTTTGTGTTTGGGTTGGGATTTGTTTGGGCTAGGGTTGTTGGGTTTTGGGCTCGGTCAAATTTGGACCGGTACAATCACCGATGGTTTTGAACTGAAAATTAACTAAAAATGGTTCGCCACTTCATTGCTTTTTATGCCCTTCCCTCTTATAGCTGATGAAGTTCCAACATTGGCGTAAAAAATATCACTAGAATCTCACCCCCTTGAATTGCACGTACCAATGCGGTCTAAGTGGATGACATTGAAAAACAAAATCATAAACTATTT
This sequence comes from Gossypium anomalum, assembly GCA_025698475.1. Lineage (NCBI taxonomy): Eukaryota > Viridiplantae > Streptophyta > Magnoliopsida > Malvales > Malvaceae > Gossypium > Gossypium anomalum. The sequence goes on along the minus strand of CM046965.1, from coordinate 5,911,370 downwards.
TCTTTTTCTTTTTTAGATTAGCTTGAGCCTATATATGTTCAAGTCTACAATTCCATGACTAGTGGCACAAAGATAACGATGGTGGCCCTTGCTCTAGAGGTGTTCATGGCCGTGTCAGTTTGGGTCAAATCGTGTCCAAGCACGATGATAACATACTTTATGAGTTTAAAATATTGTTTAAATCCACTTTTATTTATAAATGATTAATCCAAATCTAGTTTAGTCCCACCCATATTAATTTTTTTAAAAAATAAAATACATATTTATATTATTTTAATTTAAAATTTAATGCTTTTATATATTTTTTATTTACTAGAATTTTATATAAAATTATCTTAACATTTTTAGTGATGCATATATGCATAAGAATATTTTAAAAAGTAATTACTTAGTACACAAGTAGTCTAAAGTTTTTATTCCATGATTAAGATTTTGACTCATGCCTTATTTTTTTAAAATTTTTTAAACACAATTTAATGATATATAGAAAAATCAAAATCTAGAGTTAAAATAATTATCGAAAAATAAAAGATAAATATATATTAAATATATAAAAAGATGAATATAATATATTACCTTTTTTCTAGTCCGAAGACTTAATGTAAGGTTAAGATTAAAACCATCTTTTTACGTATCTTCCTCTTTTTTTCCCATGGTTTTACGTTTATTTCGTGTGTTTAAACTAGATATACTCATGACAGACCACGTGATTAGGCCTAAAAATAGGCTTGAAAAATAAGAGGATTTTGAAAAAAATACGAGATATAAATTTGGGTAAAATTTAAGATCCGTTTTTTATATGAATCAGGCCTTAGATTAGATTTTTTGCTCGAATTCGGTCCAACCTAACTTAAATATATTATGTTATAAAAAATATTATATTAACTATACATGTTAAATAATAATTATATATATTTATATTAAATCATTAACTAAATAATAATTAAACCCATTATCCAAAAGCTAAAAAAAGACTTACCCAACTGATAACCCAACCCAAATTATAAATTTTAAAAATTATATTTAATACAATAAAATATTTATTATGTTTATTAGTGTTTTTTAATATAATAAAATATTTTATTATATTTATGGTAGTTTTTGTAATATAAATATTTTTAATGTATTTTTAATGTGTTAGAAATCTTTTATTTTAGCGTTTATAGTGCATTTAGTGTATTATATATATATATATATATATATATATATATATATATATATATATATATATATATATAAAAATATTATTAAATAAAACTAGTCTAAAAAATCAAATTATGGCTAGGACAGTCGAGCCCATGTTTACCTTACTTAAATTGGGTTGGACTTGGGCAAAAAAGTAAGCCCTTTTTTTCGGGTCGGGTCAGACCCAAGTTTGAAAATTTAGTCTAGATACCTTGTATGGGCTTAGCCTAACCCATGAGCACCTTCAGTCGATGAGTACTAATCCACTATACTAATTATCTAATCGTTGGCTCGAGCTCGCTAGTTGAACTTTAAAAAAAATTTAACAGCCCAATGACTTTAGTAAAAACTTTCGAATAGTTAAGTGACTATTTTGTAACTTTTTGAAATTGAGTGATCAAAACATAAACTTACGAATAGTTTATTGACCTTGGGTGTAGTTTACCCATTATTCGTTTATATATTTGTAAATATTTTTCTAATTTTTAATAAGAGGCCGTCATGTGTCATCATGTGATTAGCTATCATTACCACATCAATACAAACTAACTGTTTAGTGTGATTGTATCAAAGTGTGTGACGAAATACAAGTTTAAATGCCAACTAGGTAAAAAAAAAAAGTACCAACTAAGTATTTTTAGACAAGTTTAGAGGGCAGACTACATATTAATCCTAAAAATACAATTATAAAAATTTAGAATATTATCTTTTAAAACCAGAGATCCAAGCTATCCATGTTATACATACATAAATATTTAAATTTGATCCACGTGTTTTAAATACACTTCTCATCATACCTGAACAAAATTATCCAAGTTAAGGATTAAGTTAACAAAATAACTTGATTAACATGATATTGATATTTAAAGATCCAATTAAAATGTTTTAGAGACTTTTAAGACTAACATAAAATCTCAACCATAATTTGGAGACATATGATGAAATTAACCTATTTGATAAAATAAAAATGAAGTAATAAAAATAAAATAATTCATAAAAATAATAAGGGTAAATTACATAATTAGTCATTCAATTTTCATAAATTTTCAATTTGGTCACTAAAAATAAAAAAATTACAAATATAACTCCATTGTTAGATAGTTTTTCATTTTAGTCACTTGCTATTTGTCGAAACCATTTTTTTTGGTTTAAAAGAAAAACGGGGGAATCGACTTTTTGGAAAATAAAAATATGGAGTCGCCACCGATCCTTTTGTTTTGGTGTGATCGGATTGCCTAAGAATTTATTTTAATAAAACCTTTCGATTTACTAAAACAATGATTCTGGTCTACGAAAATATGAGAAAACGGGTTCGGGAGTCAGTTACGCAAGAGGAAGGATTAGCACCCTCACTACGCCCAAAATTGGTACCAAATCGATTAAATACTGCCCTTATGTCTAAAATTAAAAATGTTTTCAAAATGTGATTCTTTTTAATAATATTCGGATAACCCGAGTTGGTTGTCAAAAATCTTCTTTTTTCGACTTCAGAAAGTTTTTTTATTCTGAAAATCACAAAAGGATGCTCACTGTTTAGTTCAGCGGAAAACCGAAACCCAGCACAGTAGGGCACGATTCTTCGAATTCCCAAACATTGATCATTGCCTCAATTTGGAAAATACGAGTGAAATTCCAGAGAGATACTCGATTATTTCGGACAGACGGGGGATTGCAACCCAGCACGATAGGGCACTATTCCCCGAACTGCCCGAACATCGAGCACTTCTTTCTTTTTAAAGGTTTTTTAGAAAACATGGATAAAACTTCAAAGGGATCTTCGATGGTTTAGAACAAATGAAAAAGTGCAACCCAGCACGATAGGGCACGATTCTCAAATCGCCAAACGTCGAACGTCCCTTGTTTTGAAAGGTTTTTAATAAGCATGAGTGAAAATCTTAAAGGAATATTCGATTGTTTTGAGCAAACGAGGAGTCACAACCCAACACGATAGGGCGTGATTTTCGAATTGTCAACCGTCGAATATTGCCTTCGTTTTAAATGATTTTGAAAGGCATGAGTGAAAGTTTGAAGGGATACTCGATTATTTCAAGCAGACGCGAAATTGCAACCCAACACGTTAGGGCACTATTCCGCGAATTGCCAAATATCGAATCTCGTCTTTGTCTTAAAGAATTTTTAGAATACATGCATGAAATTTTGAGGAGATATCGGATTATTTTGAACAAATGCGAAGTTGCAACCCAACACGTTAGGGCACAATTCCGCGAATTGCCAAACGTCAAATCTCATCTTCATTTAAGGAATTTTAAAAATATGAATGAAATTTCGCAGAGAAATTCGATTATTTTGAGCGAATACGAAATTGCAACCCAACACGTTAGGGCACAATTCCGCGAATCGCCGAACATCAAATTTCACCTTCGTTTTGAAGAATTTTTGGATGAATATTTAAAAACATATTAATTCGATTTGAAATAAGACGAAATTAATCAAAAACTTTGGATTTTATAAAATCACATTTCGAAAATCAAATAAAATCGGTGGATGGGGTAAACGTGCATATGAGATACGATAATGGAAAAATGAAGATAATACAATCTTATTTAACCAATCTAATCAAACAAACAACTAATTTAAAACAACAAAGTTTACAAGCGTGGGTAAACCACGATTGATATACTAATACATAAGGAGGCGAATTAATGATGTGCAACGAATATACACAAAATAATATGAAACAATTTCCACATAATGTACCAAGTATGAAAAGATTAAAAAATATATATATATATATATATATATATATATATAATAATGAAAATCAATGTAAATATTTATATATAATGAAGATATAATAAAGATAAAGAATAAAGAATATACATGACAGAATGGCCAACCAATATACAATAAAATAATATATACATGAAATAATTTTAAATAACAAGGAAATTATAAAACATGTTTTTAGAGAATAAATTATATACGTAACAAATCTGAAAAGAAATACAAATAAATAGATTTAAAGGAAAATATATATGTGTAAAATAACATAGAGCTCATAATGTGTACAAAATAAACTACACTTTTCGTAAATCATACTTAAATTAAAAATTATACAAAGTCTTGACAACAACATGATATACGAAGTAATTCTACGACAATAGCTTAATGATAAAAGAGTAGATTATCAAAATTATTTAAAATATATATGAAAATAAAATAAATGCTAAACGAATTAAGAAGATGATGAACTAAATTAAAAGGACTTAATTAAAAGACGATTAAAATGAAAAGGCTAGTTTATAAATAAAATAATCAAAAGAGGGCCAATGCGAGTAACGCAAAATGCATAGGGACCTAAGCTGGAAATATACAGGCTCTCAAGACTAGCGTTTAAGTGAGGACTCGATTGCAAATGAGCTCAAATGACAGGGCCAAATCCTAATAATGAAGCAAAATTAGCAATGCCCGATTAAATACTTATACGAACGAAGAGGACTTAATGCGCAATTAACCCTCCAAAGCCGAATGCGCGGGTCTCACCCAAACATGGGCCGGGTCATCGGGTCACGGCTATCGTACGACGTCGTTTTTGAACCATCATACTTGGTCAAAACGACGTCGTTCCTCATCCGTTTAAATGGCTAAAATCAGCCGAAATCAACACACCCCTTTTTGCGATTTTCGAAACCCTAATTCTTTTTTAACCCCATCACCATGGCCAACCTTAACCTCTTCCCTTTGGCCGACTCTTAGGTTTCATCGGCGATTAAAACGCCTCCACCACCGATGCGATTATAATCAGATCCCCAAGGATCTGATGAGCCTTTGACCGGAGAGGCAACGGTGGAATAAATCGACGCCGAATCCGTAAGAAAATCCTCTCCCCCCTCTTTTGTTTTTTTTGAGTCTATATATATATATGTGTATTATACTCAAGACCAGATTTGCAAAGGAAATGAAAGAAGCAGACAGAAGGAAACACCTTGATTCTTTGTATTTTCTCTCGATCTCTGAATATGTGTTTGTCAAAAAAAAAGGGGCCTCTTACAAGATTAAGATCTGGCTCTTTATAGCCAAAAAAAATGAAGGAAAAAATAAAAAAATAAAAGAAATACAATATTTCTCCTTTGTTTCTGTTTGTTGCTGTGTTTTGTCTTGTTCGCAGGTACGGAGCAGAGGATATGCGCTGGCCTTTGGTGCGAGGTGTACGGGGTGGTGCTGGCGTGTGTACGGGACCGTGCGTGGCGCCAGGAGGATGCTGGGGTCGCTGGTGGTACGGAGGCCAGGGCCGAGGCTCGGCTGCGGCATGAGAGAAAGAGAACCCTAGGGTTCTGTCTGTTCCAAAAGCAACGGGCCTATGGGCCTTGTAAATTTGGGTTTGGGCATTGGTTTGGGTATTGGGTTAGGGCATTCGTTATTGGGCCATGTAATTAGACTTGGACTGGACTGTGGGTTTATTTATTTATTTATTTTTGTTTTAGGTTGTAACGGGCCGGGCGAAAATTGGGTATTACACTATTAATTTGGCTAATGACAATATTACTATACACTAATCTTAATCACCCAACTTTAGTAAATTTTCATAATTTTAATTTTTCCAAAAAAAGGAAAACTTGGGTTGTTATAAGGAATTAAGTTTTTCTCAGTTCTGGAGATGAAACTATAACTCAATTCCTTATAAAAATCTAGATAATTCCTTGCAAAAACTCAAGTTTCTCTTTATGAAAATACAAGTGTTTTTCCTATAAAAACTCGGGTAATTCTAAAAAAAACCCATGTTTTCCCCTTTTAATGAAAAAAATTAAAATTAATTCTTTTTTTTTTGAGAAAAATGGTTTTTCTAGTCAAAATCCATTTTTCTTTTTCCTTTTTTTGCTAAAAAACTTAAAAATAATTCTAAACAAAGAGAAAAAAATAAAATTAAAAAGAAAAAATGATATTTCCTTGTAAAAAACTCTAATTTTTCTTATAAAAATTCAATAATTCCCCGTCAAAACTCATGTTTTTCTTTTATTGAAAAAATTAAAATTATTTATTAAAAAGAAAAAATAAAAGAATTTAAAAAGATAAAATGAATAACTAAAACAAAAATTTACTAAAGTTGAATAATTAAAATAAGTGTACAATAACATTTTCGTTAGCCTAATAATTGTCGAGCAATCAAAACAAGAAAACTATTTAATGATGAGTGAATAGAAAAACTATATAATGGTGGAACCACATTTGAAAATGTTTTATTTTCAATGATCGAAATGAAAACTTACGAAAATTAAATGTCTAGTTATGCAATTTACGTAAAAAAAAATGAGACAGAAAAGGAAATTTCGAGAACTAACCTGAAGCGAGAGATATCAGGTCCGAAACGGTAGAGTGAAATCTAACGGCTATAAATTCGGTGATTCGAACTTTCTAGAACTCTTAGACCAAATCAGACAATCATGTTTATAAATTCTCTTTCTAACTCTCTCCCTCCATTCAAAAAATCGAAAAAAAAAATCGGTAATTCCTCGACCGTCTGATTTCTTTGATTGTTCAAAGTAATCAATATCAATGGCTGCAAAAGGAGAAGGACCCGCCATCGGAATTGATCTAGGCACGACCTACTCCTGTGTCGGAGTATGGCAACATGACCGAGTCGAAATCATCGCCAATGACCAAGGCAACAGAACGACGCCGTCTTACGTCGCTTTCACCGATTCCGAGCGTTTAATCGGCGACGCTGCTAAAAATCAAGTTGCCATGAACCCTATCAACACCGTCTTTGGTAATTGCCTAGTTTCTGATTCTAAAATCAATAAATTTTAATTGGTTAAATTCAATAAAAGATCCTTATACTTTACATTTTTTACAAATTTTATTAATCTGTTATAATTTGATATTCTTAAATAGATTGATGTGTTGTTTATAATGATAAAGGTAAGTATTGATTAAGCATAGGGTTCCAGTTTCAAATCTTATGATCAAAATTTTAAATTTTATTATGATTATTATTTAAAAAGATAAAAATATCCTCGTAAACATATAATTTAATCTGTTTATAAAAAGTATTTTAATAATTTTATAATTGAATTGGTTTAAAAAATTAGATTAAATTATTTGACAAAATTATTGGAAGAAAGTTGCTTTTAGGACTGATTTATGGAAGGATTGAAGAGTAAATATGTTAAAATCGTATAGAGAAGGGACCATTTATGGGATTTGACCATTTTATACAATGATGCAAATTTCCTGACTGAAACGTCTGACAGTTGTTACTGATGATTAAACAGATGCTAAGAGGCTAATTGGGCGAAGATTCACTGATTCATCGGTTCAAAGCGATATAAAGCTTTGGCCCTACAAGGTGATTGCCGGCTCCGGCGATAAACCGATGATCATCGTTAGTTACAAAGGCGAAGACAAGCAATTCTCCGCCGAGGAAATCTCTTCCATGGTGTTAACCAAAATGCGTGAAATCGCCGAGGCTTACCTCGGGTCCACAATCAAGAACGCAGTCGTCACCGTCCCTGCTTATTTCAACGATTCCCAAAGGCAAGCCACCAAGGATGCTGGTGTAATCGCCGGTCTCAATGTCATGCGTATCATCAACGAACCAACCGCCGCCGCCATTGCTTACGGCCTCGACAAGAAAGCAACCAGCGTCGGCGAAAAAAACGTACTGATCTTCGATTTAGGTGGCGGCACCTTCGATGTTTCGTTGCTTACAATCGAAGAAGGGATTTTCGAAGTCAAAGCCACCGCCGGCGATACTCATTTAGGCGGCGAGGATTTTGATAATCGAATGGTGAATCATTTCGTTCAAGAATTTAAAAGGAAGAACAAGAAGGACATTAGTGGAAACCCTAGAGCTTTGAGAAGATTGAGAACTGCTTGTGAAAGAGCTAAAAGGACACTTTCGTCTACAGCTCAAACCACCATTGAAATCGATTCCTTGTTCGAAGGTATCGATTTTTATTCTACGATAACTCGAGCTCGATTCGAAGAACTCAACATGGATTTATTCAGAAAATGTATGGAACCTGTTGAGAAATGTTTGAGAGATGCTAAAATGGATAAAAGTACTGTCCATGATGTTGTTCTTGTTGGTGGTTCAACTAGGATCCCCAAAGTACAATCCTTGTTACAAGATTTCTTCAATGGGAAAGAGCTTTGTAAAAGTATTAACCCCGATGAGGCCGTCGCATATGGCGCAGCGGTTCAAGCTGCGATTTTAAGCGGCGAAGGGAACGAAAAGGTTCAAGACTTATTACTTCTCGATGTCACACCGTTGTCGCTCGGTTTGGAAACCGCCGGCGGGGTTATGACCGTTTTGATCCCACGAAACACGACGATCCCGACGAAGAAAGAACAAGTTTTTTCGACGTATTCGGATAATCAACCGGGCGTATTGATTCAAGTTTACGAAGGTGAACGAGCAAGGACTCGAGATAACAACTTGTTAGGCAAATTCGAACTTTCGGGTATTCCACCAGCACCGAGGGGAGTCCCGCAAATCACCGTGTGTTTCGATATCGACGCGAATGGCATCTTAAACGTCTCGGCCGAGGACAAAACGACCGGACAAAAGAACAAGATCACGATCACGAACGATAAAGGTCGATTGTCCAAGGAAGAGATCGAAAAAATGGTGCAAGAGGCCGAAAAATATAAATCCGAAGACGAAGAACATAAGAAGAAAGTAGAGGCGAAAAATGCGTTAGAGAATTATGCTTATAACATGAGGAACACCATTAAAGATGAAAAGATTGGTTCAAAGCTTTCACCTGATGATAAAAAGAAAATTGAGGACGCCATTGATGCTGCTATTAATTGGCTTGATGCTAATCAACTGGCTGAAGCTGATGAATTTGAAGATAAAATGAAAGAGCTTGAGAGTCTTTGTAATCCCATTATTGCTAAGATGTACCAAGGCGGAGCTGGACCGGATATGGGCGGTGCTGGTGGCATGGCTGATGATGTTCCGCCGTCTCGTGGCGGCGGTGGTGCTGGTCCCAAAATTGAAGAAGTTGATTAAGCTTTTTGGTTAATAAAAGTTTTTTTCTTTTTCAGAAATTTTCTTGATTCGGGTTTTATGCTTTTCTTAATTTTCTTTTTGATGACTGCAATTTCCAATTTTTGTGTTTTGCTTGGAAAAATTGCAGTATTAAGTTGTTAGTCATATTAAATTTCTTAACAATAAAATGGTATGCTTTATTTTCTTTTTCTCAAATTTTACCATATATTTTATTCTGCGGTTCAAAATCAAATCGTGATGTTCTAGCATTGCTTTTTAAAAGTAATGTCTACCGATTTCACTATAATGAGTTGCACAAAATCACATTAACTTATTTTTTAATCAATTGTCGAGATTGAAGGTGAAGAGATAATGTCAAATTTTTTAATCAATTTTTCACTATATAATTTATTTTTAAATTTAAAATTTAATCTTGTTATTTATAATGTGGTATAGTTTGAAATTTTCTCTTACAAACATCATGTCAATAAAATAAATTCATGAATTAAAAATAAAATAATATAAAGTTCATATGTTATCGAAAAAATAATATTAAAACTAAAAATAATAGTGTTTTTTAATTAATTGATTAGAAATGTTCATGGGCAGGTTTGAATTATGCTTAAATATGAAAATATTTTTTATATTAACTCAAATTCCGCCTAGCTCAAAATATAGACTTAAAATTTTGCCTAAGCCCACAAGTATTTGTCAATGATTAATCTAAGTCAATTTTAGGCCCGTCCATATTATTTTTGAAATTTCTAAAAATATTTATATTATTTTTAATAATTTAATAATTTTTATTTATTAAAATTTTATATATAAACATCCTCTATTTTTTTTAATATTTACATTATAGTATTATATATTACTATAGATTTAGTTTTTTGTGTTAAAAAATATATAATACATAAAAATAGGAAAGGAGCTGGTTCGGATTGAACTCGAACCTTAAATGTTCGAGCCTAAAATTGACCAATATTTTAAACGGACCTAATTTTTTTCGTTCAAACTCGTTTTTCAAGCCTAATATTATTTTTCAAACCTTCCTAAAACTGATGAAAATATAAAAGTGACTAAATCTATGTCAAATTAAAATCTATAGACTTAATCATAAATTTGAGCATATTAGAGGGACCAAAATCAAATTTGACATTTTTCTCCTAAATTCTTAGTCTCTAAATTATTGGGCTTGGGGTTTAGCATGTGGCTGCATGGGCCTCAAATAAGTTTTCATATAAAGTCAAAATTGATTAATAATGTACCTTTCACTAATCTTTATAATATACTTCGTAGTACAATGTTAATCTTTGCAATCATCGACCAAAGCAATGCCTACCTCAAATAAATTCTTTCTATTCAAATCTCTACAACATTTTTCCACTTCTTCCATGGGAGACGACGATGCTTTCAATCTCCAAAACACCAGATTATCCGTCATTCTAGTCGGTTTTGGATCGGCGGCCTTAGTCATAACAATCTACCATTGCATCGCCATGGGATGGTGCCACCAATTCCGTAATAATCGAAGCCAAACATCGCAACAACCACAACCCGATCATCATCATCGTCTTCACCATCATCAACAACAACAACGTGTGTACGGACATGAAATGTTGGATATTGTGAGCTTTGAGAATTCAACGGCCGAATTCATCCCTGCCCATAAGTACCAAAAGGGAACAGGTTTGGTCGACGATGATGGGATGTGCTCAGTGTGTTTGTCACAATTTGAAGAAGGCGAAGAGCTGAGGACGTTACCGGAATGTTTGCATTCTTACCATGCACCGTGTATAGATATGTGGCTTTATTCGCATTCAAGTTGTCCTATGTGCCGTACCGATGCCACACCGTTGCCGCAAATATCTCACCTTCGGTCGGATTCGGGCTTTGTGCGTTTGGATATAGACAGGTATGTTGCTTAATATTGTACAATCCCGGATATTGTGATCACTTAAAAGGTTGATTGTGTTTATCTAACCATTGCAACACTCAAAGTGCAAATAATGTCTGATATTTCATTATGGTACAGTTTTACCCAAATTATGATTTTGATTTTTTTTTTTTATGTTGAAGTTTAGAATTTTGTTCTCCTAATATAATTTGATCATTTTATTTTTGTAATGTTATTAGGTATCAAGGGCAGACAAAGGCTTTAAAACCCCGAAAATGGTAAAATTATAATTTAATCATTTCAAAAATTATTTAGTTTTCTTTTTCTCGGAAATTATAAAGTTGTAAGCTAATACAACAAAAAATTATATTTTGGACTTCTAAAATTTTAAATTTTAAATCTAACCCCCCAATATAAATTTTGTGACTTCACTCTTGTATTCAGGTTATAATATTGAACTGAATTTTTTTAAATAACATTCTTATTATGCTAACATGATTTCTTGTATTAGATGGGTGTTTTTAATAAATAAAAAAAATTCACTTTACCATTTTTAACTAGAATAGTTAATAAAATTTCATGTTAATATTCTTAATTAAAATAGTTAATATTAGTAATTATTTTGATTAATTAAAGATATTTAAACGTAGAATAACTAAATTATACAATTTTTTATGCAAAAAATTATGCCAAATTATAGGGATTAAATCCCTAATTTGGTTATAACAGAGTGACGAAATCAGAATTTTACCAAGGGAATTGTGTAAAGGGACGAGACTTTACAAAATTAAACCTCAAATTAAGCATAAGATGGGAAGAAAATAGGTGAAGAGGGGTAAATTGGTAAAAAAGGAGGTAAAAGTATTTCTAAGAAATAAATAATTATGAAAACATATTATTATCTCTTACTGGTTGAAATTAGTGTTAAAAAATGGATCAAATTTCACAAATTCTTGATTCTTATAAAGAAAAAAAAAATTACGAGGTTTGATCAAAACGTCAAGTAACAACCCGATTAAAGAAAGATCCAAAACTTTGGGTCTAGAATTAAAGACTTGTGTCACCACATCACGCTAACAAATACCCTCACCATTTCACTCTGGGACGATCACAAAATTGCTTCTCTCCAGCCACCACTTGAGAGAGTACATGTGAGGTGTCTTTAAAATTTAGAGGGGATGTTACTTGCTCTAAAAAAGAGTGAAAAGAAGGACTAATAACTCTGAAAAAGGAATTGAGAGAAGATAAAAGAAAGCCTTGGAACAAGTCGATGAACCTCTCAATGAGACGAAGACGGAAACGTCATTTCAATGGTAAACTAGTACTCGTATCACTAGGTCCACCCTTGGAACCATCGCCCCCCTAAGTTATCATTGCAATAAGAAACTAATACTTAGGGAGAAGGGAAACAAATGGAGAGGAAGCGAGGGGGCGGTGGCTAGCCATCAACCACCCTCAAGGCAGATTTGGAAAGGCTAGAGAGTTTGAGTTGGGAGAGGGTTTTTTGATATCCCTAATTTAAAATATCAGAATATTACTTTTTCAATATATATCTAACAATTGATTTTTACATTAAATAATTAATTAAACATTTTAAATTTATTTTTTTAACATTAATCTCATTATAGGTTATAATCGTATATGTTCTTTTTTATACCATGCCTAGTACTACCCATAGCTCCTCCTCAACCATTAATTAGGAGAATAACGCACTTGAACGCACCCAAATCCACGTCCTCTTGCACTGGCAACAATGTCGATGTTAACCAAGTTAATTTTCAATCAACCCATTTTAAATTTAATTAAAACTTAGCAGAATTGATGTAAGTGAATTGAACATGAAATATGATAATTAAATTAAAAAATATATAAATCATATAAAAGTTTATAGTTTTTTTTACCCAAATAATATAAAAAATGATTAATTACGAAAAAGGGATGAAAAATAAATTAATTACGAAAATAGGCATTTGCTACAGTATTCTGACGGTGCCGCCTGACATATTGCCAGCACCAGACTGAAATGTGTTGACCTAAAATATCCAAGGACATGATATGTAAATTTCCGGCTTTGATTGCCAGCTGAAAAAAAAATGCTTTAAGGTTGTCGCGTGATAGTGTGGAGACACCAAACTTTAAATAGGGTAAATTGCTTCATAAACTCTCATTGTTTATTATTTTCTTTTATTTCTCTTTAACACCAAAAATAGATAGGCCTCTTACCAATTAGTCCAAAAAGTTTTTTGTAAAAAAAAGCCAATTCCAACTGGAAGTAAATTTTATTTATTTTTTGAAAAATATTTTTTTGTTCAAATTATGTCTAACATAGCCGTTAACGATATTCATAGTAGCTTTCTTTCGCTCACATTATATTTGGAAACTATAAATTTAATTAATAATTATTTTGTTGGAATAGTTTTTCTATAAAAATACTTATTGGTAGAAAAAACTTTATGGACTAATTAATAAGAGGTCTCTCTATTTTTATTGTTAAAAGGAAATAAAAGAAAATAATAAACAAAGGAGTTTATGAAGCAATTTACCCTATTTAAAATTTGGTGACGGCACCATTTCTTTAAGCTGCCAATCAAAATGAAAAATTTACTAATCAGATCCCTGAATATTTTAGATAATCAATTTTCAATTTAGTGCCGCCAATATTTAGACAACACCATCATAACACTATAGCAAATACCTATTTTCGTAATTAATCTATTTTTCTTACCATTTTTATAATTAATTATTATTTTTATATTATTTAGATAAAAAAAAAACAACCAAGATTATATAAGTGTGTAAACCTAACTTAGTTCTACACGGTTTTGGCTTTCATTAATTTTTTATCCATTATTATTTAATTATGTTTAATTGCCATTTAAAAGTTCGCTTTCACATTTAATGGCTGTATCATAGACATTTAAATGATAATAATAAATGTTTTGGATATTAATAGACGAAAAAGTTATCAACTGGATTCTAACTCGTTTTACACTAATATAAGTAAATTCTTCTTTATATATATATGTGGTATGATAAATTTAGTCTCTAACATTTACTCTTTTTATTATTTTTGACCCTAATTTTTTTTTATCATTTCCGCCCTCAACTTTGAAAAATAGTCAAATCACTTTTTTTTTAGTCAGAAAAGTTGACTAGCCCAGTAAAATTTTACCAACACTAACGTGACAATTCACGTGATAGTCCACATATACTTCATAAAAATTTAAAAATAATAAAAATATTTTTAAAAATTCAGCAAATTTCAAATAAATTCATATTTTTTTATTAACCTTTTCCCTATATAGTTAAATCCAAAATAAATAAATAAATAAATAAAATAGGAGGTTGTTTCATAATCCTAAATGATGAAAGCCTAGAAATAAAACATGTTTGATTCATAAAATTTATTAAGAAGGAATCATTTTGGCAACAGCTGTTTCACTTAAATTCATTGGTGGAATGAATATGATGCTACCTTTTAACTAATCTTTGTCCTTAATTAGGGGAAAAATCTTAGCAAACATTGCAACCTATAAAGATTAATTTCTTCTTTTTTTTTAATTTTTTTATTACTTTATATAAATAATGTTCTCATTATAAGTTCTGACTATATCTATTTTTTTTGATATAATGTCGAGAACTACCCATAATATGTTTCAACACACTCGAATTCACGTCTTCCTATACTAATAATAATGTTAATGTTAATCGAACTAAGACTTAATAATATAAAAAGAAAATAATTAAATCAATAATTAAATCATTTTTATTTATAATACATATAAATATTAAATGGGAGTTAAACAAATTTTTTTATAATTTATGTTTTCTTGGATTTCAGAATCATCCCATGTGAAATTTGCGAAAAACCATGAAGGAAGACAGAAATTCCCATATCAACTTTCTACCCCCTTTTTTTAAAAAAAAAAAAAAAAGAAAATTAAAATTTAATTGTTTGTGTATGGGGAAAGTGAGATCAAAATCTGATTTTTCACTTGGCTTCTTTTGAAACTTGTGCTTTTAAAATATAGGCTACACACACATACTTGTTCCATGCTTTTTTTTTCTTCAATTTTGATTATTGAATTTATGTATTTTTTTTTTTTTGTAAGTTTAGAGTTTGAATTTTAACATTATATATATATATATGGGGGCGTAGCCAGGGGGCTGGCATGGCCCCGGCCTCTCCTAAAATGTAAAATTATATTTTAGGTCCTTAAAATTTTTTTAAAAGTTTTAAATTAGTAAATGTTAAATTTCACTTTGGCCCCCCTAAAATTATAAAAATTTGATTTAATCTTTTACAAATTATAAAGATATAAACTATAAAAAATTAAAATTTTATCCGCCCCTAAAAAATTTTTTTGGCTTCGCCCCTGTATATATATATATATACTCTTTGGCCTTTTAATATCTAATAATTGTATTAGGGAGTTTAGGGGTGAAATTGAATTGAAAAATTACAAGAGGTTAAAAAAATTAATTTTATTATTTTTCAAGGGATTAAATATTTTTTTTTATTTTAAGGCGAAAATGTAATTTTCTCATATATTAATTTATAATTTCATCAATTATAATAAGATGGTACGGGAGTATATATTTGAAAACTTTGAATTCTGGGATAGTTCTTTAAGTTTCAAAATACTTCCTTTCTTAGTTATATTTAAAGTGGGTCTCATTTCTTAAAATAAATTTTAAATACGGTTTTCTTGTTATTAATAATAATTTTTAAAATAATAAATAAATTTAAACATCACGCATTAAATTATAATTAAAATCTAAAACTAAAATCTCAACACAAACCACAAAATAATATAATTACATGCAACAATCATACATATATAATATCATTATTATATAAAAGAAAGGTATCGAAACATTGAATTCCAAAATATTTATTTAATTATTAGCCTATAATTATGCGACCCATCATTAACTTAATTTAATTACATTATATAAAATTTTAATTTAATTATAATAATATATATCTCATTATTTATCACATCATTTAATAGTTTAATTTACATTATGAAAAAAAGCTTGATATCTTTTAAATAAGATTTTGGACGCAAGTTGCGTGGAAAAAAACATTGGTCTTTATTTTGAGTTTAATCTGTTTGATATCAAATTTAATTCAGATTTAATATAATTATCGAACATTAAAAGCTAAAATAACATTATTTTACAAAATAAATTATATTATTTTGAGAATTTTTAATTTTTATATGAAAAAAATATGGGTACATAATAGTATATCAAAGTTTTTATAAATATAATTATTACATAATTTTGTTTTTTTTCATAATTTAATATATAATAAAATTGGGGAAATAATTAAATTGAATTCCAGGTAACTAGGGAATTTATTAAGCTATAATAAATTCAATACACTTCGTTTTTACGAAATAACCCTTGTAAAATAAATAAATGCAATCCTAAACAATAAGTTGAGAAAGGGGTAGAAAAGTAAAAAGGAAGAAATGAAAGGCCAATGAGAGGTTACTATCCTTTTTATTGTGAAGCCATGTGAGGATCCCTCGAAGCCAGCGACCTCTCAACCATATAATTACAAATCAATTTTGCTCATCTCTCTTCTTTTATCTTTTTCCTGTGGCCCATTTTATTTTTTTATTTTTTAATTTTAATTTATATATATTTTTTGTTTTTCAGTTTTGTCAAATAATATCGAATTTTACAATAATTTATGAAATGGGTCGAATTTTCTAACCCCGGAATAAGAGCATAATGTGCTTCAGCGCACTCGAACCACGTCTTCTTGCACTGATAATAATGTTGATGCTATTTGAGTTAAAACTTAATCGATAAGTTTATATTGAATATTAAAATTTATTAAATTTATCCATCTTTATGTTTGGGTAATCCAAATTTGATTAGGTCAATTAATATTTTTTTTATAATTTTGTTAAAAAATATTTTCTTTTATTTAATTTTTAGTAATTTTTTTTAATATTTTAGACATGAAAATTTTAAAATGTTTTTAATATATGCATTAGAACATTATATACTAAATCCCTATCTAATATAAATTAATAATATGTTCCATAAAAGAAATTAAATAATAATATGTAAAAATAAAAGTAATTTATATTATAAAGTTAATGAGTCGTCATAATATGGCTGTATAGAATAAAAATCATTTTCAACATTAATATGTTTCCCTTTACTTGAATATAGTAATAATTTTGAGGGCTACTTCGTTATTAGAGGTGTTTATGGACCAGGCCAAGTCAGGACCCGAATTTTTTAAAAAAAATTAAGCTTAGACCCGATTTTGGAACAACCCAATTTACTAAAAAAACTCATTTCACTATTCAAAAAATAATAGATTATTAAGAATTATATTTTTAATTGATTTTTATATACTTTATAATTAAATTTAATTTTTTTAAAAATTATTATTTAAATTGAATTTGGGCCAAATCGAGTTGGCCTGAGGCGAAAAAATCCTTGTTCAAGCTCGACCCTAGTTGGGTTGGACTTATTGAGCTGGGCGGACTATTCGACCCTTGAACAGGTCTACTCGATGCTCATGAGTATTAAGTTTAAAGCAGGGTTAAATCACCATAAAATTCGTGCCTATATGTTAGGAGAAAAGTATTGTAGTACAGTATGTAGAACCTCAATACCCATGGATGTTAGGTTCTAGGTAGTGAATTTTAGCTAAGTATTTATTTGTTTATTGATCCAATCAAGTCCTTTGATATGGAGAACTCGACACTACTAAATATCAAGTCACTAGAGAATCCTTTATTATTACTACATTCAAAGCAATATATAGGATACTATTCAACGTAAATGAGTAAATGAGTAAATGAGAATGCCTATTTATTGGATTTAGGGTTAGGCTTTCGTTAATAACATTATCTCGATATTTATGGATGACGAATTTTCATTTCCCTATTCAAATAATGATTTAACGATTGTGATTCACACTTTAAAATTTTTAAAAATACCTCGATACTCTATTCAAATATTATTCTAGTTTAAAATTTTTAAAAAATTTACATAGATCCCAATGAGAGGAGAAAACCTTGGTGGCATAACACTAATTAAAGTTTCGACACCCATAAATGTAAAGATAACATTAAAAATATATTCCAAAAATAAAATAATAACACTTATTTTGATAAAAAAAATCAGAATATTCAAATAAAAACCCATTAAAATTATAATATATTTTTCGGATAACTTGTTTCTTAAAAAATATTGTAGTTATCTACAAAAGTACGTACGTGGTTCAGAGGTTCATGTGGTTTTTGTTTTTTGTTTTTTTTTTTCTACTTTATTTTTTAAAAATAAAAAATACTGATTTTTCTTTTAAAAAAAAGCTTTTTTTCATAATCATCTTAATGATTAAAATAGTGTGATTTTCAGTGAAAAGAGATAACCTTTTAGATTAAATTAATTAATTATTTTATTTTAAGAAAAGGGTTTTTAGAATTTAGAGCAAACACTATTATTTTTGCAGGTAAAAAAGCTGAAGGCTATGTTTCTATTCTAATGCTTTTGATGCCAAAAAAAGAAAAGTTAGAAAATTGAAAGCTTTGATATCATTTAACTCACTTTGTGGGTAGTGATGTTTCATCTTTCTGGTCAAAGTTCATATCTTTAACTTCTTATTGCATTCTGGGTGTTTTTCTTTTCTTCATTTGTTGGATTAATGAATGGGTGTTTTTTTTTTGGTTTGATTTTGTGATGTGAAAAATGAAATCTTTGAGCAGTGTAGGGCTTGGTTTAAGCATAGTATTTTGTTGCCTTTTTTTAGCTTTGATTATTGAGTTATATTACTTGTTGTGGTGGAAGAAGAGATTAACAAGCACAAGGGATATTGAAAATGATTACAACAATCCAGCAAGTGAGCTCTTTTATATGTTCTGTTGGAAGAAGACAGCTTTGAATCCTCAAGAAATCAGATTCCAAGATCAACAACGGGACCAAGATTTGTTCTTCAAGCCCTTTGATGATGGTGTTGATGATGATGATGATGAACATGATGAGGATGGTGATGATGATGTGATAGGTCCAAGAAGGTTATTATTCACAATCATTGAAGAAACAAAAGAAGATTTAGAATCAGAAGAAGGTAAATCCAAGAAAGGAAGGAGTTTAAGTGATGTGTTGTTGAATGTTGAAACACCATATTTAACCCCACTTGCTTCACCACCATTTTTAACACCTCCACTTACACCATTAGAAGCTTCATGTTATAGTCACCATGGATTCAACAACCCTTTGTTTGAATCAACTTCATTTGCAGATTTAAATACTTTAATGATGCCACCATCATCATCACCTCCCCCAAAGTTCAAGTTCTTACAAGAAGCTGAAGAGAAACTTCGTAGGAAGATGACATTCATGGGACAAGTTCATAACAATGGGGGTGATGACGGTCATCTTTCTCCTACATTGAAGCATCTTAAAGATGAAGAAGATGGGTCATTTATCACTATCATTGTTGATAAGAACAAAGAAAACAGGGTTTGAAAAATCACAATCAAAGGTAACTTTTCCTCTTCGTTCTTCTTCTTCTTCTTCTTCACCAGCAATGGCTATTTCCATTTCAATTAACAATATTTTTAGAGTTTTTTTTTTTTTTTTTTTTTTTTTTTTTTGACCAACCAAAATTTAAAACTAAAAATTCCCATTTTTTTTTTTTTTAGTTGGAGGGGGATTAGTGGGGGTTTTTTGTTTTTATTTCAATCTCCATTGTCTCCTTAGCTGTTTGGTACTTTGTATTCATTTCTATGAATGAATTCATTTTACTGATGTTCTTTATTCAGATTTGCATTCTAAATTTCTTTGGATGTTTATTATTGTTAGTATTAGTTTTTTTTTAACAAAATTTGTATTTAAAATTGTCAATGTAGAGTAATTTAGGGAATTGATTTAACCCGAAAACGTGTAGGAGTCAATTACATTTTACTCTGATTAAAAATAATAATAAATTAATTCATGAAATTTACGTCAAAAAGTAAATTGATGATTTTATTTTTTATTGTGATTAAAGAAACAATCAAATAATTATAAGTCAATTATAAGTGGCGTATTACGTGTACTTTATTCTAATATACAATGATAAGTTTTTAAAAGTAAAAATAGATAAATTTTTTAAGAAAAAGATCAATTTATTTTTAATTTAGTATATAAAGATTAAAGTGGAGAAAAAATACAATCTTACTCTCCATGGCATTTTTGGAAACATTATTGTTAATCTTGGCATGATAATATTCTTCGGTTGGATGATTATTTGATTTTACTCCATTTAGAAAAATGGGTACATAGTGTGATAATAACCATCCGATAAAAAAAATTGAAAAATGTAAATGAAAGTGGTATATAGATTGAATAAAAAATAGACCAGAATTTAAACTGATATTAGCTTTGATTTATTGGTTTACTGACCTTCAATCGGGTTAATTAAAATATAAATTAATTTTATATATTATTTAAATATTAAATATAATAATTAATTAACACATATATGGTCTAATGCATATTTTTTTAATATATAAAAAAAGTCAAAAATAAAAAATTTCATAATTTTCAAAAAAAAATAAATTATATAAAAGAAAAAATCTTTTTTGAAGTTAATGAATTCTCTTTTGGATTGAATTGGACATATCATCAATTCCCAATTGAACTGACTAGTTTCCATTGGGTCAAAATTGGATTTTGATAAATGTACGATATGATCATATACCTTACAAAATATAATTAATTTTATTTTTACATTTTGAAAAACCATATCATAATCCACACCAATATCATGTATCGACTGGACTTATTATAAAGTTCAGCTGACACTAGATCTGAATTACCCTAAGTAATAAAAAAGAAGAAGAAGAAAGAAAAACAATTATCATATATGATTTTATTTTTTTGAAAAAAAATTAAGGCTGGGCTGTTTCCAAAAGGACAAAGCAATGAAATTGCCCGTGAATGTACCGTGTAAGTGGACAACAGTGACAAAAAAGCAAACCCACCTTCAAATATCATTGCCAATTTGACATCCCACCTTTTTTTTTTACCCCAATTCCTCGTCACAATCATCAATTCACGCTCTTTTTTCTTCTTTTCCATCAAAGGCCTTCAATGTGTTACTAATGACCAATACAATCTGATACGACCCATACATTTCATCTTAAAACCAATCATCAATTCACGCTCTTTTTTCTTCTTTTCCATCAAAGGCCTTCAATGTGTTACTAATGACCAATACAATCTGATACGACCCATACATTTCATCTTAAAACCAATACATAAATAGAAGTATCATAATATTAAGGGTTAAATTACATTTTGCCCCTCTATTCAAAAAATAAATATATTAATCTCTGTACATTAAATTAAAAAGTAAACTGATCTTTTTTCATTAAAAATTTCATTTATTTTCACTATTAAAAACTAGTGTGACTGATGAAATAACCAAACAGTTACACGTCATAAAGACTAATTTTAATGGTAGAAATTAATGAAATTTTTAATAGAACCGGTTTACTCTTTCATTCAAGAGGATAAAGTGTGATTTACCTATTTTTTGAATAAAGAAAACAATATACAATCTAACAACTAATAAAAAGGCCTCCATGATACTTTTACCCCCAATACATACCAACAGAAACCGTGTGGTGAGGATGTATTTTCACCACATCGAGGGTTCAATGTGGCGAGAATGACCTCTCACAGCACTAAAGCCTTTGTCATTGTCTTTTTATGGTAAGAAGGTTGGAAAATTGGACAGATCAAAGATGATCAGTGCAGTGATGCAACACCTTGATCTGTCTAGAAAAGATAATGAAATTGCACTAATAACTAATGTGAAATATGAATGAAAGCAATAACACCAACAGGTTCAACCTAAGAGATTACAGCCGTGGATGAGAGATGCATATGTGACAATACGGGATATTATGAAGGATGAGCAATGTGATCAAATATCGAACTAATTAGGGACGACTTATTATACAAAGTTACAATTCTAATATGTGTATCTCGCCATCCTCTGAGCTTTACATATTGAATGTAGTAAAAATAACTACCAAGTTCAAGTTTGCTTAACCGCATATAGCTTCACTCCATGGATACAAACCAATAGGTTTTAGAATCGAAAAACAAGAAAAGATGAACACGAACTACCAAGGCCAATATGTAAACACGGTGTGCACTATCAAAGGTGCAATGGAATTCAAGGTACATGAACTGCAAACACAATGAAGTGAAAAAAAAAATGGTGCTAAATTATACCTATGGCAGTAAGATCAGTCATCCCAAGTTCAGCACACAGTGGATTCAAGCCAGGCTCTTCCAAAAGGCTGAATGCAGTATATCCGTAGTAGGCATGATATATATCAGGTAGATCCCCAGGATACTTGCTGAAACCTCCGAACTGATACAAATAAGATTAAAAAAACGAATATAATTGACAGTCTGATCGATAAAAATCTCAAGAGAGAAGGATTATTATATCAATAACAACTCAGATTGCCTTAAATCTCAAGCAAGCAGTTTCTTGCCTTCTATAGATCATGAGGCTATTCCATTACTTAAAATTTAAATGCAAATGGCATGTTTTGACAAACGAGTAAACAACCCATGAAACGATATTTAGATGAGGGATCTTTTGAATGCATGCTAAATTTTGATCAAGTGCCAAGATGTAGTATCAGCACCTCAGACTGACAAGTCAGCAAAAATCTGTGTAGAGCAATCTTGTCAATGAATTTGTAGCCCCCTAAGATCCTCAAGACTGCCCCAATCCTTCACAAGAATATCATTTCATCAAAATAAAGGTAGTTTATACCATGACACAAATAAATGTTTTCCTTATGCTTACCAAAATGCATAGCATGTATCACTAGGTTTATTGGCTCTGCCTTGAAATCCACCATCAATGGCCTGCCTCTGTTGAGAGAAGAAAGGAAAAGAGAGAGGATGAGTCCATTCTTGGGGCAAAAAGAAGGCAGTACGTTACTTAACACGCAACACAAAAATCAAGTTTTGCTATGCTATTAGCACTTTTAAGCTCTTAAAACAGCCTTTTTGGGGTCCATTGTCAACTTCTATATATTAAGCTAAAAAATCTTCCTGGCATGGTAAATGATATACTAAATGATAGAAGTAAACCTGCATACACCAATCCACCAATAACGGCACATTTATGATGGAAGATGTTACAGTTTTTGACAGAAGATCATCTTCAATGTACCCCATTAACCGAAGAGATGCCACAGCACAATATGTACCACCTCCTGCATCAATAAGATTTTGTTGTTGGTATTATCATTGAACCGAACAGAATCACGAAATAAAGAAATATAGACCGGATCTGTTTCATAAAGAAACTTTTCCTAGTAAAATATAAACCCGCCAGCAAATAATATTCAGCAATATGATAATTTGATAAAAGTAGTTTGAGGAGAAAAATTAACTGGCATCAGTTAAGTACGAAAACTCATGCTCAGCAGGCTTTGTTTAAAAATCAATGACAACTATGAGCAACAAGAAAGTAGCAACAAAACAGTGATCACACCTGCTCTAGATGCACTAAGTTGACAGAACATAAACCAGTAATTAGATGAGATATTATTTAACTCACCATGTGATTCTAAACCAGGCATCAAGCCAAAACCACCATCATAAGACTGAAAGAACAAAATCACGTCTACTTCAGTATATAAGGCATAACATATGCAGGACATAAAGATAAAATTAAAGCTTTGATAATTGAGCAGTTCAATGCAGGCACACCTGGCATTTTAAAATGTATTCCTTGGCTTTCTCCCTATCCATGCCACTCCAATCCTCCAGCATAAAACAGATAGCAGCTGATACATCAATTAGCTAAACCGAGATTTCATTATGGAGAATTTGAAATGATATATATCGAATTGTAACTGGGTAATGCTTTCAGTTCTTACCAGCACAATATACAAATCGAAGATCTGTCTCAGCACCAACATCCACTGGCATAAAACTGCAAGATTTAAAAAAAAAAAAAAAAAATCAGTTTCATGCATCGGTGTACAAGATCTATCACATGAAAATTCAAAAGGAAGAAGAAACAACAAATTGGATTAAATGACATGTTTTCCTTTCCCTTTCTATTCTTTGGTCATGCACAATAAAATTGTCAAGATATACAGATTGTCTTTGTAAACAATATGCATAGATGGACTTTAACAAAAATAATCAATTAATAGAAATCACTACGAAGCATCAAAAGCAGATTTTTTTCTGTCATAGGATTTGAGAACAATACGTTGAAGCATACCTTCCATCAGGCTGTTGAAGATTCCTCAATGATATCAATATTGATTCTTTGTCTATGGTCAAGAGATTAAAGCCAACTGTCTTTAGTATGGCTAGGGCGCAATATGTGCTTGCCAAGTGACCAGAATTACAAGCTGAAACCTACATGCAGAAATCAGAATAAAAGATAAAACTAAACAATCAAGACAATAATAACAAAACGGCAATACAGTGATTTTTCTCAAACCCCGTTTTCATCTGGAGGGAACTGTGAAGTTCTCGAACCATGAAATCCATAAAATTGACCTACATGAAAATCAGATTTCCTTTTAGGAAATATCTTCCTTCTATATATCAAAAGCACAATGGAGCATCAAAACAGAACAAAAATAAAACAATATTTTTAAGCAAATGGCCAAACCATTTTTCAATTCGGCTCGACTTCTCGGATGAGCTTGAAATGATAAAACCCAATCGGCAACTCTGTCCTTATCAACCTAAAACATACGCAAACCAGAATCAACAAATACTTCAAAAAGTTCCTTTGTTTTCAAGTACATTAATTAAGCGGTTCAATTTATAAACAAATTAAGAATGAGGATTCTTTTAGTTACTAATTCACTAGAAAAGATGATTAACATAAGAAAATTAATATAAAAAATTCTAAGACTATTTATACTTTTGTTGAATGTATAAATGAAGCTAATTCGCTATTGCAATCAATCAAAATTTTCATAAACTAAAAATTAAAATTTTACTAAGTAAAATGAATGATTACTTTGTAATGAACTCAAATTTAGCTATTTTAACTTCAAATCAGAATTTCTACTAAATCCTTAACCTAAAATTTCTAAAACAACAAATTCTAAATACAGAACAATTAAAAGCTTACGCGATCTAAGGCTCGGAGGAGGTGAAGGCCAGAGATAGTGAAAAACGCAAGAGTGAGGCGATTGATCTCCTGCGATTGATAGTGATGTGGCATCAAATTGTACATCATCTCCAAGAACGCCACGTGGCGATCTCTGTTGAAGTACGGAAGCGGCGGCGATATCGATGACGGCGACGGCGTTCCTTCTTCGTCTTCTTCTTCTCCGATGTCGAAATCCAATGGGTTCCACTCTCTCGTCGCCATTCCCTTCCCGCTTTTGCGATTTTCTTTTTGGAAAAAAATCTGTTTTTTTTTTTTTTTTAAGTCTTACTTAGTAGGAGTAGTTTGACTCTTTAATTGAAGATAAATTTTTGTCTCTTTAACCATTTTTTTCCATTAAAAAACATATTTTCATTTGGCTAAGAGAACAATTTTTTATTTTTTATTTGGGTGGAAATATATTTTTAATACTTCTCATAGATTTGAAAAAAATGGATGATATGATGATTTAAAAAAAATAGTTACTTATTGAAAAAAAAACCCTCTAAATGTTATATTATATATTGAAAAAAAAAAATTCTCCTCGAATTTTTATTGATTGATTTAGTAATCTAAATGAAAATTATATACGAAAATAACTTAAAATTCATAGTGTTTATCGGTGCCACCTGATACACCAACGACACCACCCCCAATGATAAAACAATTAGTTGCGTATCTAGGGGGCTAACAAGGGTCTGGCCCCTTAAAATAGAAAATTATCTATTTAGGCCATTGAGAAATTTTAAAATTTTTAATTTATAAAGGTAAAATTACACTTTGGCTCCTCCTAAAAAAATAAAAATTTGACTTATTTATTTAAAAATTATAAAAATATAGGCTCTTAAAAATTAAAATATAATTTCAGCCCCCTAAAAATACATTTTAGCTTCGCCTCTTGAAATAATGATTGGCTTTTTTTTTAAAAAAAAAATTTGGCTGTTGTCATTGTGTCAATCGGCACTAGAATATATTTTTCGTAGTACTCGTAAAAAATACAGGTATTCATGTGGAGAAAAAAAGAAAAAAATATCTTTTAACGAGTGTTGCTGGTTCTATTAGGTGGCATTGGAAAATTTTCAAAAACAAAAAAAAAAATTTGGCTGATGCTGGTATGTCAAGCAACATTGGTAAATGTTTTTAAAAAATATTTTTTTGGTACCGCCAGGATGTCAGGCAACACTCGTTAAAATTATAAAAACATATATATATATATATATATATATATATATATATAGGTGGTGTTGTTGTGTTAGGTGACACCGGTGATATTTAAAAAAAAATTGTTGCAGAAAGAGTAGTTCGAAGCTTTGGTCATTGTTTTAGAAGATTTGGAACGGACTACTAAGAAATATGAACCATAGAAGTCAATGAGAAGGATGGCATCTCTTCTTTAGTCATGAAATCGACACGAAAGGTTATCACAAACGACAACATCAGTGGCTATTGAGTACGGCGATTAGACTTTTTAACGGAGAAGAAGGAAAAGAAAAGAAATAAAATAAAAAGGGTAAACTACAAAAATAGTTACTTTTGTTTACCTCAAATTATATTTTAGTCACTTATTTTTAAACTATTATGTTTTAGTTATTTATGTTGTCACTCTACTATAGCTCAATATAATATGTAAATTTAAAGGAAAAACATATTTGATAAGAATTTTAATGGGAAATTTAAAGTTTGTGATAAAATGGGGTTATTTTGATAGTTATTTGATTATGTTAATATATTATTATGTCATATTTTTAGGTATTTATTTTTAAAAATAACAATTTAATAATACACAAAGAAAATATAAACTAATATAATATTGATAATTAAAAAATTCTACTTATGGTAAGTTGTGGTAATTAAAACCAGATAGATTGGGTTTTTTAAGTTTAGAAAAAAAATCATGTTTGATAAAAATAAAATATTATTTGCTATAAAATAATTAAATCAATTTTAGTTTTAAAATATATTTTAAATTAGTGTATTAATATATTAAAGTAAATAAAGGCATGCAAAGAGGAGACACCAAATTTAAGTGGAAAACCCTTCTGAATATATAGAAGGGAAAAAAAAACCACGGGAAAAAGCCATCACTAAAATTCATATGTGGTGTGGAGTTACATTGAAGACATTTACATCAACTCTAATCGGAGTTCAAGAAGTTGTCCAGTTTTTGCAATGTGATGTAAAGATTGGCGTTGACATCCTCACGAGCTTCTTCCTGAATATGCAAATCAATGCCAATTGTTTGGTTTGAGAATCAAATATATTGTTGAGGCCTAATTTTGGCCCAGATACAAACCAGGCCAATCCCTACTAAACTAAACCCAAACCTAACCTAACCCTAGCCCACTATCCTAAACTCCTCCAAGAAACCCTAGCCCCTAGGTGTGCCGCCCCTACCTTCTGTCCATCTGCCACCACCACCTGCCCAGGTCTGCCATGGTCACATCCACCGCCACCTACTCCTCCACTTGCACCTGCAAGAGTTAAAACAAAAGTGACAAGCATGTATTTTTAATATTTTTGTAAATGGCTATAAAAGCCAAGAAAACCGAATGTAATTTTTTGAATATGAAATAGAACAAAAAAAGAGAGATTAATACAATCCGAAATAGATCCAAACAGACAAACAAGAAAACCACAAAAGAAGATCAAAAAATAGTGAGAGAAATGTTCTTTTTCATCTTCTTCATTTTCTTTATTTCCTTCTTTTGAATCTTTTTTTATATAAATATACATATATATATACACATATATAAAATGTGTAAAAAAGAAAAAAGGGGACTTACCTTCAATCTCGCTGAAAAAGGACGATTTTCGACATTTTCTCTGTCGCATACGGTGACACCGGCGCCGTCGAACTGTGACCGACGATCGGAACCTTCGCGGGACTAAGGGCCTCTATAGAGAAAAAAAAGGGAAAGAGGGTTTTTTTTTTAAAAAGAGGAGAAAGAATGAATTTTTTTTTAAAAAAATCTGATTTAAATAGCCACTTGAAACGACGCCGTTTTGGTCAACCCTCTTAATGCCAAAACGACGTCGTTTCACCTAGGACCCGTGCCTTGACCCGACCCGCTCCACGGATCCGCGTGTTTTTGGTTTTTGGGTTATTTACGCGTGCAGTCCTTCCATTTTTTTATGACTTTGCAATTAAGTTTTGATTCCTTTTAAATTCGCCTTGAATTTGTGCTTGGATTTCAATCGGGTCCTATTCGATGTTGAGCGTTTTGGAGAGAGGGTCTATTGCCCGATTTGGCCCCTCTTCGTTGTTTACAGGTCTGATTTGGTCATTTTTGTATTTATTTATTTTTAAATTGACCCCAAATTTTTATTTTAAATTCATTTTAGTCCTTTTTTCCTTATATTCAATATTTTAATTAAATTAATTGGTTTAATGTTATTATATTTATCTTTATTATTCCACTATTATCCCCCAATACATTATTATCACCATTGTTCTTACTTTATTATTACAACTTAACATATTGTTGATTTTATTTTTATTATTACCCCTATTATTATCATCTTATTCTTAAATTAATTAATTTCATATAGTTATTATATTATATACCTTTCTTTTTATATTTATTTACTTATACTTCATTACTAATTAATTTAACTTATTATTATTATTATTATTATTATTATTATTATTATTATCATTATACTTATACTTATGTTTATTTTATTCTAATTCCATTTTCATTACTATTTCCATTATTGTTATTATTATATATACAAATACACATCCTTTTACTACTGTTTTTATATACATATATTATGAATATTACTACTATTATTTATACCTTATTATTATTACCTATTATTTTACTATTTTTATCTAATATATTATCATTATCATTCTTATTATTTTACTATTGTAACTTAACATATTAGTATTGTTATCTTTATTTTCATCCTATTGTTATTATTATTATTATTACCACCATTTTTGTTTTTACCATTTTTATTATCTTAGCATTAAACCCATTAATTCCATATCGTTATCATTATAATATATATATATATTTTATATACATATTATTATTTACAGCATTATTATTATTACAATCTTTATTTTCCTTATTTTATTACTATTGACATTAGTACTATTTTTAGTACTATTACCATTATTATATTTTCCTTTTTATTACTTTTACTATTATTTTTGTTTTTACTACTATTATTATTATCATTACTATTATATTATTAGCATATTATTTATTATTATTATTATTATTATTATTATCCTTATTAACACATTTTTACCTTTTGTCAACATTATCATTATTTTTTTTCTTTTTCACTATTTTATATATTACTTATTTATTTATCGGTTTACTATTAAATTTCCTTTTTACTTATTCTTATTTTTATCATTTTTATTATTTTTACCTATTATTCTCTTCTTAAGTTACATAGCTTGTTTATTTCTTTCATTTTTGTCATTCATACTACTCATTTATTATTATGCTTGTTAACATCATGATCTATTTCTTTTCATTTTTACAAATTCGCGTTATATCATCCTTTACCCGACAAAAATAATCCTTTCATAAAAGTGATATTCTGTATTTGGAAATTCGAGAAAATCGTGCCCTAACTTACTGGGTTTCGATTTTTCTCATTTAACCTAAATCACGGAATATTCTTTTAAATCACAATATAAGTTTTGAATAAAGCGTTTATTCTCGAAAATACGAGACGTTATGCCCTAACTTACCGGGTATGACACCTTGTTACTTTGAAATAAGCTTTTTTGTAAATAAAAGCAACGAACGGTATTTGGGAATTCAAGAAAACGTGCCCGAACTTACTGGGTTTCGACTTTTCTCGTCCACTCTAAATAACCAAACATCCTTTTAAAAAAGGGGGCTAAAATACATGAATTTTAAATAAAGGCAAGCTCATTCTCAAAGTTTGAGATGTCGTGTCCTAACTTACTGGACGTGGTGTTTCATTACTTCGAGACGAGAAGGTCTTTAACATTTGAGCATTTTTTACAAAAGAGGGATCGTATTTCAAAGTCTTTCAAGTTTTCAATCTTCGACACTAAGACACTAATTAATCAACTAGGTACCAATTTTTTGGGCGTATCGAGGGTGCTAATCCTTCCTTATATGCAACCGACTCCCAAACTCATTTTCTGATTTTTGTAGACCAAAAATTATCGTTTTAATAAATATTAACTTTTGTTAAAGTGATTAATTTAAGGTGACCCGATCACACCTCATCAAAAAGGATTGGTGGCGACTCCCCTTTTTTCGTTTTCATTTTCCAAAGTCAATCCCGTTTTTCAAAAAAAATGGTTTCGACAGCTTGACGATTCTGCTGGGGACCACAAATAAGAGAGTCAAGCCACGAGTTGATTAGCTTTTGTCTTTTGGTCGAAAATTGAAAATTTGGTTTTGATATACGATCCTTTCATTGCATTTCACCCGTTTTTCTTCCAGTTTTCATCATTTTATTCCTATTTCCTTTAATTGTTTCGATTTTTTATGCATATACCCTCGCACATTGCATTGCATGACCGTTGTGGTCACACCCTTTAAGTGGGAGTGAGAAACTATTCCTTCGTAAGGTTTTCACCTTCGTGCAGGATAGCGGATCGCTTTCGGGATACATCCGTACCTATGTCTTTGTGAGATTTTCATCTTCGTGTAGCCATAGGGAAATGTATTCCCTTGAATTGAACTCGGTCTGTATGAGCCTATGATGGGTGAAGATCGAGGAATCCACTAGTTCAGGTACCTTTACTTTAGAACCGAACCCCATGTAGTGAGCCTTAAGAGCCCACCCTAGGTAGAGCCACTCCGAAACCCTAGTGGTTACTTGAGCAAGTGCTAGATTTGTCATTCTTTGTTTGCTTTAAACTTCGTATGAAATACTGACTTGCTTTGTTTTACTTTGATTGTATTTGCATGGCATTTTCATCACAAAAGGTGTTGATTCACATTCGGTTGCTAAGTAGATAGCTTATAATGGAAAATAGGTTTTTTGATAAAGTAGAGGACAATACAGCTGTCCGGATATGGGCTGAGACAACACAACAAGAGAAATGTGATAGTCTTACCGAGGGGTACGTGTCAGAGTTGTGAGATTTTACTCGGATCAACGTAACTCAGAATAATCTCTAAGAGATGAAAGAAATTTGGGGTCAGTGGAATGATGAGATCAAACAGCTATTCTATTGTCATTATGGCGATTTACCTTATCTGCTCGATGTCAAGGTAGACGAACACCTGTTTTGAGCCCTCACCCAATATTGGAATTCTGCTTACAGTTGCTTCACTTTCGAGAAGATACATTTGGTACTCACGATAGAAGAGTACACAGCCTTGCTCCGATGCCCGAAGATTCAGGTTAACATAATTTATTCTAAAGCTGCCAATGGCCTAGCATTCTCAAAAAGGTTAATGAACATCACAGGGATGAGCGAACAGTGGGTTACAGCCAGGATCAAACAAAAAGGAGGTTGTAGGTGCATTCATTGGAGGAATTTGAGGGATTTAATCTTAGCACATCCCGATATAAAGAAGAGGGTAGATGTCTTCGCCTTGAGAATTTATGGACTGGTTATCTTTTCCAAAGCTTTGGGGCATATAGACGAGGCGGTTTCTGATCTTTTTGATAGACTTATTAAAGGGACCACACCTGTACTCGCGATTTTGGCTGAAACTTTCAGATCATCGAATGCTTGTCGAAGAGTAGGTGAAGGAAGATTTATTGGGTGTGCACAACTCTTGCTATCTTGGTTTCACAGCCATTTTTGGAAAGTGGAAAAGGTCACGTATCGTATCTTTTCTGAAAACTACTCTCCACTGAAAGAGTTAGTAGCTACACCGAGGTGAGATGATATTACAGAGGAAAATTGGATGACGATCTTTCAGAATTTGCAAGAGGAGAACGTCGAATGGAGAGCCCTGTGGATGGTTTATGATGAAATATTATACCGATATAGAGACTTCGATTAGGTCCCCTTGTTAGGAATATGGGGAGCCGTTGGGTATGCTCATTTGCTTATGTTAAGACAATACAGATCCAGACAGTTTACACCACCAAAATACGAGTTAGCTCAATGCGAGTTCGTATTTACGGGGAATAATTACAAAAAAAAAGTTCGCGAGATATCGAATTCCTGGAACCAGACTCGTAGAATAAAAAGTTTGCTGCCAATCCCATGACTACCCCTGAGTACAACCGGTGGTGGGTTCAGAGGATTAACGATAACAGCCCTACGTTAGATCAAGAAAACCCTAGATCAATAGAAGAGCACTTGAAATTAATCTCATCAGAGCTAGAGATCATCAGACAAGATTTCGTAAGAAAGAGCCTAGAGCTAGAAAAAAGGATCGAGCAGTTGGAGGAAGAAAAAATACAGCTGGGGTTAGATGTCGATGTCCAAAAGTTAGAAGCTGAAAGACTCAGAAAAGGAAAGAACAAAGCTGAAGAGGATTTGGACAGTTTGAAAATAGACTATAAGAAGCTACGAAGGTCAATGAGAACCGCTGGGTTAGGAAAAACGTCTGAATAGTGGCTGCAGGAAGTTAAAGAAGAGAAAAGTAAAGCCAACCAATTGGAAGAAAGATTTCAAGATTCTCAAGCTCGAGAAGGTACCCTAAAAGAGAGTTTGGTAGAAAGCCAAAACGAGAAAGAAGGATTAAAGATTCGGATGTCAGAATTAGAAAGGTACTTGTATCAGTATCGTACCCGTAACTCTGTAATCGAGTTGAAAGTCAGTCAAAGCAAAATTGAAGAGTTAAAAGGAAAGATAGAAGAACTCAAAGTAGCGTTGCAAGATCGTAAACTTCAGATTGAATTCATTGAGGCAAATAACAAGTGAGGAATGTAGCAACTTCATCAATTTTAGGATCAGGTCAGAGACAGGGATTACGTCATGAGCAAAGCTCTGACTCAAGTGCGAGCAGTGGCCGATCACTTGCAAACATTAGCAGTCCAGGCTGACATGCTGAGTCTAAAATACGAGTTAGAATCAGACAGAGGCCGAGAGCTAGCTTGGCTTCTTAGGCAGGTCAAAGCCTTAAGTATCAGAGCTAAGCCTTACATGTAACCTGTTTTATGTAAAGAAACTTATTTTCTAGAAAAGTTACTCTAATGAAATTGAATTAGAATCAACGCCTTTTTGTTGCGTTCATTGCATTCATGCATCAGCATTGCATCATATGTACTAAAACTCACAAAAAACCCTAAAAATCACGGTAGTTACCCTGGAACATCGTTACGGTACAAGAGGAAAAACAAAAGCAATGGACCAAAGGTTAGAGAGATTGGAACAAATACAAAAAGAGATGCAGGATCAACTACAAACACGTATACAAAAATAGCTGGCCAAAATCCAGCAAGATGTAAGGGACTAGATGCTGGAGTCCCAAAAAAGTATGATGGATCAATTAACGTGTCTATTGGCTAGCGGATTAGAAAAAGAGAAAAGCCCCATGATCAATGCGGAAGATGATAATGAGGATCCTATCTACCCTCCGGGTTTTACCACAGTGGACATTCAGACACAGCCTGATGTGTACCCAAAAAGTCCATCAATCACAAGTAGGCCCCAACCGTTTCAGGCTGGTGTTTCAGCCTCGATGAATTATCAGGCTAGTTCGGGCTCCAATCTGGGGGATAAACCGACCAACCCTATTGTCTTCAATCTCGATGAAGTAACAAAAACAGAAAAGACCAGGGTAGAACTCCCGAAAGTACTTGAAGAAAGGTGTAGATGGTTAGAAGAAAAATTTAAAGAATGGAAAGCACCGACTATCGTGGTGGAATCGATGCTAAGGAATTAAGTTTGGTTCCGGACTTGGTACTCTCTCCCAAGTTCAAAACTCTGGAATTTGAAAAGTACAATGGGACTAACTGTCCCGAAGCTCACATCACTATGTTCTGCAGACGAATGGCAGGCCATGTCAATAATGATCAACTCTTGATTCACTGCTTCCAAGAAAGTCTAGTTGGAGCCACTTCTAGATGGTACAACCAACTGAGTCGCACTCAGATCAGTTCATGGAAAGATCTAGCACAAGCTTTCATGAAGCAGTACGGTCATGTGGCAGACATAGCCCCTGATAGAATCACTTTACAGAATATGAAAAAAAAGCATAATGAAAGCTTTAGGCAATATGCCCAACGATGGAGAGAGGTGGCCACACAAGTCCAACCCCCTCTGTTGGAAAAGGAAACCACTATGCTCTTCATTAATAACCTGAAAGCACCTTTCATTAACCACATGTTGGGTAGTGCAACCAAGAGTTTTTCGGACATAGTAATGTCTAGAGAAATAATAGAAAATACGATAAGGTGTGGGAAAATAGAGGCTGGAAAAAATGCCAAAAGGTCAGCACCGAGAAAGAAAAAGCACGAGGTAAATAATGTGAGCACATACTCAAAATCGATCACCATAAGCCAACCAAGGTCGACAACCACTGGTCAGCAGGGCCTACCCAGACAAGAGCCCAACACAAAATAAAATAGGGAGAAACTTCAATTTACGCCCATTCCAATGACGTGCAAGGAGTTATACCAGAGTTTATTTGATGCACATGTCGTGTCTCCTTTCTATCTAAAGCCAATGTAACCCCCATACCCCAAATGGTATGACGCAAATGCCCACTGCGAATAACATGCAGGAGCCACAAGACACTCGATAGAAAACTACACCATTTTCAAGAAATTGGTTGAAAGACTCATCAATATGGGCTTCGTGAAATTTGATGATACATCTAGTAAAGAGAATCCATTACCTAACCATGGGGATAAGGGGATAAATGCGATAATCGAGAGTTTGGGGAAAGAAATTTAGATGAATATTACAGAAGTGAATACCCCGCTGAAAGAAGTATGGAAGAAAATGGTGGAAAGAGGGTTGATAACACAGAATTCAAGGGTCAGACCCCGATAAGTAATGAATTATTGCGAGTTCCACAATTAAGATGATCATGAGATTCAGAAATACAGTAAGTTTAGGGCTTTAGTACAAGGATTGATGGACAATAAGGAGATAGAATTCTTCGAGTTTGTCGGGAGCCTAGAAAGAACAAAAATGTGTGCCTCAGAAGAAGGGTCGAAGAAGGATGTTTACAAAGCCAACGACCCAGTGGTTATCATATCACGTCCAAGAATTAACGAAGTCAGGGTACAAGTTACTCCAAAAGTCGTAATCCAGAAACCCGTTGCTTTCCCTTATAAAGATAGCAAAAAGGTACCGTAGAACTATAGCTGCAACGTGACAATCCCGTGAGAGGAGATCCCGATTAATGCATCATAGGAAGGTCAAAACGAGGGTTTTTACACACGTAGCGAAAGGCGTTATGATACCTCAAATACAAAAGTCGAGCAGGTTAAAGGAAAATCATTGGCGATTGAGTAAAAGAAAGAGAAGCCGGTGGGACTTGAATCGACTGTTAATGAATCAGTGACAGAAAAAATAGCAAAAAAATTCTTAAAATTTCTAAAGCATAGTGAATATAGTGTCGTGGAACAGTTGCACAAACAGCCAGCTCGTATATCGGTACTAGCCTTACTCTTAAGCTCAAAAACCCATCACAGCGCATTGATGAAGGTACTGAATGAAACTTATGTTGCTAACAATATTTCTGTAAACAAACTGGACTACTTAGTCAACAACATAAGTGCCGACAACTTTATATTCTTCAATGATGATGAAGTACCGCCAGGAGGCAGAGGATCGACTAGGGCTTTGTATATCACAACTCATTGTGAAGGGTATACATTACAGGGGGTAATGATTGATAATGGGTCTGCACTAAATATCCTACCCCTATCTATGCTGAATAAGTTGCCAGTGGATAGTTCTCATATGAAGACATGCCAAAATGTAGTGAGAGCATTTGATGGCACGGAAAGGAAGGTAATGGGGAGGATTGAAATACCCTTCTTAATCGGGCCGAGCACGTACGAGGTAGATTTCTTAGTCATGGACATTAAGCCTTCGTATAATTACCTATTGGGGAGACCTTGGATACACTCAGCAGGGGCAGTCCCTTCATCGCTACACCAGAAGTTGAAATTGGTAACCAAAGGTCGGTTAGTAACAATCAATGCTGAAGAGGACATCATCGCAGCAATAACCAGTGACGCCCCATATCTAGAGGCTAATGATGAAGCAATTGAGTACTCTTTTCGGTCTTTAGAGTTTATGAATGCGACATTCATTATCGAAGAAAATAAAATTCCAATGCCCAGGTTATCTGAGACTACAAGAATGGGACTACGGCTAACTGTTAGGAAAGGGGCCATACTCGGAAGAGGACTTGAGAGATACCTCTAGGGAAGGATTAATGCATCAATGATGAAGGACAAACAAGACTGTTTTGGGTTAGGATTCATGCCAGACAGGAAGCAAAGAAAGAAGGAACTGGAGAAGAAGCAAGAGAGAAGGGGAGTACGATTGAGCGGGTGAGAAATTAAATAAGAACCAATGATCTTTCCCCATATATCGAAGACTTTTGTGTCTAGAAGAGTCATTCACCCCGAGCGGGGAACGTCGGGAAAGGAAATCGTGGAAGGAATGATAAAAAATTTAGACATCAATACCACATATGAAGAAGGAACTGGAGTAGAGAATTTGTCAAGCATTCGCCCTTATGAGTCGGGAAGTGTTCTGAATAATTGGACTGCGGAAGAGATTCCTGTAATCTTTAGAACTAACACAGAGTAATGTCCAAAACACATTTATTACTCTAAGCCTAGGAGTAATAAGTGTCCTTTTGTGAAATAGGCTTATGTTCAAAATCGTTATTTCAATGAAGTGCATCCTTTTGTCCTATTCCGTGCTAATATTTTTTTATTCTTTCATTCATAATCATACCATACATATCATGATTCTTAGATTCTTTTGTTCTTTGTATCTTCCTTTGCACCTACAACAGGTCTCCAGATATCAACGATGTGAGCGACATTGCTACTAACTCAGAGTCATCTTTTGAGCGGGATATGTGTCTAGAGGGATCTCAGGACTTTGAAGATGACAGAGACTGTAACTTATCCCCTGATTTGTTAAGGATGGTAGAACAAGAGGAGAAGCAGATCCTACCTCACAAAGAGTTAGTAGAAGTCGTGAACTTAGGAGATGAACAAGAAAAGAAAGAAGTAAAGATCAGAGCTTGCATAACCTTAGAGACAAAGCGAGACCTTATTGAGTTACTCTAAGAGTTCAAAGATGTCTTTGCATGGTCGTATCAAGATATGCTTGGGCTAAGTACTGATATTGTGGTACACAGGCTCCCCATTAAAGAAGGATGCAAGCCAGTTCAATAGAAACTCCAAAGGATAAGGCCAGATGTTTTGTTGAAAATAAAAGAGGAGGTCAAGAAGCAATTCGATGCTGGTTTCTTACAAGTAGTTAAATACTCAGAATGGGTAGCCAATATCATCCCCGTCCCTAAAAAATATGGAAAAGTACGGATGTGTGTAGACTACAGAGATTTAAACAAAGCCAGCCCGAAGGATAATTTTCCATTGCCTCATATCGATACCTTAGTGGACAACACGGCAGGTTATTCACTATTCTCCTTCATGGATGGTTTCTCAGGGTACAATCAGATCAAGATGCATCCTGAAGACATGAATAAAACCACATTTGTAACCATGTGGGGAACCTTTTGTTATAAGGTGATGCCGTTTGGATTGAAAAATACGAGAGCAATATATCAAAGAGCCATGGTAACCTAGTTCCATGATATGATGCACAAAGAAATTGAAGTCTATGTCGACAACATGATCGCCAAATCCTGGACAGAAGAAGAGCATGTGCAAGTCTTGAAAAAATTATTTTTGAGGTTGAGGAAGTTCCAACTGAAATTCAATCCAGCAAAATGTACCTTTGAGGCTAGGTCTAAGAAACTGTTAGGATTAGTAGTCAGTGAAAAAGGGATAGAGATTGACCCAGATAAAGTCAAAGCCATACAAGAGCTACCTCCACAGCGTACTCAAAAGAAAATTCGGGGATTCTTAGGGAGACTAAATTATATCACTCGGTTCATTTCACAACTAACTGAGAGATGTGACCCCATATGTCGTCTCCTTAATAAACATAATCCTGGTGTTTGGGATGCGGTGTGCTAGAAAACTTTTGACAAGGTTAAGCAATATTTGTCTAATGCCCCAGTGTTAACACCACCTAGTCCAGATAAGCCACTGATACTGTATTTGGTAGTATTTAAAAATTCTATGGGATGTGTACTTGGCCAACACGATGAGTCAGGAAGGAAAAAAAAGGCGATATATTACCTCAGTAAGAAGTTTACCGAGTGTGAGACGAGATACTCGCCAATTGAAAAGTTGTGTTGTGCCTTAATCTGGACAACCCGAAGACTGATACAATACATGTTGTATCACACAACCTAGCTGATTTCTAAACTGGATCCTCTGAAGTACTTGATGGAGTCAACTGTTTTAAATGGAAGAATGACCCGATGGCAAATTCTACTATCTGAATTTGATATCCTCTATGTAAACCAGAAAGTTGTAAAAGGGAGTGCAATAGCAGATTTTCTAGCCAGTAGAGTTCTAGAAGACTATGAGCCTCTGAACTTTAATTTCCCAAATGAAGATCTGATGTACGTGGCAACCACTAAAGAAAACCCTCGAGAAAGTCATCCTTGAAAGCTAAACTTCGACGGAGCATCAAATGCTGTGGGTAATGGAATTGGGGCAGTCTTGGTATCCCTGGATGGAGATCATTATCCCTTCACTAGTAAATTGGATTTTGACTACACGAACAATATGGCAGAATACGAAACATGCTTTATGGGCATCCGTGCAGCCATAGAATGCAAGATTAAAGCACTAGAAGTGTATGGAGATTCTGCGCTAGTGATTTATCAACTTAAAGATGAATAGGAGACGAGAGATCCCAAGTTGATCAATTATCGAAGTCTGGTCTTTGAATTAATTAAAGAGTTTGATAATATCGTCTTCTGCTACCTCCCTCGAGAAGAAAATCAGACGACTGACGCTCTAGCAACTTTAGCTTCCAGGATCAAGGTGAACAAACAAAAGGATGTGAAATCGATCCAAATGAGTATTTTGAGGCTTCAGCTCATTGTTACAACCTCGAAGAAGAAGCAGAAAATGATGACCACCATTGGCATCACGATATCCTGTAGTATGTGAAGAATCGTGAGTACCCCGACCAAGCTACTGAAAACAACAAAAAAAGTTAAGAACACTGGCCAGTGACTATGTCTTGGACGAGGAGATCCTATATAAAAGAAGGAAGGATCAGGTACTGTTAAGATGTGTAGACGCTGTTGAGGCTAAGAAAATCTTGGAAGAAGTCCATGAGGGCGTCTATGGGACACATACTAATGGCTTTACAATGGCCAGGTAAATTATGAGTTTTGGTTATTATTGGTTCACCATGGAAGGAGACTGTATTAACTACTCTAAAAGATGTCATAAGTGCCAAATCTATGGAGACAAGATTAACGTGCCTCCTTCACCTCTGCATGTTATGACTTCTCCATGACCTTTCTCGATGTGAGGCATGAATGTGATTGAGCCAATTTCACCAAAAGCTTCAAATAGGCATCGATTCATCTTTGTGGTCATCGATTATTTCACCAAGTGGGTGGAGGCCGCTTCATATGCCAATGTTACAAAATCAGCAGTTAACAAGTTCTTGAAAAAAAATTATCTGTCGATATGGAATGCCAGAAAAGATCATATCTGACAATACATTGAATTTGAACAAGAGTACAATAGCAGAGGTCTACAGCTAGTTCAAGATCAGACACCACAACTCATCACCGTATCACCCGAAAATGAACGGTGCAGTCGAAGCAGCCAATAAAACATTAAGAAGATTGTAGGGAAAATGACTGAGACTTATAAAGACTGGTATGAGAAGTTGCCATTCGCCTTCTATGCTTATTGAACGTCTGTCAGGACTTCCACCGGGGCAATGCCTTTCTCATTGGTCTATGGAATGGAGGCGGTTTGACCTATCGAGGTCGAGATTCCTTCCCTCAGAGTTTTGTCAGAAGTAAAGTTGGATGAAGCAGAATAGATCCAGTCCCGATACGATCAGTTGAATTTGATTGAAGAAAAGAGGCTAAGGGCTATCCGCTATGGTCAGATGTACCAAAAGCGAATGATGCGAGCGTACAACAAAAAGGTTCGTCCTAGAGAATTCCACGAGGGAGACCTAGTATTGAAAAAGATCCTGCCCATACAAAAGGATTTCAGAGGTAAATGGATGCCGAATTGGGAAGGGCCTTATGTGGTAAAGAATGCCTTTTCTGGAGGAGCATTGATATTGGCCGAAATGGATGGCAAGACTTTACCTAATCCTGTGAATTCAGATTCGGTTAAAAAATACTTCCCCTAAAAAAAAAAGGAGAGGCCATGGCGAAAACCCACAAAGGGCTCCTTAAGACCAAAGGGGATTTTAAATTGAAAACCCGTAATGGGCAATTCAAATATTGATCAAAGGTGGGGCATACGATACCTAAATTAACAAGGAGGAAAGATGTTACATCTTGGGGCATCTACAAGGGTACTCTAGATCCCCCTAAACACATATTGGGCTCAAAAGGAGAGTCCTCAAGAAGTTCGTACAGAGAAGCTCACGCTGCGATATCTGGGACACCTATTCTCCTTTTATTTTTATTCATTATGTATTCTAGCAATGTTTATTATCTATGATTAATTTATTCCCTTCAAATTTTGTTTCTGATAAATTTCAGTTCTGTTATTGTTGTGATCTTTTTCAAGAATTTTGCATCGAAATGATGATTAATGGATTAATGACACTTTCACAAAAAGAGTTCTGTATATTACTCTAAAAGTTTTTAAATAGTACAGGAACCTAAAACAGAGCTATTATTTAGAATTAACCAAGCTTAAGGATTGGAAACATTTGAGAAAGAAGAGTTTAATTTGAGACTACTTCTTCGGGTTTTTTGTCTAAAATCTGAGCTGAACAAGAAGATAGGATACTGTTTCAGTGACAGAACCTTGATGAACAAAGAGCAATGGCAACCCAAACATTAAAAAGGGATCATTCTCATAACATGCTGCACTTATGCATTTATAGATCATTCATAACACACCTAGTTAGGGGTACCCTGATTCATTTCGATCATAACATCCTAATTATTTGACATAAGTATAGATACATGGAACTGATTCTACAGGTCATGTCCCTATATTGGTGAATTCACAGGCCTTAAACCCTAAGCAGTAGGGTAACAGGCTGAATTCACAGATCTTATCACCCTAAGCAGTAGGGAAACAGATCGAAGGCGATGGGCCTTAAACCCCTAGCGCGTAGGGTAACAGTC
This sequence comes from Gossypium anomalum, assembly GCA_025698475.1. Classification (NCBI taxonomy): domain Eukaryota; kingdom Viridiplantae; phylum Streptophyta; class Magnoliopsida; order Malvales; family Malvaceae; genus Gossypium; species Gossypium anomalum. Next base: position 5,869,833 of record CM046965.1, on the reverse strand, counting down.
GCATTTACAGATCTTAACCCCTAGCGAGGGGAAACAGATCGAAGGTGATGGGCTTTAAACCCCTAAGCAGTAGGGTAACAGGCTGAATTTACAGATCTTAACCCCCTAAGCAGTAGAGAAACAGATCGAAGGCGATGGGCCTTAAACCCCTAAGCAGTAGAGTAACAGGCTGAATTTACAGATCTTATCACTCTAAGCAATAGGGAAACAGATCAAAGGCGATGGGCCTTACCCCCTAAGTAGTTGGCTAACAGGCTGAATTTACCATCCTATCTCCCTAAGCAGTAGCAGAGTGGATCGAAGCAACAAATCTCTTCTTCCTGAAATGGCACTGAAGAGGCTCGAAGCCACCATGCGTATCTCCTTGAAGTTTCAGCGGAGCAAGTTGAAGTCACAAGTCTTATTTCTCTGAAGTTCAAGTGGAGTGGGTCGAAGCAACAAGATGCAGTGGACTAGAATGAGGCGACCTAAAGAAGAGGAGCATGAAAGAAGTCAAGACTCGGCGAGAACGGCCAAAATTGGCCTTTTTAAGGTCTTTGTTCCATTCTCGTTACACGACAATGAGCAAAGAGGGGCAGCTGTTGAGGCCCAATTTTGGCCCAGATACAAACCAGGCCAATACCCATTAAACTAAACCCAAACCTAACCTAACCTTAGCCCACTATCCTAAACTCCTCCAAGAAACCCTAGCCCCTAGGTGTGCCGCCCCTACCTTCTGTCCATCTGCCACCACCACCTGCCCAGGTCTGCCATGGTCACATCCACCGCCACTTGCTCCTCCACTTGCACTTGCAAGAGTTAAAACAAAAGTGACAAGCATGTATTTTTCATATTTTTGTAAATGACTATAAAAACCAAGAAAACCGAATGTAATTTTTTGGACATGAAATAGAACAAAAAAAGAGAGATTAATACAATCCGAAATAGATGCAAACAGACAAACAAGAAAACCACAAAAGAAGATCAAAAAACAGCGGGAGAAAGGTTCTTTTTCATCTTCTTCATTTTCTTTCTTTCCTTCTTTTGAATCTTTTTTTATATAAATATACATATATATATATATATATATACATATATAAAAAGTGTAAAAAAGAAAAAATGGGACTTACCTTCGATCTTACTGAAAAAGGGTAATTTTTGGCATTTTACATTTCTGCATCTACGACACTTTTGATACGCATGTGACGGTGCCCACGCGATCGTTCTTTTTATATTTATTTACTTATACTTCATTACTAATTAATTTAACTTATTATTATTATTATTATTATTATTATTATTATTATTATCATTATACTTATACTTATGTTTATTTTATTCTAATTCCATTTTCATTACTATTTCCATTATTGTTATTATTATATATACAAATACACATCCTTTTACTACTGTTTTTATATACATATATTATGAATATTACTACTATTATTTATACCTTATTATTATTACCTATTATTTTACTATTTTTATCTAATATATTATCATTATCATTCTTATTATTTTACTATTGTAACTTAACATATTAGTATTGTTATCTTTATTTTCATCCTATTGTTATTATTATTATTATTACCACCATTTTTGTTTTTACCATTTTTATTATCTTAGCATTAAACCCATTAATTCCATATCGTTATCACTATAATATATATATTTTATATACATATTATTATTTACAGCATTATTATTATTACAATCTTTATTTTCCTTATTTTATTACTATTGACATTAGTACTATTTTTACTACTATTACCATTATTATATTTTCCTTTTTATTACTTTTACTATTATTTTTGTTTTTACTACTATTATTATTATCATTACTATTATATTATTAGCATATTATTTGTTTTTATTTTTTTAACACACAAACAACCATGAGGGTCTAAAGGAGGAAATATCCCGACCCTCCTAAAGCGGTGCCGTTCGCATAGGTATTATAGTGAAACGAAAATAAAATTCTAGAGGTGAAATTAAAAATAAAGGAAAACTGGATTGGAACACAAAAAAATGCGGAAGGACCACGCGTGAAATTATCCCATTTGTAGCGAAAACACACGGATCCTCAGGTATCAGGTCGGGTCTTGCACGAGTCACGTGAAACGGAGCCGTTTTGGCGCTCAGATCCTAGGCACGAAACGGTGCCGTTTCAACCTCCTATAAAAGCTGAGTTTTTTTTTTCTAATTTTCATTTCTCCTCTGTTTTTTTAAAAAAAACACTCTTATCCTCTCCTCCTCTCTGCAGTGGCTCCTATGCCGGCTAGGGCTCCGGCCAATGATCCGATCATCGCCTGCCTTAGGTTCCGTCGTGCCGACCACCGTGTCACATGGAGGTAATTTTTTTCCCTTTTTTTATTTCATATATTTATCTAATATATATGTGTTGTTTTTAATAGAAGAGAAATGGTATGTGCCAATAAATTCTAAAAAAAAGCAAAAAAAAGATAAAATAAAAAAGGTAAATAGACCACTGATTCGGTCTTTGATATTCCTTGCTGCAAGTTTGAGTTTGTATCTCGAAGCCTTTTTGATGTTATTCTCATTTTATATTTCAAAAAAAAGAAAGAAAGTCAAGAACCCCCTACACTCGGTACTTTTGTAGCTTATTTATCCCATTTTTTTACAAAGATTTCAACCTCTTTTTGCACACTGTCCTTTCTTCTTTTAATATTGCAGGCAAACTGCGGTGGAGACAAGTGTCACTTGCACTGACGATGTGACTGGGGCGGTGGGATTAGGTGGGGTTTTAGCTTTTCTAAAACCCTAAATTGGTTAGTTGGGTCTATTTGGGGTTATTTGGGCTAGGGCTTTTTTAGTTTTGGGTTTAGATAGTTAGGGTTTAGGTTATTTGGGTTAGCCCGGGCCAAAATGGGTTTGTACAGCTATCTCTCTTTGCTTGTTGTCGTGTAACGAGAACAGAGCAAAGACTTTTAAGAAAGACCAGTTTGGCTAGGTCGTGTCGATTCTTGATTTCTTTGGCACTCCTCTTCTTCTTGTAGCTTCGTTCTAGTCCACTGTGTCTTTGTTGCTTCGATCTTCTTCACTGTAACTTCAGGGAGATAGGGCTAATGACTTCAACCTGCTCCACTTCAACTTCGGAGAGATAAGGTTTGTTTTGATCTGCTCTACTGCAATTTTAGGGAGATAAGACTTGTGACTTCAATCTTCTCCGCTAAAACTTCAAGGAGATCTGCTGTGGCTTCGAGCCGCTCTAACGCCATTTCAGGGAGAAAAGAGTTGTAATTTTTAGCCTGTTACCCTACTGCTTAGGGGGTTAAGGCTTATCTTTGATCTGTTTCCCTACTGCTTAGGGTGATAAGATCCATCATATTCGATCTATTTCCCTATTGTTTAGGGTGATAAGATCTGTAAATTTACCCTGTTACCCTACTGGTTAGGGGGCTAAGGCCCTTCATCTTCGATCTGCTCCACTACTGCTTAGGGGGATAAGATCTGTAATTTAGCCTGTTACCCTATTGCTTAGGGGTTTAAGGTCCATATTCCTCGATCTGTTTCCCTACTGCTTAGGGTGATAAGATCTATAAATTTAGCTTGTTAACCTACTGCTTAGGGGGCTAAAGCCCTTCGTCTTCGATCTGCTCCACTACTGCTTAGGGAGATAAGATCTGTAATTTAGCCTGTTACCCTACTGCTTAGGGGTTTAAGGCCCATCTTCTTCGATCTGTTTCCTTACTGCTTAAGGGGTTAAGATCTGTAAATTTAGCCTGTTACCCTACTGCTTAGGGGTTTAAGGCTTGTGAATTCACTGATTCTAGGGACATGACCTGTAGAATCAGTTCCATGTATTTATGTTTATGCCAAAGAATTAGGATGCTATGATCGAAATGAATCAAATGTTCCTAACTAGATACACTATGAATGATCTATAAATGCATGAGTGCAGCATGTTGTGAGCATGAATCCTTTTTTAATGTTTGGGTTGTCATTGCTCTTTGTTCATCAAGGTTCTTTCACTGAAACGGTTCCCTGTCTTCTTGTTCAGCTTAGATCTTTGAACAGAAAACCCGAAGAGGTAGTCCCAATTTAAACTCTTTCTTCTCAAATGTTTCCAATCTTTAAGTTTGGTTAGTTCTAAATAATAGCCCTGTTTCAGGTTCCTATACTATTTAGAACTTTCAGAGTAATATGCAGAACTTCTTTTGAGAGAGTATCATTAGTCTATTAATCATCATTTTAATACAAAATGCTTGAAAAAGATCATAACAATGACAGAACTAAAATTTGTCAGAAACAAAATTTGAAGGGAATAGATTAATCACAGACAATAAACATTGCTGGAATACAAAATGAATAAAAAGAAAATAGGTGCCTCAGATATCGTATCATGAGCTTCTCTGTACAAACTTCGTGAGGATTCTTTTTTTGCCCAATGTGTGTTTAGGGGATCTAGAGTACCCTTGTAGATGCCCTCAAAATGTAACATCTCTCCTCCTTATTAATTTAGGTATCGTATTCCCCACATTTGATCAATATTTGAATCGCTCTTAACGGGTTTTCAATTCAAAATCCCTTTGGTCTCAATGCGCCCTTTGTGGGTTTTCGCCATGGCCTCTCCCCCTTTTTTCTTTTTAGGCGAAGTATTTCTTAACCGAATCTGAATTCACAGGATTAGGTAAAGTCTTGCCATCTATTTCGGTCAATATCAATGCTCCTCCAGAAAAGGCCTTCTTTACCACATAAGGTCCTTCCCAGTTCGGCATCCATTTCCCCCTGAAATCCTTTTGTATGGGCAGGATCTTTTTCAATACTAGGTCTCCCTCGTGAAATTCTCTAGGACGAACCTTTTTGTTGTAAGCCCGCATCATTCACTTTTGGTACATCTGACCATGACGGATAGCCCTTAGCCTCTTTTCTTCAATCAAATTCAACTGATCGTATCGGGACTGTATCCATTCTACTTTATTCAACTTTACTTCTGACAAAACTCTGAGGGAAGAAATCTCAATCTCGATAGGTAAAACCACCTCTATTTCATAGACCAATAAGAAAGGCGTTGCCCCGGTGGAAGTTCTGACAGACGTTTGATAAGCATAGAGGGCGAATGGTAGCTTTTCATGCCAGTCTTTATAAGTCTTAGTCATTTTCCCCACAATATTCTTAATATTTTTATTAGCTACCTCAACTGCACCGTTCAACTTCGGGCGATACAGTGACGAGTTGTGGTGTCTAATCTTAAACTGACTGCAGACATCCGCTATCGTGCTGTTGTTCAAATTCAATGCGTTGTCAGATATGATCCTTTCTGGCATTCCATATCGACAAATGATTTTCTTTTAGGAACTTGCTAACTGCCGATTTAGTAACATTGGCATATGAAACAGCTTTTACCCATTTGGTGAAATAGTCAATAACCACAAAGATAAATCGATGCCCATTTGAAGCTTTTGGCGCAATTGGCCCAATCACATCCATGCCCTACATTGAGAAAGGCCATGGAGAAGTAATAACATATAGAGGTGAAGGAGGCACATTAATATTTTCTCCATAGATTTGGCACTTATGATATCTTTTGGCGTAGTTAATACAGTCTCCTTCCATGGTGGACCAATAATAACCGTACCTCATAATTTGTCTGGCCATTGTAAAGCCATTAGTGTGTGTCCCATAGACGCCCTCATGGACTTCTTCCAAGATTTTCTTAGCCTCAATAGTGTCTACACATCTTAACAGTACCTGATCCTTCCTTCTTTTGTATAGGATCTCCCCGTCCAAGACATAGTCACTGGCTAGCCTTCTCAACGTTCTTTTGTCGTTCTCAGTAGCTTGGTCGGGGTACTCACGATTCTTCACATACCGCAGGATATCGTGGTACCAAGAGTAGTCATCATTTTCTGCTTCTTTTTCGAGGTTGTAACAATGAGCTGAAGCCCCTTAAATGCTCATTTGGATCAGTTTCACATCCTCTTGTTTGTTCACCTTGATCATGGAAGCTAAAGTTGCTAGAGCGTCAGCCATCTGATTTTTTTCTTCAGAGAGGTAGTAGAAGATGATATTATCAAATTCTTTAATTAATTCAAGGACCAGACTTTGATAATTGATCAACTTGGGATCTCTCGTCTCCCATTCACTTTTAAGTTGATAAATCACTAGCGCAGGATCTCTATATACTTCTAGTGCTTTAATTTTGCGTTCTATAGCTGCACGGATGCCCATGATGCATGCTTCATATCTTGCCATATTGTTCGTACAGTCAAAATCCAATTTACTGGTAAAGAGATAATTATCTCCATCTGGGGACACCAAGACTACCCAAATTCTATTACCCACAGCATTTGATGCTCCGTCGAAGTTTAGCTTCCAAAGATGACTTTCTCGAGGGTTTTGTTTTAGTGGTTGCCACGCACATCAGATCTTTATTTGGAAAATTAAAGTTCAGAGGCTCATAGCCTTCTAGAGCTCTACTGGCTAGAAAGTCTGTTATTGCACTCCCTTTTATAGCTTTCTAGTTTACATATACGATATCAAATTCGGAAAGTAGAATTTTCCATTAGGCCATTCTTCCATTTAAAGCGGTTGAATCCATCAAGTAATTCAGAGGATCCAGTTTAGAAATCAGCCAGGTTGTGTGATATAACATGTATTGTCTCAGTCTTCGGGTTGTCCAGATTAAGGCACAACATAACTTTTCAATTGGCGAGTATCTCGTGTCACACTCAGTAAATTTTTTACTGAGGTAATATATCGCCTTTTCTTTCCTTCCTGACTCATCGTGTTAGCCAAGTACACATCCCATAGAATTTTTAAATACTGCCAAATACATTATTAGTAGCTTATCTGGACTAGGTGGTGTCAATACTGAGGCATTGGACAAATATTGCTTAACCTTGTCAAAAGTCTTCTGGCACTCCGCGTCCTAAACACTAGGATTATGTTTCTTAAGGAGACGGAATATGGGGTCACATTTCTCGGTTAGTTGTGAAATGAACTGAGCGATGTAATTTAATCTCCCTAAGAATCTTCGAACTTCCTTTTGTGTATGCGGCGGAGGTAACTCTTGTATGGCTTTGACTGTATCTGGGTCAATCTCAATCCCTTTTTCGCTGACTACGAATCCTAGTAGTTTCCCTGATCTGGCCCCGAAGGTACATTTTGCTGGATTGAGTTTCAGTTGGAACTTCCTCAACCTCAAAAATAATTTCCTCAAGACTTGCATATGCTATTCTTCTGTCTGGGATTTGGCAATCATGTCGTCAATATAGACTTAAATTTCTTTGTGTATCATATCATGAAACAGGGTTACCATGGCTCTCTGATATGTTACTCCTGTATTTTTTAATCCGAACTGCATCACCTTATAGTAAAAAGTTCCCCACATGGTTACAAATGTAGTTTTATTCATGTCTTCATGATGCATCTTGATCTGATTGTACCCTGAGAAACCATCCATGAAGGAGAACAGTGAATAACCTGCCGTGTTGTCCACTAAAGTGTCGATATGAGGCAACGGGAAATTGTCCTTCGGGATGACTTTATTCAAATCCCTGTAGTCTACACACATCCGTACTTTTCCATCTTTTTTAGGGACAAGGACGATATTGGCTACCCATTCTAAGTACTTAACTACTTGTAAGAAACCAGTGTCGAATTCCTTCTTGACTTCCTCCTTTATTTTCAACAAAACATCTGTCCTCATTCTTCGGATTTTTTGTTGAACTGGTTTGCATTCTTCTTTAATGGAGAGTCTGTGTACCACAATATCAGTACTTAGCCCAGGCATATCTTGATATGACCATGCAAAGACATTCTTGAACTCTTGGAGTAGCTCAATAAGGTCCCGCTTTATCTCTAGGGTTATGCAAGCTCCGATCTTTACTTCTTTCTTTTCTTGTTCATCTTCCAAGTTCACGACTTCTACTGACTCTTTGTGAGGTAGGATCTGCTTCTCCTCTTGTTCTACCATCCTTAACAAATCAGGGGATAAGTTACAGTCTCTGTCATCTTCAAAGTCCTGAGATCCCTCTAGACACATATCCCGCTCAAAAGGAGACTCTGAGTTAGTAGCAATGTCGCTCAGATCGTTGATATCTGGAGACCTGTTGTAGGTACGAAGGAAGATACAAAGAACAAAAGAATCTAAGAATAATGATATGTATGGTATGATTATAAATGAAAGAATAAAAGAATATTTGCACGGAATAGGACAAAAGGATGCACTTCATTGAAATAACGATTTTGAACATAAGCCTATTTCACAAAAGGACACTTATTACTCCTAGGCTTAGAGTAATAAGTGTGTTTTGGACATTACTCTGTATTAGTTCTAAAGACTACAGGAATCTCTTCCGCAGTCCAATTATTCAGAACACTTCCCGGCTCATAAGGGCGAATATCTGACAAATTCTCTACTCCAGTTCCTCTTGGTATATGGCATTGATGTCTAAATTTTCTATCATTCCTTCCACGATTTCCTTTCCCGACGTCCCCCGCTCGGGGTGAATGACTCCTCCAGACACAAAAGTCTTCGATATATGGGGAAAGATCATTGGTTCCTATTCGATTTCTCCCCCGCTCAATCGCGCTCTCCTTTTTTCTTGCTTCTTCTCCAGTTCCTTCTTTCTTTGCTTCATGTCTGGCTTGAATCCTAACCCAAAATAGTCTTGTTTTTCCTTCATCATTGGTGCATTAATCCTTCCCTGGAGTATCTCCCGAGTCCTCTTCCGGGTATGGCCCTTTTCTCAACAGTTAGCCATAGTCTCATTCTTGTAGTCTCAGATAACCTGGGCATTGGAATCCTATTTCCTTCGGTAATGAATGTCCCATTCACAAACTCTAAAGACTGAATAGAGCACTCGATTGCTTCATCATCTGTCCCCACATATGGTGCGTTGCTGGTAACGGATGCAATGATATCTTCTTCCGTGTTTATGGTCACTAATCGACCTTCCGTTATAAATTTAAGCTTTTCATGTAACGATGACGGCGCTGCCCCCGTTGAGTGAATCCATGGCCTCCCCAATAGGCAATTATACGAAGGCTTAATGTCCATGACTAGGAAATCTACCTCGTACATACTCGGCCCGATTAAGAGGGGTATTTCAATTCTCCCCATTACCTTCCTTTCCATGCCATCAAATGCTCTCACTACATTTTGGCATGTCTTTATATGGGAACTATCCACTGGCAACCTATTCAGCGTAGATAGGGGTAGGACATTTAGTGTAGACCCATTATCAATCAATACCCCCGGTAATGTATACCCTTTATAGAAAGTCATGATGTGCAAAACTTTAGTCGATCCTCTGCCTCCTGGAGGTACTTCATCATCATTGAAGAAAATAAAATTGTCGGCGCTGATGTTGTTGACCAGATGGTCCAGTTTGTTGACAGAGATGTCATTCGCGACATAAGTCTCATTCAGTACTTTCATTAACGCGCTCCGATGCTTCTCTGAACTCAAAAGTAAGGCTAGCACTGAGATGCGAGCCGGTTGCTTGTGTAGCTGTTTAACAATGCTGTACTCACTATGCTTTAAAAATTTTAAGAATTCTCTAGCTTCATTCTCTGTCACTGATTCATTAATAGTAGGTTCAAGTCCTGCCGACTTCTTTTTCTTTTGCTCAATCGCCAATGATTTTCCTTTAATTCTGGATCACAAATTTTGGCGTAACTTATACCCCTGCTTCGTTAATTCTTGGACGTGATATGATAACCACTGGGTGGTTGACTTTGTAAACATCTTTCGTCGACCCTTCTTCTGAGGCACACACTTCTGTTCTTTCTGGGCTCCCGACATACTCGAAGAATTCTATCTCCTTATTATCTATCAATCCTTGTACTAAAGCCCTGAATTTGCTGCATTTCTGAATCTCATGATCCTCTTGATTGTGGAACTCGCAATAATTCATTACTTCTCGGGGTTTGACCCTTGAATTTTGTGTTATCAACCCTCTTTCCACCATTTTCTTCCATACTTCTTTCAGCAGGGTATTCACTTCTACAATATTCGTCTTAATTTCTTTCCTCAAACTCTCGATTATCGCATTTATCCCCTTATCCCCATGGTTAGGTAATGGATTCTCTGCACTAGATGTATCATCAAATTTCACGATGCCCATGTTGATGAGTCTCTCAACCAATTTCTTGAAAGTGGTGCAGTTTTCTATCGAGTGTCCTGTGGCTCTCGCATGATATTCGCATTGGGCATTTGCGTCATACCATTTGGGGTATAGGGGTTGCATTGGCTTTAAATAGAAGGGAGACACGACACGTGCATCAAATAAACTTTGGTATAACACCTTGTACGTCATTGGAATAGACGTAAATTGGAGTTTCTCCCTATTTGGCTTTGTGTTGGGCTCTTGTTTGGATGGGCCCTGTTGACCAGTGGTTGTCGACCTTGGTTGGCTTACGGTGATCAATTTCGAATATGCACTCACATTATTTACCTCGTGCTCTTTCTTTCTCAGTGCTGACCTTTTGGCATTTTCTCCAGCCTCTATTTTCTCACACCTTATCGCGTTTTCTATCATTTCTCCAGACATTACTATGTCTGAGAAACTCTTGGTCGCGCTACCCAGCATGTGGTTAATGAAAGGTGCCTTCAGGGTATTAATGAAGAGCATAGTGGTTTCTTGTTCCAACAGAGGGGTTTGGACTTGCGTGGCCACCTCTCTCCATCATTGGGCATATTGCCTAAAGCTTTCATTATGCCTTTTCTCCATATTCTGTAAAGTGATTCTATCAGGGGCTATGTCTGCCACATAACCATACTGCTTCATGAAAACTTGTGCTAGATCTTTCCACGAACTGATCTGAGTACGACTTAGTTGGTTGTACCATCTAGAAGCGGGCCCCAACCAGACTTTCTTAAAAGTAGTGAATCAAGAGTTGATCATTATTGGCATGGCCTGCCATTCGCCTACAAAACATAGTGATGTGAGCTTCGGGACAGCTAGTCTTATTGTACTTTTCAAATTCTAGAGTTTTGAACTTGGGAGGGAGTACCAAGTTCGGAACTAAACTTAATTCCTTAGCATCGATTCCACCACGATAGTCGGTGCTTTCCATTTCTTTAAATTTTTCCTCTAACCATCTATACCTTTCTTCAAGTTCTTTTGGGAGTTCTACCCTTGTCTTTTCTATTTTTGTTACTTCATCGAGATTGAGGACAACAGGGTTGGTCGGGTTATCCCCCAGATTGGAGCCCGAGCTAGCCTGATAATTTATCGATGTCGAAATACCGGCCTAAAATGGTTGGGGTCTAATTGTGACCGATGACTTTCTTGGGTACATATCAGGTTGTGTCTGAACGTCCGCTGGGGTAAACCCCAGAGGGTAGATAGGATCTTCGTTATCATCTCCCGCATTGATCATGGGGTTTTTCCCTTTTCTAATCCTCCGGCCAATAAACGCGTTAATTGATCCATCATACTCTTTTGAGACTCCAGCATCTGGTCCCTTACATCTTGCTGGATTTTGGCTAGCTGTTCTTGCATACGTGTTTGTAGTTGATCCTGCATCTCTTTTTGCATTTGTTCCAATCTCTCTAACCTTTGGTCCATTGCTTTTGTTTTTCCTCTTGTACCGTAAAGATGTTCTAGGGTAACTGCCACGATTTTTAAGATTTTTTTGTGAGTTTTAGTGCATATGATACAATGCTAATGCATGAATGCAATGAATGTAACAAAAAGGCGTTGATTCTGATTCAATTTCATTAGAGTAACTTTTCTAGAAAACAAGTTTCTTTACATAAAACAGATTACATGTAAGGCTTAACCCTGATACTTAAGGCCTTAACCTGCCTAAGAAGCCAAGCTAGATCTCGGCCCCTGTCCGATTCTGACTCGTATTTTAAACTCAGCACATCAGCCTGGATTGTTAATGTTTGTAAGTGATCGGCCACTTCTCGCACTTGAGTCAGAGCTTCGCCCATGACGTAATCCCTGTCCCTGACCTGATCCTAAAATTGATGAAGTTGCTCCTTCCATCGCTCGTTATTTGCCTCAAGGAATTCAATCTGAAGTTCACGATCTTGCAGCGTTACTTTAAGTTCTTTTATTTTTCCTTTTAACTCTTCAATTCTGCTTTGACTGGCTTTCAACTCGATTACAGAGTTACGGGTACGATACTGATACAAGGACCTTTCTAATTCTGACACCCGAATCTTTAATCCTTCTTTCTCGTTCTGGTTTTCTACCAAACTCTCTTTTAGAGTACTTTCTCGAGCTTGAGCATCTCGAAATCTTTCTTCCCATTAGCTAGCTTTACTTTTCTCTTCTTTAACTTCCTGCCGCCACTGTTTAGATGTTTTTCCTAACCCAGCAGTTCTCATTGACTTTCGCATCTTCTTATAGTCTATTTTCAAACTGTATAAATCCTCCTCAACTTTGTTCTTTCCTTTTTTGAGTCTTTCAGCTTCTAACTTCTGGACATCGACATCTAACCCCAGCTGCATTTTTTCTTCCTCCAACTACTCGATCCTTTTTTCTAGTTTCAGGCTCTTTCTCTCGAAATCTTGTCTGATGATTTCTAGCTCAGATGGGATTACTCTCAAGTGTTCTTCTATTGGTCCAGGATTTTCTTGATCTGACGTAGGGATATTGTCGTTAATCTTCTGAACCCACTACCGGTCGTACTCAGGGGTAGTCATAGGATTGGCAGCAAACTTTTTCATTCTACGAGTCTGGTTCCAAGTATTCGATATTGCGAACTCTCTTTTTGTAATAATTCCCCGTGAATATGAATTCGCACTGAGCTAATCCGTATGTTGGTGGTGTAAACTGTCTGGATCTGTACTGTCTTAATGCCAGCAGAGGAGCATACCCGACGGGTCTCCATATTCCTAACAAGGGAACCCAATCGAAGTCTCCACATCGGTATAATATTTCGTCAAGAACCATCCACGGGGCTCTCCATTCGACGTTCTCTTCCTGCAAATTCTGAAGGATCATCATCTAATTTTCTTCTATAATATCATCTCTTCTCGGCGTAGCCACTAACTCTTTTAGTGGAGAGTAGTTTTCAGAGAAGATGCGATACAGGACCTTTTTCACTTTCTAAAAATGGCTGTGGAACCAAGATAGCAAGAGCTGTGCGCATCTAATAAATCTCCCTTCACCCGCTCTTCGACAAGCATTCAATGATCTGAAAGTTTCAGCCAAGATCGCGGGTACAGGTGTGGTCCCTTTACTAAGCCTATCAAAAAGATCAGAAACCGCCTCGTCTATATGCCTCAAAGCTTTGGGAAAGATAATCAATCTATAAATGCTCAAGGCGAAGACATCTACCCTCTTCTTTATATCTGGATACGCTAATATTAAATCCTTCAAATTTCTCCAAGGAATGCACCTACACCCTCCTTTTTGTTTGACCCGGGCTGTAACCCACTGTTCGCTCATCCCTGTGATGTTCATCAACCTTTTTGAGAATGCTGAGCCATTGGCAGTTTTGGAATAAATTCTGTCAACCTGAATCTTCGGGCATCGGAACAAGGCTGTGTACTCTTCTATCGTGGGTATCAAATCTACCTTCCCGAAAGTGAAGCAACTGTAAGCAGAACTCCAATATTGAGCGAGGGCTTTAAACAGGTGTTCCTCTACCTTGACATCGAGCAGATAAGGTAAATCACCATAATGACAATAGAATAGCTATTTGATCTCGTCATCCCAATGACCCCAAATTTCTTTCATCTCTTGGAGATTATTCTGAGTTACGCTAATCTGAGTAAAATCCCACAACTCTGACACGTACCCCTCGGTTAGCCTATCACCTTTCTCTTGCTGTATTGTCTCAGCCTATATCCGGACAGCCGCATTGTCCTCTACTTTATCAAAAAACCCTTTTTCCATGATAAGCTATCTACTTAGCAACCAAATGTAAATCAACACCTTTTGTGATGAGAATGCCATGCAAATACAATCAAAGTAAAACAAAGCAAGTCAGTATTTCATACGCAATTTAAAGCGAACAAGGAATAACAAATATAGAACTTGCTCAGGTAACCACTAGGGTTTCGGAGTGGCTCTACCTAGGGTGGGTTCTTAAGGCTCACTATATGGGGTTCGGTTCTATAGTACAGGTACCTGAACCAGTAGATTCCTCGATCTTCACCCATTATAGGCTCATACAGACCGAGTTCAGTTCAGGGGAATACATTTCCCTATGGCTGCACGGAGATAAAAATCTCACGAAGACATAGGTACGGATGTATCCCGAAAGCGATCCACTATCCTGCACGGAGGTGAAAACCTCACGAAGGAGTAGCTTCTCACTCCCACTTAGAAGGGTGTGACCACAATGGTCATGCAATGCAATATGCAAATCTATTTAAAGACTCGAACCAACACAGCAGGTATTACATCACAAATAACAGATGAAACGCAATGAAATGATAGTATTTCAAAACCAAATTTTTAATTTTCGACCAAAAGAAAAAAGTTAATCAACTCGTGGCTTGACTCTCTTATTTGTGGTCCCTAGTGGAGTCGCCAAGCTGTCAAAACCATTTTTTTTGAAAAACGGGAATCGACTTAGATCTTGAAAAATGAAAATGAAAAACGGGAGTTGCCACCAATCTTTTTTGATGAGGTGTGATCAGATCACCTTAAATTAATCATTTTAATAAAAGTTAATATTTAGTAAAACGATAATTTTTGGTCTACGAAAATAAGAAAATGAGTTCGGGAGTCGGTTATGCACGAGGAAGGATTAGCACCCTCGATACGCCCAAAATTGGTACCTAGTTGATTAATTAGCGTCTTAATGTCGAAAATTGAAAACTTGAAAGACTTTGAAATACGGTCCCTCTTTAAAAAACATTCGAATGCTAAAGACCTTCTCGTCTCGAAGCAACAAAATGTCATATCCAGTAAGGTAGGACACGACATCTCGAACTTTTGAGAATGAGCTTGCCTTTTACTTAAAAATCAGTGTATTTTAACCTCTTTTAAAAGGGATATTCGGTTAGGTATTTTAACCTCTTTTAAAAGGGATATTCGGTTAGTTAGCGGAACGAGGAAAATTGAAACCCTGTAAGTTAGGACACGTTTCCTCGAATTTCCAAACACCGAATATTGCCTTTACTTGCGAAAAATCTTATTTCGAGATAACAAAATGTCATACCCGGTAAGTTAGGGCACCACATCTCGTATCTCCGATAATAAGTATTTTTTTAAACTCGTATTGCGATTTTTAAAAGAATATTCCGTTATTTAGATTAAATGAGAAAAATCGAAACCCAGTAAGTTAGGGCACGATTCTCGAATTTCCAAATACGAAATATTACTTTTATGAAAGGATTATTTTTGTTGGGTAAAGGATGATATAACGCAAATTTGTAAAAACAAAAAGAAATAAATCATGATGTTAACAAGCATAACAATAAATGAGTAGTATAAATAACAAAAATGAAAGAAGTAAACAAGCTATGTAACTTAAGAAGAGAATAATAGGTAAAAATAATAAAAAACAATGAAAATAAAAATGAATAAGAATAATAAGAATAAGTAAAAAAGGAAACTTAATAGTAAACCGATAAATAAATAATATATAAAATAGTAAAAAAAAAAATAATAATGTTGCCAAAAGGTAAAATGTGTTAATAAGGATAAAAATAAAAATAAAAATAAAATGCTAATAATATAATAGTAATGATAATAGTAATAGTAGTAAAAATAAAAATAATATAGTAAAAAAAATAAAATAATAATAATAGCAATAAAATAATGATAGTGATATTAGTATTAATAGTAATAAAGTAATAGTAATAAAAATAGTATTAATGTCAATAGTAATAAAATAAGGAAAATAAAAAATTGTAATGATAATAATGATGTAAATAATAATATTAAAATAAAATAATAAGTAACAATAGCGAAAATAATAAGTATAATAATAAATATAATGATACATAAAAATAATGCTATATATATATACACGTATAATGAAATATATACAAATATTAATAATAAACATAATAGGGGTAAAAATAGATATAATAATAACATGTGCATAATATGGTATTAAAAAAATATAATATAGTATTAAAAAATGTATACATAGTATATATACTAGTAATAATAATAATAGTAAAAACAACCATTAATAATGCTACATAAATAGATATATAGTGATAGCATATACATAATATAGTTTTTTTTAAAAATATATACGTAAGATAATATGAAAATAAAAATATATAAATAGTATAGTATTAAAGGTATATACATAACATATATAAAAATAAAATATATATATATATACGATACACATATATATTAGAAATGATGATAATGTAAAAAAAAAATTATTAATGATATTACATAAATATATACATATATATCAAAAATAGATACATGATAATATTAAAAGTATGTACAATATATATATATACACAATATATTAAAAATATATACATAATATAATATATATATATATATATATTTATATAACATTAAAAATATACATAATATAATATTAATATATATGCGTAATATGGAGTATAATATATATATATTAAAAGAATACTTATGAGACATACAAATACATTAACAAAAACAATAATATTAAAAAACTATTAATAATACTATATAATATATATATATAAGTATTAAGTAAAAAAAATAATAATGGGATGCTAATAAATAAAAATATAATAATAATAATAGTAATAAAATATAATAGTATGAATAATATTAAAATTAAAATAGAATAATGAGAAAAAGTAAAAAAAAGGACGAAATTGAATTGAAAATGGAATTTTTGAGGCGAATTTAAAATAAATAAAAGAAAAGGAGACTGATTTAAACACGCAAACAACCAGGAGGGTCTAAAGGAGGAAATATCCTGACCCTCTTAAAACGGCGCCGTTCGCATAGGTATTAAAGTGAAACGAAAATAAAATTCTAGAGGTGAAATTAAAAATAAAGGAAAACTGGATTGGAACACAAAAAAATGCAGAAGGACCGCGCGTGAAATTATCCCATTTGTAGCAAAAACACGCGGATCCTCAGGTATCGGGTCGGGTCTCGCACGAGTCACGTGAAACAGCGCCGTTTTGGTGCTCAGATCCTAGGCACGAAACGGTGCCGTTTCAACCTCCTATAAAAGCTAAGTTTTTTTTTTTTTTCTAATTTTCATTTCTCCTCTGTTTTTTTAAAAAAAACACTCTTATCTTCCTCTCTGCAGTGGCTCCTATGCCGGCTATGGCTCCGGCCAATGATCCGGTCATCGCCCGCCGTAGGTTCCGCCGTGCCGGCCACCGTACATGGTGGCCGAAAATCTCCTGGAGGTAATTTTTTTTCCCTTTTTTTATTTCATATATTTATCTAATATAAATGTGTTGTTTTTAATAGAATAGAAATGGTATGTGCCAATAAATTCGAAAAAAAAAGCAAAAAAAGGATAAAATAAAAAAGGTAAATAGACCTTTGATTCGGTCTTTGATATTCCTTGCTGCAAGTTTGAGTTTGTATCTCAAAGCCTTTTTGATGTTATTCTCCTTTTATATTTCGAAAAAAAGAAAGAAAATCAAGAACCCCCTACACCCGGTACTTTTGTGGCTTATATAACCCTTTTTTTTACAAAGATTTCAACCTCTTTTTGCACACTGTCCTTTCTTCTTTTAATATTGCAGGCGAACGGCGATGGAGGCAGGTGCCACTTGCACTGACGATGTGACTGGGGTGGTGGGATTAGGTGATTTAGGGTTTTAGCTTTTCTAAAACCCTAAACTGGTTAGTTGGATCTGTTTGAGGTTATTTGGGCTAAGACTTTTTTAGTTTTGAGTTTGGATAGTTGGGGTTTAGATTATTTGGGTTAACCCGGGCCAAAATGAGCTTGTACAGTAATCACAAAGGATTTCTTCTTTGGTGGGAAGAAATCGAAACCCTACAGGAATCTCAAGCTGCGGTGTAACAGTTGACATGATCGGGGTTTCGTTAAGGCGGTGGTGATCGACGAAGAGAAAGATGAGATTAATTTGGTGGTTTTCAAAGGAATTTCAAAAAGTTTCTAGAAAAATACCTCATACATATAAATCTCTTTTGTATCAAACAATTTGTTTATATATATTATTTTAAAATAAATTATAATAAATATTCGTAATTCAAATTTCATAATATGAAATTGACAATGTTAACCTCGTAAGATTTCAAAACTTTAATATGGCCTAAATGAGAAAAATAATTTTAATTGAAATTAAATTATAATTTTTACAAGAAAAAAATAATTTACCATTTTAATAGATTATATATTTATAATTTTTTAAAAAATTAAATAAAAATTTTATATTTTTAGAGATTCAAAATGTCGTATATAAAAATTTTAAAAATTTTGCATGCAGTATGAATGTAGCTTAATATTCAAAAGAAACCAGAGCAAAAAAAATGAATTAATAAATATAAAATCATATAAGAAAATTCTGTTCTGAAATATCAGCTTAATCCTTTTGGTCTTAACATACCTCTTTTGTTGTATTTAAAGCCACGGACTCGCCGGAAAGTCCATCGTACTGGTGTCGACACGCCGGAACACGCAAGGACAAGGGATTTTGGTGGTTGAAAGTCGTTAAAAACATCAAAATAGTGATAGAAAATCTCTGTTTGAAACATAAATCTGCACTTCATCATTAAGATTTTCTAGAATCTAATATGGTGCATGTTATTAGGAGGTTTGGAGAGGTATAATGAGGGTATTTTTGAATATTTCGACACCGTTGACGGCGGCCGAAGTGATAGCGGAGGGTATAATGGGGTTCAGAAAAAAGAAAGTAATTACTTGAAGATGTTATCTTTTAACCTGTCGGGTATCTAAGAGCTTCTTAACAAAGAAATAATTTAAATGACAATTTTGCCCATAGGCAGGTGTCATCTTCTCAGCCCTTCGATATGAAGGAGTTTCCCACTACTTGCATGGGAATTCCCACCAATGTTCTTAACACTTGTAATGTGATAATAGAAAGAAGAGAAGAATTTGTTTGTTAACAGTTTCGTGTTTAATTACTAGTAACCGAGTGGGATGTTAATATCATTTGATGTGTTCTTTGTTTTGTTTAGGATTAGCACAGCATTTGCATAATAATCGTTTGCTCCGAGGTTTACCATAGCTTCAATGAAGGGTTTGGGCATGCTCCGAGTTCAATGCCACCGTTCGTGTTGGTCGAGTCACTTACACTTCTAGGCTGACTTTTCCACACCGGAAAGAAGCTTAGCAAAAAACATTGCTCGGGTTCAAAGCCATTGAACAACTAAGCTTTTCTACTACATATCACCAGGTCTTTGACTGTTTCATTGCTTAATATGTTGGTTGTGATGACTGATGAGGATTCTGTTCTAACTTTATGATCTTTTTGCGTTTGTAGGATCAGGAATGTGGCAAATCGATCCTTAACGAGTATGCTTCCAAAACGAATCGCATGATGCCGATATACACAATTATCGAACGAGATCAACTGCATTGGGTCTTCATTGGTTTTTTATGGTAAAACTTACCGTGGCAAGTTTGCGGAAGCAAGAAAGAAGCCCTTCTGATTCAAGGATACTTCTTCCAATAATAAACTCAAAGAAGAAACATAATGGCAACGGTATCGGTCAGATCGACACTCAAAGGCCAGGTAATATCATGTCAAATTATATATACGTGTGTATATATATTGAACTAGTGATTTTCTACTGATTGTAGATCTAGGAAGCCCTTCTGAACAGCCTGTTAATGTTGTGGTAAGTCATTTCATCTCATTGAAAATGGTAAAAACTAGTGTTAGGACATGGTGAAGCTATGAAATGCTATAATGATCCATTAACCAAGCCTAGGAATGACACCTAATGCTAATGACCTTGTCCTGCCAACTTACATTGTAAGTGTCCGAGTGCTGATGCCAATGATCGTACGAAACAAGCGGAATCCGCAGTACGAGGACCGTGATCGGAAGAAAATGCGAATTGGTCGGCAATAGGTTTGTGTTTCTCCATTTTGATCATGTCCTAGGGGGGTAATGCTACAATGTTGAAATGAACTTGACATACATACATATATATTCCATTTTGATTGGTTGTAGGTTTTGTCTACCAGGAGGAGAGAAGTTCAAATGAAAAGTTTTTGGGAATCCTATAAGAAAGGAAGGGAACTTTGAATCCATCCGCATGGATTCAATATGCTTTGTATATGGGTTGTGTGACGTTGTGCTTTTATTTGGAACTCATTGGTTTTGTATGTGCATACACATAGAAAAGCTAGGAATTTATTTTTAGGGGCAGATATGAATCGTTATACTTAGATATAATTTTATAAATTTTAAAAAGGTAAAATGTCAAAATTACCATTTTTGGGGCAAGGCGACTGCATCATTGTGTCTTTGCCCCGTTGTATGCATTGTGATATATTTGTAGGTGTTTATGTATGTTTGAGGGCTACACATTAAGTTTCATTGTCTAACATACATAAATTTTGCTTGGCATAGGCAAATCCAAAAACACTACAAAACAGGAGTAAAGTAACATTTAGCCTTTGAATTTGGTAATTATTTTAATTTAGTCTCTAGATTTTTTTGAGACCACATTAGTCCTTGACAATTTTTCCTAGTTTTAGTCAATATGATAATGTGACATAATCTCAAAGTATCATGTCATCAAATGGACCAAACTCGGAAAAAAATTATCAAATTTAGGGAGTAACATGGACCCAAATTAGCTTAGGGACTAAATTAGAAAAAAATTATTACATTCAGAGACTAAAGGGCGTGTTTGATAAACTTTTGAAAATTTTCATTTAATATTTTAAATGTGTTTGATAATCATTTTAATTTTTTATTTAATATAAAATTTTTAACAAAAAAAAGTGTTAAATAAGGTAAGTAGATAGGTAGCTATTTATCAGAAAATATTAAGTTTATTTTATTTTATTAAAAAATTGAAATAAATTATATTTTTTTGAAGTGAGATATTAAAATTAACATATTAACTTTTATCCAAAACTATCCAAAATAATAAAAAAATTATATTAACAAGATTAAAACAAAATAATAAATAGTCTTTTAAAAATTAATATTTACTTTTATCAAACAACATAATTATATTTTGTACTTATATTTACTAATTTACAAAACAATTTTCTAATATAAATTCAGCACTTATAAAATTTAACAATAAAAATTTAATATTACAGCACGTAAATTTTCAATTTATCAAACTAACCTCTAAATATTACATTATCCAAAAAAATAAATGTGGCCCAAGGACATATGTTTAAGGCATTAATCCCCATCCAACAAAATTAAAATTCACTTGCTTACTTTCTTATGCAGAATGTGTTATTGTTATTATTATTACTATTATTATTAGATTAAATATTGTAGAAATGAGGGATAATTGGTTTGTAAACAAAAATTATTTTTTTAGTGCCTCCAATATGTCAGGCTACACCCGTTAAAATTTTAAATATACATATTTAGGTGGTGGTGTTGTGTCAGGTGATACCGATGATAGTTTAAAAAAAAATCGTTGTAGAAAGAGTATTTTAAAAATTTGGTCATTATTTTAGAAGATTTGGAACAGCAAAAGTCAATGAGATGGATGATATCTTTTTTTTGGTCTCGAAATCAACACGAAAGGTCATCACAAACGACAACATCAGTGGCTATTGAGTACAACGATTAGAGTTTTTAACGAATAAGAAGGAAAAGAAGTAAAATAAAATAAAATAAAATAAATTACAAAAATAGTCAATTTTGTTTGCCTCAGATTACATCTTAGTTACTTATGTTTGAAATATTATGTTTTAACCACTTATGTTATCATTTTATTATGAACTGGTCACTTTACTATGACTCAAGATGTAAATTTAAAAGAAAAAATTTAAAAAGAATTTTAATGGGAATTTTAAAGTTTGTGATAAATGGGGATTTTTTGATAATTGTTTGATTAAGTTAATATATTATTATTATGTCATATTTTTAGGTATTTATTTTTTTAAAAATAACAATTTAATAATACACAAAGAAAATATAAACTAATATAATATTGATAATTAAAAAATTCCACTTATGGTAAGTTGTGGTAATTAAAACCAGATAGATTGGGGTTTTTAAGTTTAGAAAAAAAATCATGTTTGATAAAAATAAAATATTATTTGCTATAAAATATTTAAATCAATTTTAGTTTTAAAATATATTTTAAATTAGTGTATTAATATATTAAAGTAAATAAAGGCATGCAAAGAGGAGACACCAAATTTACGTGGAAAACCCTTCTGAATATAGAAGGGAAAAAAA
Organism: Gossypium anomalum; assembly: GCA_025698475.1. Taxonomy (NCBI): domain Eukaryota; kingdom Viridiplantae; phylum Streptophyta; class Magnoliopsida; order Malvales; family Malvaceae; genus Gossypium; species Gossypium anomalum. Next base: position 5,847,608 of record CM046965.1, on the reverse strand, counting down.
ACCACGGGAAAATGCCATCACTAAAATTCATATGTGGTGTGGAGTTACATTGAAGACATTTACATCAACTCTAATCGGAGTTCAAGAAGTTGTCCAGTTCTTGCAATGTGAGGTAAAGATCGGCGTTGACATCCTCACGAGCTTCTTCCTAAATATGCAAATCAATGCCAATTGTTTGGTTTGAGAATCAAATATATAATGTATATATATAACCATGCATGAACAAGGTTATGAATATATAAGCTAAATCATAAATATGTAAAAATATAAAATGAAAATAGAGCAAGGGTTAGGCAGGTACCAGATGGTGAGAATTATAATCAGGCACTCCAAGAATGCCACCAACACCTGCCGACGTCCAAGGGTTTGGTTGTTGGTTTAAACATGCAGTGAAGGGTGGTGACGGTGAGAAGCCTCCTACTTCTGGAGCCATATAATCAAATGCCTGATTCCCCACTGGCACGAAAGCAAAATCATTTGTTGAAGTCGACGGCACCTCCATCAACTTACGTTTCTTGTTCTTGTTGATTTCTCCTTCACATTCTTCATAATCCGGGCTCACAACAGCAGCATCCTTATTCTTAATCTCACAGATAACGAAATCACTCAAACCAAGAGCTTCTTGGTCTTTCAAGGAGAACTCATGCATGATCCATTGACCATTTGATTTCTGGCTTTTCTTGCGGCTGTACGTGAAGTATTTATCATACCCTATGCCTTCGCCGTCCGAGTTCTTCACTTCTTTGATATATTGTTGGAGCCAACATCCATCTCCCGCGGTTCTTTCGATTCTTGACTTGCTCTTCTTCTTCAACTTCGTGATAACCCAGAGAGACTCTGCCGAATCTTGGTCGAAAATATTCCAAGGCTCGCGATTTGCGCCATAGATATCCAACTCCTTCATCACACCAGAAGGTATGGAATCGCCCTTGATGAATGGATGAAGGTAATCACAAAGGATTTCTTCTTTGGTGGGAAGAAATCGAAACCCTACAGGAATCTCAAGCTTGGGTCTAACAGTTGACATGATCGGGGTTTCGTTAAGGCGGTGGTGATCGACGAAGAGAAAGATGGTTTTCAAAGGAATTTCAAGTAGTTTCTAGAAAGATAACCTCACACATATAAATTTCTTTTGTATCAAATAATTTGTTTATATATATATATTATTTTAGAATAAATAATAATAAAAATCGTAATTCAAATTTCATAATATGATATTTACAATGTTAACCTCGTAAGATTTCAAAAAGTTTTACAATAAAAAATATAATTTCACATTTTTAATATAAAATTTTAAGAGTTCATTTTAGTAATTTAAAATTTTAAAAATTTTAGAAGAGTGGTATGAAACAATTTCATTTGAGGAGGCTGCCCGATCTCCTAGTTTCGCTGCTGCATGCAGTATGAATGTAGCTTAATATTCAAAAGAAACCGAAGCAAAAACAAATGAATTAATAAATATAAAATTATATCAGAAAATTCTGTTCTGAAATATCAGTTTAATCCTCTTGGTCTTATTCTTTGTTGTATTTAAAGCCACAGACTCGCCGGAAAGTCCCTCGTGCGGGTGTCGACACGCCGGAACACGCAAGGGAACGGGATTTTGGTGGTTGAAAGTCGTTAAAAACATCGGAATAGTGATAGAAAATCTCTGTTTGAAACCTAAATCTGCACATCGTTATTAAGATTTTCTAGAATCTAATATGGTGCATGTTATTAGGAGGTTCAGAGAGGTATAATGAGGTTATTTTTGAATATTTCGACACTGTTGACGGCGGCCGGAGTGATAGCGGAGGGTATAATGAGGTTCAGAAAAAAGAAAGTAATTGCTTGAAGATGTCATCTTTTAACCCGTCGAGTATCTATGAACTTATTAACAAAGAAATCATTTGCCAATAGACAGGTGTCATCTTCTCAGCCCTTAGATATGAAGGAGTTTCCCACTACTTGCATGGGAATTCCCACCAATGTTCTTTAACACTTGTAATGTGATAATAGAAAACAGAGAAGAATTTGTTTGTAATGTTCTTAACACTTGCATAAGAATCGTTTGCAAGAATATTCTCAGAGATGCGGAGTCCGTCTCCCTGTTTACCATAGCTTCAACGAAGGCTTTGCGCATGCTCCGAGGTTCAAAGCCACCGTTCGTGTTGGTCGAGTCACTTACACTTCTAGGTTGACTTTTCCACACCGGAAAGAAGCTGAGCAAATCGTTGCTCGGGTTCAAAGCCATTGAACAACTACTGATTGTAGATCTAATAAGCCCTTCTGAACAGCCTGTTAATGTTGTGGTAAGTCATTTCATCTCATCTCATTAAAAATGGTAAAACCTAGTGTTAGGACATGGTGAAGCTATGAAATAGTATAATGATCCATTAACCAAGCCTAGGAATGAAACCTAATGCTAATGACCTTGTTCTGCCAACTTACGTTGTAAGTGTCCGGGTGCTGATGCCAATGATCGTACGAAACAAGTGGAATCCGCAGTACGAGGACCGTGATCGGAAGAAAATGCGAATTGGTCGGCAGTAGGTTTATGTTTCTCCATTTTGATCATATCCTACTAATGTTTAAGTTGAGTGCAAGGGGGGTAATGCTACAATGTTGAAATGAACTTGACATACATACATATATATATATATTCCGTTTTGATTGGTTGTAGGTTTTGTCTACGAGGAGAGAAGTTCAAATGAGAAGTTTTTGGGAATTCTATAACAAAGGAACTTTGAAGCCATCCACATGGATTCAATATGTTTTGTATGGTCCGATAATATATATGGGTTTTGTGTAGAGATGTCCATGGCTTGGTCCAAACTAAAATTTTAGGTACATTTGCTAGGTTTAGTTTGGCTTGAAAAATTGACCTGAAATTATGTTCAAATTTGACTCGGATAAAATGCTAAAATTCGAGTTCAGCCCGCCTGTATTAATTTTTTTATATAAATTTAAAGAAAATACATAAAAAAAAGACACTAAAAATTGGGAGAATTCCTTTTCTCGAGTAACGAAGTGGATGACTCCAAGAAAAAAAAGATATATATGTGATTAACTAGACTAAAAATACATAGGACAAGATCTAAGTAGAATAGATCCTAAATTTTTTTATGAATTTATTCACTGATGACGTTTATAGCGTGACATGTCTTAATTCTGAGAGTGGATGATGGATTACGTATTTTTGATTCGTATACTTTAATATAAATTTTTATTTTAAATAAATAAAAAATTAAAAGTTAGTAGATTAAATATATAACTTCTGTAATACGTAGTATCATCCATAACAGTTGAATGGCTAAAGAAAACTGTACAACATGTTGAACATTATAAGAAATTAAATACGTCCAGCAGATTCAAAACTAAAAAGCTTAAAATTAAAGCAGGTAAACGGCTAAAGGCAACTCCACCACTAGCATTTGATGCAGCATTTGATTTCAGTTCTGCATCAGCACCTGCCATGTAATACATACTAGTAGTATATCAAAAGCAACTCCATTTAGCTCTAAGTGGTCAGGACAGTTCACCGGCCACATTTTTTCCAGGTCAGGTGCCGGTGCAAAGTCTTAAATTGTTGAATTGTAAATTTTGGAAGTTGAGTATGATCAGTATGCTGCACTTGATGCTGTTCCATTGACAAGTTTGTTCTACTTAATTAAGAGCCTCTCACTTTGCTATATCATTAAAAGGAAAATAAAAAGAAGATACTGATGTGCAAAACGGAAAATTTTATTATAAATTAATTCTTAAAATATGTACATTGAAAATTTATTATTTTGAAGGGGTCTTACAAGTCTTATGAATGTTGAGCTCCTTATACTTTTTGGTGAAACTAAATTTTTTTAAGAAAGTTGAAATTAAATTGTATATTTTTATGATAGTTAAAATAAAATAATTCATTTTAATATATTATATATTTATATTTTTAAAGGACTAAATCAGAATTTGTCTTTTGTAGGAGGTCAAAGTGTAATTTTACTTATATTAATTTAAAATTTTTATAAATTTTGAAGAGCCAAAAATGAAAATTTTCCATTTTAGAGAGTTAGGAACCCTACTAACCCCCTTGAGGTTGCCCCTGACAAGTTTTACAAATCCATTAGGATCAAGAGTTTAGGGTTAAGGTGTTTGGACGATTTTCAGACTACAAATAAATTACTTAAATCAAAGTGAAATTAATTTTTATTTAATTTATAAATATTTTAAAATACTATATAATTTATATATATAATATCTATATATATGCACTGCCCCTAAATGATATATACAATTGATCTATAGCTCAGACGAATATAAAAATTAAATATCAATATATATCTTCTAATATTATCATATTTTAACTTCAGTCCTAATATATATATATATATACACCGATATATACAAATTAATTAAAAGGAAAATGATTGAATCGTGAATTTTCTTGGAACTTGCCGAGAAATTAAGTTCTTGACGTCGCTGTTGCTACCAAATATGAAACCACACGTTTTTAAGAAAAACAGATTATTATGTCGCTACGTTTTTTGGTCAATCCATTTATTGCTCTTTTCCAAAAGTAAATAAGTGTCTTTATAATTACTAAAAAAAAGGAAATTGATGATGACTGTGCTTCGGAAATCTTCCATTGTGAATTTGCTTCCAACTCGCCGAGAAAAAAAGTTCTTGAAGCTGTTTTTAGTCAATCCACTTATTATAGGGTTGCACATAGTCACTAAGGGTATATACACATAGGATTCGCACATACAAGGTTTTCACATGGGGAAAATTGAAAATCACATTTGTGTATAAAGCTCAAGGTTTTGGTTCATCCAAATGCTGGAAGGTAGCAGCTGAGTGGATTTGATCGTATTGAGATGATGCATCACTGTTTTTCACACAAGGGTGGCGTCAGGCCTACGGGTGCTGGGAGCAGGGGAGAGTTGCTCTCTTACAACTCAATTATTTTTTCAATGTTAGCGACTGGATAATCGAGAAAGGTCCTAATTGTTGTCACTGGAAATACATTGAATGCCATAATACCACTAGACGAGTGAAAGGACTCTCTTTTTCTTTCAAACATCCATGGTATTGGGGAGATTCATTGTATTTGGATGTCTCTTTATTCCCTCCTTTTGAAGATTTGAAGAATCTTGATTTATCCTACAATGGAATAACGGATTTGTTGCTTTTGATCAATTGATCTTATAAATTAAGGCACTAACGATAAAAAAAAAAAATGTCTTGCAGCACCTTTATCATCTACCTTCAGCAATTTGGAAATCCTTAAATTATCTTATAATCATTTCCATGATAGTATTTTATCAAGTGAGCTTTCATCCCTCAAAATATTTTAATTGGTTTTGAGCAGACTTATTTGTAGTAGCTTATTTGGGTTTCAAAAATTTGGATTTTTTTATTTTATTTTAATATGTCTTGAAAATATTTTGATTATTAGTACAAATAAATGTTAACAAAAATGAATAAAAAATAATTAATCAATAAAAATAAAAATTATCCTTTTGTTTAAAATTATTTAATAAATAAACATTAGGAGTTATTGTATTTTAGGGGAATAATTGAATATTTATTTATTTAAATATATATTTCACTACTCTTGAATAGAAGTGAAGAGTTTGCCAAACTTGAAGGTCTTGGATTTAAGCAACAATAGGACGAAAAGTCTCCGGTATTTACAAGGTATAAATTGAAATCTACATTTCAATCAACTAATATATTTTTAGATTTTAGAATTTAGGTATAATTGTTAATATGATTAAATATTTTCTTAAATTTAAGTTCATTATAACGTTAATTTTTTTAGTTACATTACTATCAAGTGTTTTTTTTTTGTTTTGTTTTAAAATGTAACACCAATAACTTTAATAAAAAAATTGTGTTAACAATTGGACTTAAATTTTAAAATTCAAAAAATAAAGGGACTAAAATTCTTGAAATTAAAATATAAAAACTAAATTTTCAAATTTATGAAGAGTACAAGGACCTATATATAGTATATTTTAACCAATATTTTTGTTTGGAGTTATATAAAACAAATTTTCCGTGAAACAATATCACCAAATTTTTACAGGGATGAATTTGGAAGAGCTTGCCTTGAGTGGGAACAGGTTGAAGAACAATGATTTGACATATATTAAGGGGCTAAGTGTAAAGTCCTTGAATATTGGAGGAAACCTACTGCAAGGATCAATCGAATTAGAGGTATTCGTAATGAAAATTTTTTAACTGCTAAAATAATTTATAGTCTAATATATGATAATATCGTATAAGATTGATATTTTGAGAAATGAATTAAAAAATATTTATGTATTTATTTCTTGGTTTTTTTTTTCTAAAAAATAAAGATAAGTAGTTAAATTTTATTTTTTTTACAATGATGATTCAAACTTATATTACTTTTAGGGAAAATGAACACTAGGCTAATAGGCTGTAACTTGAAATTCAAAAGCTATATTTTTGTGGTGATTATTTAATTAGACTGACAAAACGAGTGTTGAATTGATTTTGGTAGTGTTGAATAATGTAACAAATTTGAAGAAGTTGGATATGAGTGACAATAAAATTGAGAGCCTTCAATATTCTCATGGTATGTTTTGATATATTTTACTCCATCATACTTAGTACATATACATACAAATAATTTTAATATTCTTTTTGTAACAAATCTACTTATCTAAATACTTTGTAAATGGTGTCGGACGACTTAAGTTGATGAATTTAGAAAAGCTTGATTTGAGTTACAATTTCTTCAATAGTACCTTATTCGCACAATTCGGTGGGCTTTTCATTCTGAAGTTGAGTAAGGAATAACCTGATTAAAGGACCAATAAATATTATTGAAGGTATAATTGCATTAATTAACTTCATATATATAATGATTCTTAAACAAATCATACTACTTTCTTGAGTTACAACATTATTTAACTACTTTCAATGCAAATCTTTACAGAATTAGATGTTTTGATCAATCAAGAGGAATTGGTGTTGGATGGTTCACATCTCAACAACAACATTCTTCAAAGCATTGGGGTATTGGATTTTCTAAGAGCTTTGTCTTTGAATGATTGTGGGCTGACCAAAACACTACCTACCCACAGTAAATTAACTATGATTTAATTACTTAAATGAGACTAAATGATTTCTTATCATTGATTTTGGATATGAGTCTTTATTTTTAGTTGATGTTGCAAAGTAATTGTTTTTTATTATCCTAGAAAATGAGCTCGAAAATTGGAATAATTAGCATGAATTTGTTTTACATGAAGCTTAAGGTGTTGGTTCTTAGTGAAAATGCACTTGAGGGAGAACTTCCTTCATGTTTGGCTAACTTATCATCTCTTTATCATTTGGACATTCTGGTAATCAATTCATTGGAAATGGTGCCTCCATTGTTTTAGCCAATCTCACATTGCTTAGATTCGTTTCTCTTTCACGAAACCTGTTTGAAGTTCCATCTTTTTTCATGTCATTTGCCAACCACTCACATCTCAAAGTCCTCTCCAGCGATCAAAATAAGTTAGTCAAAGAGCCTACCATTCCTACTTGGGTTCCAAAGTTCCAAATAAAAGTTTTCCGTTTGTCAAAATGTAGAACAAAGGAACTCCACAATAAAGTTCCCAAATTCCTCTATTACCAATATGAGCTGAGAGTGGTTGATCTTTCGTATAATAATTTTGGAGGAAAGGCTCCTTTATGGTTGCTAGAGAACAATACTAGAATGAGAGCATTATTAATGAAGGGCAATTCTTTTATTACCAGTGATCTTCAGTTCCCTTCACATTCAAATCCATACATGCCGGTTATTGATATATCTAAAAATAAAATACAAGATCAAATTCTGGCAAACATTTGTTCAATTTTCCCATAATTAAGGTGGTTAAACTTATCTAGCAATATCCATGGAGGTAATATTCCTCCTTGTTTGGGAAGTTTGAACACCGGGTTATTTTTTGATCTATCACATAATTAGTTATATGGAGGAATACCAAAGAAGTTGGCTAAAAGTGGCTCATTATTTTTCCTTAGATTATCAAATAATCGTCTAAGTGGCAAGATAAGCCCAACTATCTTTAACTTACATTCATTACGGTGGTTATATTTAGATGGAACAACTTTGATGTGAGATAACCAGTATTGATATCACAATTGTTCGTCTATCTCCCAGTATTGATATCACAGTTGTTTGTCTATCTCCTCTTACGGATATGGATTTAAGTAATAACAATTTTTCTGGTGAGCTCCCAATATGGATATCGAATCTACTAGGTTTGGTGGCATTGGCTTTATCCAATAACAAAGTTAAGGGTCCCATTCCGATGGATTTGTGCTATCGTCACAAAATTTTAGACCTTTCCCAGAACAATTTTTCTGGCCCAATACCAGCTTGCTTTGGTCAATAATTTATTGAACATCTCCACTTGAATTGAAATAGATTAAGTGGCACCTTGGGAACTGCATTCCTTAACTGCTTCTCTTTGGTGACTTTAGACATTAGTGAAAACCAGTTGACCGGTTAAATTCCAAATTGGGTTGGTACACTTTCGGCTTTCCGTGTTCTCCTTCTCAAGGCCAATTTTTTTATCGGAGAAATTCCAATTGAGTTATGCAAATTGCATTCATTAAGCATCATTGTTCTTTCTCAAAACAATCTTTCGGGTCCAATATCTTCTTGTTGGAATAATTTAACTCTTGAGCCAAATGATGAATTATCTTCAACAAAATGGGAGTTGGGTCTTATCATATTGTTCTTGGAGATAGCTGATTATATTGAATCAACTGAATTTGAAAGGAGTACTTTCAGAGGACTTGATGAAATCGGTGTATCTTTGCCTATTGAGAATCAAATGAAGAAAATGTGGGTTATATGACAAAGAGAGTATCTTACATATACAAAGGAAACATTCTTACGTATATGCTCGGAATTGATTTATCATGTAATATGTTAAGAGGTGAAATCCACCATGAGATTGGAAATTTGAGTGAAATCCGTTCATTAAACTTGTCACACAACAATTTGGCTAGACATATACTGATAAACATGTTAATTTGCATATTTTTTGTGTTTAATTTGGTTTATTTTTGAACTGAACCCTGCTAATTAAGTGCTTTTATGATTTAATCTTATCAGGAATGCAATTAGTCAAAAACAAGCTAAAAAGGGCCAATTTGAAAGATAATCATTGAAATAGGGCCAAATAAAAAAGGTGGAGGAAGCTAAGGACACATCAAATATTTTGACTTTGTAAAAGCCAAAAATAGGAAAATCTTATTTTATTTTATTTATTTTTGTTTTTGTTTTATTTTTGATTTTATATTAAATTAGTTTAGGCTAAATTTAATAAACCCTATGTATATAAATAGAGACTTTATCTTCTTAGAAAATCATCCATTAATTTTGTATTCCTATTTCAAGTTGGAATTGAATTACTCTATCTTCTCTTTTCCTATTTCCATTTAGAATTGAATTATCTTTTCATTTTTTCTCTTTCAATTTGGCATGGGAATTTTGTTCATTTCATTCCAATTTCTTTGTTCTTTTTAAATTCATCCAATTACTCTCAAAGCCCTTTCAATCCCCAATTTCTTCCATTATCATACAAGTTCAATCACCTTCCACAACTTACAAGCATGAATAAATTCATGCTTTACAAAATTTCATCTTAGCTTTAGGCTGGTGTTCTTTCCGTCGGGAATCATGATATACGAATTCATGCTAAAATCCATCCAATCAGTATTGATTCTTTTCCTAAGTATTGGGATTGACAACTCATCCCTTAAGGTTAACTCGATTACAAGTCAAAAAGTGCACGTTAGGTTGGAGTCGTGTTAGTTGACAGTTGGAGGAACGAGTCAGCCGTGCTGTATTCGGATTTCTGAGAACAAATCAAGGAAAAAGTGATCAGATTTAAACGACCCGCACAGTTGAGGCTGTTAATTCGAGTTGGGTTCTTCAGAACGCAAGGCTGTTGGAATCTTGAATCGAGAACGAGTGTATCTCGGTTAGATAATCGGTAAGGGTTGGTTTGCAGGTCGTACCGGAACCAGCTACTAAAGGAGGAATTGGTGGTTAGGATGTTCTTAACTGCTATAACCAGCTTATCATTTGGAGGAGAAGATTAATTTTCAAGGATCGATTCTTGATACGAAATTTATTGAGCCTAAGGCTAAGGCTTATTTTATCTGTTACAAAATTCTAAATTTATTTTCTAATTTATTTAACTTATGCTGTTTCAATTATCTAGTTCCTAAACATTTCAAAAACCCCTGATTTACTTTTATTTCTAATTTTTACAAGTACGATTGGAGTCGTGGGCACGACTATTGCCACGACCTATGACACAACAAACAATCTGATCATAAGCTATACACGGAAGTAGATTATAGCATCCAATCCCTATGGACTCGACCCTACTACCACTCTTACTATTAATAAGAGTTACTTTGTAAGAATTATATTTGGTGGTTTCGACGGCTATCAAATTTGGCGCCGTTGCTGGGGATTGGAGATATTCCTCTAATTTTTGTTTGTTTTCCTTATGACCAGATCAGAACTGGGAACTTTAGAATTTGAACCAGAAATTGAGAAATTAGCCCGACAATTGCGGAAAGAAGCCATTCGACACAATAAACGGCCAAATCTCCGATTTGAAGCTATATCATATACTGAAGAAATTTTCTCATTTGATGAACCAAACGAGATAGCTGAACAAACGATACGCTAACTCACTGTGGCACCGGATGAACAACAACCCTTGTGTATAACCTATCCGGCAGGAGGAACGCCATTCAAATTGAAATCTGGATTGATCCATTTACTACCCACTTTTCGTGGATTACAAAATAATAATCCGCACACCCACCTTAAAGAATTCCGTATGGTGTGCACAAGCATGAAGCCTCAGGGAGTAACGAAAGACCAAATCGAACTTCGTGCTTTTCCTTTCTCACTAGTCGACTCTACTAGAGAGTGGTTATTTTATTTACCACCGGGATCTGTCAACACATGGTCTGACATGTCTTGTTTGTTTCTTGATAGGTTCTTCCCTGCAGCTCGAGCAACTGAACTAAGGAGGGACATTGTGGGAATCCGTCAAAAAGACGCTGAATCGATCTAGGATTACTGGAAGCGATATAAAAAGTTGTGTGCAAGTTGCCCACAACATGGACTGACTGAACAGTCACTCTTACAGTATTTCTATGATGGATTACTCCTGATGGAAATGAAGATGATAGATGCTGCAAGTGGGGGGGCACTCGTTAATATGATGCCCCAAAGAGCGAGAGAGTTGATTTCAATAATGGCTACTAACTCTCAACAATTTCAACTGGTTACAAAACCCATAAGACGAGTTCATGGGTTAAGTTCTTTACCTTTAGAAGATAAAATTGATAAGCTAACTAATGTTGTTCAAACTTTGCTTACAGATAAGAAGAGCCCAGCACAGTTGTGCGAAATTTGCGCTAAGCCAGACCATCCGACGGACTCATATTTGATTTTACATGAGGATTCGACGAAACGAGCGAGTTCTGTCAGGAACTTTCTAGGACAGCACCAAAGGCGATATGACCCCTACTCGAACTTGTATAATGTGGGGTGGAAAGATCACCAAAATCTCAGTTATGGGTTAAATCCATGGTTCAATCAACCATTCTAACAAAGGCCTTCGCAGAATCAACAAATACCACCTCCAAAGTCATCTTTGGAAGCCATAGTGGAAAGCCTAGCCAATAGTACTGAGAAGTTTCAGCCAAAAACCGAAATGCATTTGTAGGAGTTAGATAAGCAAGTGAGCAAGCTTGCGCTCACGGTTAGCCGTTTGGAGTACCAAGGTAAGTTGCCATCCTAAACTGAGCCAAATCCTCGACACAATGTAAGCGCTATAATGTTGAGGAATAAGAAGGTTTTGAAGCCCGTACTGGGTACGATTCGTGCCCACGATGTTGGTTGAGATGAGAAGAAACTTGACACAGAGGCTCTAGTAGAGTCAGCACCACAAAAGTCATTTGCAGTACCACATCCGTTTCCCGGAAGACTTGTCCAATGGAAGGAGCGAGACGAGAAGGAGATCCTCGACACCTTTCGAAAGGTGGAAATCAACATACCTCTTTTATGACGCGATTAAGCAGATCCTATGATACGCAAAATTCCTAAAAGAGTTATGCACGAGTAAAAGGAAACCTCTAGGCAATGAAAAGGTAAGTATCGGAGAAAATGTCTCTGCCGTTTTGCAATGAAAAATACCGCCCAAATGTAAGGACCAATGCATGTTTTTCATATATTGTAAAATAGGTAATGTCGGTATTAAAAAAGCAATATGTGACTTAGGCACATCAATTAATTTTATGCCTTTGTCAATTTATAAACTACTTAACGCGGGTTCTTTAAAGGAAATAGGTGTGATTATTCAGCTTGTAGATAGATCCGTAATGCATCTGGAAGGAGTGCTGGAGGATTTTCTTATTAAGGTAAACGAGCTAATATTTCATACAGACTTCTACATTATCAACATGGAGGATGATAACTAGGCCAATTTGTCTGAGATACTTCTCGGGAGACCATTCTTGAATACAACGCGAATGAAAATTGATGTTTGGAGTGGAACACTCACCATGGAATTTGACGGTGAAGTGGTTAAGTTTTATGTTTATGAGGATATGGGACATCCCAATGATAAGTTACAAATCATACCTCACAGGAATGTAGATATCAATGTTAAGCAAGAGGAATTATTGATGATCCAAAAACCAATACTGAAGCTGTCATGAAAGCATCAAAATTAGATATGAAACCGTTTCCAGAACGTACAAGGATTTCGACAAAGAACAATGCAAAATTGAACGGAGAAGCTCAAAGGCACCTCAATCCACTAATGATAGGGGAATCCGGGAATGGCTTCAAGGAAAGTGGGCAAAGGTCGAAACTTTTCTGCAAGAACATCCAAGTGTACGAGATGGAAAAATTAATTCTCAATGAGCTAAACGGATAACATTTATGGTCGTCGAGCTAACGACATTAAACAAAAGCGCTTTTTGGGAAATTTATTTTCATTTATTTAATTTTGAGTTTGAGTAAGATTTAGGTTGTAAATAAATTAATTTTTATTTAATCTAGTGAATTTGTTGTTTTTAGGAACATAATGGAGGTTTTCCAGAAGTCGGATAATGATGGTGGCGTGGGCACGCTGTGCTAAATGCTGACAATTATTTCTCAACACCGACAACATCGATTGAAACACATGGGGAGTATTTTTAACCTTTCTCTTTGCTTGTTGTTTGAACTACTAAACTTTATTGCAAATAACACATGCTTGAGGACAAGCATAGATTAAGTAGGAGGGTTGAATTGGTAAGTAAATATGCATGATTTTTGCTGCATGTCTCTCTTTTGCATGTGTTCAATCTTACATTGAATTCATTCGATAGTTTATTTGACATTGAGCCTTTAATCTCATACTTAGTCAATTTGAACAATTGGACAAATTTTTGATTTTAAATGTTCAAGTGTATAGATTAGTCGACATTTGTGTTTTAAGGTTGATATATGTAGCTAGATTTTTCGTATAAATTAATTGTTTGGAAAAATATTTGCTTGTGCATAAATAAATTAATAAAATAAAAAAAATTTTAAGGCTCAAGTTATGAGTGAAGTTTTGAAAACGTGACCAAATTTAGTAACCGGGGAAAGGTGCTTGGGTTGTCATTTTATCTCGCATAAAAAGGTTCGAGTGACAAGTCGATAACTTGCAAACGTTCTGCTAATCGAGCCTAAAAAAAAAAGACTGTTTGAACTGAGTAACCAGGATAGGGTGCTTGGGTTGTCATCCTAGTTCGCTTAAAAAGGTTTGACCATGTCTAAAAAAAAATTCTTTTTAATTAATAATGCCTTGTAAATTTTGGATTCAAACTCAATTTAGTGAAATTGTTTAATTTACATATTCAAATTTCATGACACTTGTTGATTAAACTATATATTCTGAGCATTTGTTTATAAAGCCTATGATGTTTGCATTATATATTCTGAGCATTTGTTTATTTTTGCCTATGATGTTTGCATTGATAATGGATGTGGAAAAGAGGCTCGATTTGTAATAAATTGTTGAATAATTTTTAGTGTTTGAAGGAACAACATGCTTGAGGGCAAGCATGAGCTAAGTAGGGGGATTTGATAAACATGTTAATTTGCATATTTTTTGTGTTTAATTTGGTTTATTTTTGAACTGAACCCTGCTAATTAAGTGCTTTTATGATTTAATATTGTCAGGAATGCAATTAGTCAAAAACAAGTTAAAAAGGGCCAATTTGAAAGAAAATCATTAAAATGGGGCCAAATAAAAAAGGTGGAGGAAGCCAAGGACACATCAAATATTTTGACTTTGTAATAGCCAAAAATAGGAAAATCTTATTTTGTTTTATTTATTTTTATTTTATTTTTGATTTTATATTAAATTAGTTTAGGCTAAATTTAGTAAACCCCATGTATATAAATAGGGGCTTTTATGTTCTTAGAAAATCATCCATTAATTTTGTATTCATATTTCAAGTTGGAATTGAATTACTCATTCTTCTCTTTTCCTATTTCCATTTGGAATTGAACTATCTTTTTTTTTTCTCTTTCAATTTGGCGTGGGAATTTTGTTCATTTTATTCCAATTTCTTTGTTCTTTTTAAATTCGTCCAATTGCTCTCAAAGTCCTTTCAATCCCCAATTTCTTCCATTATCATACAAATTCAATCACTTCGACAACTTACAAGCATGAATAAATTCATGCTTCACTAAATTTCATCTTAGCTTTAGGCCGGTGTTCTTTCCGTCAGGAATTGTGAGATACGAATTCGTGCTAAAATCTATCCAATCGGTATTCATTCTTTTTCTAAGTATCGGGGTTGACAACTCATCCCTTAAGGTTAACTCGATTACAAGTCAAAAAGTGCACGTTGGGTTGGAGTCGTGTTAGCTGACAGTTGAAGGAACGAGTCGGCCGTGCTGTATTTGGATCTCCGGGAACAAATCGAGGAAAAAGTGATCTAATTTAAACGACCCACGCAGTTGAGGCCGTTAATTCGAGTTGGAAGGCTGCTAGAATATTGAATCGGGAAGACGTGTATCTCATTTAGATAATCAGTAAAGGTTGATTTGCAGGTCGTACCAGAACTAGCTACTAGAGAAAGAATTGGTGGTTAGGACGTTCTTAACTGCTATAACCAGCTTATCGTTTGGAGAAGAAGATTAATTTTCAAGGATCGATTCTTGATACGAAATTTATTGGGCTTAGGGCTAAGGCTTATTTTATCTGTTGCAAAATTCTAAATTTATTTCCTAATTCATTTAACTTATGCTGTTTCAATTATCTAGTTTTTAAACATTTCAAAAACCCCCGATTTACTTTTATTTCTAACTTTTACAGGTACGATTGGAGTCGTGGACACGACTATTGCCACGACCTACGGCACAACAAATAATCTGATCATAAGCTATACACAGAAGTAGATTATAGCATCCAATCCCTGTGGACTCGACCCTACTACCACTCTTACTACTAATAAGAGTTATTTTGTAGGAATTATATTTGGTGGTTTCGACTTCCATCATATATCATCAACATTCTGAAGGCTTAATAAAATTAAGAGTTTGGACCTTTCTTACAACAACCTAAGTGGAATAATCCCTATTGAATTGATGGAGTTGTATACCTTGGAAGTTTTCAATGTGTCATACAACAACTTGTCAGGAAGTATTCCATCTTAGAAAACTCAATTTGCGACCTTCGATGAAAGTAGTTACATGACAAATCCTTTTCTCTACAGACCTCTGTAACAGCCCGTTTTTCAGTGGTGTCAGAAACAGTAGTTTTGGGGCCACCAAATTTGACAAGTATGTTTGTAAATATTATAATTAATATTTACGAGTTAGTTGTGTTTTTAAAAAGGTTTTTGATATAGTGATTTTTGTTGTATAAATAATTTATTAAGTTCAAGTGGTTTTAAAAAATGAGATATCGGGATCTCGTTTCTATAAATTGAGCTGTAAATATTTTTATAAATATTTTGATATAGTGATTTTTGTTGTATAAATAATTTATTAAGTTCAAATGATTTTAGAAAATGAGGTATCAGGACCTCATTTCTATATACCGAGCTGTAAGTATATTTATAAATATTTACGGATTGTCATTAAGGTGTATTAAAGTTGATAAATTAGATATATGATTTCTACAGTATTTAGCATCATTCCATAACAAATGAAAATTAAAGGCAACTCTACAACATGTTCAATATTATAAGAAGTTAAATACGTCCAGCAGATTCAAAACTAAAAAGCTTAAAATTAAAGCAGATGAACAGCTAAAGGCATCTCTACCGCTGGCATTTGATGCAGCATATACTCATTCTACTTAGCTTTCAAGATATCCAGTTCTGCTATTTAAGGCTCTACATCAGCACCTGCCATGTAATACATATTAATAGTATATCAAAAGCAACTCCATTTAGCTCTAAGTGGTGAGGTCAGTTCACCAGCCACATTTTTTACAGGTCAGGTGCTGATGTAAAGCTTTAAATTGTTGAATTGCAAATTTTGAAAGGTGAGTATGATAAGTATGCTGCATCAAATGCCAGTGGTGGAGTCGACTTTCGCTGTTCACCTTCTCTAATTCTAAGCTTTTTAGTTTTGAATCTATTGGATGTATTCGATTTGTTATCATGTTAATTGCAACATAATAAACATGGTTCTTGGCAACAAAGCTGTTCCATTGACAAGTTTGTTCTACTTAATTAAGAGCCTTTCACTTTGTTATATCATTAAAAGGAAAAGAAAAAGAAGATACTGATGTGCAATTCGGAAAATTTTATTATAAATTAATTCTTAAAATATGTGCATCGAAAATTTATTATTTTGAAGCGGTATTACAAGACTTATAATGTTGAGCTCCCTTATACTTTTTACTTCATTAATAGGGGCGAAACTAAAATTTGAATTTTTTTTTTTATGATAGTTAGAATGTAATTTTTCATTTTAATAGCCTGTATGTTTATATTTTTAAAAGGCTAAATATAAAATTTTATTTTAAGGAGTCAAAGTGCAATTTTACCTATATTAATTTAAAATTTTATAGATTGTAAAGGGCCAAAAATCAAAATTTCCCATTTTATGGGGTTGGGAACCCTACCGGCCGCAAGTTTTACAAAGGCATCAGGATCAAGGGTTGATGTCAGTTTGAACATCCAGATTCCATTTATAAATCCCCACATTAATCCTTTTAGGACGAAATCACATTTTTTTTAATGTTTTAGATGATTTCAATGTGGAAGTCTTTTTCAAAACCCTAAAAAGATCCAATCTTTCAAGAGGAAAATGATGATTACTGTGACTCTGAATATTTCAATCTTGACGGTGTTGCTACCAACTAGGAGGCCACGTTTTTTAGTCAATCCACTTATTCATCTTTTATTTTCGCTTTTCCAAAAGTAAATCAGTGTCTATATAAATTAATAAAACATTAATGTTGGAGAAAAATCAAAAGAGACAATAGTGATTATCCCTACTGCTTCTGAGAATTTGATGATTACTGTGCTTCGGAAAATTTCCATTGTGAATTTTCTTCCAACTTGCCGAGAAAAATCACAAGTTGTTGACGCTGTTTATAGTCAATCCACTTATTCATCTTTTCTTTTTGTTTTTCCAAAAGTAAATAATTGTCTTTATAATAAATTAGTTGGGCCCATATTTTGGAAAATTGAGAATCATAGTTGTGTATAAAGCTTAAGGTTTTGGTTCATCCAAATGCTCCAAGGTAGCAGCTGAGATCGTATTGAGATGATGGATCTTAAATTGTTATGGATATTGCTCACTACATCACTGTTTTTCACACAAGGGTGGCCTCAGACCCAGGGGTGCTGGGAGCAGGAGAGAGTTGCTCTCTTACAACTCCATTCAGTTTTCGATGTTAGTGATTGGATAACCAAGAAAGATTCGAATTGTTGTCATTGGGATTACATTGAATGCCACAATATCAGTGGACGAGTGAAAGTACTCACTCTTCCTCCCAAATGGAGCCAGGGAGATCCATCTTGGTATCTCGATGTCTCTTTATTTTTCCCTTTTGAAGAATTGAAGAGTCTTGATTTATCCCTTAATAGAATAAGGGATTTTATTGATAACAAAGGTTTGTTACTCTGCCGATGGAAATTTAGTTCAAGTTAGTGATATTTCTCCATTCAATATTTTATAATTTGTTTCTTTTAACCAAACAAAAATCTTTGTTGCAGTATCTTTATCAACTGCCTTCAACAATTTGGAAATCCTTAAATTATCTTTCAATGATTTCCATGACAGTATTTTATCAAGTGAGCTTTCATCTCTCAAATATTTTAATTGGTTTTGAGTAGATTCATTTCAGGTAATTTATTTTCAGTTTCATATTTTTTTGTTACTTTATTTAGAATATTTTTTAATTTAATATATTGTGAATTTTGACAAATCATATTAAATTCAATATTATTTCTTTCACTTGATCTTTAAAGTATATTGTTTTTTCACTTTTGATCTTTAAATTTTTTTTTGACTCAAATAAGGACCTAATAGTTTCAGTTGTCATCGAATTAATCCTTTGAACGTTAAAAAAGTTAGCTAGGTTGTCCGGTTTGCAAATTGTCATGTGTTAGATGATAATGTCACAATGATAGCATCACTTAGAAAAAACTAAAAAAAAAATTATCTCAAAGTGCAAAATTTTAGTCACAAATTTGAGTCTCATTTGTGTAAATGATTTTTAGATTTTTGGTTTGTTTCTATTGTAGCTTATGCCCTACCAGGGGCCATGTATATATTTATTTTAATATGTCTTGCGGATATTTAGTTATTAATCCGAATATAATTAATTAATAAAAAAATAAAATTATCCTTTTATTTAAAATCATTTAACAAACAAATATTAGGGTTTATTGTATTTTCCATAAAACCTCGGGGGAGTTATTGGATTTTTATTTATTTAAACATATATTTCATTGCTCTTAAATAGAAGTGAAGAGTCTGCCAAACTTGAAGGTTTTGGATTTAAGCTACAATAGGATTCAAAGTCTCCAGCATTTACAAGGTATAAATCAGGTTCTCAAGTTAGTATGATCCATGAATTTTTGAGCAACTCAGCTAATGTATTAAATCCTTAGTAATAAATTATGACTGCACTAGATAAGATAAAAGCATTAAGACAAATTGAATATTTTTGGTTAAAATATACCATAACTCTCTCTATTCTTCGTCAATTTGGAATTTAATCTTTTTACATTTTAGATTTTAAAATTCAAGTCTAAGTTAAACATTTTCTTAAATTGAAGTTCATTATAACGTCATTTTTCTAGTTATATTACTATTTTTTTTGTTTATTTTAAATTGTCACCACAACAAATTTAACAAAAAAAAAAAAAAACTATGCTAACGATTGGAGTTGAATTATAAAATCTGAAAAGTAAAGGAATTAAATTTCTTGAAATTAAAGTACAAAAACTAACTTCCAATTTTATGAAGAGTATAGGAACCTATAGCATATTTTAACCAATATTTTTATTTGAAGATATATTAAACAAATTTTCAATATCACAAATTTTGGGCCCTATATGTAGGGGTGAGCATTCGATTGAATCAAATGAAAAAATTTCGAGTTAATCGAGTTGACGAATCATATATTATCATCCTAATTTGATTTGAAATTTTCTCGAATCGAGTCGAATGAGATGAAATTTGAACCGAATCGAATTGAATATATTTGTTCGAGTTAAATTTTAAAAAATAATTTTGGGTCCATGTAACCATTGTCACCTCTTGTAATGAAATTTGTCCACCTTAATCAAACTTTTTATTAACTTTCGTCACCTCATAATTTATTTATTAAACTTTTATATACAGGTTAGCTTATTTGCTTGCTTAGTTGTTTCAATTATCTTCAGATTCTTGTCACTATGTATTTTGAAATTAAAAAATATATTAAATGTAAAAATGTGATATTTTAATAAAAGTTATTTTAAAGATAAAATGTGAAATTGATAATAATATAAAATTTTAACATGAATATTTAATGGCATAATTAATAATTCAATTTTAATATAAATATTCAATATGACTAAACAATTCAATAATATAAATAATATAAAATGTGAAATTTAATTTAATAATATAAATAGTAGATATAAATAAAATTATTACTATTTATGTTTAGTGATTTTTTTTTGGATAATTTAGATTTTTTATTTGAGAGTAAAGGATGAGAAGTAAAAATTTAGGGAGAAAATAAAAAATTTTGGAGAATAAAGTTTGAGGGAAAGTAAAATAGGGGGGAGTAAAATTTTGGAGGGAAAATATTAAAAAAATTGGGTTGGGGATGGGTTTGGGGTAGATGGGAGGTGGGATGGAAAAAAAGTAAAAATTTTAAGGGGAAAGTGGGAGGGGGTAAAAATTTTGGGGGAAAATAAAAAGTTTTGAGGGTTTTGGGGAGTAAAATTTTGAGAAAAAGTAAATGGGATAGTAAAATTTTGGTGGGAAATAGATGTTGGGTAGATTTGGGGTTGGGATGGAAGGGGAGTAAAAGTTTTGGGGGGAAAGTGAGAAGGAGTAAAAGTTTTGAGGGAAAAGTAAAAAAGTTTGGAAGTTTAGAGTAAAAATGTAAAATATTATAGTTTGATATTCGAATTATTCGAATTATTCGAGTTATTCGAATTCGAAAACTCAACTCGATTCGAACTTGAAATTCGAAAAAAAATTCAAGTTGACTCGAATAACTCGATTCGTTTAACTTGCAATTCAATTTTTTTTCGATTTTTTTGAGTCGAATCGAGTTTTGCTCACCCCTACCTATATATATATTAATTAGATGATAATAAAAATGAATACAACAATAATTAATTAATAAAAAATAAAATTATCCTTTTATTTAAAATCATTTAATAAATAAATTATTCTTCTTGAATAGAAGTGAAGGGTCTGCCAAACTTGAAGGTCTTGGATTTAAGACATAATAGGATCGAAAGTCTCCAGCATTTACAAGGTATAAATTGAAATCCATATTCAATCATCAAGTTCTCAAATTAGCATGATCCATGAATTTATGACTTTTTAGTAATAAATTATTACTGCACCAGATAAGATGAAAGCATTGGGAGATATTGAAAGTTTTTGGTGAAAATATACCATGAGCCCCTGTATTCTTCGTCAATTTGGAATTTAATCCTTTTATTTTTAAAATTTTAAAATTCAGGTCTAATTGTTAATACGGTTAAACAATTTTCTTAAATTCAAGTTCATTATAATGTCATTTTTTTAGTTACGTTGCTACCAAGTAACTAATTTTTTTTTTGTTTTAAATGTCACAACAACAAATTTAACAATAAAAACTGTGTTAACAATTAGACATGAATTTTTAAATATGAAAAGTAAAAGGATAAAATTTCTTGAAATTAAAACTTTTAAATTTATGAAGAGTGTAGGGATGTATAGCATAGTTTTAACCAATATTTTTTTTGAAGTGATATAAAACAAAAGTTCCGTAAAACAATATCACAAATTTTCTACAGGGATGAATGTGGAAGAGCTTGACTTGAGTGGGAATAGGTTGAAGAACAGTGATCTGACATATATTAACGGGCTAAGTGTAAAGTCCTTGAATATTGGAGAAAACCTATTGCAAGGATCAATCGATATTGGAGGTATGTACAATTAATTTCATAAACCAATAAGTTAAGCTATACGTAAAGAAGCTTTTTAATAATTTTTTAATTGCAAGAAGAATTTATAGTCTATTAAATGACTATAGGATTCATATTTTGGGGAATGGATTAAAAAAATATTTACGTATTTATTTCTTGTATATGTGCTTGGTTTTTTCTAAAAATAAAAATAAAAATAATCAGTTTAATTTTAATTTTTATAGTATAACGATGATTTAGGCTCATGTTATTTTTAGGTTAATAGGACATAACTTAGAATTTCATAGCTATATTTTTGTGATGATTATTTAAGTGGACTAACAAAATGAGTATTGAATTGATTTGGATAGTGTTGAATAATTTGACAAAGCTCAATAAGTTGGATATGAGTTTCAATGAAATTGAGAGCCTTCAAAATTCTCAAGGTATGTGTTTGATATATTTTACTCTATCAGACTTTGTATATATACATACAAATAATTTTAATATCCCCTTAATAACAAATCTATTCATCTAAATGCTTTGTGGATGGTGAGAAACAACTTAAATTTAGAAAAGCTTGATTTGAGTTACAGTTCCTTCAAAAATACCCTATTGACACATCTCAGAGGACTTTCTAAGTTGAAGTTTTTGAATGTAGAGGATAACCTAATTAAAGGATCAATAAATATTATATTTATTGAAAGTATAATTTGAATTAATTAACTTTATATATATATATATATATATTAAATGATTTTTAAACAAATCAAACTATAAGTTACTGCATTAATTAACTACTTATTTGCAAATATTTAGTGATAATGCCACAATGATAATAGCAAAGAAATTAAAAATCTTTTTTAAAAGAAAAATTCATTTTAAAGTCAACGATTTTGGCTCACAAGTTTGAGTCTCATTCTGTCTAAATCACATTCAGATTTGTGGTTTGTATTTATTTTGGCTCATATCTTACCATGGATCTTATATATATTTATTTATTTGAACATATATTTCATTGCTCTTGAATAGAAGTGAAGAGTGTGCCAAACTTGAAGGTGTTGGATTTAAGCTACAATAAGATCCAAAGTCTCCAGCATTTACAAGGTATAAACCAACTTCTCAAGTTAGTATGATCCATGAATTTTTTAGCTACAATAGTAATAAATTATTACTGCACCAGCTAAGAAAAAAGCATTGAGAGAAATTGAACTCTCTCTATTCTTTGTTAATTTGGAATTGAATCTTTTTACGTTTTAGATTTTAAAATTCAGGTCTAATTATTAACACAGTTAAACATTTTCTTACATTGAAGTTCATTATAACGTTATTTTTCTTGTTACATTACCATCAAGTAATAATTTTTTTGTTTGTTTTAAATTGTCACCACAACAAATTTAACAAAAAAATAATTGTGTTAACGATTGGAGCTGAATTATAAAATCTGAAAAGTAAATGAATTAAATTTCTTGAAATTAAAGTACAAAAACTAACTTTCAAATTTATGAATAGTATAGGGACCTATAGCATATTTTTACCAATATTTTTATTTGAAGATATATAAAACAAATTTTCAATATCACAAATTTTATACAGGGATGAATTTGGAAGAGCTTGACTTGAGTGGGAATTGGTTGAAGAACAGTGATCTGGCATATATTAAGGGGCTAAGTCTAAAATCCTTGAAAATTGGAGCAAACTTACTGCAAGGATCAATCGATATTGGAGGTATGTACAATTAATTTCATAAACCAATAAGTTAAGCTACACGTAAAGAAGTTTTTTAATAATTTTTTTAACTTCTAGAAGAATTTATAGTCTATTATATGATCATATCATATAGGACTGATGTTTTGGGAAATGAATTAAAATACATTTATGTATTTATTTCTAGTATATGTGCATGGTTTTTTTTTAAAAAAATAAAGATAAGTAGTTAAATTTAATTTTTTTTTGGTAAAACGATGACTTAAACTCATGTTATTTTTAGGGATAATTGTTTTTGTGACGATTATTTAAGTGGACTAACAAAATGAGTATTGAATTGATTTGGATAGCGTTGTTGAATAATCTGACAAAGCTAAAGAATTTGGATATGAGTTCAAATAGAATTGAGAGCCTTCAATATTCTCATGGTATGTATTTGATATATTTTACTCTATCAGATTTCGTATACAAATAGTTTGTATGTATATATACATACAGATGCTTTATGGATGGTGAGAAACAACTTAATTAATTTAGAAAAGTTTGATTTGAGTTATAATTCCTTCAATAATGCTCTATTAACACATCTCAGGCTTTCCAATTTGAAGTTTCTGTGTGCAAAGAATAACCTATGTAAAGGATTTACTAAATATTATATTTATTGAAGGTATAATTGAAATATTATATTTATTGAAGGTATAATTGAATTAATTAACTTTAAATATATATTAAATGATTTTAAATAAATGCTTAATTATAAATTTGGTCACCAATGTTTGCATGTTTTGGTAAAATGATCCTAATTGTATTTTTGAGCTTTTTTTCGTCATCAACCTTTTTTTTTTTTTTTTTCAATTTGCTTTTTTTAATAGGTTTAATGAATAAATTCAAGATTTCAATTTAATGAATAAATTCAAGATTTCAATCTTCTTTTTTAGAGGTTTAAATCTTTTATACATTTGTTTACTGAGAGGTTTTTCTACCGAGTTAAACTTTTTTTTAGATAATTATGTTTATTTTATTTAAATTAAAAGTTTTTTTTTATTTCATATATTATTTATTTTATTATTTTCTACATGTAATGATCTTACATGGTTATTTAAGTAATAAATTATACATCTCTTTAAAAATATTCCACGTATGAAATTCTACATCATCCCTATTAACTTTTTTAACGGTACTTTCTTTAAACCTGTTAGAAAATTTTTTTGAAAAAAAGAACAAAAATTGATGACTAAAAAAAACTAAAAAGTACAATTAGAACCATTTTGACACAAACATGCATACATCTGAAGTCCTTGAATATTCGAGGAAACCTACTTTAAGGATCAATCGATATTGGAGGTATGTACAATTAATTTCATAAACCAATAAAAGAGGTTTTTTAGTTTTTACCGCTAAAAGAATTTATAGTCTAATATGTGATCCTATCATATAGGATTGGTATTTTGGGAAATGAATTAAAAAATATTTATGTATTCATTTCTTCTATATGTGCATGGCTTTTTCTAAAAAATAAAAAGAAGTGGTTAATTTTTTTTTTTTTACAATGATGATTCAAATCTAAATTATTTTAGGGAAAATGAATATCAAATTAACAGGTCGCAACTTGGAATTCAATAACTATACTTTTGTGATAATTATATAAGTGGACTGACAAAACAAGTATTGAATTGGTTTGAACAGTGTTGAACAACCTGACAAATATGAAAAAATTGGATATGAGTTATAATGAAATTGAGAGCCTTCAATATTCTCATGGTATGTGTTGATATATCTTACTCTATCAAACTTGGTACATATATGTACAATTTTAATATTCTCTTGATAACAAAGCTACTTATCTAAATGCTTTGTAGATGGTGAGAGACAACTTAAGTTGATCAATTTAGAAAAACTTGATTTGAGTTACAATTTGTTCAATAATACCTTATTGGCACGGCTAGGAGGACTTTCCAATCTGAAGTCTTTGAATGTAGGGAATAACTTGATTAAAGGATCAATAAATATTATTGAAGGTATAATTACATTTAATGATTATTAAACAAATCAAGCTACTTTCTTCAGTTATTGCATTAATTAACTACTTTCTATTTGCAAATATTTACAGAATTAGATGGTTTGATCAATTTAGAAGAATTAATGTTGGATGGTTCACATCTCAACAACAACATTCTTCAAAGCATTGGTGTATTGAATTCTCTCAAAGCCTTGTCTTTGCATGACTGTAGGCTGATCGGAACATTACCTACCCAAGGTAAATTAGCTATGATTTAATTATTTAAGCGAGACTAAACGGTTTCTTATCATTGATTTTGGAGATTAGTCCATATTATTTAACTAATTTTGAAAAGTAACTGTTTTTTTATTATTGAATTTGTTTTACAGGATGGTGTGACTTACGGAAGCTTGAGGTGTTGGATCTTAGTGAAAATGCACTTGAGGGAGAACTTCCTTCATGTTTGGCTAACTTATCATCTCTTTATCATTTGGATATTTCCGGTAATCAATTCATTGGAAATGGTGCCTCCACTGCTCTAGCCAATCTCACATTGCTTAGATTCGTTTCTCTTTCACGAAACCTATTTGAAGTTCCATCTTTTTTCATGTCATTTGCCAACCACTCACATCTCCAAGTACTCTCCAGCAGTCAAAATAAGTTAGTCAAAGAGCCTACCATTCAAACATGGGTCCCAAAGTTCCAAATACAAGTTTTCCGTTTGTCAAATTGTACAACAAAAGAACTCCACAATGAAGTTCCCAAATTCCTCTATTACCAATATGACCTGAGAGTTATTGATCTTTCATATAATAATTTTGGAGGAAAGGTTCCTTTGTGGTTGTTAGAGAACAATACAAGAACGGAAGCATTTTTAATGAAGGGCAATTCTTTTATCAATCGTGATCTCCAGTTCCCTTCACATCCAAATTCATACATGGCCGTTGTTGATTTATCTGAAAATAAAATACAGGGTCAAATTGCGAGAAACATTTGTTCAATTTTCCCACAACTATTGGGGTTAAACTTATCTAGCAATATCCTTGAAGGGAATATTCCTCCTTGTTTGGGTAGTTTGGAAAGTGGGTACATTTGGTTATATTTAGATCTATCACATAATCAGTTACATGGAGGAATACCAGAAAAGTTGGCTAAAACTGACTCATTAGTGTTACTTAGACTATCGAATAATCGTCTGAGTGGGAAGATAACACCAACTATCTTTGGCTTAAATTCATTAAATTTTTTATATTTAGATGGCAACAACTTTGATGGGAGGTTACCTAGTATTGATATCACAACTGTCCGTTTATCTCCCCTTATGGTTATGGATTTAAGTAATAATAACTTGTCTGGCAAGCTCCCAAGATGGATATCGAATCTATCTGAATTGGTGGCATTGGATTTATTCAACAATCAACTTGAGGGTTCCATTCCGAGGGATTTGTGCCATATAGATGGCCTCAAAGTTTTGGAGCTTTCCCAAAACAAATTTTCTGGCCCAATACCATCTTGCTCTGGTGCACAATCTATCAAACATCTCCATTTGAATAGAAATAGATTAAGTGGTACCTTGGGAAATGCATTCTTTAACTGCTCCTCTTTGGTGACTTTAGACATTAGTGAAAACCAGTTGACTGGTGAAATTCCAAATTGGGTAGGTACTCTTTCAGCTTTGCGTGTCCTCCTTCTCAAATCCAATTTTTTTATTGGAGAAATTCCTATTGAGTTATGCAAATTGCTTTCATTAAGCATCATTGTTCTTTCTCAAAACAATCTTTCGGGTCCAATACCTTTTTGTTTGAGTAATTTAACTCTTGAGCCAAATGATGAAAAATCTTCAACAAAAACGTTTTTGGACAGTTTTTTTGAATTCTCAAATATAACTGATTATAGTGAACAAACTGAATTTGAATGGAGCACTTTTAGAGGACTTGATGAAGGTATTGTACCTTTGTTTATTCAGAATCCAATTGATGAAAAGGTGGATTATACGACAAAGAGATCTTCTTACATATACAAGGGAAACATTCTTAAGTATATGTCTGGAATTGATTTATCATGTAACAGGTTAACAGGTGAAATCCCCCTTGAGATTGGAAATTTGAGTGAAATTCATTCATTAAACTTATCATACAATAATTTGATTGGACATATACCATCAACGTTTTCAAGGCTTAATAAAATTGAGAGTTTGGACCTTTCTCACAACAACCTAAGTGGAATAGTCCCTATTGAATTGATGGAGTTGTATACTTTGGAAGTTTTCAATGTGTCCTACAACAACTTGTCAGGGAGTATTCCATCTCAGAAAGCTCAATTTGCGACCTTCGATGAAAGTAGTTATACGGCAAATCCTTTTCTCTGCGGATCTCCCCTGCCTAACGATTGCAACGAGCCTAATTCACCCCCGACAATAGCACCAGATGGCTCAAACGATGAAGAAGAAGGTGATTTGATGGACACGTATGTTTTCCAGGTGACTTTTTTTGTTTCTTATATAATTGTATTATTGGTTATTGCTACCATCCTATATATAAATCCATATTGGCGACGAGCATGGTTTTATTTTGTCGAACATTGCATCAACACTTGCCGATATTTTATTGAGGAGAATCTTCTATGATTTTCCATCTCAAAAAGAAGCAAGTAGCCTTGTGCTTTGATGGTTTACATTTGTATGTATTCAGTTTTCATGCTTTTCTATTATTTGAAGTTTGTTTAGGTTATCTGCTTTGAACTTTCTAAAGCTAGACTGTAATATTTTTGTTCCCTAATAATAAACATTTTATTATGAGAAAAATATATATACTTTATACAATTTTAATTAGAATATTCAATTAATGTTTTATGATTTGTAGTATCCAAACAGTATAAATTTAAAATATTGTAGCATGCATGCTTCCTATACATAAAATGGAACATCATAGATCTTTAACAAAAATACTTATACAAATGATATTAACAATTCAATCATTAAATTGTTAGAAAAATAAATAATAAAGATCGAAACAAGAAAAAAAAATAAATTTAGTAAACTATAATGGTTTTGAGGTGTGTAGAACACTTTCCTTAAGGGTTTTACATACTTTCAATATACAACAAATCCCTCAATACTCCAAATAGAAGAGTAAAAATGATTACTAGAAAAGTCATTTAAATAGACATTCAATAGGTGTATCTTTTAATAAGATATCCTTTTATGATGTTGTGTTGTTTTATAAGTAACTTTATATAAAGTTATATCTTTATATGAAACCTTTACGGTTATGTCTTTACAGCACAGCTATTTGAACAAAAATTAAAGTATTAGACTTTTCTATGTAATAAAATATTATTACAACCAACATTATAAACTACTACCATAAATTTCATCTTCTATATTTTTTTTGTAGCTCAATCAATTGATTACAAGTAAAATGGAGTAATAAAAACTCCCAGCTCATGTCTGAGCAACAAAAAGCTGCAAAAAACAACAATTCAACCTACAAAGAAATATAATAGCAAGCAGACTGCACTAAAACAAATCACCAAGAAACAACAGATTACTAGTAAACTTTAAAAAAGTGATTCCTGGACAGTTCAGCACTTGCCAATGAATTAGCCATACCATTCTTCTGACTATTTGTGACCACAAACTTAGTCTCTACCAAATGCCGTAATCCTCTTTCAATATCCGCAAATAATTTTCTCACTGACCATGGTCGTAAACGTCTATACTTCAGCCAATCAGAAACACTACTCAATTCAAACTCTACAATCAGAGGAACATTTACCTTCTACATCAAATCAATAAAAATTTTCTTTGCAACTTTAATAGCCATTACTTCCACTTGCTCCACTCCACACGCACCACATTTACTAGAAAAAGAGCAGAGACCACTCCCTTTTCGTCACTCAACACCCCTCCACAGCCCGCAACCTCTTCCACAACCACTCCAACCACGTTAAATTTCAACCAACCCGCTAGAGGAGGATCCCAAACACAATCCCTATCCCTCCCTAATTTTCTACCCGACCTGCAATCCTTAGGTCGTCCCCACCAGTCATCCTCCGAAAATATACAATCATCATGTACCAATCTAGCCCACAACAATGATCTTCTTTTTTATTGAAAGATTAAAGAATCAATTGTAGCCACTAACCTTTCAATCACCTTTTCATTTTGAGCTAGCCATATTGTCCAACACAAAGCCGCAATTACCAATAACCATGAACTCTTTTGAATACCTGTCAACTTCATACTCCAACACAAAAAAACATAATTCATCAACATTTGCCACCTCCTTCCAAACTAAATCCCACTAGCTAAAAATGCGAGACCAGAAGCTTTTGATAAACGAACATTTAAAAAACAAATGGTTATTATTTTCCAGAACTCTATCACACCATGGGCAACCCTTGTTTGATGAATCTATTTGTATCCCACGACTTATCAAAAAATCTTTTGTTGGAATGCGACTAATCACCAACATCCACAAGAAGTTACACACCTTTGGAGGAACTTTCAGACTCCAAATTCTATCAAACGGGAATTCAACAGCTTCCATTCCATCATAAGCCAGCAGTTGCGACAACTTTGTAACTGAGAATACCCCTCCCTTGTCGTGAATGAACACTATACGATCCTCTACCTCATCATTCAGCTCACAAGTCCCCACCATCATCTTCAATTTTATGTTCTATTTGTGTAGATCTTTCATGTCAATTTTGGAGTAAATAAAAAATTTCTAACTATTTGTTTTATGGAAACAAAACCTTTCAACTATTATATATAACAATATTTTTTATTGATATGATAGAGATATTGGATCGATTTGAAACTTTACATACATGACAAGTACAATTATATTGGTAAATTCAAAAGTTTGATTTCTTAAAATATAAATATAAATTCTACCTTTAAGTATGATTGTTGGAAACCAGATCGGTTGGATCCAGAATTGGTCTATATACTGATATGGACAAAAGAGTTTAATTGGTTTTTGAGCAAATTGCTTTGAATCGGTCGAACTCAGACAAAAAATAGTTGAGCTAGTATTTGAACATATTGAACTGGCTTTATGATTATTATTAATTTTTTAATAATTTATTTAATTAAAAATCAAATCAATGGTTGGACTGAAAACTAGTGACCTAATCAATTTGACCACTGATCCAATTTTGAAATGCACGACTTTAAGGTCTAAGGTTGAAACCTTAATATTGTATTTTTAAGTAAATTATTTTAAAAATTGTATATAAACTCAAAAGAATAAATATCTTTATAATAATATTTGTTATTTGTTAAAAAATTGGCATTTTAAATTTTTAAAAAATTTCACCCACTAATCCAATCGATTTGGGACGGTAATATCATATGATGTGTGTTTTTTGCACTTGCATAAGAATCGTTTGTAACAACACGCTCAGAGGTCGGGATTAGGTCTCCCGGTTTACCAGAGCTGCAACGAAGGGTTTGCGCATGCGCCGAGGTTCAAAGCAACCATTCGTGTTGGTCGAGACACTTATACTTCGGCTGACTTTCCCACACCGGAAAGAAGCTGAGCAAAACGTTGCTCGGGTTGCTCTTCAAGCCATTGAATGAACAAATACAACCATGGATGTGGAGAAACAACCGAGCTTTTCTGCTATTTATCATGTCTTTCAGTGTTTCATTGCTTGGTATGTTGGTTGTGATTAGGACTCTGTTCTAACTTTAAAATATATATATTTTTTGTGTGTAAGATCCGAAATGCTGCAAATCGATCCTTAATGAATTGCTTTTAAAACGAATCAACCGCGTCCGGTTTATGCATCTTCATTGGTTTTTGAGGGTAAAAACTTACCGGAAGCAAAAAAGAAGCAGAACAGTTGGTCGCACGGATCGCCGTCGAATCTCTTCTCGGTACTTTCTATCCAAAAGCTAGATGTTATAGGTGCTTGTATCATTCATGTACGGTTTTGAAGTAGCTGATTCAGGGACACTTCTTCGAATACTCAATTCTCAGAACAAACTTAACGGCAACGGCATCAGTCAGATCGACACTCAAAGGCCAGGTAATATATTGTCAAATTTACAATGCATTCCAGGTAATAATCCTAGTGTTTGGTTTAACTTCATTAGATTTGGTTTTGGTTCAAGATAAAAGGCGGTTATTATTTAAATCAAAATAGATTCCTTTTTTTATTAAAAAATTATAACTGTTTATAAAATAAAATTAAATATTTTGTATATAAAAGAGTGAAATTGACTTTAAAAAGTATATATATTTTTAATTTTTTAAAAAAAATCAAGAAAACGATTTGATAATTACAATTTAAAAAAATAAATTTTGCCTAAGTCGTGTAACTCGTATCATGTTTGAAATATGATAACTCAAACTCATTTTAAACCCACTCATATTTTTATTTTTAAACAACTACATTGTTTTTAATTTAAATTTAATAATTTTATATGTTTTTTCTTTTATTAATTTTTTTATTAATATATTTTTAATATTTACACTATAATATTATATATTAATTTTATGTGATATAAATTATATAATATATAAAATAAAACAAAACAAAACAATATATTACAGAAGTACAAAATATATCAGACTGGGCTCTGACCTTAAATATTGAAGTACAAACTTGAGTCATATTTTAAATGAAACTAATTTTATATCTAAATTTATTTTTTGAATCTCTACTTTTGTACGCCTTATTTGAGTAAAACTAGTGTTAGGACATTGTGAAGCTATGAAATGCTATAATGATCCATTAACCAAATGCCTAGGAATGACACCTAAAGCTAATGACCTTGTCTTGCCAACTTACATTGTAAGTGTCCGAGTGCTGATGCCAATGATCGTACGAAACAAGCGGAATCCGCAGTACGAGGACCGTGATCGGAAGAAAATGCGAATTGGTTGGCAATAGGTTTGTGTTTCTCCATTTTGATCATGTCCTACTAATGCTAATTAAGTTGAGTGCAAGGGGGGTAATGCTACAATGTTGAAATGAACTTGACATACATACATATATATTCCATTTTGATTATTGGTTGTAGGTTTTGTCTACCAGGAGGAGAGAAGTTCAAATGAAAAGTTTTTGGGAATTCTATAAGAAAGGAAGGGAACTTTGAAGCCATCCACATGGATTCAATATGCTTTGTATGGTCCGACGTTGTGCTTTTATTTGGAACTCATTTGTTTGGTGTTGTATATGTTTGAAAGTGTGGACTAGAAATTACTTCCTACTTCAGATGTAATTGGTTTTGTATGTGCAGACACATAGAAAAGCTAGGAAATTATTGTTAGGGGCAGATATGAATCGTTATACTTAGATATAATTTTATAAATTTTAAAAAGGTAAAATGTCAAAATTACCATTTTTGGGGCAAGGCGACTGCATCATTGTGTCTTTGCCCCGTAGTATGCATTGTGATATATTTGTAGGTGTTTATGTATGTTTGAGGGCTACACATTAAGTTTCATTGTCTAATATACGTAAATTTTGCTTGGCATAGGCAAATCCAAAAACACTACAAAACAGGAGTAAAGTAACATTTAGCTTTTGAATTTGGTAATTATTTTAATTTAGTCTCTAGATTTTTTTGAGACCACATTAGTCCTTGACAATTTTTCCTAGTTTTAGTCAATATGATAATGTGACATAATCTCAAAGTATCATGTCATCAATGGACCAAACTATGAAAAAAATTATCAAATTTAGGGAGTAACATGGACCCAAATTAGCTTAGGGACTAAATTAGAAAAAAAATATCACATTCAGAGACTAAAGGGTGTGTTTGATAAACTTTTAAAAATTTTTGTCGAGACCGTTTTTAAATCGAGTTTTGGAAAATGGGAATCGACTTTAAAAAAAGAAAACAAGAGTCTCCACCAATCTTTTTAGGTGTGATTGGATCACCTTTAAAACATTTTTGTTTTAAAATCATCGGTTTTGGTCTACGAAATCAAAAGAACGGGTTCGGGAGTCGGTTACGTACAAGGAAGGATTAGCACCCTTCTAACGCCCAAAAATTGGTACCTAATTGATTATCAAGTGCCTTTAATGTCAGAAATTTAAAAATTTTAAGATGTAATCCTCTTTAAAATATTTTGATTTTGAAAATTGGAGTTCACTTGTATCAAAATATTGACACTAAGTTAGCTTTTTGGAAATCCCTATCTCGAAACAACAAAACGCCACATCCAGTAAGTTAGGACATATTGCTTTGAAATTCCAAGACAGTTGCTCGCATTTTGAAAACCTTTAAAAACTTAGAAGGGTACTTGATTATTCGAACCCAACGTGAAAAGTCGCAACCCAATAAGTTAGGGCACTATATAGCGACGTAAAATTTTTTTACTTTCGGTCGCTAATTGTGGCGATTTAGTGAAAACTTGAAACTGAAGTTTAATTTTGAAATAAATAAGGAGTCGCCACCGATCTTTTTTTTCTAGGTGTGATCGGACACCTATTAGATTTCTTTTTTTTAAAAAAAAAACGAGAAAAAGGCCGAGTTTAGGTCTACGTTAAAAGCCAGAGAAAAATTAGGGTTCGGGAGTCAGTTACGCACGAGAAAGGTATTAGCACCCTCGCGACGCCCAAAAATTGGTATCTCATAAACACATGTTGTCTTGATTTTCAAAAATACGAGTTCAATGTAACATTTAGTCATGACCTGAAAAAAAGACGAGAAGTTTTCGATTTTAAATTGATTTTTTTGAAAAGGATATACCGTTTTAACGCGAGTCGATTGATGTTCACCCAACATAGCAATGAAATCGATGACTTGGTGTTAACTCGATATACTACCTTGATTATTGAAATAAATAAGAAAACATGGATAATTTTTTGGAATAATGTGAAGCAAGCTGATTTGAAATAAACATAAAAAAACAGATCTAGAAGTAAAAAACGAATATATCACTAATATTAAAAAAGCAATAGCAATGCATGCGATATATTAAACATAATAGTATCACACATGAAATAATAAAAAAACAATGAATATATATATATATATATATATGCAATAATGCTATTAAGAATATGTACACCAAAACACATATATATATGATTAATGATAATGTTAGAAATATGTTATATAATATTTGAAATATTCATGAAATGATATAAAAACGATATATATATATAACAAATATGTTAAAATATGTATATAATAATAGATATTGAAGGGGTGTATGTGTATGATAAAGGAAATATATACGTGAAAACATATATAAAGGATAGTATAAAAGTACACAACTATGATACTAAAGTATACATAATATTTATGAAAACATGATATGGTATTAGAAATATATACATGATATATAAAAATACAATACTAAAAGTATATATGTAATGTATAAAAATGCATAATAATAATGTTGAAAACACGTAACATTACGGAAACATATACGCATACGAATTAAAAATATATATACATAAATACTAAAACATATACAAATATTAATGATAATAAGGATAATATGAAAGTATCTACATGAGATGGTGAGGAAATATGTACATGGAATAGTATATAAAGAATATAATTAATAATATTGAAAGTGTACAAACATAGGATAGAGTTAAAAACGTATGCATAGTAATGTTTAAATATACGTAACATACATATATGTAGTAAAAGTTATTAATATATTACATAAATATTTATATATACACATATAAACATTAAAGGAGAATTAATACTTATACTAATAATAGTAAAATACTAATAGTAATAATAATAAAAATAACAATAGCATTAATAGTGATTAATATAATGATAGAATATAAAAAAAATATGATGTAATGAAATAATAAAAATAAAAAATAAGTAATGCTACTGAAAATAATAATAGATATAATGACAAAAATATAATATTATCCATAATACTAATATAATAACAATAATATAAAATAATAATAATAATAAAAATATGATAAAGATAATATAAATAAATGCTAAAAGTATATAAATAATAACCAGTATAATAATAATATTTATAATAATTACCAATTTTTAAAATTAAAAAAAAAAACAGAATAATGTAACATTCAAACAAAAAAAGGATTAATATTAAACTAAATACAAAGCTGTGGGGCGAATTTGAAATAAAAAACTAAAGAAAAGGACTAAGTTATACGCGCATGGAACATTGAGGGGGCGAAATAGCAATATTTCCACTCTCTCTAAACGCAGCGCATCGTTGGGGCCAAATTGAAAATCGCAACAAGTTTAAAGGCCAATTTTTAAAAAAAATTAAAACTTGATCATAAATTAATAAAAAAGCGGAAGGGCTAAATGTGCAATTAGCCCTTCCGTTCAAAAACACGCGGACCCTAGGCCGGACGGATCGGTCGGATCGGGCCATGGCAAACGACGTCGTTTTGGGGTTAAATGGCAGCCCCCAAAACGACGTCGTTTTGGGGGGCTATAAAAGGCCCTAAATTCAGAAAAAAAATCGTTTGGAGGGGAAGAGAAGAAAAAAAAAAGAGAGAGGGAAAGAGAGAAGAGGGAGAGGAGGAGAGGAACCGGCCACGGGTCGGTTACCGGACGGCCACCGGAGGCCCGCCGGTGCCGACGCCGGCCGGAGGGGTAAAATTCTCAACTTTTTCCTTTTTTTTTTCTTTTTATATTTGTTTTATATTTTTAGGTTCTTTTGTATTGTTTGTTATAGAAAAAAGAGAAGAGAAAAATTTAAATCAAATAAAAAAAGAAAAAATCACCTTGTTTCTTTTATGTCGATTTCTGGTTCCTTGGTTCTCTGCTTTTTTAGTGTTTAAAGCACTGCCCTTATGGTTTTTTGTATTCTGACTTTTGGTATGATTCAACTTAAATATAAAAACAATCTCCAAAAGAAAAAGAAAAGCCCCCATTTTTACGTTCTGAATCGGGTTTTATAACCCCTTTTTCTCTATTTGTTTATTGTTTGCGTGTTTCTCTTGTTTTGCAGGTAGAGCAGTCCGGTAGTTGAACGGCGGTGCTGAGGTGACCGGTGGTGCAGGCGGTCAGTGGTGCAGAGGGGTGGTTGGCCGAAAGTCAGGGGTTGCGGCGCAAGTGGGCAAGTGGGGGAGGGTAGGTGGCTAGGGTTAGTGGGATTAGGGTTTCTGAATGCTAAGTTTAGGTTATTGGGCTGGGGTATTTGGGCTTCGGGTTTAGTTGTTTAGGCTTAGTTTAGGATGAGATGGGTATGGGTTTTGTAATGGGTTTGGTTAATGTATTGGGTTGTGGGTTTAATGGGCTGAAGGGTTGAGGATTTGAAAAATGGGTTAAAGGGGTTTTGGGTAGGTTTAGTTATTGGGTTTTGGGGGGTGGCCCAAAATTGGCCTGTACACACTACTTTCCTCGAAATTTTCAAACACCAAGCATTGCCTTTATATTTTTTTTGAAAACTTTGGAGTCTCGTTTTTTTAAAAATGATGCATTAGGAATCACATTATCATTATGGAATAGAACATTGCAATAATAAGTGAATAAAGCATGCATTTTAACAATACGATAGCAATAATACAAAAATCATATACTAGATACATACGTGTTTAGAATTACATAACATCATATATACAAAGATACATATAACTTATATTGAAGATGGATACGCAAAACATACAAACATACATAGCAATAATTAAGAAATGATGCATGATACACAATTTAAAAGAGATATAATATCGATGTACATGTTTACAAAATATAACATCAAATAATAAATATAAAATAACATTTAACACACATGATACATACAATATAAAAAATACATAAAAGAATCAATATATATAAAATATAAAGTGAATAATTGTTAACAAAATATCCATATAATACAAATAAAAATATGATATTTAATGATAATTTTAAAATAGTATTTAATTATACTATATGTAATAACAGAATTTAAAAATATATTGTTTTAGAAAAAATAATGTATAAGAATTTATAATAAAATAATTATAATGTAAGTTTAGCATAATATAAAATAAGTAATTAATGATGAAATATACATGTTATACAAATTATAATATTATAATATCCTTAAAATATGTAATAATAGAATATGAATAAAATAATTATTAATAAAGATAAGTATGTAATACGAGTTAAAACCCTTAGTGATAATAACATATAGATAAAAAATATATAATAGTATAAAAAGATGACATAATAATATAGAATAATATATAATATGTATGTATAAATAATGTGTAGTATATATATACAAATAATTAATATATAATGTAAATAAAAAATATAATAACCATATATAAATAATAATGTAAAATAATAATAATATAATAATATATTGTTAAAATGAAAGATAATATAAAGATAAAGATATTTAAACATTAAGTAATAAAATATAGTATAGATATATATAGGAAAATAATTTATGATAAAAATATAAGTAATATTTTTTATGATAATATATGTATAGTTTTTTTTTAAAAATAAATAAATTATATATAAAATAAAATAACAAAATTTAAAAATAGTAAAACAAGGGTTAAAATTGAATTTAAATAGAATTATAAGGCTAATTTGCAAAATAATGTAAGTTCTGGGCCTGCTTTGCAAGAATTAAGCGACAAAGGACTCACTGGGCAATTTGCCCTAATCCTAAACGACGCTGTTTCCAGTATGTAATAACCGTTAGGACTAAATTAAAATTAAAACAAAATAATAGGGCCAAATCATAAATAAAATAAAGTTTAATTGTAAACACAAAAAGGGTAGAAGGATCAATTGGGTAATTAACCCAACCCTCAAAAACACGCGGATCCTCCCCGGGTAATCGGGTCAAGGCGCGGACCCTGGGGCCATGAAACGATGTCGTTTTGTCAAGGCTATATAAGCCAACTTCTCAGTTTTAAACTCATTTGAAACCTGAGTTTAAAAAGAAAAACTTAAAATTTCCTTTGAAAGAGAGAGAGAGAGGAGCTCCGGGTTCTGGCCCCCGTAGGTCATGCTCCGGTCGTTGATCCTACACGCGCCCACGCGCTGTCATACACGGTGGTCTGAAGGTTTAAAAACATTCGTCCTCCCATAGGTAACCCCCCTTTTTTCTTAGATCGTTACTCATATATGCTAGAACAGTTCATATATACATTCAAAATAAGCACGAGACACACGATTAAATCACCTTTTTTAGAGACAGTTGGTATTTTTTGAACGAATATCTGTAAGTATATTTCTCTCTGGAAAAATCGTGTGTTACAAATCAGAAAAAGATGGGTTTTTATAACCCTTTGTAAGTGATTTACAATCTGGGAAAGAAATCTTTTGATTTCTTTCCATATTTTGCCCCTGTTTTCTGTTGTTGTTTTTCATTTTGCAGATGTCTCGCGAGGAAATCAGTGAGCCAGGATGATTAGGCCCTGATGACGACGGTGCTGGCGCTAATCTGCTTTCATTCGGCTTCAACTACGGCCAGATTCAAGGCCGGGAATCACGGCGTCGATAGGGTAGATGGAACGACGTACTGATTTAGCTTCTGGAGCCTTCCATTTGCGGCGCCTAGGGTTTCTGAAACCCTAGGGCCTTCCATGTTTTGTTTGCTATTTGGGCCTTCCTGGGCTTCACTAGATTGGGTCAAGTGTAGGCTTAGAAATGGGTTTGTAATGTAATGGGTTGGGTCTATCGGGTAGTGTTGTAATTGAGCTTTATTTCTTTTGTAAATGGACTTGTATAAAAGGGACTTTATTTATTTTATTTTTGGTTTTCTGTTTGGTTTATTAAGCCCGGACGAATTTGGGCTCTTACAACTGCCCCTCTTTGTTCATTGCTGTGAAACAGGAATCGAGCAAAGACTTATAGAAAGACCAAATTTGTCCGGCTCTATCGGATCATGATTCTCAATCTGCTCAATTGTCATGTTGATATCTTCGATCTATTCTCCGTCGAACGCAGAGATGCCAAATCTGCTGATTTGTTCTCTGACAATACAGAGATGCCAAATCATCTTCTTCAATTTGTTCTCTGACAATACAGAGATACCAAATCATCTTAAATTTTGCTTCAGTGAAATTAGCTGAAGGTGTGACCTGCTATGTATCTGCTCCCCGTTGAAGTGGAGATACCTGACTTTGATTTGCTCTCTGACAATACAGAGACGACAAATTATCTTAGATTTGCTTTATCGTAAACACATGAAAACCAAATCAACTATGTCTTCGATTTGTTCCTTGTAAGCACAAGGATGCCAAACCATCTTGAGTCTGTTTGAGAACATCTGAGAGTCAAATCTGCTACGTCCTTGATTTGTTTCTTGTAAACACAAGAATGCCAAATCATCTTGGATCTTACTTCAGTATAAACATCTGAAGGTTAGATCTGCTATGTGTTTGCTCTCCGTCGAAATGGAGATGCCAAACTTTGATTTGTTCTCTGACAATACAGAGACGACAAATCATCTTAGATTTGCTTCATCGTAAACACGTGAAAGCCAAATCAGCTATGTCTTCGATTTGTTCCTTGTAAGCACAAAGATGCCAAACCATCTTGAGTCTGTTTGAGAACATCTGAGAGTCAAATCTGCTATGTCCTCGATTTGTTTCTTGTAAACACAAGAATGCCAAATCATCTTGGATCTTGCTTCAGTATAAACATCTGAAGGTTAGATCTGCTATGTGTCTGCTCTCCGTCGAAATGGAGATGCCAAACTTCGATTTGTTTTCTAACAATACAGAGACGAAAAATCATCTTAGATTTGCTTCATCGTAAATAAGTGAAAGCCAAGTCAACTATGTCTTCGATTTGTTCCTTGTAAGCACAAGGATGCCAAACCATCTTGAGTCTGTTTGAGAACATCTGAGAGTCAAATCTGCTATGTCCTCGATTTGTTCCTTGTAAACACAAGAATGCCAAATCATCTTGGATCCTACTTCAGTCTAATCGTTTGAAGGTCAGATCTGCTATGCTGCGGCCTATTACCCTACTGTTTAAGGGATTAAAGCACGCCGTCTTCGATAACCTATAGAATGATTATGCCTGATAATTAGGATGCTATGCTCGAAGTGAGTCGAATGTCCCTAATTAAACATGTTATGATGCAAAGTGTTGTGAATATGACCCCTATCCTAGGCGCCACCACTCATTCCTTCATTTGTCTTTTCTTTTCTCAAAGTTTCATTCTTGCTCAGCCTATAGGCCTTCCTCCAATGCTACGATCTACTGAGGATGTCTGTAAGAATTGAATCATTGGTTTTGTCCATTTTCCTTTTGGACTGGAAGAAAGAAATTCCTCGAGTTCCTTCATCCCTTACTTATGTGAATTTCTCGAACAATTGTCCTGTTTTAGTTTCTTGCATTATCTAGAAATTCCAAAGTAATGTGCAAAACATTGTTTGTGAAAATATATTAGTTCATCTATCATTATTTCAATGCAACATACTTAAAGAATAACGGAAGATGAATAAATCTTTAAGAATAATTAGATTTGAATGAATTGTCAACAATACAAAGGAAATAAATCTGATAGCATATCTTTAAGAAGAAATAGAATCTAAAGATAGCAAACAGGATAAAAATTAGATGCTCTAAATATCGCTGCTTGAGTGTCTATACATTAGTTCCATGAAATCTTTCTTGAGTTCAACATGTGTTTAAAAGATCCAAAGTACTTTGTTGATGCCCCAATGTACACCGTGCTTCACTCTTTGCCAAGTCAGATATAGGAAGATTGCTGTATGCCCTTCAAAATTTGAGCTGCCCTTTCGGGTTTTCAACTCAAAACCCCTTTGGTCACAAGGCGCCCATTGCGAGTTTTCACCTTGGCCTCTCCATTTTCCTTTTTTTTTGTGTGAAAATTCAAGGCGCCCTTTGTGGGTTTTCACCTTGGATTCTTCCCTCCTTTAGACAAAGTACTTTTTGACTGAGTCTGAATTTACTGGATTGGGTAAACTTTTCCTAACCATTTCTGTCAAAATCAATGCTCCTCCAGAGAAAGCCTTCTTCACGACATACGGCCCCTCCCAGTTTGGCATCCATTTTCCTCTAAAGTCCTTTTGAATGGGAAGGATTTTCTTTAGCACAAGGTCCCCCTCATGGAATTCCCTTGGACGAACCTTTTTATCAAAAGTTCGCATCATACGCTTCTGATGCATCTGACCATGTCGGATGGCTTTCAGCCTCTTTTCCTCAATCAAGTTTAGCTGGTCATATCGGGACTGAACCTATTCAGCTTCATCTAACCTTATCTCTGTTAAAATTTGAAGAGAAGGTATTTCTACCTCAATAAGTAACACTGCTTCCATCCCATAAACTAACGAGAATAGGGTTGCCCCAATAGAGGTTCTGACAGATGTTCGATAGGCCAAGAGTGCAAACGGTAGTGTGACAGCCCTAATTTGACCCTAGTCGGGAAGTGGTTTCGGGACCACAGAACCGAGTTATAAAAATAATTATAAGTTATATTTCATGTTTATGAAGTGATTAAATACAAGTGTGAAAGTTTCAAGCTTTGATTTGGTCATTTGCATGTGAAATTATTCAATAGGACTTATATGTGATACTTTTGAAATGTGATTGGTTAATTTTTAATGGTTTAAAAATGTATGTGTTTAAAGGAATGGTTTTGCATGTTAATTTACCCATTTCTAGTTAGTGGCCGGCCATGTTACTATTATATTATAAAATATGATAATTTTATTAGCTTTATTTAGTAAAATGCCATATTATCATGAATGAATGGAATAAAATAAAGAAATAAAATAGTAAGTGGGGGAAAACAACCAAGTACTCACCTTGTTCATTCCAAAAATCGAAAGAGAAGGAGAGTTGGGGAGAAAGAAGCCATTCGGTCATTTAGGTCTTCAATAAGCTCAAGAGCTTAGAGGATCAAAGTCGGATAGGGAAAGGAAAA
Organism: Gossypium anomalum; assembly: GCA_025698475.1. Lineage (NCBI taxonomy): Eukaryota > Viridiplantae > Streptophyta > Magnoliopsida > Malvales > Malvaceae > Gossypium > Gossypium anomalum. Next base: position 5,805,404 of record CM046965.1, on the reverse strand, counting down.
AGTGATCGAATAGCCGTTGAAATCGTTCACAACAACATCCGAGGTAAGTCTTGAGTAATAGAACTTAGCTTATGGTTTGCTAAAGCAATTATTTATATTTAGGGACTAAATAAATAATTTGTGATCTATTGGTTCTACTCGAATTACATGACGAAGTGAATAAGTAGAGCATTTACTATAGCTGAATGGTCATAGAAATATTATGGATTACCGAAACGAGATCATGTTATTTGTTTAGAACTAATGAACCGAATGATGCATGATTGGTAAATATGTTGCAATTGTGTTCGAGGATTAGGAGTGATATCCAGATGTGTTATATATATATATGATTATATGTGTGAATGTTAAATCAGGATTAAATATCCGGACTTAGTTTCGAAGGGCTTTTAAGCCAGTGATATAACCGGATTTAGTTCCGAAGGGCTTTGAGCCAGTGTCGTAACCGAACCTAGTTCGAAGGGCTTTCGAGCCAGTGGCATAACCCGAGTTTCGTCTCGAAGGGCTTTTGAGCCAGTGCTAAGAATCGGGCTTAGTTCCGAAGGGCATCTGTGCCGATATAATATTTGGGCTGAAAACCCGTAAGTATTCGTACGTGAAATCATATAAAATATGTCAAATTAATATTAAACACATGTGCTACTTACCGTAAGATAATCAAGTAAGTAACTTACTTTCATTGAAAATATAATTATCTTTAATTTAGGATTCTGTAATTCGGTAGGTATGCTTAAACCATTGTTTAAAATCATTTGAACGTTTATGCTCTGATTATGATGTATGAGTTCCGAATTAGAGAGTTCAACTTCACAAATATGATATGTAGATATATATATATATGTATAAGATTGGCATGGAAATTTGAGAAGAACGTATTCGGCTGTGGACTAAATTTAGTTGGATATATCGATTTCACCTTTGTGATATGAATGATAAAAGTAGTATCTTAGTTATGTTTCTATTCGGCCAAGGGAAGAAACAAACAAACTTGATATTATTATGCCACTCTTTTAGATGATTTCATTACTTAAAACTTACTAAGCATTGAAATGCTTATTCTTTTGCTTTGATCCTCTGTTTTATAGATTTTGTTCGTCAGCTATCAGACTCAGGAGTGTCAAAGTCGAAGTCGTCCACACTATCTAAGCCCTTTTGGTACTCCTTTTTGTTGAACTTTTATAATGGCATGTATAGGGTTGACTTTTGGATGTTAATTAAGTACTTTTTGTAATGTATATATATATATATATGTCTAGCCATGCGAAAATGGCTTGTTAAGTTACCATATGTGCTTCTTATAATTCTTATGTACGTGTGGATGATAAGTGATAAATACTTGAAATGTTTTAATGTGAATGAAACTTAGAAATAATTTAATGTATTTATTAAATTGTGATGATTCCTTTGTACTTAGGATAAACGAATTTTTGCTTTCTTAAATATGCCCTCGAAAAATTCTATAATATAATTGGACGAGATCAGTGTTTGTTTGGTAATATTCCTTGCCCCCTTCGGCGACGGATACAGGCAAGGGGTGTTACATTTTATTGGTATCAGAGCTACAGTTTAGTCGATTCTAGGACTACCGTAATGCAAATGGGTCTAGCTATACATGCCATTATGTGTTTATTTGATAGTGTGATGATTTCTGACAGTTAAATGCATTTATGTATAGTAATGGATCCTGATCCTAATCAAGCGATAGCTGATGATGTTGAGAGTGTAGCGCCTGCTCCCGCGCAAGGGACAGCACCGGTGAACTCTCAACCTATGGCTAGTAATCAGAATGATGAAGCTAGACAGGCTTTTTATAGCGTAATGAATGATTGGTTCAATCAGTATATTCGAACCAATGTGGTTGCTCCACAACCCCCACTTCTGACTAATACACCCCCTGCACCAGCGATACCTCCGGTGTTTGATCATATGAGGTTAAATAAGCCCCCAGTTGATAGAATTCGAAAACACGGGCTACTAAATTTAAAGCCACGCATGAAAGATGATCTTTGAGCAAGTTTGAGTTTTGGTTGGACAACACTATACGGGTATTTGATGAACTATCTTGCACACCCGATGACTGCCTGAAGTGTGCTATATCTTTGCTACGTGATTCTACCTATTATTGGTGGAATACGTTGGTTTTTGTTGTGCCCAGAAAGCGAGTGACATGGGAATTCTTCCAGATCGAGTTCCGAAAAAAATATATCAGTCAAAGGTTCATCGATCAGAAGCGAAAGGAATTTCTGGAGCTTAAGCAGGGTTCCATGTCAGTTACTGACTATGAGCGGAAGTTTGTCAAACTTAGTAGATATGCTTGAGAATGTGTACCGTCTGAGGCTATTATGTGTAAACGTTTTGAGGATGGGTTGAATGAGGATATAAAAATGTTTGTTGGCATTCTTGATATACGAGAGTTCGTAGTACTTGTCGAGCGAGCTTGTAAAGCCAAGAATTTAGAAAAGAAAAAAAAAGTCGATGTAGGAACTGGAGAATTTCGTAAAAGATCTTCAGGAAAGTCTTTTCAGCAATCATCGAAGAAATTTCAAGATGATTCGGGTCGAGTAAAGAACACTTCGGGTTTTTCCAGACGAGACCGCGATCGACCCCCAGTGAGTACACGAGCCACTTCAGTTGCTAGTGTTGGAAACGATCGTCGGGACAGAATAGAGTGCAAGTATTGTGGCAAATGGTATTTGGGGAGTTGTAGATTTCGTGATCGCTCCTGTTATAAATGCGAGTCAGCCGACCACTTTATCAAAGATTGCCCGAGATTGTCTGAACAGAATGTGAATCAGAGTGAGAAACCGAAAATACTACAGCAAGAGGTAGACCCCCTAGAAACCCGGGGAACGCTAGTGGCGGTCAGAGAGGGCCTAAAGACGCTACCACCAAATCTGAGGCTCGTGCTCCTGCTAGAGCTTATGCTATACGTGCACGTGAGGATGTTTCTTCGCCTGATGTTATTACCGGTACTTTCACTCTCCTTGATACTAATGTGCTTACTTTGATTGACCCTGGTTCTACTCATTCTTATGTATGTGAGACTTTAGCATCCAGTAAGACTTTACCTGTTGAGTCTACTGAGTTCGTTATTCGAGTATCAAATCCTTTGGGTCGTTATGTGCTTGTTGACAAGGTGTGTAAGAACTGTCCCCTAGTAGTCCGAAATTACTACTTTCCGGCTGATTTGATACTTTTACCGTTTGATGAATTTGATGTTATCCTCGGTATGGATTGGTTGACCGTACATGATGCAATTGTGAATTGCAAACGAAAAACCATTGATTTGAGATGTGCAAATGATGAGATAATACGAGTTGAGTCTTCTGGCTTGAATGGATTACTCGCGGTATTATCCCCGATGTTGGCTCAAAAATATGTAAGAAAGGGATATGAAGCATACCCTGCGTACGTACTTGATGGCAAGGAGTTAGATAAGAAGCTTAAGTCTGTGCCAGTGGTTTGTGAATACCCGGATGTTTTTCCCGAAGAATTACCAGGGTTACCACCTGTTCGGGAGGTAGAGTTTGGCATCAAACTTGTACCTGAGACTACACCGATTTCGATAGCTCCGTATCGTATGGCACCTACCGAATTAAAGGAATTGAAAGCTCAGTTGCAAGAATTGACGGATAGAGGTTTCGCTAGACCGAGTTTCTCACCTTGGGGTGCACCAGTGTTGTTTGTGAAAAAGAAGGACGGAACCATGAGATTGTGCATAGACTATCGTCAATTAAATAAGGTGACGATAAAGAATAAATACCCGTTACCACGTATTGATGATTTGTTTGATCAACTAAAGGGAGCTTCAGTGTTTTTAAAGATAGATTTGAGATCGGGTTATTATCAATTGCGAGTTCGAGACTCAGATATACCTAAAACTGCTTTTAGAACAAGATACGGTCACTACGAGTTCTTAATGATGCCGTTTGGGCTCACTAATGCACCCGCAGTATTTATGGACTTGATGAATCGAATCTTTAGATAGTGTCTGGATTGGTTTGTAGTTGTATTTATCGACGACATTTTGGTCTATTCGAGAGATGAAACTGAACATGCTGAGCACCTGAGATTAGTGTTGCAGATTTTGCGAGACAAGCAGTTATATGCTAAGTTCAGTAAATGTGAGTTCTGGTTGAGAGAAGTTAGCTTTTTGGGTCATGTGGTATCCGCATCGGGTATTCGAGTTGATCCGAACAAAATTTCGGCCGTACTTGATTGGAAGCCTCCAAGAAATATTACAGAAGTTAGAAGCTTTCTGGGACTTGCCGGTTATTACAGACGATTTGTAAAGGGTTTCTCGATGATAGCCACACCAATGACAAAACTACTTTAGAAAAATGTTAAGTTTGAATGGTCAGAGAAGTGTCAGAAAAGTTTCGATCAATTGAAAACTTATTTGACTGAAGCCCCAGTTTTAGTACAACCTGAATCCGGTAAAGAGTTTGTCATTTACAGTGATGTATCCTTGTTTGGGCTGGGCTGTGTGTTGATGCAAGAAGGTCGAGTGGTAGCTTATACATCGAGGCAATTGAAGCCGCATGAAAAGAACTATCCGACCCATGATCTCGAATTAGCTGCAATTATTTTCGCTTTGAAAGTTTGGTGACACTACTTGTTTGGAGAGAAGTGTCATATATGTTCGGATCATAAAAGCCTCAAATATTTGATGACTCAAAGAGAATTGAATTTGCGACAAAGACGTTGGCTCGAGTTATTAAAAGATTATGAGCTTGTCATCGATTATCACCCGGGAAAGGCTAACGTAGTTGCCAATGCTTTAAGTCGTAAATCACTGTTTGCTTTACGAGCAATGAATGTACACCTGTCCGTTTTATCTGATAGTGTGTTAGTAGCAGAATTAAAGGTTAGACCACTGTGGATTCATCAAATTCGTGAAGCTCAAAAAGTCGATGATGAATTGGTTGCTAAACGAGCTGAATGTGTCTCGGATATGGAATCAGAATTTCAAATTGATGACGACAACTGTTTGAGGTTTAGAAGTCGATTGTGTGTTCCAAGAAATTCAGAACTTATTTCGATGATTTTAGATGAGGCTCATAGCAGTCGAATGTCAATTCATCCGGGGAGTACGAAAATGTACAACGACCTGAAACGTCAGTTTTGGTGGCACAGTATGAAACGAGACATTTCTGACTTTGTTTCGTAGTGTTTTATATGTCAGCAAGTGAAAGCGGAACACCAAGTGCCTTCAGGATTACTTCAGCCGATCATGATACCTGAATGGAAATAGGATCGAGTCACCATGGATTTTGTATCTGGGTTGCCTTTGTCATCAAGCAAGAAAGATGTGATCTGGGTTGTTGTTGATAGACTGACGAAGTCAGCTCATTTTATTCCTGTACGTACGGATTATTCCATTGACAAGCTAGCTGAAATGTATGTATCTCAGATTGTAAGGTTACTTGGAGTACCTATTTCTATTGTGTCAGATAGAGATCCTAGATGCACATCGCGATTTTGGAAGAAATTGCAAGAAGCTTTGGGTACCAAGTTGCATTTTGGCACCGCTTTTCATCCCCAGACTGATGGTCAATCCGAACGGATAATTCAGATACTCGAGGATATGTTGAGATGTTGCATCCTTGAGTTTAATGGTTCGTGGGAACGGTATTTACCTTTGATTGAATTCGCTTACAATAATAGTTTTCAATCAAGCATTAAGGTGGCACCTTACGAGGCTTTGTATGGTCGTAAATGCCGTACACCGTTGTTTTGGACCGAGCTTAGTGAAAGTAAAATCTTCGGGGTTGATTTGATTAAAGATGCTGAGCAGAAAGTAAAAGTAATCAGTGAAAGTCTGAAAGCAGCTTCAGATAGTCAGAAGTCATACGCGGATTTGAAACGAAAAGACATTGAATATCGGGTTGGAGACAAAGTGTTTCTTAAAGTTTCACCTTGGAAAAAGGTGCTCAGGTTTGGCCGTAAGGGCAAATTGAGTCCGAGGTTCATCGGGCCGTATGAAATATCCGAGCGAGTTGGGCCTGTTGCATATAAATTGATTTTACCCCCTGAGCTTGAAAAGATTCACAACGTTTTTCATGTTTCGATGCTTCGACGTTATAGATCTGATCCTTCGCACATAATTACTCCATCAGAGGTTGAAATTCAATCTGATTTGAGTTATAAAGAAAAACCGATTCATATTCTAGCTCATGGGGTGAAAGAGTTACGAAACAAAAAAATTCCTTTAGTAAAGGTGTTATGGCTCAAACACGGAGTCGAAGAAGCTACTTGGGAAACTGAGACATCTATGAAGGAGCAATACCCAGATCTATTCACTGGTAAGATTTTCGGGGACGAAAATTTCTTAAGTGGGGGAGAGTTTTGACAGCCCTAATTTGACCTAGTCGAAGTGGTTTGGGACCACGAGAACAGAGTTATAAAAATAATTATAAGTTATATTTCATGTTTATGAAGTGATTAAATACAAGTGTGAAAGTTTCAAGCTTTGATTTGGTCATTTGCATGTGAAATTATTCAATAGGACTTATATGTGATACTTTTGAAATGTGATTGGTTAATTTTTAATGGTTTAAAAATGTATGTGTTTAAAGGAATGGTTTTGCATGTTAATTTACCCATTTCTAGTTAGTGGCCGGCCATGTTACTATTATATTATAAAATATGATAATTTTATTAGCTTTATTTAGTAAAATGCCATATTATCATGAATGAATGGAATAAAATAAAGAAATAAAATAGTAAGTGGGGGAAAACAACCAAGTACTCACCTTGTTCATTCTAAAAATCGAAAGAGAAGGAGAGTTGGGGAGAAAGAAGCCATTCGGTCATTTAGGTCTTCAATAAGCTCAAGAGCTTAGAGGATCAAAGTCGGATAGGGGAAAGGAAAAAGTGATCGAATAGCCGTTGAAATCGTTCGTCAACAACATCTGAGGTAAGTCTTGAGTAATAGAACTTAGCTTATGGTTTGCTAAAGCAATTATTTATATTTAGGGACTAAATAAATAATTTGTGATCTATTGGTTCTACTCGAATTACATGACGAAGTGAATAAGTAGAGCATTTACTATAGCTGAATGGTCATAGAAATATTGTGGATTACCGAAACGAGATCATGTTATTTGTTTAGAACTAATGAACCGAATGATGCATGATTGGTAAATATGTTGCAATTGTGTTCGAGGATTAGGAGTGATATCCAGATGTGTTATATATATATATGATTATATGTGTGAATGTTAAATCAGGATTAAATATCCGGACTTAGTTTCGAAGGGCTTTTAAGCCAGTGATATAACCGGATTTAGTTCCGAAGAGCTTTGAGCCAGTGTCGTAACCGAACCTAGTTCGAAGGGCTTTCGAGCCAGTGGCATAACCCGAGTTTCGTCTCGAAGGGCTTTTGAGCCAGTGCTAAGAATCGGGCTTAGTTCCGAAGGGCATCTGTGCCGATATAATATTTGGGCTGAAAACCCGTAAGTATTCGTACGTGAAATCATATAAAATATGTCAAATTAATATTAAACACATGTGCTACTTACCGTAAGATAATCAAGTAAGTAACTTACTTTCATTGAAAATATAATTATCTTTAATTTAGGATTCTATAATTCGGTAGGTATGCTTAAACCATTGTTTGAAATCATTTGAACGTTTATGCTCTGATTATGATGTATGAGTTCCGAATTAGAGAGTTCAACTTCACAAATATGATATGTAGATATATATATATGTATAAGATTGGCATGGAAATTTGAGAAGAACGTATTCTACTGTGGACTAAATTTAGTTGGATATATCGATTTCACCTTTGTGATATGAATGATAAAAGTAGTATCTTAGTTATGTTTCTATTCGCCCAGGGAAGAAACAAACAAACTTGATATTATTATGCCACTCTTTTAGATGATTTCATTACTTAAAACTTACTAAGCATTGAAATGCTTATTCTTTTGCTTTGATCCTCTGTTTTATAGATTTTGTTAAATCACCTATCGGACTCGTGAGTGTCAAAGTCGAAGTCGCCCACACTATCTAAGCCCTTTTGGTACTCCTTTTTGTTGAACTTTTATAATGGCATGTATAGGGTTGACTTTTGGATGTTAATTAAGTACTTTTTGTAATGTATATATATATATATATGTCTAGCCATGCGAAAATGGCTTGTTAAGTTACCATATGTGCTTCTTATAATTCTTATGTACGTGTGGATGATAAGTGATAAATACTTGAAATGTTTTAATGTGAATGAAACTTAGAAATAATTTAATGTATTTATTAAATTGTGATGATTCCTTTGTACTTAGGATAAACGAATTTTTGCTTTCTTAAATATGCCCTCGAAAAATTCTATAATATGATTGGACAAGATCAGTGTTTGTTTGGTAATATTCCTTGCCCCCTTCGGCGACGGATACGGGCAAGGGGTGTTACAGGTAGCTTCTCATGCCAATCTCTATAAGTCTCAGTCATCTTTCCCACTATTTTCTTAATGTTCTTATTGGCAGCTTTCACTGCCCCATTCATTTTTGGACGATAGGGAGAAGAATTGTGATGCTTGATCTTGAACTGGTCGCAAACCTCTGCTATTATTTTGTTGTTCAAATTCAATGCATTGTCGGATATGATCTTCTCAGACATTCCATACCGATAAATGATCTCCTTCTTCAAAAATCGACTTACAGCTGACTTAGTAACATTTGCGTAAGAAGCGGCCTCTACCCATTTTGTAAAGTAGTCAATTACCACAGAGATAAACCGATGTCCATTTGAAGCTTTCGGTGATATTGGCCCAATAACATCCATACCCCACATGGAGAAGGGCTATGGAGAAGTCATAACTTATAGAGGTGAAGGTGGTACATGAATTTTGTCCCCATAAATCTGACACTTATGGCATTTTTTGGCATAGTTGATGCAGTCTCCTTCCATAGTGGCCCAATAATAGCCAAACCTCATGATTTGCCTTGCCATCGTGAACCCATTTGCATGCGTACCACATACACCTTCATGAACCTCTTCTAGAATTAGCTTGGCTTCCACAACATCGACATATCTCAAAAGTACTTGGTCTTTCCTTCTCTTGTACAGGACATCCCCGTCCAAGACATAGTCACAATCTAACCTTCTTAAAGTTTGTTTGTCATTTTCGGTTGCCTATTCTGGATATTTACGATCTTTTACATATAGCAATATGTCCCAATACCAAGGATTATCATCCTTTTCTTCCTCTTCAAGGTTACAATAGCTAGCTGGAGCTTCATAGACACTCATTTCAATTGGTCTCATCTCTTCCTCTTTATTTGCCTTAATCATTGAAGCCAAGGTTGCTAGAGCATCTGCCATCTGATTTTCGTCTCGTAGGAGATAATTAAAGGTGATATCATCAAACTCCTCAAGTAACCCCAAAATTACCTTCCGATAATTGATCAATTTAGGGTCCCTTATCTCCCATTCACCTCTAAGCTGATAAATTACCAACGCAGAATCTTCATATACTTCTAGGGTTTTTATACCTCGTCCTATGGCTGCTTGAAGTCCCATGATGCATGCTTCATACTCAGCCATATTATTCGTGCAATCAAAGTCTAACTTGCACGTGAATGGGTAATGATCGCCATTAGGGGATACCAAGACTGCCCCAATTCCATTTCTAACCGCATTAGAAGCCCCATCAAAATTGAGCCTCTATGGAGAATCTTCGGTCATTGCTATACACATTAACTCCTTATTTGGAAAATCAAAGTTCAATGGCTCATAATCCTCTAAAGCTCTACTGGCCAAGAAGTCGGCTATCGCACTTCCTTTTATAGCCTTCTGACTTACGTAGACTATATCAAACTCTGAAAGCAAAATTTGCCATCTCGCCATTCTCCCATTTAGAGCCGTTAACTCCATCATGTATTTCAATGGATCCAGTTTTGAGATGAGCCAACTGGTATGGTATAGCATGTACTGTCTTAATCTCCGGGCGGTCCAAATCAACGCGCAACACAACTTTTCGATTGGTGAATATCTCATTTCACAATCAGTGAATTTTTTACTGAGATAATAAATTGCTTTCTCCTTTTTCCCCAACTCGTCATGTTGACCAAGCACACATCCCATAGAATTACTGAACACTAACAAGTACAGTATTAATGGTTTATCTGAGTTAGGTGGAGATAATACCGGAGCATTCAACAAATACTGCTTAACTTTTTCAAAAGCATTCTGGCATTCTTCATCCCAAGTACCTTGATTATGCTTTCTGAGGAGGCGAAAGATAGGATCGCATTTCTCGGTCAATTGTGAAATGAACCGAGAGACGTAATTCAACCTTCCTAGGAATCCTCGAACTTCCTTCTGAGTACGTGGCAGAGGTAACTCCCGTATGGCTCTGACCTTGTCTGAGTCAACTTCGATTCCCTTTTCACTGACTACGAAGCCTAATAACTTTCCCGATTTGGCTCCAAAGGTACACTTTGCTGGATTGAGCTTCAACTAAAATTTTTTCAACCTCAAGAACAATCTTCTTAAGACCTCAATGTGCTTTTTTTCTGTTCGGGATTTAGCAATCATGTCATCGACATATACTCAAGGTCCTTATGCATCATGTCTTGAAACAAGTTCACCATGGCTAATTGGTATGTTACCCCTGCGTTCCTTAGCCCAAACGGCATTACTTTGTAACAAAAGGTGCCCCACAAGGTTATGAAAGTAGTTTTATCCATATCCTCTGGATGCATCTTTATCTGATTGTATCCTGAGAAGCCATCCATGAAGGAGAACAACGAATATCCTGCTGTGTTGTCTACTAAAGTGTCAATGTGTGGCAAAGGAAAATTATCCTTTGGGCTTACTTTGTTCAAATCTCTGTAATCAACACACATTCGTACCTTCCCATCCTTCTTAGGAACAGGCACAATGTTAGCTACCCATTCGGAGTACTTCACTTCTTGCAAGAATCCTGCATCAAACTGCTTCTTGACTTCATCTTTTATTTTTAGAACGATATCTGGCCTCATTCTCCGTAACTTCTGTTGGACTGGTTTGTAATCTTGTCTTATCGGAAGACGATGTACTATAATGTCAGTGCTCAATTTGGGTATATCCTGATATGACCAAGCGAAGATATCCTTGAATTCTCGAAGCAACTCGATCAAATCATGCCTTGTGCCCTCGGTAATCAGTGTTCCAATTTTCAACTCCTTCCCTTTCTCTAGGGCTATATTCTCTATTGCTTTTTTCTCATGAGGCATAATTTGTTTCTCCTCATGTTTTACCATTCTTAACAGATCGAGAGATACATCACAACCTGTGAGGGGTATGAAAAAATATACAAAGAATGAATGAATCTAAGAATGATTGCTTATGTGCTATGAATAAAAGAATGAAAATTGCCAGAATTTAAAGGAATATTGGTTGATAAAAAGTGAAACAATACTCGTTTAAATTGATAAAAGTTATATTTTATTTAAATAATAATAGATGAACATAAGCCTATTTTCACAAATGTAATCTTACTACTCCTAGGCTTTAGAGTAATAGATATGTTTCGAGAATTACTCTAAAAAATCCCTAAAGACTACAGGAAGGTCCTCCGAAGTCCAATTGTTCAGAGAGCTCCCCGGTTCATAAGGGCAAATACCCTCAAGGTTTTCTTGCCCCAATCTCTCATTATGTACAGCATTGATCTGATGACTTTCTTCTACCAGCAACCCTCCTGACTTAAAGGATTTGGATATAGGTGGGAATGTCATCGGTTTCCACTCTACTTCTCCTCCATTCAAATGCGCCTTCCTTCTTGCTTGGCGCTTTTCAATCTCTTGTCTCTTGTGCTTATGGTCTGGCTTGAAACCCAAACTAAATCGATCCTTCTTCTCCATCAGCTTTGGGATTTGAATCCCTCATTGCAACTGTTTTCCTAGTCCTTTTCCCGGCGATGCTCCCTTTCCCATCATCATTTGCAGAGTCATCCTTGTAGCTCCAGACATTTTGGGTACTGGCACCTTACTTCCTTCCAGAATGAAGGTTGCATTGATAATTTCTAGAGAGTGAAAAGAACACTCAATAGGCTATTCATTGGCCTCGACATAAGATACTTTGCTAGTGACTGTTGCTATGATATCCTCCTCCGCATTGATAGTTATTAACCATCCATCTGTCACTAACTTCAGTTTTTGGTGTAATGAGGAGGGCACCGCTCCTGCCGAGTGTATCCATGGTCTCCCTAATAAACAATTATAGGAGGGTTTGATATCCATCACTAAGAAATCAACTTCATATGTATTTGGCCCAATTTCTAAAAGGATATCAATTCGTCCCATCACTTTCTTTTCAATTCCATCGAAGGCTCTTACCACATTATGACACGTCTTCATATGCGAACTGTCAATAGGTAGTCTGTTCAATGTGGATAATGGAAGGACGTTCAAAGCAGACCCATTATCAACGAGTACACTTGAAAGCGTGTATCCCTTGCATCGAGTAGTGATGTGTAAGGCCTTAGTTGACCCTATGCCCCCAGGTGGAATTTTATCATCATTAAAGTAGATGAAATTGTCAGCACTGATGTTATTTCCCAACCGATCCAACTTATTGACAGATATATCGTGAGTGACATATGTCTCGTTAAGTACCTTCAACAATGCATCCCAATGCACCTCAGAACTCAGAAGTAAGGCTAAAACTGATATGCGCGCCGGTTGCTTACGCAACTGCTCGACCACACTATATTCACTATGCTTAAGGAACTTTAGCAATTCCTTAGCCTCTTCCTCTCTTACCGGCTTATTAATGGGTATTTCGGTCTTTTTTCCCTTCTCAATCTTAACATCCTTTATTTTGGTGGGCTCCTCTCTAATGCCCCCCGGTCATAACACTTCCCACTTCGTGTATGGGAACCTTCGTTTTGCATGCCTTTAGACGCATTGGCTACATTTTCTCCCTGAGGAACTGTTACACTGCAGTCATAGCTCCATGGCACCCTCTTGTCATCCTTATAGGAGAAAGGAGCGGATTTATGGATAATGACCTTGGGCACTGGTGGCGTCCCCTCTTCATTATTTCCCGGCAAGGAAATAATAATTCTTGGTCGGCTGGTTCCTTATTGTTCACCTTCCAGCGCATTTATTTCTCTTTTATAAGAGCTACCTTCAAAAATTTGCAGCTCTTTATTATCAATAAAGCCTTGCACCAAAGCTTTGAATTCTTCACAATTTTGGGTCTCATAACCCTCTTTCCCATGGAACTCACAGTAGTTCCCCGTTTCTTCTCTTTCATTCTTAGAGGTTATCATCCCTCTCTTCACCATCTCTTTCCAAATTACCCTTAAAGGCATCCTTATCTCAGCAACATTTTCCTTCCCCCTTTTTCCACCAGCTTCACCAATGGCATTCACTCCTTGATTGTCATGGTTTGGCAAAAGGTTCTCAGTATTTAAGGTACTCTCAAATTTCAAAACCCCATTCTTGATCAACCTCTCTACAGCTTTCTTGAATCCAGTACAATTCTCAATAGAGTGCCTCGATATTCCAGCATGATACTCACATGTGGCATTTGCATCGTACCATTTAGGATATGGATGTTGTAATGGTTTCAAGTGGAAAGGGGTTATAGCATGCGCATCATATAAGTTTTGATAAAGCTCCTGATACGTCACAGGTATAGGTGTAAATTGCATCCTCTCATGCTTGGTGCTAGATTCCTGCTTTTGAGAGCCCTGTTGCCCAACTGTGGCTACTTTGGGCTGACTAACCATGACTGCTTTCGAATTGAAGCTGCTTGTGTTGTTCACCTCATTGTCTTTTCTTCTTGGGGCTGATCTTTTGGCCACTTCCCCCTCAATTTTACCGCCCCTTATGGCGTTCTCAATCATCTCCCCTGCCATAACTATATCCGCGAAACTTTTCATGGTGCTTCCAATCATGTGAGTGATGAACGGCGATTTCAAAGTGTTGATAAATAACATGGTGGTCTCCTTTTCTAACAGTGGTGGTTGTACTTGCATTGCCACCTCCCTCCATCGTTGTGTATATTGTCTAAAACTTTCATTAGCCTTTTTCTCTATGTTCTGAAGTGTGATCCTGTCCGGCGTCATATCAGTCACATGGTTGTACTGTTGCATGAAGGCTTGTACAAGATCCCTCCACGAATTTATTCTAGCCCGGCTCAACTGATTGTACCACCTGGCTGCCGCTCCTATCAAACTATCTTGAAAACTATGGATCAATAGTTGATCATTGTTCACGTACCCAGTCATTCTCTTACAGAACATTGTTATGTGGGTCTCTGGGCAAGTAGTCTCGTTGTACTTTTCAAACTCCGGTATTTTAAATTTGTGAGTAAACACCAAGTCTGGGACCAAGTTAGGTCTTTGGCCCTAGTCCCGTAGTGGTTACCAGTGCTTTCCAAAGCCCTAAATTTCTCCTCTAACCACTTACAACGGTCCTCTAATTGTTTTGCAGATTCGATTGCCATTCATTCTTTCTCCATCAGATCTAGATCAAGAGTGATAGGGTTGATCGGGCTATCACCCACATTATTTCCCAACCCAGATGGGAAATTCATAGGGATTCCAGTATCAATCGGCCCATGTTGAGGCCTCACAGTGACAGATGGCCTTCTAGGAGGTGCCTCAGTTCACAGTGGCACATGAGGCGGAGTAAAACCTGGAGGAGGACCCTCATTTTCCTCTTCAGTGATGGCCATAGGAGCCTTTCCCTTATCAGTGGCCCTTAGTAACTGAGCCATTTCGGCCATCATGTTCCTCTGAGCTTCCAACATTTGCTCCCTCATTTCATTCTGCATTTTGGCCAACTGCTCTTGCAATTGGTCTTGCATATCCTTTTGCAACTGCTCAAACCTTTGATCCATGTTCTTAGTTTTAGTGTGAGTGCCGTAAGGATGTGTGATTTCCAGATTTTCTTTTCTACATTTGTAAAGAAACTTTAACTAATTAGGGTCTTTCTATAACCTTGAATGCATATGATATGATGTAATGCAAATGCATGAATGCAAAAAAGGCATCGATCTCGATTCAATCTCATTTAGAAAACTTTATTTAGAAAAAGAATATCTTTACATATAAATGGATTACAAGTACACTTTCGCCCTAATACCCAAAGTTTTAACTCTATCTAATAAAAGGGCTAACTCTCGTCCTATATCTGACGACGACCCACACATCAAACTTAATACATCGGCTCATACTGCCAAGTCCTGCACATATTCAGCAACCTCTCGAATCTGGGCTATGGCTTCTCCCATGACATGATCCCTTTCTCTGACCTGTCCTCTAGACTGATGAAGCTCTCCCTTTAGATAATCTTCTTGCACCTCGAGCTACTCGATCCGAAGCTTACCTTCATGCAATACTACTTCCAAATCCTCAACTTTACTCTTTAGCTCTTTTAACTCGACAGTAGAGTCATGGTTTCGATTCCAATGAAGAGATCTTCCAAGCTCAGCTACTTTGGTCTTCAATCCTTTATTTTCTTCCTCTAATGCCAAATTTTGCGACTGCATTTCTTGGAACTTCCTCTCCCAATACTCGGCTCCAGCTTTTTCCTCTTGAACCTCTTTCTGCAACTGATCTGAAGACCCTCCTACTCTCGCTCTCCTCAAGGATACCTGAGCCTTTTGTAATGCTCCTTCAAATTATCTCTATCCTCCTCAATCTTCCTCTTTTCTTTTCTTTCTTTCTCGACTTCTATTTTTTGAACATCGACATTTAAGCTCAAGTACATCTTTTCTTCTTCAAGTTTTGCTATCCTCTTCTCGAGCTCCAGGTTCCTTCTCTCGAACTCTTGCTTCATGATTTCTAGCTCCAAGGGCATCACTCGTAAATATTCCTCTATCGGTCGGGCCCCTTCCATGCTTGGCTTAGGAATGTTATCATTAATCCTTCTACCTCTCCACTCGACGTACTCCGGAATCGTAGCAGGGCTAATAGCTATTCCTTTCAACCGATAAGTTTTGTTCCAAGCACTAGAGATCTCACTGACCTTCTTCTTGTAGTCAGCTCCTCTATACACGAACTCACTTTGAGCCAGCCCATGAGTCGCTGGTACGAACTGCCTCAATCCATGTTGCCTTAACACGAGTAAAGGGGCATAACCAATGGCACCCCAAATTCCCAATAAAGGGACCCCATCAAAACTGCCGCATCGGTAAAGAATCTCCCCAGGAATCATCCACGGAGCCCTCCACTCAACATCTTTCTACTGAAGGTTCTGAAGTAGCGCTATCTAGTTCTCTTCTGGAACATCTACTCTCCTAGTTGAAGCTACTATGTTTTTTAACGGTGAATAATCCTCGAAGAAGACCTGACAAACCACCCTATCTATCAATCAAAAATGGCTGTAGAACCAAGTTAAAAGTAACTGAGCACAACCAACAAACCTGCCTACACCAGCCTTCCTACATGCGCCTAAGAACCTGAATGTCTCCGCCAAAATTGCAGGGACGAAAGTGACCCTCTTACCGAGTCGATGAAAAAGATCCGTGGTTGTCTCATCCACATATCCCAAAGCCCTAGGGAAGACCATTAATCCATACAAACTTAAGGCAGAAACATCTACCTTCTTCGTCTCATCAGGGTGTGTCAAAATCAGGCCCTTCAAAGCGTCCTACGAAATGCACTTGCACTCACCCTTCTCTTTAATTCTGGTCGTGATCCATTGCTCGCTCATCCCCGTAATAGTCATCAATTTCTTCCAAAAGGCAGGGACACAAGCAGCTCGAGAATAGATCCTATCACTCTGAAACCTGGGACAATGAAGCAAGGCAGTGTACTCCTCTACAGTAGGCACCAAGTCTACTTCCCCAAAAGTGAAACAACTGTACGATGGGTTCCAAAACTGAGCGAGGGCTCGGAACAAGTGCTCATCTACCTGAACATCGAGCAAGTAAGGTAAGTCTCCGTAATTACCGTAGAATAACTGTTTAGTCTCATTGCCCCACTGATCCCAAATCTCCTTAAGCTCTTGGAGATTATTCTGTGTGACACTTCGATGCAGTGAGTGTAATCCGGCACTCAGACATATATCCATGAGCTATACTATCTCCCTTTTCTAGTTGAGTTTGCTCGGACCATCTATGGATGTTGGCGTTGCCCTCCACTCTATCAAGAAGTCCGTTCTCCATAACAAAACTCTCTAACTTAGAAACTGACCGTGAATCGATACCTTTTGTAAATGCAAAATTTCATGCAAACAAAAGAAAAGAAATAGTCAATATCATATGATAAACACAAAGATAACCTAAGTATAATTCTATCTAAATTGAGCTCTTACGGTTTTTCTATATGTGGTTTGTTTCTAAAGTTTGAGGTACCCGAACCAGCAGATTCCTCGATCCTCACCCATTATAGGCTCATTTGAATCGAGTTCAGTTTAGAGGAATACATTTCCCTATGGCTACACAAAGATGAAAATCTCACGAAACCATATGTAGGGATGTGTCCCGAAAGTGATCCACTATCCTGCACGGAGGTGAAAACCTCACGAAGGCGTAACTTCTCACTCCCACTTAAGGGTGTGACCACAACGGTCATGCAAATGCAATGCGTATCAGAATATAGCAACACATGCAATAATACAAACACATGTAATGCAAAGATGATTAAATTTTAAAATTTTTAATTTCTGACATTAAGACAAGAGATAATCAATTACACGGCTTGACTCTCTTATTGGTCCCCGGCGGAGTCGCCAAGCTGTCGAGACCGTTTTTAAATCGGGTTTTGGAAAATGGGAATTGACTTTAAAAAAGAAAACAGGAGTCGCCACTAATCTTTTTAGGTTTGATTGGATCACCTTTAAAGCATTTTTGTTTTAAAATCATCGGTTTTGGTCTACGAAATCAAAAGAACGGGTTCGGGAGTCGGTTACGTACAAGGAAGGATTAGCACCCTTGTAACGCCCAAAAATTGGTACCTAATTGATTATCAAGTGCCTTTAATGTCAGAAATTTAAAAATTTTAAGATGTAATCCTCTTTAAAATATTTTGATTTTGAAAATTGGAGTTCACTCGTATCAAAATATTGACACTAAGTTAGCTTTTTGGAAATCCCTATCTCGAAACAACAAAACGCCACATCCAGAAAGTTAGGACATATTGCTTTGAAATTCCAAGACAGTTGCTCGCATTTTGAAAACCTTTAAAAACTTAGAAGGGTACATGATTATTCGAACGCAACGTGAAAAGTCGCAACCCAATAAGTTAGGGCACTACTTTCCTCAAAATTTCCAAACACCAAGCATTGCCTTTATATTTTTTTTTGAAAACTTTGGAGTCTCGTTTTTTTAAAAATGATGCATTAGGAATCACATTATCATTATGGAATAGAACATTGCAATAATAAGTGAATAAAACATGCATTTTAACGATAAGATAGCAATAATACAAAAATCATATACTAGATACATACGTGTTTAGAATTACATAACATCATATATACAAAGATACATATAACTTATATTGAAGATGGATAAGCAAAACATACAAACATACATAGCAATAATTAAGAAATGATACATGATACACAATTTAAAAGAGATATAATATCGATGTACATGTTTACAAAATATAACATCAAATAATAAATATAAAATAACATTTAGCACACATGATACATACAATATAAAAAATACATAAAAGAATCAATATATATAAAATATAAAGTGAATAATTGTTAACAAAATATCCATATAATACAAATAAAAATATGATATTTAATGATAATTTTAAAATAGTATTTAATTATACTATATGTAATAACAGAATTTAAAAATATATTGTTTTAGAAAAATAATGTATAAAAATTTATAATAAAATAATTATAATGTAAGTTTAGCATAATATAAAATAAGTAATTAATGATGAAATATACATGTTATAAAAATTATAATATTATAATATCCTCAAAATATGTAATAATAGAATATGAATAAAATAATTATTAATAAAGATAAGTATGTAATATGAGTTAAAACCCTTAATGATAATAACATATAGATAAAAATATATAATAGTATAAAAAGATGACATAATAATATAGAATAATATATAATATGTATGTATAAATAATGTGTAGTATATATATACAAATAATTAATATATAATGTAAATAAAAATATAATAACCATATATAAATAATAATGTAAAATAATAATAATATAATAATATATTGTTAAAATGAAAGATAATATAAAGATAAAGATATTTAAACATTAAGTAATAAAATATAGTATAGATATATATAGGAAAATAATTTATGATAAAAATATAAGTAATATTTTTTATGATAATATATGTATAGTTTTTTTAAAAAAATAAATAAATTATATATAAAATAAAATAACAAAATTTAAAAATAGTAAAACAAGGGTTAAAATTGAATTTAAATAGAATTATAAGGCTAATTTGCAAAATAATGTAAGTTCTGGGCCTGATTTGCAAGAATTAAGCGACAAAGGACTCACTGGGCAATTTGTCCTAATCCTAAATGACGCTGTTTCCAGTATGTAATAACCGTTAGGACTAAATTAAAATTAAAACAAAATAATAGGGCCAAATCATAAATAAAATAAAGTTTAATTGTAAACAGAAAAAAGGGTAGAAGGATCAATTGGGTAATTAACCCAATCCTCAAAAACACGCGGATCCTCCCCGGCTAATCGGGTCAACGCGCGGATCCTGGGGCCATGAAACGATGTCGTTTTGTCAAGGCTATATAAGCCAACTTCTCAGTTTTAAACTCATTTGAAACCTGAGTTTAAAAAAAAAACTTAACATTTCCTCCGAAAGAGAGAGAGAGAGGAGCTCCAGGTTCTGGCCCTCGTAGGTCACGCTCCGGTCGTTGATCCTACACGCGCCCACGCGCCGTCATACACGGTGGTCTGAAGGTTTAAAAACATTCGTCCTCCCACAGGTAACCCCCCTTTTTTCTTAGATCGTTACTCATATATGCTAGAACAGTTCATATATACATTCAAAATAAGCACGAGACACGCGATTAAATCACCTTTTTTAGAGACTGTTGGTGTTTTTTGAACAAATATCTGTAAGTGTATTTCTCTCTAGAAAAATCGTGTGTTACAAATCAGAAAAAGATGGGTTTTTATAACCCTTTGTAAGTGATTTACAATCAAGATTTCTTTCCATATTTTGCCCCTGTTTTCTGTTGTTATTTTTTATTTTGCAGATGTCTCGCGAGGAAATCAGTGAGCCAAGATGATTAGGCCCTGATGACGATGGTGCTGGCGCTAATCTGCTTTCATTCGGCTTCAACTACGACCAGATTCGAGGCCGGGAATCACGGCATCGATGGGGTAGATGGAATGACGTACTGATTTAGCTTCTGGAGCCTTCCATTTGAGGCGCCTAGGGTTTCTGAAACCCTAGGGCCTTCCGTTTTCTGTTTGCTATTTGGGCCTTCCTGGGCTTCACTAGATTGGGTCAAGGGTAGGCTTAGAAATGGGTTTGTAATGTAATGGGTTGGGTCTGCTGGGTAGTGTTGTAATTGAGCTTTATTTCTTTTGTAAATGGACTTGTATAAAAGGGACTTTATTTATTTTATTTTTGGTTTTCTGTTTGGTTTATTAAGCCCGGACGAATTTGGGCTCTTACAATTTTCATTTAATATTTTAAATGTGTTTGATAATCATTTTAATTTTTTATTCAATATAAAATTTTCAACAAAAAAAAGTGTTAAATAAGGTAAGTAGATAGGTAGCTATTTATCAGAAAATATTAAGTTTATTTTATTTTATTAAAAAATTGAAATAAATTATATTTTTTTAAAGTGAGATATTAAAATTAACTTATTAACTTTTATCCAAAACTATCCAAAATAATATAAAATATTATATTAACAAGATTAAAACAAAATAATAAATAATCTTTTAAAAATTAATATTTACTTTTATCAAACAACATAATTATATTTTGTACTTATATTTATTAATTTACAAAACAATTTTCTAATATAAATTCAGCACTAATAAAATTTAACAATAAAAATTTAATATTACAGCACTTAAAATTTTAATTTATCAAAAAAACCCCTAAATATTACATTATCCAAACAAAAATGTGGCCTAAGGACATATGTTTAAGGCATTAATCCCCATCCAACAAAATTAAAATTCACTTACTTTCTTATGCAAAATGTGTTATTGTTATTATTATTACTATTATTATTAGATTAGATATTGTAGAAATAAGGGATAATTGGTTTGTTAACAGAAATTATGGTTAAAATCCACAAAAACAAAAGTGTAAAAATTGTAAAGATGAACACCGAGATTGTTTACACGGTTCGGCTTCAGTTTAAGTTTGCAATCATTATCTTTCTCACGGTACAACCAATAATTTAAGTCCTAACATCAGTCTAATTATTTTAAAAAATTATTTTTTTGGTGCCTCCAGTATGTCAAGCGACACCTGTTAAAATTTTAAATATATATATTTAGGTGGTGGTGCTGTGTCAGGTGGTACCGATGATATTTAAAAAAAAAATCGTTGTAGAAAGAGTATTTTGAAAATTTGGTCATTGTTTTAGAAGATTTAGAACAACAAAAGTCCATGAGATGGATGATATCTTTTTTTTGGTCTCGAAATCAATACGAAAGGTCATTACAAACGACAACATCAGTGGCTATTGAGTACAACGATTAGAGTTTTTAACGAATAAGAAGGAAAAGAAGTAAAATAAAATAAAATAAAATAAATTACAAAAATAGTCAATTTTGTTTGGCTCAGATTATATTTTAGTTACTTATGTTTGAAATGTTACGTTTTAATCACTTATGTTATCATTTTATTACAAAGTGGTCACTCTACCATGACTCAAGATGTAAATTTAAAGGAAAAAAATATTTAAAAAGAATTTTAATGGAAATTTTAAAGTTTGTGATAAATGGGATTATTATGATAATTGTTTGATTAAGTTAATATATTATTATATCATATTTTTAGGTATTTATTTTAAAAAATAACAATTTAATAATACACCGAAAATATAAACTAATACAATATTGATAATTAAAAATTTCTACTTATGGTAAGTCGTGGTAATTAAAACCAGATAGATTGGGTTTTTTAAGTTTAGAAAAAAAATCATGTTTGATAAAAATAAAGTATTATTTTCTATAAAATATTTAAATCAATTTTAATTTTAAAATATATTTTAAATTAGTGTAGTAATATATTAAAGTAAATAAAGGCATGGAGAGGGGAGACACCAAATTTACGTGGAAAACCCTTCTGAATATAGAAGGGAAAAAAAACCACGGGAAAAGCCATCACTAAAATTCATATGTGGTGTGGAGTTACATTGAAGACATTTACATCAACTCTAATCGGAGTTCAAGAAGTTGTCCAGTTCTTGCAATGTGATGTAAAGATTGGCGTTGACATCCTCACGAGCTTCTTCCTAAATATGCAAATCAACGCCATGTTTGGTTTGAGAATCAAATATATAATGTGTATATCTATAAGCATGCATGAACAAGGTTATGAATATATAAGCTACATCATAAACATGTAAAAATATAAAATGAAAATAGAGCAAGGTTTAGGCAGGTACCAGATGGTGAGAATTATAATCAGGCACTCCAAGATTGCCACCAACACCTGCCGACGTCCAAGGGTTTGGTTGTTGGTTTAAGCATGCAGTGAAGAGTGGTGACGGTGAGAAGCCTCCTGCTTCTGGAGCCATATAATCAAATGCCTGATTCCCCACGGGCACGAAAGCAAAATCATTTGTTGAAGTCGACGGCACCTCCATCAACTTACGTTTCTTATTCTTGTTGATTTCTCCTTCACATTCTTCGAAATCCGGGCTCACAACAGCAGCATCCTTATTCTTAATCTCACAGATAACGAAATCACTCAAACCAAGAGCTTCTTGGTCTTTCAAGGAGAACTCATGCATGATCCATTGACCATTTGATTTCTGGCTTTTCTTGCGGCTGTACGTGAAGTATTTATCATACCCTATGACTTCGCCGCTTTCCGAGTTCTTCACTTCTTTGATATATTGTTGGAGCCAACATCCATCTCCCGCGGTTCTTTCGATTCTTGCCTTGCTCTTCTTCTTCAACTCCGTGATAACCCAGAGAGACTCTGCCGAATCTTGGTCGAAAATATTCCAAGGCTCGCGATTTGCGCCATAAATATCCAACTCCTTCATCACACCAAAAGGTATGGGATCGCCCTTGATGAATGGTTGAAGGTAATCACAAAGGATTTCTTCTTTGGTGGGAAGAAATCGAAGCCCTACAGGAATCTCAAGCTTGGGTCTAACAGTTGACATGATCGGGGTTTCGTTAAGGCGGTGGTGATCGACGAAGAGAAAGATGGTTTTCAAAGGAATTTCAAGTAGTTTCTAGAAAGATAACCTCACACATATAAATTTCTTTTGTATCAAATAATTTGTTTATATATATATTATTTTAGAATAAATAATAATAAAAAATCGTAATTCAAATTTCATAATATGATATTTACAATGTTAACCTCGTAAGATTTCAAAAAGTTTTACAATAAAAAATATAATTTCACATTTTTAATATAAAATTTTAAGAGTTCATTTTAGTAATTTAAAATTTTAAAAATTTTAGAAGAGTGGTATGAAACAATTTCATTTGAGGAGGCTGCCCAACCTCCTAGTTTCGCTGCTGCATGCAGTATGAATTAATGTAGCTTAATAATCAAAAGAAACCGAAGCAAAAACAAATGAATTAATAAATATAAAATTATATCAGAAAATTCTGTTCTGAAATATCAGTTTAATCCTCTTGGTCTTAACATACCTTCTTTGTTGTATTTAAAGCCACAGACTCGCCGGAAAGTCCCTCGTACCGGTGTCGACATGCCGGAACACGAAAGGGAACGGGATTTTGGTGGTTGAAAGTCGTTAAAAATGTCGGAATAGTGATAGAAAATCTCTGTTTGAAACCTAAATCTGCACATCGTTATTAAGATTTTCTAGAATCTAATATGGTGCATGTTATTAGGAGGTTCAGAGAGGTATAATGAGGTTATTTTTGAATATCTCGACACTGTTGACGACGGCCGGAGTGATAGCGGAGGGTATAATGAGGTTCAGAAAAAAGAAAGTAATTGCTTGAAGATGTCATCTTTTAACCCGTCGAGTATCTATGAACTTATTAACAAAGAAATCATTTAAATGACAATTTTGCCAATAGACAGGTGTCATCTTCTCGGCCCTTAGATATGAAGGAGTTTCCTGTTGACAATTGCATGGTAAAAAAAAAGTTGAAAATTGCATGGTTTTGGAGCATCAAATTTATTAACATTTATGGCAGCCATCAATTGTGACTAAAATGTCAAAATAAGAGGTGCAAGTTTAGCACCATAAATGACTTTGAAAAATTGGCATGGGATAATTTATTTTTTGGTCCTTGAGATAATGGGCTATTTATTGTTTGGTCCTTGAACCTCAACTATAAATAGGCCTTCCCATTTCTCATTTTATTATCCCAACTATTTCTTTCTCACTTAGTTTTCTCTCTTCTCCCATTTGAGAATTCTTGAGGAATTCTATTTGTTTGTAATATTTTGGAGATAGTGAAGTTATCATCCAGTGTTAGTGCCCGAGGACGTAGGTATAATTTACCAACCTCGTTAAAATTCTTGTGTTCTTTCTTGTCCTATTTTTCTTTCAATATTTGAGGGTATAATAGTAGTATTTAATTGTGCTATTAAATTACGATAGAAGGGATATTCTGTCTAAGGAAAGACTTGGTACTTAAGAGATCCTTGTGATCCACCTCTCTTTCACAGGGAATTGAACTTTGTGTGATTTTTAGTACAATAATTTACACGCTTCCAACCCTATTGGAACAACAAGTGGTATCGAGCCAGTTAATCGTAGTATGCTCTGTGGTTGCGCTTTAAACCGATCTTCCACATCGAAAAAGATTTCCTTAGGTATATTGAAAGATTATGGAGACAACGGACGGTTTAGGAGCTTCAACATCGTCCATCCGGACAAGACCGACAATTGCAAATGCAAGATTGGCTGTGGAGATCTTTGATGGTACGAGCCATTTCGGTATATGGCAAAGTGAGGTTCTAGATGCCCTTTTTCAGCAGGTCTAGACATTGCCATTGATGAAAAGAAGCCGATGATGATGGGCGGAGAAAGATTGGAAGGCGATCAATCGGTTGGCATGTGGCACAATTCGATCATGCCTTTCTCGAGAGCAAAGGTATGCTTTTTCAAAGGAGACTTCGCAAATAAGTTGTGGGTGACACTTGAAGAAAATTTTTGAAGAAAAACAATCGAGAATAAGCTCCACTTGAAGAAAAGATCTGCTTCCGTTTTACCTACGTCCCAGTACCACAATGAATGATCACATCACCAAATTTAATCGATTAGTCACCGATTTGCTAAATATGGATGAGACATTCAAAGATGAAGATTTGGCTTTGATGTTTGTTGGGTCACTTCACGAGGAGTTTGAGTTCCTAGAAACTACTCTACTTCATGGGAAAAGTGATATATCTCTAAGCGAAGTCTGTGCGGCCTTATACAGTTATGAACAGAGAAAGAAAGACAAGCAGAAAAACTCAATCAGAGACACAGAAGCTTTAGTAGTCCGTGGCCGTTCATACACTCGAAGAAAAACTCAGAAGGGGAGATCAAAGTCAAAGTCCAGACTTGGGAAAGATGAATGTGCCTTTTGTCATGAGAAAGGCCACTGGAAGAAAAATTGTCCGAAGCTGAAGAATAAGGGAAAAGCTGTTGTAGATGCTTGTGTTGCAAAGCATGATACCAGTGACTCTGAACTATCATTGGTTGCATCATCATCATCGTTCCATTCAGACGAGTGGATATTGGATTCGGGTTGTACCTATCATATGTCCCCTAACCGGGAGTGGTTCTCTGATTTAGTAGAACTAAATGGAGGAGTTGTTTATATGGGCAATGACAATGCCTGTAAAACTGTTGGGATAGGTTCAATCCAATTAAAGAATCAAGATGGATCAACCAGAGTTTTGACTGATGTTCGGTACGTGCCCAGTTTAAAGAAAAATCTCATCTCATTGGGAGCCTTGGAATCCAAAGGTTCAGTTGTTACTATGAGAGATGGGGTTTTGAAAGTGACTTCTGGCGCACTTGTGATATTGAAAGGCATCAGGAAAAATAACTTGTATTATTACCAAGGTAGTACAGTTATTGGAGCAGTAGCTGCAGCTTCCGATAATAAAGAGTTGGACTCAATGCAGTTGTGGCATATGAAGTTGGGACATGCCAGTGAAAAATCCTTGAAAATTCTAGCAAAGCAAGGATTGTTGAAAGGTGCAAAGGCTTGCAAATTAAAATTTTAGAGCATTGTGTTCTGGGAAAGCAAAAGAGAGTGAAGTTCGCACTCGGCTATCCATAATACAAAAGGTATTTTGGAATATGTTCACTCGGATGTGTGGGGCCTTCCAAAACACCTTCGTTGGGAGGAAAACACTACTTTGTTACTTTTGTTGATGACTTTTCCAGAAGAGTTTGGGTGTATACCATGAGAACTAAGGATGAAGTGCTTGGAGTTTTTCTTAAATGGAAAACTATGATCGAAAACCAAACTGGCAAGAAAATCAAGCGGCTTAGGACGGACAATGGAGGGGAATATAAAAGTGATCCGTTCTTCGATGTGTGCCAAGAGTATGGTATTGTTCGACACTTCACAGTTAGGGATACACCACAGCAGAATGGAGTGGCAGAGCGTATGAATCGAACATTGCTGGAGAAAGTTCGATGTATGTTGTCCAATGCTGGGTTGGGCAAACAATTTTGGGCTGAGGCTGTGACATACGCTGGCCATCTTGTTAATCGTTTGCCATCATCTGCATTAGAAAGAAAAACTCCTATGGAGGTATGGTCTGGAAAACCGGCTACAGATTATGATTCCTTACATGTGTTTGGATCTACTGCATATTACCATGTGAAGGAGTCAAAATTAGATCCGAGGGCAAAGAAGGCTCTCTTTATGGGAATCACCTCTGGAGTAAAGGGATTTCGTCTTTGGTGCTTAGACACAAAGAAAATGATCTCAGAGCAGAGATGTTACCTTTGATGAATCTCCCACATTAAAAAAGGTAGCAGATGAAGATATTCAGACAAGTGATACTCCACAGCAGGTGGAGTGTACTCCAAAACAGGTGGAGTTTGAGCAGGTGAGGATTTGCCCAGTTAATAAGTCTAATTCTCCAACCACAATGGAGGAATTAGAGGTTGAAGAGGTTCTGACCCAAGAACCGTTGAGTACACCAGAACCAGTTGCAGTTGCAAGGCCACGGAGAGAAATTCGTAGACCTGCTCGATTTACTGATATGGTAGCCTACGCCCTTCCCGTTGTTGATGATGATATTCCTGTCACTTATCAAGAAGCAATGCAAAGCTTAGAAAGTGACAAATGGAAAAACGCCATGGATGAAGAAATGCAGTCTCTCCAAAAGAATAATACTTGGGAGTTGGCGCAATTACCGAAAGGTAAAAGGGCAATCGGATGCAAGTGGGTATTTGCAAAGAAAGATGGATCTCCTAGCAAGAAAGATGTTCACTACAAGGCAAGATTGGTAGCTAAAGGTTACGCTCAGAAGGAGGGAATTGACTATAATGATGTATTTTCCCCTGTTGTGAAACATTCCTCCATTAGAATTTTGTTGGCCTTGGTAGCACAGTTGAATTTGGAGCTAGCTCAACTTGATGTAAAGATAGCTTTCTTGCATGGTGAGCTAGAAGAAGAGATCTATATGACTCAGCCCGAAGGATACGAAGATGCTGGTGGTAAAAATTGGGTTTGTAAGCTGAACAAATCGCTATATGGATTGAAGCAATCCCCGAGGTAGTGGTACAAGCGATTTGATAGCTTTATGAGAAGGCAGAAGTACACAAGAAGCAAATATGACAATTGTGTGTATTTGCAAAGTCAGCATATGAGATCTTTCATTTATCTACTCTTGTATGTTGATGATATGTTAATTGCTTGAAGAGCCAAAAGAGATAGATAAATTTGAAGGCTCGATTGAATGAAGAGTTCGAGATGAAAGATCTAGGTGAGGCCAAGAAGATTCTCGGCATGGAGATAAGTAGAGATAGACAGAGAGAGGCAAGCTTTGTTTGAATCGGAAGCAATATCTCGAAAAGGTATTACAATGTTTTGGTGTAAATGAAAACACAAAACATGTAAGTACTCCACTTGCTTCTCATTTGAAACTTAATGCTCAATTATCTTCGAAGACTGAAGAAGAAAGAGAATATATGGCAAAAGTCCCATATGCTAATGCAGTTGGGAGTTTGATGTATGCAATGGTGTGTACGCGGCCTTGACATTTCACAAGCTGTTGGAGTTGTGAGCGTATATATGCATGATCCTGAAAAGGACATTGGCAAGTCAGAAATGGATTCTACGGTATCTTCGAAAAACCGTAGACGTTGGTTTAGTTTTTGAGCAGGATGAAGCACTTGGTCAGTTTGTAGTTGGATATGTTGATTCCGACTTTGCTGGTGATTTTGATAAACGTCGTTCAACTACGGGGTATCTATTTACTCTTGCTAAAGCCCGATGAGTTGGAAGTCTACCTTACTGATCATCTGATAGCTATTTCTACTCAGAGGCGTAATATATGGCGCGTGATGTGTCATTAAGGAGGCTATTTGGCTTAATGGATTGTTGGAAGACTTGGGAGTTGTTCAAAGTCACATTAGTCTATATTGTGACAGTCAGAGCGCTATTCATTTAGCGAAAAATCAAGTCTATCATTCAAGAACCAAGCATATCGACGTAAGATATCACTTTGTGCGGGAAATCTTTGAAAAAGGAAAAATTCTACTTCAGAAGATTCCAACAGCAGATAATCCCGCAGATATGATGACCAAAGTGGTAACAACAATCAAGTTCAATCATTGTTTGAACTTGATTAACATCCTGAGAATTTGAGCACCTTCAGGTGTATGGCGCTCGAGAGTGCATTTAGAGGCACTACAAAGATAGCTTTATCGGATTTGGGGATTTGAAGGAAGTATGTGAAGATGTGATTATTCTAATCAAATCTTCAAGGTGGAGATTGTTGACAATTGCATGGTAAAAAAAAAGTTGAAAATTGCATGGTTTTGGAGCATCAAATTTATTAACATTTATGGCAGCCATCAATTGTGACTAAAATGTCAAAATAAGAGGTGCAAGTTTAGCACCATAAATGACTTTGAAAAATTGGCATGGGATAATTTATTTTTTGGTCCTTGAGATAATGGGCTATTTATTGTTTGGTCCTTGAACCTCAACTATAAATAGGCCTTCCCATTTCTCATTTTATTATCCCAACTATTTCTTTCTCACTTAGTTTTCTCTCTTCTCCCATTTGAGAATTCTTGAGGAATTCTATTTGTTTGTAATATTTTGGAGATAGTGAAGTTATCATCTGGTGTTAGTGCCCGAGGACGTAGGTATAATTTACCGAACCTCATTAAAATTCTTGTGTTCTTTCTTGTCCTATTTTTCTTTCAATATTTGAGGGTATAATAGTAGTATTTAATTGTGCTATTAAATTATGATAGAAGGGATATTCTGTCTAAGGAAAGACTTGGTACTTAAGAGATCCTTGTGATCCACCTCTCTTTCCTGGGAATTGAACTTTGTGTGATTTTTTAGTACAATAATTTACACGCTTCCAACCCTATTGGAACAACATTTCCCACTACTTGCATGGGAATTCCCACCAATGTTCTTAACACTTGTAATGTGATAATAGAAAAAAGAGAAGAATTTGTTTGTAAACAGTTCGTGTTTAATTACTAGTAATCGATGCGGGATGTTAATATCATTTGATTTTTCTTTGTTTTGTTTAGGATTAACAGAGCATTTGCATAAGAATCGTGTGCAAGAATATTCTCAGAGATGCGGGTCGGTCTCCCTGTTTACCATAGCTTCAACGAAGGGTTTGCGCATGCTCCGAGGTTCAAAGCCACCGTTCGTGTTGGTCGAGTCACTTACACTTCTAGGTTGACTTTTCCACAAGGGAAAGAAGCTGAGCAAATCGTTGCTCGGGTTCAAAGCCATTGAACAGCTACTGATTATAGATCTAGTAAGCCCTTCTGAACAGCCTGTTAATGTTGTGGTAAGTCATTTCATCTCATCTCATTAAAAATGGTAAAACCTAGTGTTAGGACATGGTGAAGGTATGAAATGCTATAATGATCCATTAACCAAGCCTAGGAATGAAACCTAATGCTAATGACCTTGTCCTGCCAACTTATGTTGTAAGTGTCCGAGTGCTGATGCCAATGATCGTCATGCGAAAAAGCGGAATCCATGATCACGAGGACCGTGATCGGAAGAAAATGCGAATTGATCGCAAGAGGTTTTATGTTTCTCCATTTTGATCATATCCTACTAATGTTTAAGTTGGGTGCAAGGGGGGTAATGCTACAATGTTGAAATGAACTTGACATATATATATATATTTTGTTTTGATTGGTTGTAGGTTTTGTCTACAAGGAGGAGAGAAGTTCAAATGAAAAGTTTTTGGGAATTCTATAACAAAGGAAGGGAACTTTGAAGCCATCCACATGGATTCAATATGTTTTGTATGGTCTGATAATATATATGGGTTGTGTGTTGAGATGTCCATGGCCTGGGCCAAACTAAAATTTTAGGCATATTTGCTAGGTCTAGTTCGGCTCGAAAAATTGGCCTGAAATTATGCCCAAATTTGACCCAGATAAAATGCTAAAATCTGAGTCCGACCCACTTATATTAATTTTTTTATATAAATTTTAAAAAAATACATAAAAAAGACACTAAAAAATATATATATAAAAAGACACTAAAAATTAGGAGGATTCCTTTTCTCGAGTATAGAAGTGGATGACTCCAAAAAAATAAAGATATATATGTGATTAACTAGACTAAAAATACATAGGACAAGATCTAAGTAGAATAGATCCTAAATTTTTTTTATGAACTTATTCACTGATGACATTTATAGCGTGACATGTTTTAATTCTGAGTGGATGATGGATTATGTATGTGTAATTCATATACTTTAATTTAAGTTTTTATTTTAAATAAATAAAAATTTAAAAGTTAGTAAATTAAATATATGAATTCTGTAGTACATAGTATCATCCATAACAGTTGAATGGCTAAAGAAAACTGTACAACGTGTTGAACATTATAAGAACTTAAATACGTCCAGCAGATACTAAAAAGCTTAAAATTAAGGCAGGTAAACGGCTAAAGGCAACTCCGCCACTAGCATTTGATGCAGCATATAATCACTATACTCAACTTTCACATGGGATTCGCACATTTAGGTGTTCGCACATGCAAGGTTTTCACATGGGGAAAATTGAGAATCACATTTGTGTATAAAGCTTAAGGTTTTGGTTCATCCAAATGCTGGAAGGTAGCAGCTGAGTGGATTTGATCGTATTGAGATGATGGATCTTAAACTATTATGGATATTGCTAACTGCATCACTGTTTTTCACACAAGGGTGGCGTCAGGCCTACGGGTGCTGGGAGCAGGGGAGAGTTACTCTCTTGCAACTCAATTATGTTTTCAATGTTAGCGACTGGATAACCGAGAAAGGTTCTAATTGTTGTCACTGGAAATACATTGAATGCCATAATACCACTAGACGAGTGAAAGGACTCTCTTTTTCTTTCAAACATCCATGGTATTGGGGAGATTCATTGTATTTGGATGTCTCTTTATTTCTCCCTTTTAAAGAATTGAAAAATCTTGATTTATCCTGCAATGGAATAACGGATTTGTTACTTTTGATCAATTGATCTTATAAATTAAGGCACTAACGATAAAAAAAACAAAAAAAAAAAAACTTTCTTGCAGCACCTTTATCATCTACCTTCAGCAATTTGGAAATCCTTAAATTATCTTATAATGATTTCCATGATAGTATTTTATCAAGTGAGCTTTCATCCCTCGAATATTTTAATTGGTTTTGAGTAGACTTATTTCTGGTAGGTTATTTGGGTTTCAAAAATTTGGACTTTTTTATTTTATTTTAATATGTCTTGAAGATATTTTGATTATTAGTACAAATAAATGTTAACAAAAATGAATAAAACAATAATTAATCAATAAAAATAAAAATTATCCTTTTATTTAAAATCATTTAATAAATAAACATTAGGAGTTATTGTATTTCAAGGGAATAATTGAATATTTATTTATTTAAATATATATTTCATTGCTCTTATATAGAAGTGAAGAGTCTGCCAAATTTGAAGGTCTTGGATTTAAGCAACAATAGGATCGAAAGTCTCCGGTATTTACAAGGTATTAATTGAAATCCACATTTCAATCAACTAATTAATATATTTTTAGATTTTAGAATTCAAGCATAATTGTTAACATGATTAAATATTTTTTAAATTTAAGTTCATTATAACATTAATGTTTTTAGTTATATTACTATCAAATAATTTTTTTTGTTTTAAAATGCCACACCAATAAATTTAACAAAAAAAATGTGTTAACAACTGGACTTAAATTTTAAAATCCGAAAAATAAAGGGACTAAAATTCTTGAAATTAAAATATAAACACTAAATTTTAAATTTATGAAGAGTACAGGGACCTATAGTACATTTTAACCAATATTTTTATTTGAAGTTATATAAAACAAATTTTCCATGAAACAATATCACCAAATTTTTTTAGGGATGAATTTGGAAGAGCTTGACTTGAGTGGGAACAGGTTGAAGAACAATGATCTGACATATATTAAGGGGCTAAGTGTAAATTCCTTGAATATTGGAGGAAACCTACTGCAAGGATCAATCGACATTGGAGGTATTCGTAATGAAAATTTTTTAACTGCTAAAATAATTTATAGTCTAATATATGATCATATCGTATAAGATTGATATTTTGAGAAACGAATTAAAAAATATTTATTTATTTATTTCTTGTTTTTTTTTTCTAAAAAATAAACATAAGTAGTTAAATTCTATTTTTTTTTTTACTATGATGATTCAAACTTATATTATTTTTAGGGAAAATAAACATTAGGCTAATATGTCGTAACTTGAAATTTAAAAGCTATATTTTTGTGGTGATTATTTAATTAGATTGACAAAACGAGTGTTGAATCGATTTGGATAGTGTAGAATAATGTAACAAATCTGAAGAAGTTGGATATGAGTGACAATAAAATTGAGAGCCTTCAATATTCTCATGGTATGTTTTGATATATTTTACTCTATCATACTTCGTACATGGTGAGGGGCAACTTAAGTTTATGAACTTAGAAAAGCTTGATTTGAGTTACAATTTCTTCAATAGTACCTTATTCGCACTACTCGATGGGCTTTTCAATCTAAAGTTCAGTGTAAGGAATAACCTGGTTAAAGGATCAATAAATATTATTGAAGGTATAATTGCATTAATTAACTTCATATATATAATGATTCCTAAACAAATCATACTACTTTCTTGAGTTACTGCATTATTTAACTACTTTCAATGCAAATCTTTACAGAACTAGATGTTTAATTTGATCAATCTAGAGGAATTAGTGTTGGATGGTTCACATCTCAACACCAACATTCTTCAAAGCATTGGGGTATTGGATTTTCTAAGAGCTTTGTCTTTGAATGACTGTGAGTTGGCCAGAACACTACCTATCCACAGTCAATTAACTATGATTTAATTACTTAAATGAGACTAAATGATTTCTTATTATTGATTTTGGAGATGAGTCTTTATTTTTAGCTCATGTTGTAAAGTAATTGTTTTTATTATCCTAGAAAATGAGCTCGAAAATTGGAATAATTAGCATGAATTTGTTTTACATGAAGCTTGAGGTGTTGGTTCTTAGTGAAAATGCACTTGAGGGAGAACTTCCTTCATGTTTGGCTAACTTATCATCTCTTTATCATTTGGACATTCTGGTAATCAATTCATTGGAAATGGTGCCTCCATTGTTTTGGCCAATCCCACATTGCTTAGACTCGTTTCTCTTTCACGAAACCTATTTGAAGTTCCATCTTTTTTCATGTCATTTGCCAATCACTCACATCTCAAAGTCCTCTTTGGCGATCAAAATAAGTTAGTCAAAGAGCCTACCATTCCTACTTGGGTCCCAAAGTTCCAAATAAAAGTTTTCAGTTTGTCAAAATGTAGAACAAAGGAACTCCACAATGAAGTTCCCAAATTCCTCTATTACCAATATGACCTGAGAGTGATTGATCTTTTGTATAATAATTTTGGATGAAAGGCTCCTTTGTGGTTGTTAGAGAACAAGAACATTACTAGAATGAGAGCATTTTTAATGAAGGGCAAATCTTTTATCACCAGTGATCTCCAATTCCCTTCACATTCAAATCCATACATGTCGGTTATTAATATATCTAAAATTAAAATACATGGTCAAATTCTGGCAAATATTTGTTCAATTTTCCCACAACTAAAGTGGTTAAACTTATCTAGCAATATATCCTTGGAGTAATATTCCTCCTTGTTTGGGAAGTTTGAACACTGGGTTATATTTTGATCTATCACATAATCAGTTATATGGAGGAATACCAGAGAATTTGGCTAAAAGTGGCTCATTATTTTTTCTTAGGCTATCAAATAATCGTCTAAGTGGCAAGATAAGCCCAACTATCTTTAACTTACATTCATTACGGTGGTTATATTTAGGTGGCAACAACTTTGATGTGAGATAACCTAGTATTGATATCACAATTGTTTGTCTATCTCCTCTTACGGATATGGATTTAAGTAATAACAACTTGTCGGGTGAGCTCCCAATATGGATATCGAATCTATTAGGTTTGGTGGCATTGGCTTTATCCAATAACAAACTTGAGGGTCCCATTCCGATGGATTTGTGCTATCGCCTTAAAAATTTGGACCTTTCCCAGAACAACTTTTCTGGCCCAAAACCATCTTGCTCCGGTGCACAATTTATTGAACATCTCTACTTGACTCGAAATAGATTAAGCGGCACCTTGGGAAATGCATTCCTTAACTGCTTCTCTTTGGTGACTTTAGACATTAGTGAAAACCAGTTGACTGGTTAAATTCCAAATTAGGTTGGTACTCTTTTGGCTTTGCTGTTCTCCTTCTCAAGGCCAATTTTTTTATCGGAGAAATTCCAATTGAGTTAGGCAAATTGCATTCATTAAGCATCATTGTTCTTTCTCAAAACAATCTTTCGGGTCCAATATCTTCTTGTTGGAGTAATTTAACTCTTGAGCCAAATGATGAATTATCTTCAACAAAATGGGAGTTGGGACTTATCATATTATTCTTGGAGATAGCTGATTATAGTGAATCAACTACATTTGAAAGTAGTACTTTCAGAGGACTTGATGAAATCAATGTATCTTTGCCTATTAAGAATCAAATGGAAGAAAAGCTGGATTATAGGACAAAGAGAATATCTTAGATATACAAGGGAAACATTCTTACGTATATGCTCGGAATTGATTTATCATGTAATATGTTAACAGGTGAAATCCCCCATGAGATTGGAAATTTGAGTGAAATCCGTTCATTAAACTTGTCGCACAACAATTTGGCTGGACATATACCATCAACATTCTCAAGGCTTAATAAAATTAAGAGTTTAGACCTTTCTTACAACAACCTAAGTGGAATAATCCCTATTGAATTGACGGAGTTGTATACCTTGGAAGTTTTCAATGTGTCATACAACAACTTGTCAGGAAGTATTCCATCTTAGAAAGCTCAATTTGCAACCTTTGATGAAAGTAGTTACATGACAAATCCTTTTCTCTACAGACCTCTATAACAACCCGTTTTTCAGTGGTGTCGGAAACAATGGTTTTGGAGTCACTAAATTCGACAAGTAAGTTTGTAAATATTATAATTAATATTTACGAGTTAGTTGTGTTTTTAAAAAGGTTTTTGATATAGTGATTTTTGTTGTATAAATAATTTATTAAGTTCAAGTGGTTTTAGAAAATGAGGTATCAGGATCTCATTTCTATAAACCGAGCTGTAAGTATATTTATAAATATTTACGGATTGTCATTAAGGTGTATTAAAGTTGATAAATTAGATATATGATTTCTACAGTATTTAGCATCATTCCATAACAAATGAAAATTAAAGGCAACTCTACAACATGTTCAATATTATAAGAAGTTAAATACGTTCAGCAGATTCAAGACTAAAAAGCTTAAAATTAAAGCAGATGAACAGCTAAAGGCATCTCTACCGCTGGCATTTGATGCAGCATATACTCATTCTACTTAGCTTTCAAGATATCCAGTTCTGCTATTTAAGGCTCTACATCAGCACCTGCCATGTAATACATATTAATAGTATATCAAAAGCAACTCCATTTAGCTCTAAGTGGTGAGGCCAGTTCACCAGCCACATTTTTTACAGGTCAGGTGCTGATGTAAAACTTTAAATTGTTGAATTGCATATTTTGAAAGGTGAGTATGATAAGTATGCTGCATCAAATGCCAGTGGTGGAGTCGACTTTCGCTGTTCACCTTCTCTAATTCTAAGCTTTTTAGTTTTGAATCTATTGGATGTATTCGATTTGTTATCATGTTAATTGCAACATAATAAACATGGTTCTTGGCAACAAAGCTGTTCCATTGACAAGTTTGTTCTACTTAATTAAGAGCCTTTCACTTTGTTATATCATTAAAAGGAAAAGAAAAAGAAGATACTGATGTGCAATTCGGAAAATTTTATTATAAATTAATTCTTAAAATATGTGCATTGAAAATTTATTATTTTCAAGCGGTATTACAAGGCTTATGAATGTTGAGCTCCCTTATACTTTTTACTTCATTAATAGGGGCGAAACTAAAATTTGTATTTTTTTATGATAGTTAAAATGTATTTTTTCATTTTAATAGTTCGTATGTTTATATTTTTAAAAGACTAAATCAAAATTTATCATTTTAAGGGGTCAAAGTATAAATTTATCTATATTAATTTAAAATTTTTATAAATTGTAAAGGACCAAAAATCAAAATTTCCCATTTTATGGGGTTGGGCCGCAAGATTTACAAAGCCATCAGGATCAAGGGTTGATGTCAGTTTTAACATCCAGATTCCATTTATAATCCCCACATTAATCCTTTTAGGACGAAATCACATTTTTTAATGTTTTACATGGATTTCAATGTGGAAGTCTTTTTCAAAACACTAACAAAATCCAATCTTTCAAAAGGAAAATGATGATTACTGTGATTCTGAATATTTCAATCTTGACGATGTTGCTACCAACTAGGAAGCCACGTTTTTTAGTCAATCCACTTATTCATCTTTTCTTTTCGCTTTTCCAAAAGTAAATCAGTGTCTATATAAATTAATTAAACATTAATGTTGGAGAAAAATCAAAAGAGACAATAGTGATTATCCCTACTGCTTCTGAGAATTTGATGATTACTGTGGTTCGGCAATTTTCCATTGTGAATTTTCTTCCAACTTGCCGAGAAAATCACAAATTGTTGACGCTGTTTATAGTCAATCCACTTGTTCATCTTTTCTTTTTTGTTTTTCCAAAAGTAAATAATTGTCTTTATAATAAATTGTTACAGGCCAATTTTGGCCCAAGTCCATTTACAAATCATCAACCCAGCTACCCTTTTATATTGAACCAAACCCTCAGCCCAATTTTGGGCCCCGAATTAAAACCCAGTTACAGTTTTTTACAATAGCCCAATACCCTTACCCAACACTAAACCCTAAACTGCTACCCCACCTAACCCCATCCCATCCGAACACCACTTGCGCCCATACTCCTGCCACCACCTGCTCCACCTCCCCACCGGCCACCACACTGCACAAAACAATCGACACATAGCAAGAGATTAAGATATTGTAAAAGGCTATAAAAGGCCAAGTTAAAACAAATGTAAGTGGATCATCTTAAAAAAAGGGGAAGAAATATATACAATTTTTGAGCAAAAGTATCACCCCATCAGTTTCCAAGTAACAGACAACATCAAAATCGAATCAATATCAGATATTAAAAAATCGAAAGCCTAAAATAACCGAAGGTAATCTCTTTTCTTTTTTTTCCGATTTTAGCTTCACTTTTTGGCATATTTCCCATATATATATATATATATATATATATCAAATAAAAGATATAAAAAAATAAAAAATTTAAAATTTCTTACCTCTCCACATTGCAGTACGGGCGCAGTGCAACATGCTGACACAAGACAGTGGCCGAGCTCCCCCTCTCCTTCCCTTTCTCTTTTCTCCTTCTCTTTCCTCTTTTTTTTTCTCGTGACCAAATGAGTTTTTTCAAATTTTTAACTTATATAGGGGTCCAAAACGCACCGCTTTGGACCCCCTTTATTGACAAAACGACGTCGTTTTGACGCGGTCGGGTCGACCCGACCCGCACCGCCTCTCGGATCCGCGTGTTTTTTGAAGCGGAAGGGCTATTTGCGCAATCGACCCTTCCGCTTTTCGAGGCTTTATAATTAAATCCTTCACGTTTTGTGATTTGGCCCTAAAAGTTTACGCCGCTTTCAATCTGGTCCCCTTGTAAGCGCACCGCTTTGAGGACGTTGGAAAATTGCTCTTTTGGTCCTCGCTATCGCATGCGTGTTCGAATGAGTCCTCTCTTCTCATTATTTTTATAAATTTGCCCTGCAATTCTATTTTTATCTCGATTTAATCCTTTTGTTTTTATTTTATTTATTTATTTATTTATTTTTTTACATATTATTAATATTATTACTATTATTTTTATTAATATATTAATTATTTTACTAATGATTATTATTTCTAGTTTTAGCATTATTATCAATATTAATATATGTATATTGTATATATATATATATATATATATATATATATTTATACATTCATGTATAGTGCTATTCTAATTACTTTACTTTAATATTATTATTATATCATGTTTTTATATACTTCATTATTATTTTTAATATTATTATTAATATTATCGATGTTATTTGTTTCTAATATATATATGTCCTAATATTATATTACATGTATTTTTATATATATTATGTATACAAATTTTTAAAAAAATTATGTTTTATACATACATTTTTTTATTATTAGTCTTTATATATACTATTATATGTATACTTATAATGTTATATTATATATTTCTAATACCATTATTCATATATTCATATATGTATTTATGTGATACAAATGGTTTTCTTTTTCATAATATTATTTCTAATGTATATATTTATATATTTATATGTTATACATATTTTTAGTGGTGTATGTTGTATGCTTTCTTACTATTCATACATGTATGTGTATATATCTTTTTATATTATGTTCACACTATTTCATGAATATCATTATATATGTATATTTCTCACATACGTTGTGTGCATGCTTTTAATATCATTTTTATATATATATACATATATTCATTGTTTTCTAAGTATTTGATACTATCCTTATATTTAATCTTGCATGCATTATTAGTGTTTTCTTTCAACATTATTGTAATATTTATTATTTATTTCTAAATCTGTTTATAATTCTTTCATTCATTTATTCTTATTTTATATCAATTTTGTTTCTTATTATTTCGAAAATCATATTCTCGTTTCGTTAATTAATTTCAATAATCAAGGCAATATACCGATTTAACGTCGAGTCATCGAGTTCATCGCTATGTTGGGTGAATGTCAATTGGCTCGTGTTAAAGCGATATACCCTTCTCAAAAACCGAAATAAATTAAAATTTCTCGTCTTTTAGATCGGATCGCGACTAAAGTTGCATTGAACTCTTATTTTTGAAAATTAAGACAACATGTGTTTATGAGGTACCAATTTTTGGCGTCGCGAGGGTGCTAATACCTTCCTCGCGCGTAAACGACTCCCGACCCTAATTTTTCTTTGGCTTTTAACGTAGACCCTAAACTCAAATTTCTTTTTAAAAAAAGGAAATTTAATAGGTGTCCGATCACACCTAGGAAAAAGGATCGTGGCGACTCCTTTTATTTCAAAATCGAACTTCAATTTTCAAACTTTTTCACTAGATCGCCACAATTAGCGAATCGAAAGCAAATTTTTACGTCGCTACAGCTGGCGACTCCACTGGGGACCCGGTTTTGAGAGTCGAGTCGAATTAAACATGTTTTGTCAAAGTTTTCAAATTTCCTTGTTCAAAGTAAATATTTGGTCGTGATCCGTAAATCTTATTTTCAAAATTCATGCATTTGCATCGTGTTGTAAATATTTTTCTAACTCGTTTTTGCCCTTTTGTTTTTCAGCTTTAAATTTTTTATGGTTCTTTTTGGTTTAGCTTTTAAATAAAAATGTTTATGAGTTTCTCCCCACACACACCGTGCACTTGCATTTTGCATAACATGAGCTCTATACCCGGGATCCGTCCGTTTAAGTGAAAGTAAACGCTACGCCTTCGTGAGTTAACTCGTCCCTCCGCACAGGCTAGTGAATACTTTCGGATTACATATGACTTATGCTTTCGTGAGTTAACTTGTCCCTCCGCATAGGCATAAGTAAATGTAATCCCTCGAATTGAACTCGTGAGCTTGTGATGAGCTACGACCGAGGCTTCGTATTAGTCTTAGTAGACGACGGTACGAACAATTCGAGTACCTATCTAGAACCAAACCCGCATATAATGAACCATACGAGCCATCCAATTGGAGCCATACCGAACCTCTGTCCACTTATAGCCACCAAAATAAGTACACGGGGATAATGCCTTTTTGCCTTTCATTTACATTGTTCATACAAAGAGATTTGGATTAGATAGTTTAATTTGTTTCTCAAAACATATGTGTTGTGTTACTAACCAAGTTAACTTGTCCCTCCGCATAGGCATCACGTTAGGAAGGTATTGATTAAAGGATAGTTGCCAAAGAACGGGTTTCTGATGGAGGAGCCAATTACACAAATAACCGAGAAGAATGCCGTGGTTCGAGAATGGTCTCTAAAAACTTGGAGAGAAAAGGGGGACAGCCTAGTGGAAGGGAGTGTTGCCAATTTGCCCGAACATACAACTGTGAATGTCCGCCAAAATAACCTTGAGGATTTGGTACGAGTTTGGAACCAATGGGATTCAGACACTAGGGGCATTTTCACCGAGAGGTATGGAGATATAGCTCACTTGATCACCATTCGTGTAGACGAACAGTTGATTCAAGCCATGGTTCGATTCTGGGACCCAGCTTATCAGTGCTTTACATTCAATCAAGAGGACATGACTCCAACCATAGAAGAGTATGCTGCTTTACTCCGCATCGATAATGTGCAATTCGGCAAGATATACGTGAAGGAGCCTAAGCCATTGACCTTTCGGAAAAAATTAGTAAGACTGACAGACATGATTGATGCATGGGCTGAAAAACAAATAAAAAAGAAGAATGAAACCGTTTGCATTCCATGGTCTAGCCTACGAGAATCAGTTCTGAGTCATCCGGACATATTGAAGAGAATTAATCTATTCGCCTTGGCCATTTACGGTTTGGTCATTTTCCCGAGAGTTCTTGGACATATTGAGGTCGCAGTAGTTGATTTCTTCGAAAGGCTAAAACAAGGAGTCAACCCTGTCCCGACTATCTTAGCCGAGACATTCAGGTCCCTGAATACTTGTCGAAGGGCTGGAAAGGGACGATTTATCGGATGTGCACAGCTGCTCAACGTTTGGATTTTGAGTCATTTTTGGAAAGTAGAGCGCACTCCATTCCACATGTTTTCAAAAACATTCGCCCCGCTAGAAGCTTACCTCAAGAAAGAGTGGCCGAAAGAAATCACCGAGCAACATTGGGTATCAGTGTTTCAGAATCTTCGCGCCGAGGATATAACGTGGAGAGCACCCTGGATCCGTCCTTCAGTTTTGCTATACAAATGTGGAAGCCAAGATTGGGTACCTTTACTCGGATTATGGGGAGGAGTTGGATATGCCCCGCTATTAGTCCAAAGGCAATTTTCTTCGCGACAATTTATACCCGCAACCGGAGGGCTAGTGCAGTCCGAGTTCGCTTTCACGGGTGAAGGATATATGAAGAAAATCCGAGACACTGCAAAGTCTTGGAATGAAATTCATTTCATGGAATTAGCCTTGTATGCTGATACCCTTACCCAAGACTATGACATATGGAGAAAGCAACGGGTAAGTAGTCAGCAAATCTCATCAACAAATATCACTGCCCAGAATCCCTTTTTGGAGGAAATGCCATCCGAATTGGAAATAGCTAGACAAGAGTTCGAGCGGGAAAAAGCTAAGATGTCTAGGGACCTCGAGTACCATTCAAGAAGAAAACTATCACTAAAAGATTGAAGTTCAAAGAAAGGTCCAGAATCAAAAGTACAAAGGGAGGCCGAGATCGTGAGAAACGACTTAAGGGACCTTCATTTGGAAAACAAGAAATTAAGAAACACTATAAAGAATAGTGGATTGGGCAAGTCGACAAAATGAGTGGAAGGAAGAAATTAGCAACATCAAGGGAGGAATGGAATTTTGGAAGGAAAAGCAAAGAAAGAGGAGGAAAAGGCCACGCGCTACAAATAGAGTTAAGAAGGAAGAATGCCGAGTATGAAATGGTGATCATGAATTTGCGAATAGTCACCTGAACATCAAGAATTAAAAGGAGAGTACGAGATCTAGAAAATATGCTACAATCTCGTCAACAACAATTAGATAACCTCCTGAAGACTCTAGAAGAAAAGAATGATCAGTACGATAGGGACATTCACGCGTATGAGGGAACTCTCCAAGAGAAGGAAATACAACTCAACTTCTTGATCAATGAAATTCGCAAAGCGGCTATGCAAGTTATTCAACTATCAGATGAAGCCGAAGTTCTCAGTTGCCAATTCCCTCCGAGCCAGAGATCGAGCATATCAAAGTTTTTAGAGCAAGTGAAGAAACAAGGCAATGTGGCTAGAAAATTTGTGTAATTGTTGGAAAAACGAAAACTTTTTGTAACGTACTCTTCTGATGAATGAAATGCCTACATATAGGGCTATCTTGAAATCAACACCAAATTCTTGCATATTTACTCATAACTAACATTTATGCATCATTTATTTCTTTGGACATTCATCCATTCATATACTCATTCATTCATTCATCGCATGTACATATCACCATAATCATACACCGGAACTAAAAGAACCATATAATCCGCAGTTGCAAGACTTCAAGACTGGAATCACGACATAGAACGCGTCGACAAACTAGGGCAATGGAAGCTGAGTTTAACAAGAGAATCGAAAGGATGGAAAGGGCTCAAAAGGAATTACAAGAGCAACTGGCCAAATCGCAACAAGAAACGAGAGATCTAATGGTAAGATCTCGAGAGGAGTCACTCGAGCAAAGAGATCAGATGGCCAAAATGATGGAGATGATGACAACTTTGGTCAAGGGAAAGGGACCCATGCAGAACCCCGATGTTATAGAACCTCAATCGAGAATTCACCACGATCAGGATCCACTCTATCCTCCGGGATTCACTCCACCACCCGCGTATACAACACAGAGAGGGTATGCTCAAGGAGAACCCACAGGCTTGGAACATCGACCTATGCCACCTGCTCCACCCACTAATTTGGGGCAAGGAATATTCGCGTCAAACCCGGGGGCCAGTCCTGCTGATCCCCTAGTACCAGATCTGGACGACCCCGCAGAAGTAGCCAAATTGAAATTGGATAACCATGACGCGAAATATAGGAGTCTGAAGGAAAGACTCAAAGCAATAGAAGGCACTGAGGTCTTCTCAGCGCTGGGTGCCAAGGAACTTAGTCTGGTACCTGATCTAATTTTGCCTCCGAAGTTCAAGGCGCCTGATTTTGAGAAGTATGATGGGACTAGGTGCCCAAAAGCACATCTCATCATGTTCTGTCGAAAAATGACTGGTTACGTGAATGATGATAAGTTACTTATATGATTGCTTCCAAGATAGTCTAACAGGTCGACCCTTGTTGGTAACCAACCAGCTCAAGAGAGAAAAGATTAGATCCTGGAAAGACTTGGCATCTGCATTCTGCGAACAATACAAGCATGTATCAGACATGGTGCCAGACCGGATGACCTTACAGATGATGGAGAAAAAGCCGTCAGAGACTTTTAGACAGTATGCGCAGAGATGGAGAGACGTCTCAGCCCAAGTGGAACCCCCACTAACAAAAACGGAGATAACCGTTCTCTTTATCAACACCTTAAAGGCGCCGTTTTATGACAAACTAGTGGGAAGTGCCACGAAGGAGTTTGCAGATATTGTAATATCTGGGGAGCTCATAGAAAACGCCGTTAAGAGCGGTAGAATGGAAGGTTCAGAAGGTTCGAAAAGGGCAGCGCCTATGAAAAAGAAG
The DNA here is from genome assembly GCA_025698475.1 of Gossypium anomalum. Taxonomy (NCBI): domain Eukaryota; kingdom Viridiplantae; phylum Streptophyta; class Magnoliopsida; order Malvales; family Malvaceae; genus Gossypium; species Gossypium anomalum. The sequence goes on along the minus strand of CM046965.1, from coordinate 5,761,101 downwards.
GAACCAGAAACCCATATGGTCGGGATGGGAAACCGCTATGCCTCTAACTCATATCCTAACCAACCCCGACCCCGAAATTTTCCACCTCTAAATTTCTATTATCCTCCTCAAACCCCTTACTACCAAACACCACCTCCTTCTTACCCCGTTTACGCCACGAACAACCAAAGACCTGTCACTACTTTTTCACAAAACACTGCGCCCGTTCAAAACCAACCCAGAAATGAGCCAAGACCAGCAAGGCCTAATCCCGAGAGACCGCAATTTACTCCCATCCCTGTGTCATATGGGGAGCTGTACCCAAAGCTCTTGGAAAAACAACTGATCTCTCCCCACTACATGGCACCCCTTAAACCTCCATACCCAAAATGGTACGATCCAAACGCTAGTTGTGCGTATCATGCCGGGAATCAGGGGCATTCTACTGAAAACTGTCTTGCTTTCAAAAGGAGAGTTCAAGGGCTCATCGATGCGGGCATTTTGCGATTTGACGGTACTAGCAGTACGACCGAAAATCCATTCCCAAATCACACCAAAGGGAATGTGAGCGCAATAGGAGAAGAGGATAAACGACGAAGTAAAAGATGGGTTTCTGAAGTAAGAACACCTCTGCAGAGAATCTGGGAGGTGCTACTTGAAAAAGGGTTGTTTTGTCGTCTTAACGGAGCATTCGAAGGAAAGGACGCAAAGAGTCACAGTTTTTGTGAGTTCCATGGTATCGAAGGACACGACATTCAGTCCTGTGATGAATTCAGAAGATTATTGCAAAATATGATGGATAACAAGGAGGTCAGAATTTTTTGTAAAGCCGAAGAGGCCGATAATGGAGAAATATGTGCCTCTGACAATCAATCATCAGGTTTCCCTTATAGCGCTGATCGACCATTGGTGATTTACTATGACGCGAAGAGGGAGCCGGTGAAACCAAAGATGATCATTGAAATACCATCTCCTTTTCCTTACAAAAATGACAAGGCGGTACCTTGGAAATACGATGTCAACATCGTAACACCTGAAAGTGAAAAATGCAAGTCAGCAATCGAAGCATCGGGGAAGTGGGTCACTTCACCCGCAGTGGGAGATGCTATTCTAAAGAAGTTGAACCGGTAAAGAAAAGTAGCGACTTGAAACAAAAACGGAAAGCAGTGATGCACGAAGTCGAAGTCGAGCAAGAAATTCCACCTGTGCAAGAAACTAAAAAGCCTGTGAATGAGGAAGAAGCTCAAGAATTCTTGAAATTTATCAAGCACAAATGAATATAGTGTGGTGGAACAATTGAGCAAGCAGCCAGCGCGAATCTCAGTTCTATCTTTACTGTTAAATTCAGAGCCACACCGGAATGCTTTATTGAAGGTGTTAAATCAAGCTTATGTGGCCAACAACATATCTGTTGAAAAGCTTGATAGGTGGGTAAACAATCTGAATGCGGACAATTTCATCTCTTTTAGTGATGATGAGATACCGCCAAATGGTAGAGGCTCGGTAAAAGCGCTGCATATCACAACTCGCTGCAAGGGCTTCATAATACCGAATGTACTCATCGATAATGGGTCAGCATTAAATGTTATGCCATTGGCCACGCTTTCCAGAATACCGATGGATTTGTCTTACTTAAGGCCCTGTCATTCCACAGTAAGAGCATTCGACGGAACGAGGCGTGAAGTTATGGGAAAGATTGAGATCCCTCTAGAAGTGGGCCCTTACATTTATGATGTCGAGTTTCAAGTCATGGACATTACACCCTCTTATAACTGCCTTTTGGGGAGACCCTGGATCCATTCTGCTGGAGCGGTCCCATCATCCCTCCACCAAAAAATGAAATTTATCATGGATGGTCATCACAGTCACGATTGAGGAGAAGAAGACATCGTCGCATCTATCTCTGCAGATGCGCCATATCTTGAAGTAAGCAAAGATGCAGTGGAGTGTTCCTTCCGATCCCTCGAATTTGTCAATGCCACTTTTGTTGCTGAGGGAAACAGAATCCCAGTGCCGAAACTGTCGAGAAATACTAGAATGGGTGTCAAGTTGACCGTAGGAAGAGGAGCTCGAGCAAGAAGAGGATTAGGAAGACATCTGCAAGGAATAGTCAGGGCTTTAAATCCAGTGCACCACAAGGCCCGATACGGTTTGGGGTTCCAGCCTGATATGCGTCAAAGAAGGAGACAGTGGAAGAAAGATCAGGAAAGAAGGATTGCAAGAACTCTCGGCCGAGAACCAAAATGGGAGCCTATAGAATACCCTCCTTTGTCAAAAACATTTACATCTGCGGGAATGATGTACCCTGGACAAGACGATCCACGAAATATGCTGAGGATAATTGAAAGGGGTTTTCAGAATGTCAGTATAAATGTCATTGACAAAGAGGCTGGCACAAATAAAGATGTCTCGAGGATACGCCCTTGCCCTTCTGGTTTCATGTTGAACAATTGGACCTCCGAGGAGCTTCTTGTAGTTTATAAGTCTTCTGAGTAATGCTAAACATTAACCTTCTATTGTGTCCTTAAATATGATAGAAGTCTTTTGTAAGAGCGTGCATTTGCTCTTTATCATCTAAATGAATATCAATGAAGATGCATTTTGTCACAATTTTTCCGCATTATCACTAATTTCATAATCATTTTCTCATTTCATAGCCTATGCTTACATTTGCCACATTCCATGCTATAACATTTTTGTCTGTTGTTTCCAATACTCGGATGCCCCTCTATAGCTTCCTTTTCTATTCAACTTTCAGGTGCTCAGATATCGATGACATGAATAAACCCGTTACGAGTCTTGAAATTGATTTTGAGAAGGCTGTTTGCTTAGGGGAATTTGAAGCCGAAGAAAATGCTGAAGATTATGTCTCGTCTCCGAATTGTTAAGAATGGTGGAACAAGAGGATAAATGATTTTGCCTCACGAAGAATCTGTGGAGACAATAAATTTGGGCAATCAAGAAAGGAAACAAGAAGTGAAGATTGGGACTTCTATTTCGAGAGCACCGGGCATAATTTGATCGCTCTACTTCATGAGTACAAAGATGTTTTCGCATGGTCATACCAGACATGCCAGGCTAGATGAAGATTTAGTGGTCCATAAGCTCCGTTAAAGCGAATGCAAGCCCATCCAAAGAAAAGTTAAGACGGATGAGACCGAAATGTTGTTGAAAATAAAAGAGGAAGTCAAGAAGCAATTTGATGCTGGCTTCCTACAAGCCTCCAAGTATCCAGAATGGGTGGCTAACATAGTCCCTAGTACCAAAGAAAGATGGCAAAGTACGAATGTGTGTGGATTATCAGTGACCTAAATCGAGCAAGCCCAAAAGATAATTTTCCCTTGCCACATATTGATACGTTGGTGGATAACACAAAGAAAACATTCATTGTTTTCTTTCATGGATGGATTCTCGGGTATAATCGGATCAAGATGGCCCCGAGGATATGGAGAAAACTACCTTCATAACCATGTGGGGAACGTTCGCTACAAGGTGATGCCATTTGGGTTAAAGAATGCCGGGCAACATATCGAGAGGGCTATGGTAACGTTATTCCATGACATGATGCATAAAGAAATAGAGGTCTCGTCGACGATATGATTGCTAAATCCGAGGGAAGAAAAGCATATAGTGAACTTGAAAAGTTGTTGTTTGACAGTGAGAAAGTTCCATTTAAAGCTTAATCCACCAAATGTACGTTTGGGGCTACCTCAGGGAAGTTGCTAGGCTTCATTGTCAGTGAAAGAGGTATCGAGGTTGATCCAGATAAAATAAAAGCCATCCAAGAGTTACCGCCCCCACGCACGCAAAAGGAAGTTAGAGGATTTTTAGGGAGGTTAAACTATATCGCCCGATTTATCGCTCAACTTACCAACCAATGCGACCCAATTTTTCGGCTTCTTCGAAAACATAACCCGGGAGAATGGAATGAGGAATGCCAGATGGCCTTTGATAAGATAAAGCAATACTTGTCTAGTCCTCCAGTGCTAGTACCGCCAACTCCGGGAAGACCATTGATTTTGTATTTGACTGTGTTTGAAAATTCAATGGGTTGTGTACTGGGGCAACACGATGAGACGGGAAAGAAAGAAAAGGCGATCTACTACCTCAGCAAAAAGTTCACTGAATATGAGGCAAAGTATTCATCCGTTGAAAAATTTTGTTGCGCTCTGGTTTGGGTAGCTCGGAGACTCAGACAATACATGTTGTACCATACGACATGGTTGATTTCAAAGTTGGACCCGATAAAATACATGATGGAATCACCGGCGTTATCAGGAAGAATGGCACGATGGCAGATTCTCCTTTCGGAATATGACATTGCCTATGTAAGTCGGTCAATAATAAAGAGAGCGCAATAGCCGACTTTCTAGCGACTCGAACAACAGAAGAATATGAGCCGTTAAGATTCGATTTCCCAGATGAAGACTTAATGTGCATCACAGAAATGGAACCCGAGTCCTCAAAAGATAAGTCATGGAAGATGTATTTTGATGGTGCGTCGAACGCTTTGGGACATGGAATTGGAGCAATCTCGGTATCACCGAAAGGAAATCACTATCCGTTTATCGCAAGATCGAACTTCTTCCGTACTCAATAATATTGCGTAATATGAGGCTTGTATCATGGGGCTTCGTGCAGCTATTGATCGAGACATCAAAATCCTAGAGGTATACGGAGACTCAGCTCTAGTGGTTTACCAGATTCGTGGAGAGTGGGAAGTGAGGGATCCAAAATTGATCAAGTACAGTAATTTAGTGGCTGAATTGATCAAGGAATTCGAGGAAATAACTTTCCATTATTTCCTGCGAGAAGAAAACCAACTGGCTGACGCCCTGGCCACTTTGGCTTCAATGTTCAAAGCAAGTAGAGAAGCAGAAGTAATGCCCCTTAAAATTAGCATATACGAGGCCCCTGCACATTGTTGTAGCATTAAGAAAGAAGCCGATGGACGTCCATGGTTCCATGATATATTAAAATACATCAAGAATCAAAGTTATCCCGAACAAGCGAATGAGAATGACAAAAGAACAATCAGAAGAATGGCAACGGGATTTGTTCTTGATGGGGACATCTTGTACAAAAGAGGAAAGGATCAGATGCTCTTGAGATGTGTGGATGATGTTGAAGCTAGGAAAATACTTGAAGAGGTCCATGAGGGAATCTGCGGAACACATGCCAATGGTTTCAATATGGCCAGGAAGATCATGAGACTTGGTTATTATTGGTGACAATGGAAAGTGAACGCATCAATTTTGCCCAAAAATGTCACAAATGCCAAATCTACCGGCGATAAAATTCATGTGGCCCCTTCTCCTCTTCATGTCATGACCTCTCCGTGGCCTTTTGCTATGTGGGGCATGGACGTTATAGGGCCAATCTCTCCAAAGGCATCAAACGGACATCGATTCATCTTTGTGGTCATCGATTACTTCACAAAATGGATAGAAGCCGCTTCATTTGCCAATGTGACAAGGATCGCAGCTTTGCGTTTTTTGAAAAAGGAAATCATTTGCCGGCATGCGGCTTACGAAAGAATCATTTCGAGATAATGCCACGAATCTGAACAATAAGATGATGAAAGAAGTGTGTGAGCAATTCCAAATAAAGCATCATAACTCCTCGCCCTATCGCCTCAAGATGAATGGGGTGTTTGAAGCGACTAACAAGAACATTAAAAGGATCATTGGGAAAATGATCGAGACGTATAAAGATTGGCACGAGAAACTTCCATTTGCTTTGTTTGCATATCGCATATCTCTGCATGCGAACATCTATGGGAGCAACTCCTTTCTCTCTAGTCTATGGAATGGAAGCCGTGCTACCTATCGAGGTTGAGATCCCCTCTCTGCGAGTCTTAATGGAATCAAAGTTAGAAGAAGCAGAATGGGTTCGAGCTCGATATGATCAGTTGAACCTCATCGAAGAAAAACGTCTAAAGGCCATTTGTCACGGGCAGATGTACCAGAAAAGGATGATTGCGGCCCATGACAAGAAAATACGGCCAAGAGAATTCCATGAAGGAGAACTCGTGCTGAGAAAGATCCTCCCAATACAAAAAGACCTGCGAGGAAAATGGACACCAAATTGGGAAGGACCATACGTCGTAAAGAAGGCATTCTCAGGAGGAGCTTTGATCCTTACCGAGATGGATGGCAAGGAGCTACCAAATCCAGTGAACTCAGATGCGGTGAAGAAGTACTATGCTTGAAAAAAGAAAGTCAAGATGAAAACCCGAAAAGGGCATCTTAAAAAAAAAAAAAAAAAAGAGGATCAGAGCGAAAACCCGAAAAGGGCGCTTTGATTAAACAAAAGATTAGGATGAAAACCCGAGAGGGCATTCTAATGAAGCAAACATTCGGCTTACAAGGCAAGGTGTTTTAAACCGTACGACAAACAGTGAGACTACAGTATTTGAAGCATCTCTGAAAGCTCAAAATCTTCTACGCGAGGAGCCAGACTCGAAAAGATTCTTGATTGAGGAACGTGGAAGAGTTCATGTGTTGAATATCTAGAGCATTTGTATCCGTTGAATATGATCCTTTTTTTCCTTTTTGACATTTTTACTCTCATTGGTTAACTTCCTTTGTGTGCCACACTTGAAATAAATGAATACGAGATATCATTTTTGTTCCTACTCGACCTTTTTCATGCATCTCATTATGTGTTTATTTACATGATAAATGGTGAAATGACATGCTCTAAACGAAAGAAATGTTAAACATTACTTGGATGAAAATTTGATAAACACAAGAGCCTCAAAGCTAGAATAAAGTTCAACCAGGGGCTAAAGAGTGATATCTGAGAAACGTTGATTACTTGTAAAGCCTGAAGGCGGGTACATGGCTTAAAGAGAAAGTCAAGAGCCGAAGTAATGAACGCAGATCCTCAACAATCGTGGCGAAAAGGACACCTGCGACAAACATGCACGAGACGCATAGCATAATCATGTAGGCATAAAGGCATTTAAGACAAACATGTGCATATCATGATAGCATCATGCATGGCATATACAGGTACTCCAGCAGAGTAAGAAATCTGGAATGATGGCTGTACTGAATCAAGTGAAAAGACACCTAAGTTCTATCAAAGGACAAGTTTTGGTATTTTAATGTTTTTAATTCATGCCTTTTAAGGAAAATCAACTCATGTTGCGAGAAATGAGTTGAGCCTCAGGCAAGCTGAGGTATTTCTAATTTCTGTTTTTCAAAAATCAACTCATATTGCGAGAAGTGGGTTGAGCCTCGGCTCACATGCTGAGGTATTTTCAATTTTTGTTTTTAATTTACTTTTTCAAAAGTCAACTCATATTGCGAGAGGTGAGTTGAGCCTCGAGAACACGCTGAGGTATTTTCAATTTCTCGCTTTTTAATTTCTATGTTTCAAAAATCAACTCATATTGTGAGAAGTGAGTTGAGCCTCACGCCACGTTGAGGTAATTTCAATTTATGTTTCAAAAATCAACTCATCTTTGAGAGGTGAGTTGAGCCTCTGGGCACGCTGAGGTATTTTCAATTTTGCTTTCCAATTCCGGTTGTTCAAAAATCAACTCATAATGCGAGAGGTGAGTTGAGCCTCAGGACACGCTGAGGTAATTTCAATTTCTGATTCTGCTTTTCAAAAAAAAAAAAAAAATCATCAACTCATATTGCGAGAGGTGAGTTGAGCCTCAGGGCACGCTGAGGTATTTTCAGTTCCTGTTTCTTTAATTCATGTTTTAAATCAACTCATATTGCGAGAGGTGAGTTGAGCCTCGGGTCACATGCCGAGGTATTTTCAAATTCTGTTTTAATTATTACTTTTCCAAAATCAACTCATATTGCGAGAGGTGAGTTGAGCCTCGGAGCACGCCGAGGTATCTTCAATTTCTGCTTTTCAAATTCTGCTTTTCAAAAAAAATCAACTCATATTGCGAGAGGTGAGTTGAGCCTTAAGCCACGCGCCGAGGTATTTTTAGTTTATGTTTCAAAAATTGACTCGTATTGCGAGAGGTGAGTCAAGCCTCAGGTCACGCTGAGGTATTCTTAATATCTGTTGTCTCAAAAATCAACTCATATTGCGAGAAATGAGTTGAGCCTCAAGACACGTTGAGGTAATTTCAATTTTTGTTTCAAAAAATCAACTCATATTGCGAGAGGTGAGTTGAACCTCGGGGCACGCTGAGGTATTTTCAATTTCTGTCTTCAATTTATATTTCTCAGAAATCAACTCATATTGCGGGAGGTGAGTTGAGCCTCGGGTCACATGCCGAGGTATTTTCAAATTCTGTTGTTCAAACTCTGTTTTTAATTTCTACTTTGCCAAAATCAACTCATATTGCGAGAGGTGAGTTGAGCCTTTTAATTTCCATTTTTTTTTAAAAAGTCAACTCATATTGCGAGAAGTGAGTTGAACCGTTTAATTTCCATTTTTTTTAAAAAAAGTCAACTCATATTGCGAGAAGTGAGTTGAACCTTTTAATTTCTATTTTTCAAAAGTCAATTCATATTGCGAGAGGTGAGTTGAGCCTTCTAATTTCTGTTTTTCAAAAATTAACTCACATTGCGAAGAGTGAGTTGAGCCTCTAACATAGGCCCGAGCTATTTTCAATTTCTGTTTTTAATGTCTATTTTTAAAGAGTCCATTCATATTGCGAGAAATGAGCTGAGCTCAGGGTCACATGCCAAGCAAAGAATAAAGATTGAAGCTGATGGAAGACACTAGATTTGGATCCCCTGAAGTTGCAGTGGAGCAGGTCAAAGTTGCAAGTCTCGTCCCCCTGAAGTTGCAGTGGAGCTGATCGAAGATATCAAAGTTTGCCTTGCTAAAGTGACAGAAGAGAAGACCACAAATCTCATCTCACTAAAGCGATAGTGAAGCGGATTGAAGCTGTAGATCTTATCTTTCTGAAATTACAATGAAGCAGATCGAAGCCTCAAAATCTAATATCCTTGAAGTTACATTGAAGAAGATCGAAGCTACAAGGCGTATATCAGAATATGCAGTGGATTGAACCAAAGCTACAAGATGCGATGGACTAGAAGGAGACTACCTGAACAAGAAGGGCGCTGATGAAGTCAAGACTCGACTAGAGGGGGCAAAATTAGCCTTTCATTATGTCTTTGCTCTATTCCCGTTGCACGACAATGAGCAAAGAGGGGCAGCTGTTACAGGCCAATTTTGGCCCAAGTCCATTTACAAATCATCAACCCAGCTACCCTTTTATATTGAACCAAACCCTCAGCCCAATTTTGGGCCCCGAATTAAAACCCAGTTACAGTTTTTTACAATAGCCCAATACCCTTACCCAACACTAAACCCTAAACTGCTACCCCACCTAACCCCATCCCATCCGAACACCACTTGCGCCCATACTCCTGCCACCACCTGCTCCACCTCCCCACCGGCCACCACACCCTGCACAAACAATCAGACACGCAAGCAGTAGATTAAGATATTGTAAAAGGCTATAAAAGGCCAAGTTAAAACAAATGTAAGCTGGACTGTCTTAAAAAAAAGGGGAAGAAATATATACAATTTTTGAGCAAAAGTATCACCCCATCAGTTTCCAAGTAACAGACAACATCAAAATCGAATCAATATCAGATATTAAAAAATCGAAAGCCTAAAATAACCGAAGGTAATCTTTTTTCTTTTTTTTCCGATTTTAGCTTCACTTTTTGGCATATTTCCCATATATATATATATCAAATAAAAGATATAAAAAAATAAAAAAATTTAAAATTTCTTACCTCTCCGCCATGTAGACGTGCGGCCGCTTGCACAACAGCCGTGTGACGGTGGTCCGTGGTCCTGATCGGGATGATGACCGGCCGTGGCGAGAGCTCCCCCTCTCCTTCCCCTTTCTCTTTCTCCCTCTCTTTCCTCTTTTTTTTTTTGCTGGTGACCAAATGAGTTTTTTCAAATTTTTTTAACTTATATAGGGGTCCAAAACGCACCGTTTTGGACCCCCCCCATTTATTGACAAAACGACGTCGTTTTGACGCGGGTCGGGTCGACCCGACCCGCACCGCCTCAGGATCCGCGTGTTTTTGAAGCGGAAGGGCTATTTGCGCAATCAGCCCTTCCGCTTTTCCGAGGCTTTATAATTAAATCCTTCACGTTTTGTGATTTGGCCCTAAAAGTTTACGCCGTTTTCAATCTGGTCCCCTTGTAAGCGCACCGTTTTGAGGACGTTGGAAAATTGCTCTTTTGGTCCCTGCTATCCGCACGCGTGTTCGAATGAGTCCCTCTCTTCTGACAGTTATTTTTATAAATTTGCCCCAGAATTCTATTTTTATCCCGATTTAATCCTTTTGTTTTTATTTTATTTATTTATTTATTTATTTTTTTTTACATATTATTAATATTATTACTATTATTTTTATTAATATATTAATTATTTTACTAATGATTATTATTTCTAGTTTTAGCATTATTATCAATATTAATATATGTATATTGTATATATATATATATATATATATATATATATATTTATACATTCATGTATAGTGCTATTCTAATTACTTTACTTTAATATTATTATTATATCATGTTTTTATATACTTCATTATTATTTTTAATATTATTATTAATATTATCAAGATGTTATTTGTTTCTAATATATATATGTCCTAATATTATATTACATGTATTTTTATATATATTATGTATACAAATTTTTAAAAAAATTATGTTTTATACATACATTTTTTATTATTAGTCTTTATATATACTATTATATGTATACTTATAATGTTATATTATATATTTCTAATACCATTATTCATATATTCATATATGTATTTATGTGATACAAATGGTTTTCTTTTTCATAATATTATTTCTAATGTATATATTTATATATTTATATGTTATACATATTTTTAGTGGTGTATGTTGTATGCTTTCTTACTATTCATACATGTATGTGTATATATCTTTTTATATTATGCGTTCGTTACTATTTCATGAATATCATTATATATGTATATTTCTCACATACGTTGTGTGCATGCTTTTAATATCATTTTTTATATATATATATACATATATTCATTGTTTTCTCGTATTTGATACTATCCTTATATTTAATCTTGCATGCATTATTAGTGTTTTCTTTCAACATTATTGTAATATTTATTATTTATTTCTAAATCTGTTTATAATTCTTCCATTCATTTATTCTTATTTCATATCAATTTTGTTTCTTATTATTTCTAAAATCATATTCTCGTTTCGTTAATTAATTTCAATAATCAAGGCAATATACCGATTTAACGTCCGAGTCATCGAGTTCATCGCTATGTTGGGTGAATGTCAATTGGCTCGTGTTAAAGCGATATACCCTTCTCAAAAACAAAATAAATTAAAATTTCTCGTCTTTTAGATCGGATCGCGACTAAAGTTGCATTGAACTCTTATTTTTGAAAATTAAGACAACATGTGTTTATGAGGTACCAATTTTTGGGCGTCGCGAGGGTGCTAATACCTTCCTCGCGCGTAAACGACTCCCGAACCCTAATTTTTCTCTGGCTTTTAACGTAGACCCTAAACTCAGCCTTCTTTTTAAAAAAAGGAAATTTAATAGGTGTCCGATCACACCTAGGAAAAAGGATCGGTGGCGACTCCCTTTTTATTTCAAAATCGAACTTCAATTTTCAAACTTTTTCACTAGATCGCCACAATTAGCGACCGAAAGCAAATTTTTACGTCGCTACTAAATTAGTTGGGCCCATATTTTGGAAAATTGAGAATCATAATTGCGTATAAAGCTTAAGGTTTTGGTTCATCCAAATGCTCCAAGGTAGCAGCTGAGATCGTATTGAGATGATGGATCTTAAATTGTTATGGATATTGCTCACTACATCACTGTTTTTCATACAAGGGTGGCCTCAGACCCAGGGGTGCTGGGAGCAGGAGAGAGTTGCTCTCTTACAACTCCATTCAGTTTTCGATGTTAGTGATTGGATAACCGAGAAAGATTCGAATTGTTGTCATTGGGATTACATTGAATGCCACAATATCAGTGGACGAGTGAAAGTACTCACTCTTCCTGCCAAATGGAACCAGAGAGATTCATCTTGGTATCTCGATGTCTCTTTATTTTTCCCTTTTGAAGAATTGAAGAGTCTTGATTTATCCCTCAATGGAATAAAGGATTTTATTGATAACAAAGGTCTGTTACTTCTCATTTCTATGATCAATTAATCTCTGTCGTGAATTATGTTCATTCAATATTTTATAATTTGCTTGTTTTTTTTGATTTTATAAATTAAGGCACTAATGACCAAACAAATCTTTGTTGCAGTACCTTTATCATCTGCCTTCAGCAATTTGGAAATCCTTAAATTATCTTTCAATGATTTCCATGACAGTATTTTATCAAGTCAGCTTTCATCTCTCAAATATTTTAATTGGTTTTGAGTCAACTTATTTCGGTAGCTTATTTTGGGCCATAAATTTATTTTAATATGTCTTGCAGATATTATACTTATTATTCCGAATATAAAAATAGATGATAATAAAAATGAATAGAACAATGGTTAATTAATAAAAAATAACATTATCCTTTTACTTAAAATCATTTAATAAATAAACATTAGGAGTTATTGTATTTCGGGGGAATAATTAAATTTTTATTTATTTATACATATATTTCATTGCTCTCGAATAGAAGCGAAGAGTCTACCAAACTTAAAGATATTGGATTTAAGGAACAATACAATCGAAAGTCTCCGGCATTTACAAGGTATATATTGAAATCCATATTTAAACCAATACGTTTTTGTTTGAAGTTATATAAAACAAAATTTCCATGAAATAATATAACAAATTTTTTGCAGGGATGAATTTGGAAGAGCTTGACTTGAGTGGGAATAGGTTGAAGAACAATGATCTGACATATATCAAGGGGCTAAGTGTAAAGTCCTTGAATATTGGACAAAACCTACTGCAAGGATCAATCAATATTGGAGGTATGTACAATTAATTTCATAAACCAATAAAAGAAGTTTTTTTAGTATTTATCGCTAAAAGAATTTATAGTCTAATATGTGATCATATCATATAGGATTGACATTTTGGAAAATGAATTTAAAAATATTTATGTATTTATTTCTTTTATACGTGCATGGTTTTTTTTTTAAAAACAAAGAAAAATGGTTAATTTTTTTTTTTTACAATGATGATTTATATCTAAATTATTTTTTAAGGAAAATGAATATCAAATTAACAAGTCGCCACTTGGAATTCAATAACTATATTTCTGTGATGATTATTTAAGTAGACTGACAAAACAAGTATTGAACTGATTTGAACAGTGTTGAACAATTTGACAAATCTGAAGAAGTTGGATATGAGTTATAATGAAATTGAGAGCCTTCAATATTCTAATGGTATGTGTTGATATATCTTACTCTATCAAACTTGGTTCATATACATACAATTTTAATATTCTCTTGATAACAAATCTACTTATCTAAATGCTTAGTAGATGGTGAGAGACAACTTAAGTTGATCAATTTAGAAAAGCTTGATTTGAGTTACAAGTTGTTCAATAATACATTATTGGCACGGCTCGGAGGACTTTCCAATCTGAAGTCTTTGAATGTAGGGAATAACTTGATTAAAGGATCAATAAATATTATTGAAGGTATAATTACATTTAATGATTATTAAACAAATTAAGCTACTTTCTTCAGTTATTGCATTAATTAACTACTTTCTATTTGCAAATCTTTATAGAATTAGATGGTTTGATCAATTTAGAAGAATTAATGTTGGATGGTTCCTATATCAACAACAACATTCTTCAAAGCATTGGTGTATTGAATTCTCTCAAAGCCTTGTCTTTGCATGACTGTGGGCTGACCGGAACACTACCTACCCAAGGTAAATTAGCTATGATTTAATTATTTAAGCGAGACTAAACGATTTCTTATTATTGATTTTGGACACGAGTCCATATTATTTAACTAATTTTGAAAAGTAACTGTTTTTTTTAATTATTGAATTTGTTTTACAGGATGGTGTGACTTACGGAAGCTTGAGGTGCTGGATCTTAGCGAAAATGCACTTGAGGGAGAACTTGCTTCATGTTTAGCTAACTTATCATCTCTTTACCATTTGGATATTTCCGGTAATCAATTCATTGGAAATGGTGCCTCCATTGCTCTAGCCAATCTCACATTGCTTAGATTCGTTTCTCTTTCACGGAACCTATTTGAAGTTCCATATTTTTTCATGTCATTTGCCAACCACTCACATCTCAAAATCCTCTCCAGCAATCAAAATAAGTTAGTCAAAGAGCCTACCATTCCTACTTGGGTCCCAAAGTTCCGAATACGAGTTTTCCATTTGTCAAATTGTACAACAAAAGAACTCCACAGTGAAGTTCCCAAATTCCTCTATTACCAATATGACCTGAGAGTTATTGATCTTTCATATAACAATTTTGGAGGAAAGGCTCCTTTGTGGTTGTTAGAGAACAATACAAGAACAGAAGCATTTTTAATGAAGGGGAATTCTTTTATCAACCGTGATCTCCAGTTTCATTCACATCCAAATCCATACATGGCTGTTGTTGATTTATCTGAAAATAAAATACAAGGTCAAATTCCGACAAACATTTGTTCAATTTTCCCACAACTAGTCGGATTAAACTTATCTAACAATATCCTTGAAGGTAATATTCCTCCTTGTTTGGGTAGTTTGGACTTTGATTTTTATTTAGATCTTTCACATAATCAATTAACTGGAGGAATACCAGAAAAGTTGGCTAAAAGTGACGAATTAGTGTTTCTTGGACTATCGAATAATCGTTTAAGTGGGAAGATAACCCCAACTATCTTTAGCTTACAGAAATTAAATTTTTTATATTTAGATGGCAACAACTTTGATGGGAGGTTACCAAGTATTGATATCACAATTGCTCGTCCATCTCCCTTTAAGGTTTTGGATTTAAGTAATAATAGCTTGTCTGGCGAGCTCCCAAGATGGATGTCGAATCTATCAAAATTGGTGGCATTGAGTTTTTCCAACAATCAACTTGAGGGTTCCATTCCGAGGGATTTGTGCCATATAGATGGCCTCAAAGTTTTAGAGCTTTCCCAAAATAATTTTTCTGGGCCAATACCATTTTGCCCTGGTGCACAATCTATCAAACATCTCCATTTGAATAGAAATAGATTAAGTGGCACCTTGGGAAATGCATTCTTTAACTGCTCCTCTTTGGTGACTTTAGACGTTAGTGAAAACCAGTTGACTGGTGAAATTCCAAATTGGATTGGTACTCTTTCAGATTTGCGTGTCCTCCTTCTCAAGGCCAATTTTTTTACTGGAGAAATTCCTATTGAGTTATGCAAATTGCTTTCATTAAGTATCATTGTTCTTTCTCAAAACAATCTTTCGGGTCCAATACCTTTTTGTTTGAGTAATTTAACTCTTGAGCCAAATGATGAAAAATCTTCAACAAGAGCGTATTTGGCAATTACTTCTGAATTCTTAAGAGGTGATTATAGGGAACAAACCGAATTTGAAATGAGCACTTCTAGAGGACTTCAAGAAGTTGATGTACCTTTCTTCATTGAAAATCCAATTGATGAAAAGGTGGATTATACGACAAAGAGATCTTCTTACATATACAAGGGAAACATTCTTAAGTATATGTCTGGAATTGATTTATCATGTAACAGGTTAACAGGTGAAATTCCCATTGAGATTGGAAATTTGAGTGAAATCCGTTCATTAAACTTGTCACACAACAATTTGGCTGGAAATATACCATCAACGTTCTCAAGGCTTAATAAAATTGAGAGTTTGGACCTTTGTCACAACAACCTAAGTGGAATAATCCCTATTGAATTGTCGGAGTTGTATACTTTGGAAGTTTTCAATGTGTCATACAACAACTTGTCAAGGAGTATTCCATCTCAGAAATCTCAATTTGCGACCTTTGATGAAAGCAGTTACATGGAAAATCCTTTTCTCTGCGGACCTCCCCTGCCTAAAGATTGCAATGAGCCTAATTCACCTTTGACAACAGCACCAAATGCCTCAAACGATAAAGAAGAAAGTGGTTTGATGGACAAGTATGTTTTCCAGGTGACCTTTTTTGTTTCTTATGTAATTGTGTTATTGGTTATTGTTGCAATCCTGTATATAAATCCATATTGGCGACGAGCATGGTTTTATTTTGTTGAACACTATATCGAGACTTGTCGATATTTTATTGAGGACAATCTTCTATGATTTTCCATCTTCAAAAGAAGCAAGTAGCCTTATGCTTTGATGGTTTACATTTGTATGTATTCAGTTTTCATGCTTTTCTGTTATTTGAAGTTTGTTTGGGTTATGTGCTTTGTACTTTCTAAAGCTAGACTGTAATATTTCTGTCCTCTAATTTTATTATGAGAAAATCATATATAATTTTATGCAATTTCAATTAGAATATTCAATTACTGCTTTATAATTTCCAACATCCAAATAGTATAAAGTTAAATTTAACATATTGTGGTATGCATACTTATTTTTAAATGATTACATAAAATGGAACATCATAGATTTTAAACAAAAATCTTACATAAATGATATTTACAATTCAACCGTCAAATTGTTGGAAACATAAATAGTAAAGATTGAAACAAGAAAAAAAAAATAGTAAAATGTGATAGCTTTGAGGTGTGCAGAAGACTTTTCTTAAAGTTTTTACATGCCTTCAAGTTATAACAAAGCTCTCAAAACTTGAAATAAAACAGTAAAAATAACTAATAGAAAAATTATTTTTATGAGATACCCTTTCATAGGATTGTGTTGTTTTATAAATAATTTTATATAAAATTATGTCTTTATATAATAACTTTACGTACAAGTGTTATGTCTTTACGACACAACTATTGGATCAATAATTATAAAATATTAGACATTTCTACATAATAAAATATTATTACTACCAACATTACAAATTACTAACACAAATTTCATGTTCCATTCATGTAGATCATTCATGTCAAATTTAGAGTAAATAAAAAAATTTCTAAGATAGTAACATGAGAGTTAAACTATGTTAAGTATTTAGATTTAATTAATTGATATGGATCTGTAAAAATCAAGAGTACGATGTTTTGATAACCCAAAAATTTAAATTTCACAAAAAAATTCGTGTCGCGACATTGGGCCAGCAATGTCGCAGCACCGGATTTTTAACCAAAATTATAAATTTTCAGGGGTGGTGTCGCGACACTGGTCTTCGAAGTGGAATCTCGCGACATTGATATTTGTTATCGCGACATTGAGTCAGGTACTGTAGCAAAATACCCAACCCGGTGATGCGACCCTTAAAATCCACCTGTTTTAAACCCTAAAACCTAAGTATAAAACATATTTAACGTCACCGATGCCCTAAAACATCTTATTTAGCCACTTAAACTCTCTCAAAAACTCTCCTTAACCTATTTTTCTCTCAAGTTGCTGCACTTTCTTTTCTCTTCTTTGCTTCGTTTTTTCCTCGTTTTTATTCTGTTTGTTTTGCAGGGATCAAGATGTTCCACATTCCTAACAATGGTCTTCGGCAATCGTAAGAGTACCGACAAACGAGGTTAAGGGTTCTAAACTCGTTCTTGTTAATATTCTTGAGTTAGGTTTAATTGCTTTAATGAAATTTTAGTTTTACCTAGTTATTAAAAATATTGAATATGGTACCTAAAAAGCCTAGGAAAACTAAACACAGTCGGCGAGGGATTTTGACATCCATCATTTTGAACAATAAGATTTGGAATGGACTACTAAAAAATATGAACAGTAGAAGTCAATGAGAAGGATGATATCTCGTTTTTAATCTTGAAATCGGCACGAAAGGTTATCACAAATGACAACATCTTGTCTGGCGAACTCTTAAGTTGGATATCGGATCTTTTAGATTTGAGGGCATTGGCTGGATGTAACAATAAACTTGAGGGTTCCATTGCAATGGATTTGTGCAATCTAGATGTCCTCAAAATTTTGGACCCTTTCCAAAACAATTTTTCTGGCCAATACCATCTTGCTCCGGTGCACAATCTATTAAACATCTACATTTGAATAGAAATAGATTAAGTGGCACCTTGGGAAATGCATTCTTTAACTACTCCTTTTTGGTGACTTTAGACATTAGTGAAAACCAGTTAACCGGTGAAAGTCTGAATTGGATTGGTACTCTTTCAGTTTTGTATGTCCTCCTTCTCAAGGTCAATTTTTTTACCGGAGAAATTCTTATTGAGTTATGCAAATTGCATTCATTAAGCATCGTTGTTCTTTCTCAAAACAATCTTTCGGGCCGAGTACCTTTTTGTTTGAGTAATTTAACTTTTGAGCCAAATGATGAAAAATCTTCAACAACACATTTGGTATTTTGTTTATTATTCTTGAAGATAGCTGATTATAGTGAACCGACCGTATTTAAATGGAGCACTTTTAGAGGACTTGATTAAATCCTTGTACCATTGCCTCATATGAGAATCAAATAGAAGAAAAGGTGGATTTTACAAAAAATAGAGCCTCTTACACATACAAGGGAAACATTCTTAATAATTATATGTATAGAATTGATTTATCATGTAATAGGTTAACATGTGAAATTCCCTATGAGATTGGAAATTTGAGTCAAATTCGTTCATTAAACTTGTTGCAAAACATTTTGTCAGGACATATACTATCGAATTGACGGAGTTGTATACCTTGGAAGTTTTCAATGTGTCATACAATAATTTGTCAGGGAGCATTCCATCTCAAAAAGCTCAATTTGTGACTTTTGATGAAAGCAATTAGATGGCAAATTCTTTTCTCTGTGGACATCCCCTGCCTAAAGATTACAATGAGCCTAATTCACCCTCAACAACAACACCAAATGCCTCATACGATGAAGAAGAAAGTGGTTTGATGGATACGTATATTTTTCAGGTGACATTTTTTGTTTCTTATGTAACTTGTCGATATTTTATTGAGGACAATCTTCTATGATTTTCCACCTTAAAAAGAAGCAAGTGGTCCTGTGCTTTGATGGTTTATATTTGGATGTATTCAGTTTTCATGGTTTTCTATTATTCGAAGTTTGTTTGGGTTATCTGCTTTGAACTTTGTAAAGCTAGACTGCAATATTTCTATTCTCTAATAATTGACATTTTATTATGAGAAAATCATATATTATTTTATGCAATTCCAATTAAAATATTCAATTACTACTTCATGATTCCCAGCATCCTAATAGTATAAAATTAAATTGAACATATTGTAGCAAGCATGCTTCCTTTTCAATGATTACATAAAATGGAACAACATAGATCTTAAACAAAAATACTTATATAAATGATATTAACAATTCAGCCATCAAATTTTGTAAAATGTGATAGCTTTGAGGCATGTAGAAGACTTTCTTCAAAGTTTTTATATGCCTTCAAGATATAACAAAACCCCCGAAGTAAAACAGTAAAAAGATGACTAATAGAAAATTTATTTTTATGTAGCATCATTCCACAATAAGTGAACTTCAAAAGGCAGCTCTACAACATGTTCAACATTATAAGAAATTAAATACCTCCAGCGGATTCAAAACTAAAAAGCTTAGAATTAAAGCAGGTGAACGGCTAAAGGCAGCTTCACCACTGGCATTTGATGCAGCATATACTCACTATACTCGGCTGTCAAAATTTCCAGTTTTGCTATTTAAGGCTTGCATCAGCACCTGATCCATAATACATATTAATAATATATCAAAAGCAACTCCATTTAGCTGTAATTGGTCAGCCCAGTTGACCGGCCACATCTTTTACAAGTCGGGTGCTAATTGAGTAAGTATGCTGCATCAAATGCCAGTGGTGGAGTCGGCTTTTGTCATTCACCTTCTCTAATTCTAAGCTTTTTAGTTCTGAATCTGTTGAATGTATAATATTAAAAACTTAAAGGACCTAGAGCTCATAGAAACTCTAATATAATCCAATATGTAAACAACATTAAAAAAAAAAGAAGAGAAAATCTTGAAATTTTAAATCGTCATCAAGTGACGAGATTTTATTCAAAATCAAACAAAGTCTTAAATCTTAAAACCCATTTCATTTGTTTATTTTCAAAGAAAATTCAAAAAGTTCTATATAATTTTTATATAATTTATCTATATATATATATATACACTGCCTCTAAATATTATATATACAACCGATCTGTATATAGCAGGAATATACAAACTAATTATCAATATATCTTTTAATATTATCATATTTTAATCTCACTCCTACTATATATACGGCCTCTAAACGATATTTTTAACTTCGAGCTCACAAATGAATATAATTTTTTTATCTTCCTAATTTACTGATGTTTTGTTTTATTATGTTAAAAGAAAAAAAAAAAAAAAAAGGAAAACTGATGATTATTGTGATTCTGAAATTTTCGATCGTGAATTTTCTGGGAACCTGCCGAGAAATTAATTTCATGACGCTGTTGCTACCTACTAGGAAGCCACACTGAATTTTCTACCTAAAAAAGGAAAATGATGATTGTTGTGCTTCGGAAATTTTCCATTGTGAATTTTCTTCGAACTTTGCCAAGAACAACAGTTCTTGACGCTGTTGCTACCAACTACGAAGCCACGCTGAATTATTATCAAAAACAAATTATTATGTGCCCACGTTTTCTAGTGAATCCACTTATTCATCTTTTCTTTTGGCTTTTCCAAAAGTCAATCCCTACTTCTTCTGAGATGATATGCTATGGAGAATTTTTGGACTTTGCTCCCCAAAAATAGAACCCATAAGAATATTTATTGTTATTATATTATTAGTTAATAGTAGAATAATTATATTCTTATAAATAAAAAAATACTTATATATAATAATATTAATATCCAGAGAAATTAATCTTATGGGTTTTAACTGACAATACCAAAGGCCGTGGTTCAATTCCTGCTATTATTTTGGAAAATTGAGAAAGAAATTAACCACAACTAGAGAAAAATCAAATTAGTTGGGCCTATATTTTGGAGAATTGACAATCATATTTGTGTATAAAGACATATATGTGATTGATTGAACTGACAATACATCATCTAGGATCCAAATAGAATAGATCTTAAATCTATTTATGAATTTATTCATTTATGACGTTTATACTCCGCTTTCAAAATTTCCAGTTCTGCTATTTAAGGCTCTGCATCAGCACCCGACCCGTAATACATATTAATACTATATCAAAAGCAACTCCATTTAGCTCTAAGTGGTCAGGCCAGTTCACCAGCCACATTTTTTACAGGTCAAGTGTTGGTGCAAATTGTTGAGCTGCAAATTTTGAAAGCTGAGTATGATAAGTATGCTGCATCAAGTGCCAGTGGTCAAGTCGGCTTTCGCCGTTCACATCTAATTCTAAGCTTTTTAGTTTTGAATCTGTTGGATGTACTCAATTTCTTATATGTAAAATGTTTATTATGCTAATTGCAACATAATAAACGCGGTTCTTGGCAACAATGCTGCCCCATTGACAAGTTTGTTTACTTTGAAGCCTTTCACATTGTTAAATCATTAAAACGAAAAAGAAAAAAAAGAAGACACTGATGTGCAAAATGGAATTTTTATTATAAATTAACTATTAAAATATGTAGATTGAAAATTAATTATTTTGAATGGGTAGAGCTACCTTGTACATTTTACACCATCAACTGAAGTGAAATAAATTTTTTTTTTGGATAAAATTAAATGGTATGTTTTTATAAAAAGTGAATGTAAATTTTTAATTTTAAGGGGTGGGGAGCCTACCATCCCCATGCGAAATCACATTTTTCACAAATCCATCAGGATGAAGGGTCAATGTCAAATTATCGTCTAGATTCCATTCATAAATCCCTACATGCGAAATGACATTTTCTTTTTACGTTTTACACAGATTTCAGGACCTTTAGTCAGTCCACGATGTTGCTACTATGGAGAGTTTTAGGACTTTGTTCCCCAAAAATAGTACCAATAAAAATATTTATTGTTATCATATTATTAGTTGATAGTAGAATCATCATATTCTTATAAATAAAAAAATTACTTATATATAATAATATTAATATCCAGAGCAATCAATCTTATTTTGGAAAATTGAGAATGAAATTAACCACAACTAGGCAAAAATCAAATTAGCTGGGCCCAAATTTTGGAAAATTGAGAATGAAATTAATCACAACTAGAGCAAAAATCAAATTAGCTGGGCCCACAATTTGGAAAATTGAGAATCGTAGTTGTGTATAAAGCTTAAGGTTTTGGTTCATCCAAATGCTCCAAGGTAGCAGCTGAGTGGATTTGAGATGATGGATCTTAAATTGTTATGGATATTGCTCACTACTTCTCTGTTTTTCATACAGACCCAGGGGTGCTGGGAGCAGGAGAGAGTTGCTCTCTTACAACTCCATTCTGTTTTCGATGTTAGCGACTGGATAGCTGAGAAAGGTTCGAATTGTTGTCACTGGAAAAACATTGAATGCCATAATACTAGTGGACGAGTGAAATGACTTTCTCTTTCTATCAAATACTATTGGAATTGGGACGTCCATCTTGGAATCTCGATGTTTCTTTATTTCTCCCTTTTAAAGAATTGAAGAGTCTTGATTTATTCCGGAATGGAATAAAGGATTTTATTGATAACAAAGGTTTGTCGCTCTGCCGATGGAAATTTAGTTCAAGTTAGTGATTTTTCTCCATTCAATATTTTATAATTTGTTTCTTTTAACCAAAAAACTCTTTGTTGCAGTATCTTTATCATCTGCCTTCAGCAATTTGGAAATCCTTATATTATCTGACAATGATTTCCATGACAGTATTTTATCAAGTGAGCTTTCATCTCTCAAATATTTTAATTGGTTTTGAGTAGATTCATTTCCGGTAATTTATTTTCGTTTTCATATTTTTTGTTACTTTATTTTGAATAATTTTTAATTTAATATGATAGTGAATTTTGACAAATCATATTAAATTCAATGTATTTAATTTTTTATTTTTCACATTATTTCTTTCACTTGGTCTTTGAGGTATATTGTTTTTTCACTTTTGATCTTTATATTTTTTTTGTCTCAAATAAGGACTTAATAGTTTTAGTCGTCATCGAATTAATCCTTTGAGCGTTAAAAAGTTAGTTAGGATATCCAATTTACAAATTGTCATGTGTCAGATGATAATGTCACAATGATAGCATCACTTAAAATGAGTATTTAACTGAATTTCATAGCTATATTTTTGTAATGATTATTTAAGTGTACTGACAAAATGAGTATTTAACTGAATTGAATAGTGTTGAATAATTTGACAAAGCTGAAGGAGCTGGATATGAGTAACAATGAAATTGAGAGCCTTCAATGTTCTCATGGTATGTGTTGATATATTTTACAATGAAATTTGACTGAAAATAAGAGTCATATTTAACACATAGCTATATTTTTGTAATGATTATTTAAGTGTACTGACAAAATGAGTATTTAACTGAATTGAATAGTGTTGACAAATCATATTAAATTCAATGTATTTAACTTTTTTCATATTATTTGTTCCACTTGATCTTTGAAGTATATAATGGTTTTAGTCATCATCGAATTAATCCTTTGAGCGTTAAAAAAGTTAGCTAGGATATCTGGTTTACAAATTGTCATGTGTCAAGTGATAATGTCACAATGATAACATCACTTAGAAAAAACTAAAAATCATTTTTCGAAGAAAAAATTATCTCAAAGTGCAAAATTTTAATCACAAATTTGAGTCTCATTTGTGTAAATGATGTTTAGATTTTTGGTTTGTTTCTATTGTAGCTTATGCCCTACCAGGGGCCTGTATATATTTATTTTAATATGTCTTGCGGATATTTTAGTTATTAATCCGAATATAAAGATAGATGATAACAACAATTAATTAATAAAACAATAAAATTATCCTTTTATTTAAAATCATTTAATAAACAAATATTAGGGTTTATTGTATTTTCCATAAAACCTCGGGGGAATAACTGGATTTTTTTTTTTTTTGAAATTATAACTGATACTTGTATTGATGGGAGAAGAAATGATCATAACAGGCCTATTTTAGACTAAACCTACAACTTGAAGAAATGATGGGATTTGCATTTATTTAAACATATATTTTATTGCTCTTGAATAGAAGTGAAGAGTCTGCCAAACTTGAAGGCCTTGGATTTAAGCAACAATAGAATCCAAAGTCTCCAGCATTTACAAGGTATAAACCAAGTTCTCAAGTTAATATGATCCATGAATTTTTGAGCAACTCAGCTAATATATTAAATCCTTAGTAATAAATTATTACTGCATCAGATAAGATAAAAGCATTGAGAGAAATTGAACTCTCTATATTCTTCGTCAATTTGGAATTTAATCTTTTTACTTTTTAAAATTTAAAATTCAGGTTTAATTGTTAACACGGTTAAACATTTTCTTTAATTCAAGTTTATTATAACATCATTTTTCTAGTTACATTACTATCAAGTAATAAATTTTTTCGTTTGTTTTAAATTGTCACCACAACAAATTTAACAAAAAAAAATTGTGTTAACGATTGGAGCTGAATTATAAAATCTGAAAAGTAAAGGAATTAAATTTCTTGAAATTAAAGTGCAAAAACTAACTTTTAAATTTATGAAGAGTATAGGAGCCTATAAGATATTTTAACCAATATTTTTATTTGAAGATATATAAA